>CANTUR010000276.1:3630625-4362500 GCA_947683625.1 Mallotus nudiflorus | reverse complement strand
ACATCAATTAAATCACCCTAATTGACAGCAAATAATTTCATGAACTCCTAATGAAATCATTTTTCATAATGGAAAATTTCTAGGGATCTATAAAGGCTAGGTATTTTCTAAAAAAAAAAAAGTTGCAATTGTTTTGACCCTTCTTGGAATAAAATTGCCCTTAAAATACAATATGATGACTACAAGTCGACCCCAAGTCTACTGCCATTAAAGAGAGTTGTCCTGGCTTTAGGAAAAAAGAAGAAAAAAGTGGGTCCAATGATTGATTATTTTGAACAACTATTTTTTTAATGGATAATCATTTTGTAGCCGGTAGCGAAGTAATATTATTGTCAATTGGGGAAGAATTTCAAAGGTTGTAAAGGTCTATTTTAATAATTTTAAAATAATTATATATTTAAAATTCGAATATGAGATCGTTAGTTAAGCTGAAAGAATTTTACGTCAACTCATTCATATTCTCTTGGATTAGATAAATAAATTAGTTAAATGATAAAATTAAAGGGTAACGGATCATTAGTTAACTCATTCACACCTTTTTATTTAATAGATAATCAGTCATTTGTATAGATAAAATTAAAAGGCTGAGATTTAAAAAGTAAAATATAACAATTTCAATTAGTATAATACCATGTCACAATGACATCAATGAGAAATTAGTATATATGAGTAGGAAATACATCTTCGAGATTCAAATAATGCATTCACAAAAATTATAACTAAACATGAGTATTATAACCCGAGTTTTTAAATGTTTTTATATTAAATCGAGATATGCAATATTAATAAATTTTAAAACTATATATTTGATTATTTTGTGAATAATTAATGTTATTTTTATGTTTATTTATAGTTTTCTATGTAAAAATTATCCTGAAACTTATTATCTTGGAAAATAATATTTAAATTTAGTGCATTAATAATTTTAATATTATTATTGTAGGAAATTACATTATTGACCTTTGTTTCATGAGTCAATATATATATATATATATATATATATATACATGCATATATATTATTAGGGTTTATTGTTTATTTAAAAGTATATAAAAATATATATGTGTGTGTGTATATATATATATATGGGTGTATATATAAGTGTGTGTATTAAAAATATATGGTGTGTGTTTAATGTGAATATATTATAAGTTATATTAATATAATATAAAGTTATAATATATATATATATATATATATATATATATATATATATATATATATATATATATATATATATATATATATATATATATATATATATATATATATATATATATATATATATATATATATATATAACATCTTCTTCTTCCTCTCACTCCCCGAAACCGAGCCCCCCACCATCACCATCCTAGAGCTCCGTCGTTCCCCTCCATTTAGTGTGCCTCCTAGAGCTCCGCCATCTCTGTCGTCTTCTCCGGCGCCGACAATAGCTCAAGGAGCCATTTCTGGCCGAAACTCGTCTCTTCTCCGTTCACCAACTTTCCAACCACCAAACTCAGTGATTCCGGTGCTTTTGGACTCCTAGAACTCTATAGAAGTCAATTCCAAGTTTCTTGTAGTTTGAAAACTCGATTTGGTAAAGTTTTAAGCTAGTTTTCAATTTCGGCCATTTTTTATTCTTGATTTTTTTTAACTTCATTCTTTGAGATTCAAGCTTAGTTACTTCACAAATTATGTTTCCCTCAGCTTAATCTACACTATGAATTTTTTGTGTAATTTTTGGAATTTATTTTGATTTTTGTGAATTTTTTATTATTTTATTATTATTTTCTAATTTTCGTAAATTAATTAAATAAATTTTGAAATGGTGATTTTTAGTATTTTTGGTGATTGAAATTAATTTTAGAATTTAATTTATAACTTTTGTGATTTTTGTGTAATTATTATAATTTTATTTAATTTATGTCAATTTTGGAAATATAGGTTATATATGTGTTTTGTTAAAATTAATTGGTTAATTGAGTATAACTGTTCATTTTATTTAATTATATGTTGAGAAAATAATTTTAGAATAATTATATAATTTTTATTGAATTTTTAAGTAATTATAGTATATTATGTGAATTTTTATATATTAGGGGTATTTTGGTAATTTGGTAGTAATTTTAGTTAAATATTAAGTTTAATTGGTTTTAATAATTATTTAAAGAATAAAAATGATTTTTTACAAATGATTTTCTATTTTTAACTAATTAAAACTATTTTTGAAAATTATTTTCAAATTATATATAATATGCTATTTTTGTTAATAAATGGGTTTTTAGTAATTTTTGGTATGTTTTGGACTAATTGAGTAATTTGGATTTATAAAATGAATTTTCATTAATATTTGTGAATTTATCGAGATATATCGATTTTTAATAATATTATATTAATATTAGGGTTTTTAAGTAAATGTCGGTGAAATAATTATTTTTAATGTTTAAATATTTAATTTGCTATATTTTGGTATCAAAAGGGTATTTTTGAAATTTATGGAATTTAAATCTATTTTATGTATTTTGTTGTGAATTGAGGATCTCGGTCGGTGGAATTTGCAGTTTGAGGTCTGATCGAGGAGTTTTGTGAATTGTATTCGAAGTGTGTTTTTCTTGCAGGACCGGCTCTACTTTTTAAGTAGAGAAATATCTATTTTACAGAGGAGGTTCCGTCGAATTTTCAATAAAATTCTCGTAAAACATGAAATTCGGTCAAATTTCTATTCTCTGTTTGTGTCTAGAATTCTAGATTAAGTCTTTAAAAATTAAGTTAGAATTATACTAATCTTCGTGTTATTATTTATTTGTTAGTTGCGCCAAGACCGAGGCCTAGTGGACCCGACCCGTCGGATCCGTCTCGTGGAGTGCACAACTATGAGTTATTATAATGTATATGCATTGCTTAGGATGCATGATTTAATCTTCTATGTTTTAAATATAAATTTTTACATAACTGCCTATTTGAATATTTAAGAATATTTTAAGTATACTTTTAGTATATTTTGATATATTATGAAATAATTGCATGTTTTCCTTTTCAATTAAATATGGCTTGTTTATAAATATATTATTGGTTGAATTTAATATGTTTTGTGATTTATTTAAGTTGATTATACGTATATATACTTGAAATATACTTAGTTTATTTTAGGTATATTTCTGGTATATATATTGTATATTTGTTTATTTTAAATACCGTTATGCATCATTTATTTTCTTGAATGTATGTTTTATATTAAAATGAAGGATATCGATAGAACATACTTCCTAGTAAGCAGCACTAGGACGGAGTACTTACCGGTATGACAGTAGGTTTTAAGTTAAATTACTAACTTATTGGTGGAATATGACTTGTTGATTGATTTGATTGAGATTGATGTGATTGACAGTGTGATTGCTGAAGCTCGATTGAACAAACGTCTCGGGGCCAATTACACTGACAATCAGACTGTTGGAGCTCGGTTGACTTAGTGTCACATGGCCAGTCTACTATCCAGTTGGACTAAGTGAATTATTTTGGAACTAAGTGGGCCTGTATGACTTAAGTGAGTTCTATTGATATTTGAGGTTGCGAAAATATAAGGTTCTATTTGATCATTCATAAACTAATGATTTTCATTAAAAAATGATTTCCTTTGCATTTGTGTGTAAATGCCTATATATATATTTATTATATATATTATTGAGTGTCTGCATTTGATATTTAGCTATGCATGTATATATATTATAATAATTCACTCAGTGAGGTTTGACTCCCCTCTATTGATATTTTTCAGGAGAGTCTTTATCTTCAGACCTTAGCAGTAGATCTGTCCGCCGGATTTCTTCCACTCCGACTTTATTATGTAAATCGCTTACTTGAGTTTTACATTCTAGTCTAGACACTGCAGTAGTAGTTATATTTAAATCTGCTGAGAGTTGTATTTATATTTATGCATGTAAGAAGATTTTACTTCATAGTGTTTCTCTGAAGGTTGCATTAAAAGATGTCTATTTATGATATATATATATATAAGATGTGATTTTATGTTATTAAAGGATGTTGAGAAGTTATTTTATTTTATGAGATTTAATTTTCGCTGCATAAATATTTTATTTATTTTATTGCATGTTTTTCTTTTTAGGCTTACAACAAGTTCCGGATTTGAAGGAATTTCCGTTCCCTAGCGCCGGTCATAGCCCTCTGTTTTGGATCGTAACAATGAGAACATAGACAAGCATCCTTTTTTACTTCAATAAATTGAGAAATATAACTACTTAAATCTATTTGCATCTACTTTAATAATTATCAAAATAATGATATAATAAATAATATCATAATTTTTTATTTTATTTGAAGAAAAAAATTCATAAAGTACAGTACTTAATTATTTTATAAAAAATAATAAAATATAAATTTACTTATTATTAAATAATTTAATAATTATATAAAAATTTAAATTTATTAAAAATTTTACTGATCATACTTACACAATCTATCATTTATGTTTCATAACGTATAAATTATAATGAATATAAAATAAATACTTTACTTTTTAAGGCAATTTAGGTTCAATATAAAAACAATTTAAATTTTTAATGCATATTATTTATTTTGAAATTTAAAAGGTATATTTAAGATTACTACTAGATAAAAAAAAAGGTTGGATATCTTTTATTTATTGATTATTTTATCATTTCCTCTATTAAGCAAAACTATGTATTATTATTTATTTGTATATCTTTATGGAGCAATTCAACAGCTATTGAATGTTATAAAATATTATAAAACAATAAATTAAAAAAAAAATTCAATTATGCACATTAGTAAACCATTAGATTTTATTGGTCTCTTATGCTAAAGTTATACAAATTGTTCCAAATCAGACGAAATTTTTTCTTTTCATATATATTTGAAGAAAGTATTCTATGAAATAATGCTAGCTTATAGAAGTTTTAAAAACTAAAATTAATATAAAAATACAGTTTTATTTTATTAAATTACGGTTAATATAATAATTTAATACTTGTCAGAGATATGTAAAATTTAATTATATAGAATATGGTAGATATATGTATTTTTCTCAAATTTGTGCCACTTAATTATTATTTTCATATTGTTGATTTCCTTGTAAACTTATATTCTTAATTATGATGTAAACTTATACGCTAATATATATTTTATAAGTCACTATTATTATTATTCTTAATTTTAATGTAAACCTATAATAATAAGGATAATATTTATTAGCCATAAATATAAATGTTAAATTATTAAAAAATTATACAATATTATTGATTATAAATATCATTTTGGATAAAAATAAAATATTTTATAAATATTTCTTACATGATTTTAAAAAATTTTAACACTATTATCTTTTTACGTACTATCATAGATAATAAATTTTAGTGATATGGTATCATCATAACACTATAAAATTTCCCTAGGATTTTTATGAAATTTTTTGTTTACCTTAATCTATATTAGTTGGGAAATATTTTTAGAGAAAATTATAGTGTATATTAGCTTTTATCAAAAAATTTAAATTGTACGGTTATTTATTTTTTTCAACTTTAATTAATCAGTATTTCATATAATATGAATTTTTTTTTCTTTTTTACATTGTTTGCTGGCTTTAGAGTAAAACCATTAGAGCCTTTTACTGTGGGAGCTTGGAGCTTTCAACATTCTTGAAAGGCACATGCATCAATTTGCAAATTTCATGTAAAATAATACCAGAAAATAAAACAAACAAATGAGATTTTCTTTCAACATTTCTACAAAATTATTCTATTTTCAAGCATATGAACAATTCCATTCAAAAGGCTTCCCCAGTTTTGATATATAAAGGAGATTCACCTATCTTAAAGAATTCATCTGTGATTTTTGAAGAGACGGCTGTTTCTAGGACTTGGAAACATGACCCACCAGTCAAAGCCACAGCACCTACAACAGTTCCAAATTGCATACAGCTAGTTTGCGGTCCTTGTGTTCGCCTTTTCTTAGGCCAAATGACTTATGAAACTGCTTTTGCACTTATTAGCATCAGAACTCTGTAATTTTGCTACACATGATCTATCATCAGAAGTCACCTCTTCCCTTTCATTTACAAGGTTTTCCACAATCAAATAATTTTTTCTTGCATGGATATATGTATATTTTTCTGCTATGTTTATTCTTTGTAAAATAAAGGTAAACAAAACTATTTGAATTGGTTATTGTCAAGTTATTGTTGAGTTGTTGCTGGGTTATTGTTGGATTGTTCCTATTTTTTGGTTGTTGGTAGGTTGTTCTCTATGTTTTTTCCTTGCCTTAAGTTGTTTTTTACTCTATTTTAGTTGTTTTGTTTTTTATTTTTTAAATATTACAAATTTTTTAGTAATTGAGCGAGTTAAAATTTTTTGAAATTGAAATATTTATTTCTTTTACTAAATAAATTCAATGAATATGGTTGTTTTTTTAAAAAATTATGATTGTTTTTTTTATTGGTTTTTTTTCTAAATAAATAAAATCAAACAATAGCAAGAAAAAAGATTTGAAAAAAAAACTCAACTATGACCAAATAACAGTCAGAAAAAAAAAAATCTCACAACAACAATAATTTGACAACAATTAAACAACAATCGGAAATTAACCAAAAAAAACCTACTAAACAACAACTAGACAACAACGAAAAAAGCAAAAATACCTTTAGTAATTGTAACATAGTTGTTCTGCAATGATTGTTGTCAAATTGTTATTAGTTTGTTGTTTATGCATGAAAGAACAATCATATTTTTCAAATAATTATTATTAACACCATGTTTTTTTAAAAAAAAAAAAAATCAACCATATTTTAAACAAATATCTCCATTCTGTAGTTAGTTTTGAAAAAATCCCTAATCTTAATTGTTTTTTGAGAGATAATCTTAATTGTTATACAATCTAAACATTTGATTCTCACTTTTGGGAAAAATAAAAGAGATTTTTTTCAAAAACACCCCATTTTTAATTGTTGTGGACAAAAATGCCCAAAGTTTTCATTTTTTACAAATCTACCCCCTCTTTTTACACGCGTATACTTCGTGTTTTCAAAACTACCCTGTCTTATTTCAGAGAGGTTTCTTCATTGTTTCTTCTTCTTCTTTTGCGTTTCTTTTTTTTTTTTTCCAGTTTCTTCAAGTTTTGATTTTTAAGTTGGTTTTTTTTTTTCCTTTTTTTGGTGGTAACTACTCTTAGTGGTGTGGAAATTAATTGCCATTTTGTTTTTGGTAGTTATTTCTTATAGCAATCTTACGGTTAACACAAGATTAGAAAAACCTAACCCTGTGAAATAGAGAGAACGAATTGCGAATAAGAAAAGAGGTGTAAGAATAAAAATGGTGAAGAAGACAACATGCAAGAGTAAAAAAAGGGGATATGCAAATAAGGATAGTGGTGGTGTTTCAAGTTAGAAGAAAAGGGGTTTTTAGGGTGTAGATATTGATGTTGATAGGGGGAAGAAAAAGATGAAAAACGATGTTGATGAAGGATATGAAGTAAAGGTTGTTACTTTAAAGGTATTTATTTATTTTTATTTTTATTTTTTAGTTTATGTTTTGTTTCATTTTAGTTTCTGATTACATTTTTTTAAGGACTGGGAGCCTTTTTTGAACAGCGATGAGTATTTTAAGGCAAAGATTTTTTGCACTTTATTATATGATGTTCTTAATTTCATTAAAGAAGTTTTGAATGAAACTATTACACCCCAATCAAGATGAAACTCAACACTAAAATTCTCAATAGCTCAAGAAGAAAATGTACTCACAAGTCCCATTTTCAACATTCTATTACCAAGACTTGATGTATTAAACATACATGTATTAACCAAACAACATACTTATCCATTTATAACCAAAATATATACACATATGGACATGCCCATGTTCATCTAACTATATATATTAAACTATTCTAGATATTAAAAACATCACCTAAAAAGCTAAAATATTGGCTCGACCTTGGCTCTAGCGTGGAAGAGTATAGAATGATGTCCAACCAAGCAAAGGATTCACTGCTAAAATAGATTCTCTGAAAAGAAAATTAGTAATAAAATGATGAGTACGAATGATCAGTGAATAGATTAAGAATTAATAATGGAGAGCATGTATTTCTTATAATCAATAATGTAAATATATACCATTTATATCAAATTCAAATAACTTACCACATTTTCATTTCAATACAAAGCTTAATCAAATCATAAATAGCAAATCATATACTTCTCAACCATCATCATATTTAAATAAATATTATTATTAAAATCAAGAGATTTAGTACATCAAATCATAAAATGGCAAATCTCACACTTCTCAAAGGACATGATATTTATATGAATATTCATCATCAAAATCATGAGATTTAGTACATACTTAAGTCATAATTAACATTTTAAGCTCCTTAGTGCTAACTCATCCAATATGTTAGTCACTTAAGAGCATTCAACACACTTAGGTGGTAACTTATCCAATATGTAACTCCTCCTAAGTGATCAAATACATTTAGGTGGTAACCCATCTAATATGTTACTCCCCCTAAGTGGTCATATACATTTAGGTGGTAGCCCATCTAACATGTTACTCCCCCTAAATGTTTATATAAGAATATTAAACACACTTAGGTGGTAACCCATCCAGTATAATACTCCCTCTAACTGGTCATATACATTTAGGTCCAATATGTTCCCCCCCCTAAATGTTTATATTAACCATAATATGAGTGTGTATCATTATCTTTAAGCAATACATATATATACACTTTCTATTTAGAAAATCTTTGTCAAAATACAATACATGTTGCCATTATTTAATAGTAAAATATCATTCATAATATCTTTCCCAAGATAGGATCAAAACTCATTCATAGAAATTGTATCATCATTAACAATAAAATTCATTCATAGAATTCATATCATCTTTAACAATAGACCAAACTTTAGAGAAAGAATATACTCATATGTACATTTATATATTTAAAATAGAGTTGTAACCACGACATTGTTAATTAATGATCTATGCACCTTGTCAAAGCAAAATTCAAGATCAAGTCCAACACACCAAAACAAGAAAATTCTTGAAGAACACTACACACTCGAGCCTCCCCAATTCGGTCTCTTCAAGGTATTACGCCTCATTCCACCATCTCATAACACCAAACATTATAACCTCAAAACTACAAACAAAACCTCAATGCAAGAATGATCATGAAGTGCATATGCCATGCTTAATGGTACAAATTATGCAACTCAAACAAATCACACAATTTATAAAATTTTGTTTAATGCAACAGCCTATATGTTTAAATTAGTTAACTGCATTAATGACTGGATATTGACATAAGAATTTCCAGATATATATGGTCAACATATTAAAGTATATGCACATAAAAAATCAGGTCAAAATACCAAGTTTAATGGCCTCAAATACTTAAATTATAGAAGCATCCTCTGCAGAATTTTCTACTGCAGCAGCCTCGGAAATCAAATTTATTGCCCAACCAAACAAATGTATTTTGTCATGAAATTTTAACACATGATAAACAACATATGAAAGTATTTTTTCATACAAAAAATCAGGTCAAAATAACAGAGTTAAGGGTCTGAAACTAATGAAAAACCGAATCAGCCGTGCACATAAAAAACAGAGTTCTGTAGAATTGCCAACATCTTAAATCTTCATTTTTCATGTCTAAGTAATACCCATAAATACAATACTCTTAAAACCAGCCATATACATAACCATTATCTACTCAATTCATATAATTTACTCAAATCAATTTCACCTTACATGAAATCAAGGCTTTAGCTATAAACACCAACATAAATCACATGCATATGCTTGATTTCTCAAAATAAAGAAATTTGCTTCTTAATTACCATATTTTATGTAAACCATGGATCCATTCTTGATGAATTCAGCATGACCTTATTCCCCTCTCTTCTAATTTCAAGCTTCAATCTTCAAACAAACAAGATAATTAAGGTATATCAAGGTTAACTTGAGTTGGGTGATAAGTTTTTTGGTTAAGATTTGGGATTGAAATTGAAGGAATAATGATTAGGAATTAGGTTTTTCTTCTTTCCCCCCCTTTTTTTCGTCTCTTGGTTTCTCACATTGTTTTCTTCCTTTGATTCCCGTGGGGATTTTTTTTAATAAGACATATGTTTAGGGCAAACTACCACTTTAACCCAACAATTAATAAAAATTTTCTTATTGATCCCTTTTTATATTTATGTAATATTTATATCCCTACTTAATTTAATTAACACTTATGAATCAACATACTATACACATGAAAATGAAATTCTTGTATGTTATGAGAATTTAAGTCTCACAGAAACTTAGTTGGGTCTTTTTCGTGAAACATATTTTGGTTTTTTTTTTAGATTTACCAAAATTTGACGTTCAATGCCAGTTGATTCATTCTTTTTGTTAAGAGAATTGAAGCAACCCAATTTGTATGAGTGTTATTTTGATGTTTCTAGAAAGAGATTAAAATTTAGGATGGATGAATTTGCATTAGTTACTGGGTTAAAGTGTGTTGGTAACTTTATGTTGTCAACTATTTTTTTAAGAGGATAATAGGTTGATTTTAAAATATTTTGGTGGTTTGAAGAAAATAAAAAAGCAGTCTATGCATGAGCATTTGTTGTCCAAACATGATAATGATGAAGATGGTGTTAAGATTGCTTTGATTTATTTTATTGAAGTTTTTTTTTATGAGTTCTCCGTTGGAGAAGATGGTGAGTAAGAGAACATTTGATATTGTTGAGTCTCGTTTTTGTAATGAGTATCATTGGGGGAAGGACGCATTTTACTTGACCATGAAATACTTAAAGGGGAATCTTTTTACGAGTGAATAGAAAGAAAAATAATTGGACTTTTCGTAGATTGAATGGCTTTTCCTACGATGTTCAAATATGGTTTTATGAATACTATCCATTTGTGGTTGCTAATATTTGTATACATAGTGGTTTAAAGAATCCACTTATTCCTCGAATTTTGAATTGGACTTGTAAATGAAAATTGAGTTAAAAGGTGTTGCAGTGCTTGATTTTCAAGGAACCGCTGAGTAAGGTAAATTTTTTTTTGGTTATTTAATTTTTTTAAAGTTTATTTTGTTTTTTTTATTTTTATTGTTATTAATTTTTTTTAAATTTTTTTGTAGTTGAAATTTAGGAAAGTATCTCCTATTGAGGAAGAGTTGTCAAGGTTGGCTTTAGGTGTTTTTTTTTAAAAAAAAAAAGGTTAGGAAGAGTTTGGTGATTCCGGTGATGTGAAAAGTTCACCCAATACTCATGACCTTGTAAAGGAATTAGCTTTAAGATATGACTATTTGAGAAATTAATTTAATGATTTGAAATTGTTCGTGTATAAAAAGTTGGATTATTTTTCTTCTTTAATGAAATTGTTATGGACAGACTGGGGGTTGAAAATATTGATTCATATGCTAATTTAGATGAAAATATTGTGTTTGTGTTAAAGAAAAAGAAAGATGATGATGGAGATGGAGGCGCTGCATCATGTGTTGTTGGTTGTTTTATTTTTAATTTTTTGTGTTGTTGTATGTCATTTTACAGCAGATAAAAAGGTAGAGGTGCTTCTTCTAGTGGTTTAGGAGATAAAAAGAAGGCTAGAAAGAAAGTAAATGTAAAGGGAGTGAATGTAGAGGGGATGATGGGAATAAAGAAGCTCATGATTTAGAGATAGGAGATTATGTTAAGGTATATTAGATTTGATTATTTTTGGATCATTTTGGTTTTTTTTTTTTTTTTTTCTGATACTATTTTTTCTATTTTAAGGGTGATACATTGGTTGATGATACTAGTTTGAATTTCAATAGCAAATATGATTTTGATAAAGATGATGATGAAGTGGTGAAGAAGTCTAATGTGGTGTGTTATGTTTGTTTTGTTTTATTAATATATTATTTTTTGGTTTTGTAAACTGATGGTGTCCATAAATAGTAATTGTTATTGATGTTGTTGTTGTTATTATTATTATAGAAATTTATAGAATTAGATATATTTTCTTCCTTATTTACAATCACTTATCCTATCTTTTATATAAATTACATGAGTGCCCTATTTTTTGTTTTGTTTTTCAGAGTGCCCATTTTGCTTTTTTTTTTTTTCTATTCTTCTTTGTTTTTATAGCTTTCTTAGCTAGTTATTTATTTTTTTCTTTCTCCTTTTTGTTTTCTTTTTTCCTTTCTATTTTTTCTTTTTTCTTTAGTTATTTTTTGTCTTTATTTTTCATTTCTGTTATTTTATTTTTATTCTCTGTTATCTTTATTTTTCATTTTTTATTTTATCCTTATATTTATTTTTTAATTTTATCATCTTTTATTTTCTTTTTTCATTTTCATTCCTTATTTTTCTTTTTTCTTTTTTTATCATTTTTTAATTTTTTTCATATTTACTGTTATCCTTATTTTTTTTAAATGGGAATCATTTCTTCACTTTGTTAATCAATATTTTAACTCAACGGTTTTTAACTTGCTACCCCAAGGATTGATGGCTTCAATGAACAGTATATATATATATATATATAAACATTTCAAGAATTGTTTAATCCTCCTCTTCTTCTTCAAAATGGGAATCATTTCTTCACTTTGTTAATCCATAATTTAACTCAACGGTTTTCAGCTTGCTACCCCAAGTATTGATGGCTTCAATGATCAGCTTCCTGTCCTTGCCATCTTCCATACAAATTCCAACAATTCTATGCTTTTATGAACTAGACAGTCTAGACTTAAGCAACAGTATTTTTTGGCAGTTTCCCCACATCGGTTCTTATCATTATTGAGTGTAACAATCCTGATTTTTAAATTATTTTATTATTTAATAAGATATGCAGTGTTAATAAATTTAAAAATTAAATTTATTTATTTTGCTATTTTATGATTAATAATTATTATTTTATGTTTAATAATATTTTCAATGTAAATATTTTATTTTAAAATTTATTATTTCGGATGGTAATATTTTAATAATATTAATTTATGTCCATTACTATTTTATCAACCTATATTATTTATTTTATTATTAAATACTTATATTAGTTTATGGGTATTATTATTATAAATTATATTATTTGTATTGTTATCATCATTATTTATTTTTAATTATTTATGTAAGCGTTATTTTATATGTGTATTTATTATCATGGTTGTTATTTTCATTATTATTATCATTAGTATTATTTTTATTGTTTAATATTATTATGAACATTATTTTATTAATAGTATTAATTTTAATTGTTGTTAATTTTATATTGTGTACATTATTGTACATGTGTGTGTACCCTATATATAAAGGAGTGGTAGAGATTGAAGTGAACTAAAGTTATTGTTGTTATTGTTGTTGTTATTATTATTATTATTATTATTATTATTATTATTATTATTATATATGAAAACAAAGATGCAGAAGACCATTTCCTCCCCTTCTCCTTCCGTGAAGTCCCGATTTCATGCAATCACTGTGCTTCGTCCACCTTCGCACCAGCAGCCATCCATCACATCATCCTCCCTTCTTCTTCATCGTCTTCCTCTGGAGCTGCAGGAACCAGCACGAGCAGTGGCGGCAGCAGACTTCTTCATACTGCCGGAGCCATTTTTGACAATGGGAGCTCGGTTTCATTAGCTCGATCAACTCCTTGAGTTGAGGGGAAGTTGATTTTGAGCTTGATCAATGCTCAAAGCTAACCATTTTGTGAGTTTTATGCAATTTTTAATTATGTCAAATTTCTTTTCTAATTTTTTTTAGCTTGAGTTTAATGGATTTTTGATAATTTCTTTTAGAAATGATGATCTAAGCATCTTAATATACTCATAGATATTTTTAATTTATTTTTCTGATTTT
This sequence comes from Mallotus nudiflorus, assembly GCA_947683625.1. NCBI lineage: Eukaryota > Viridiplantae > Streptophyta > Magnoliopsida > Malpighiales > Euphorbiaceae > Mallotus > Mallotus nudiflorus. The sequence goes on along the minus strand of CANTUR010000276.1, from coordinate 4,348,651 downwards.
GTGTGATTTTTGGTTAATTATTGAATATTTTAATAATTAAAAATGAATTTTCATTAATTAATTAATTAAATTATGAATTTGGTTAAACTATTGTTATTAATTTTGGTGTTGAGAAATTCATTTTTGAGAATATTGTGTAATTTTTAGAAATATTTATAGATTATGTAAAGTTTGGATATTAAGTTAAATGTGTATTTTTGGTTGAAATTAGAGTTTAATTGTGTGTTTTAGTTGATATTAGAATGTTATTTGTTGATAAAATAATTTTTATGAATTTATATAATTTTTATGGAATTTTATATAATTTATGTGTATTTTGAATTATCAAGTTAAATAAGTATTTTTGTTGAAATTTTTGGTTAAATATGTGTTTTGGTTGATATTAGTATGATATATGTTGATTAAAAAATTTTAATGATTTTATAATTTTTGAGGAAATTATTTAATGTATTGGATATTTTATATTATAGGGGTAAATGTGTAATTTTGTGTTAATTATACTTAAATATTATGTTAGTGTTGATTTTATAATTATTTAAGGTAATAAAATGATTTTTACAAATTAATTACTATTTTTAACTAATTAATACTATTTTTCAAAAATTGTTTTCAAATAATATATTATATAATATTTGAGATTTTATTAGTTAAATTGTGATAATTTTAGAGTATTATGTGAATAATAAGTGTATTTATTATTTTGGGGCTAAATGTGTATTTTATTATTATCATGATGTTAAATTGTGATTTTAAATATTATTTACAATTTATGTTAATTTAATTATAAAATGGGAATTTTATTCCATTTATGAATTTTTATTATCAAATATTATTTAAATTAGACTTTAATGTTTTAGTTGGAAATAAAGACTTTTAAATATTTTTACGGGTTTGTGATGGTTTTATTATTTTACTGTTAATATGGTTGATTTGTGAATTGTGAACCTCGATTGAGGATTTGTGGAGTTTGAAGTCTCAACCTGAGGTGTTGTGCTTTGAGATTTTAGAAGCGTGTTTTCTTTGTAGGATCGACCCTACTTTTGTAGGAAGATGTCCGTTTTACAGAGGAGACTCTACCGGAATTTTAGTAGCTTAAATAGTAAATCCTTAAAAGACCTAAACAAAAATGGGAAAATAAAACCCTAAAAATAGAAAATCACAAACTTGCATGATTAAGGGCCTAAATGATAAAATTTGGCCGAAAAGCGATGGGTCTCATGAGCATAGCTCATGAGTTTGAACCATTGGCCCATTTTCACATGAAATGGGCTTTTGAATCGCCTAAATCTGATACTTGGAACTTGCCCAAAATTACAAAATTGCCACTACTGTAATTTGTCAATTTTTTGCATAAATTTGAGGGCTTGTTCCTTTATGTGGCCTGTAACACTTAGAACCTTGCCGGAGCTTCTACTATCTTTATAAGTTCCAGATGCAGACAATTACAAATCACTACAAACCATATCAATCAACTTCACTAAATGTTGCAATCTTTCCTTTGCAGATTTTGAAAATTACTAGAGATTGGATCATAAGGCACTTGAGGCAGAGGATCAATTCATAACTCAGAATGTAAGGCCATTAAGCTAACAAAAAATTTCTTATATATTTCATTTTTAGCTAAATGTTTGATTTTGTGTTGCAAGGTCATTATAAATTATTATATCCTAAAAGTGAAGTTCCAGGATGGTTTAGCCATCAAAGTGCGGGATCTTCCATAACCATACAGTTTCCTTTAAATTGGAATCAGTTCAATGGAGTGGTTTTCTGCGTCATTTATGAATTTAAGGAATATTCAAAGGAGTTAGATTATTTTGATTATGACTTTCTTTTCAAGATTGATCCTGTAAATGCTGATAATAGTGATGAAGAAGGTGATGGCCTTTGGAATTGCTTTTGTGCAGACTATATTGATCGTTATTAAGATCATGTGCTAATTGTGTACGAGAGTGTTGAAGAATATTTTACCACTCTATCTTCATTTCAATTTAGTCCATATATAGAGTCTAAAAGAAAGGAAAGCAAATATGTGAATCCTAAAATTTTAGAGCTTTGCAAGGTGAAAAAGTTTGGGGTTCATATAGTACAAAATGATACATAGTCTATAATTGTAAGTTCCTGATACTAGATTTAAAACAGTAATTTCTTTCTTTTTTTTCTCACTATTTGTTTTTCATTATTCCCTTTTCAGTTACAAGCAGCCTCCTCCTCCACTTTTTGTCTGGGCATAATAGCTCCACGTAGCTGCTATAGCTAGTATATTAAGACATCGCGTTGGATCCTCTGCTACTGCAGCATCCATCTCCTCCTCTAATGGTATCAGATTCTACACCGATGATGCTCCAGGATTCAAGTCTCTTTTATGGTAGTTCTTGTTATGAGCCTTTGCTTCGTCACCACTCTTCATGCCTTTGGAAAATTTTATCCTAGTAAGGTAGCTCCTGATGCCTAAGTTTGGATCACCCAAACCGAACTCCAAGCATGTTCTGGATCTTTAACCGGTAATTGATTGGCTCTTATTATTTTCAAAATTAATTTCCTCATGTAATATAAATAGTTTAACAATTAGATATTTTTGTGTTTTCTTTTCTATTATTAGGTTATAATCAATTTTTGTGGTTTTATTTTAATCTCTTGATTGTTGATGCATGGCATTACTAATGCAATATAATTTCATATTTTAAGGCCTTCAGCATATTATTAGTAATAGAATCATATGTTTAGGTTATTGTAATATCATACCCTATGAGGATTCAGATTTATTGACAAAAAGGTAAAGAAATAAATTCATCATTTAATTCTAATCAATTCAAGAATTAGAGAAAGACTTAATGTAATAACCCATTCAACTATGCTACTAAATGGTATTTTCATAGAAATAGTGTTTTTCTTATTTTAACAATCCTCAATACTAAAAAAAAAAATTCAAAAATTGTTAATATAGAAGATTTAATTATCAACGTGTTAAAAAAGATTTAAGCTAAGAGCATTTTAAGTTGTAAAGTTTAAATTGTGCCATTATTGATTTAAAAGGGAAAATGGTCTCTTATTATGCAATCTAATTATGCTTATTGACTAAAAAAATTAAGCCAAAATAAGAATCATATTTCTTCTTTTTTTTTTCACCATCCTAAGAATTGAGCTTATCAAGGAAATAATAAAAGATATTCTAACAAAATTGAATTGTGTTGGTGCCAAATTACATATAGAATTAAGTTCATTTTATCATTCATTCATTGGTTTTAATGAGCATTTAACCTAGGACAACATATAGGATTAGTTAATTTTATTTTCTATTTAGTTTCTATTAGGGAAAAGAGATATGGAGGTGTTTAGTGATGGTTGGAGGAAGAAGAGGACGAATTGAAGCATAGGTTGCAAAGAAAGCATTTTGTCTCGATCACAGATTAATAAAATCCTTAAGCATTCCTAAGGGGCCTCTGTGATTGAAATTAAACTCGAGATAGTAGGTTCCTCAATGGCCAAACTCTCTGTGTTGAGTGTAGCATTTCTGCGATCGCCACCCCTTCTCCAGATGCCCTTTTTTTATGATCGCAGCAAACTCATTTCCAGTATAAAACATGATAAGGCAAACATTTAAAAGAAGAAAATCTAAAGGAGGTGAAAAGATATTCTAGAGAAGCTATAAAAGGACAAGGACCATGATTTGGAGGATATCAATTAATTTGGAAGAAAATCAATCTTTGAGAGAAAGAAACATAACAACCAAAGAGAGGAAAAAGAGTAAGAGGAGAAAAGGAGTAAGAAGAAGAGAACCTCCATTGAAGATTCAAGCTTGTTGATAACAATTTCTCCTCTCCTTTTTCTTCATTTCCATTTCTTAAATCTCTTGGGTTGTATTGAATATTGAATGATGATTTATTAAATGATGATCATGGAAGCCATGTTTGGCTAAGTTTTTATTTATGTTGTTGGAATTTTAGAAACCCATTTGAATCAAGTCCATTTTAATAGATAATTTCTTGTTTAATGCATATTGTGTTTGTTGAGCCTTTGATTAGTATTATATTCTAGCAAAATGCATCCTTATACTACTAGAAAAACAAGTTTTAGCAAGAGGAAATTTCATCATTAAAAGTGCATTTCCCATCATTAAAAACTTTTAGTGGCAGAAAAATTACCCTCATGAACCATCATTATAGGCTCTGTAGTTAAAAGTAAATAATGATGGGAATAAGAATCCCATTGTTAAAACAAATAATGATAGGATGGTATCCCATCACTATAAACTCTCAACAGTGATATAGTTTCCTGTCATTAAAAGATATTTTTCTATCATTATAAGTCTTCAATAATAAGAGCTATTCTCGTCATTAAAAGTTATTTCTCCTATCATTAAAAAACTAGAATAATGATGTCATTTCCCGTCATTAGAAGATATTTCTTCTGTCATTAACAATACTATGATAATGATTTTTTCATCACTATTAAGTAAATTATATTGTCATATTATATATTAATAGTGATGACAATTTCTATCATTATATCTTTCATTCTCCTATAACTATTCATCCATTATTTAATATTTAATAATAATAATATAAATAATTGATTTATAAATACTAAAACAATAAATAATAGAATTAAAATTTCTCGCACTAATAATTGAGAACCATACTAAATATATTAATTAAAACATAATAATAATATTAATTGATGAAGAATTAAATAGAAGAAAATCCAAAAACTTGTTCATAATCTAATTCTATGCCAACATCTTTCAAGAAGTTGTCCCAAAAAACTAATCACCACCTAACACTAGTTGTTCAATGGCTTGTGCATAGTTAAAATCAATCGTATCTCCAGCTACCTACAAAATAATAAAAAAACATATATATTAGTAATATTAAATGATATAAATTTATTAATATTAATAAAATTACTTGTGTATTATGAACAAAAAGTTGCTTACAAAACAAAATTTCATTATTATCTTAATAGTAATAAAATTTCACATGGCAATGAAAGATCAAAACAGAACTAGAGAGAAAAATGGTAGCCAAAATAATAGTCATCCTTATCTTAAATGAAGATTGCTTACAAAACAAACTAAAAAACAAAAGATAACTCAAGTTAGAAGTATCCTACTAACATTCAGGAATGGAACAAGAAATGCATCAGCTTCAAGAAAAGGACTTTTATTGGTATGTGAAACTCAATGTGCGAATTTACATTAATAGAAAATAAAAAAAGTTCATAACAATATCTTAAAATGTAACATGTTGGACCTGAGAGTGAATAACTTGTTCCACATAATGCCAAATGGCCTGATTCCTTTTCCTACTAAACTACACATATAGAAATAAACCATATCCAAAAACTAACAAAAAATATATACTAGATAATAAATAGTGAAGTTCTGAATTAAGACATATGTTTTCCACAAAAATAGTTTGAGCGGGTCACTTTTAGTTTCAAATTTCTCTAGTTATACAAGTTCAATTGCAAAATCATTTTATAGGAACTTAGTACACATATAATGGCACAAAATTTATGTTCAACACTTTGCCTAAATCAGCTTCCATGGTGGTCTAACAAAGTGTACAACATTGAACTACTTGTAGGATTCATAATCTGGATCAGTTCCACTTGAGGAGGGATTTCACCTTACGCACATCAAATCTTACAAAATATTTTTAGACTTTTAGGTGACATATAAACCTACAAAAGTCATACTCTTCACTTTTTGAAATTCAGCTTGTATGGCCATTAAAACTAGGGGCAAAATTCTACCTAAAGTAGAATTCAACCACTTTAATCAACGTCATTATAATAATTTTCATACAATTCATATAAGCTCATTATTTCACTATATTAAGATTAAAAACAATAAAAAAAATAACCAAATTAGTAATTAAGAACTTTGAATAACAAAATTAGGTTACTCGTCACTACTAAAAATGCTATCACCATTTAACCCTTATTAAAGTAAGAAAAATACTAATCAAAATCCTTAAAATGAACTGGTTATATATTTTTGTTCATATAATTTCTTTATAAGGACAATGCAAAAATTAATTTCTAACCCTTACTAATCAAGTTAATATCAGACCCTCACTAGATGCAGTTTGGTTTGGTTACCTTATGAAGAATTCATATAATTATGATCTTTCCCATATACCTTATGGCATGTTTGGTTACTATTGCAATTGGAATGAGCATGTGGATTTCTCTACATTCCAATTCCTAAGAATCTTATTTCAAGTTTAATTTTAAAATTATAAAAAACTTATCATCGGTCCTAAGAATTAAACTTAAAAATAGACAAAATTCCAATATAAAATCAAGTCATTCAATATAAGAAAATAGATAAAAAATTCTTTATGAACTAAGCAAAAAAAAAAACAAAAAAAAAATTGCATTCCATTTCAAAGCTAGAGCAAACTGACATAGTCTTAGCCTATAATGAAACTCATATTCATGTTCCAATAGACTGGCAACACTGCAAATATAAAAAATGCCAACCCCCTTAAAACCATAATAAAATCTCAAGCTTGAATAATTGTTGGTCTCCCTAAGCCAGCAAACTGTAGAATTGAAAATTTAAATTAAGTGGTTCCTCTCTAAAACAAAATAAGAATATGCTAATCCCTGAGGCACCTTTTAAATGACCAAAATAATACATACCAAAAGGTAGAAAGGTACCTACATGAATATAGAGTCTGCAATTTCATCCTCTATAGTAATGTCTCTTGTCAAAAATTTTTTGTTGAACCTTAATCAGACGAGAGATCCAAGTAAAATATAAGGAAATAGGATGCATAAGCAAGGTCATATACCTCTCCAAAGAACTATAAAAAAAAAAAAATCATCAGTAGTGGTTACATCAACTATGAAATCAAATAGCTCTCTAATCGTCATGATAGCTACACCATGTTTCTTAAAGAAATCCTGCAATCACCTATGATTGATTAACTTGGCTTGTCCATATGAATACTTATGTCTTCTTTTTTACATTTTCTAAACATTAAATCTGAAGCCATCAATAGAGAATACTTACAGAAACATGAACACACTCTTCATGTAAGGAATCAAGGGTATAAGGGTGGTCAAGATCAACTTCTTGAGAGACATTAGTGATAAGCAAGTGACCCTGCAAACATGAGGAACAATTTAGATCATATATCACAAATTACAAGTGTGATCAATCTAACATATTTACAATTACACAGGTGATCCAATTCAACATCCTCAGTTAACTTTTCTCTAATGAGGAATTTCTATCTCGTCTTGAAAAGTGCATTAAAATAGGACTAGAGGTAAACACATTTGCTTATTTGCAAGGTGCATCAACATACACCCAATAATGTGAACATAAACATATACATAAAATGGCAAGGAAAAAAGAAATACCAATAAATTCCATGACCATAACATGAAGACTCCAAAGATATGGAGTTGGGCACCTAATTCCTGCTGCCTTAAGTCTGTAATTTGTAATATAAAAATATTCACAATATATTACATCAGCAAAATTCTATAAGGATGTAGGAGAAAATCATATTGAAAGTATATCAATTAGCACATATTCTTCCACTAGCAAATCATAAAAACAAGCTCCATTACAGAAATTAGGTTCACACCATTGTTTAATAGGTATAATAGTCAACTACATGAAGATTATCTAAAAATGTGAAAATTTTAAACATTGCATAACAATGATCAAATTAAAAGAAAATGATTCCATGTAAAACAAAATGTTGCTCTCACCTTAAAAGATTTCTTATTTCTTTTCCATCCCATGTAATTTTTCTTGGATTGTGCTTGCAGTATCCATGTCTAAAATGATAATCACCCTGTACATAATGATCACGGTCCCTATAATTTAGGAAAGAGCAAGCTAACTAAATTGCATGAAATGTCATGAAATATAATCCTTGAATATGGAAACCAAATCAAACTTTAAGTTTAAGCAGAAAGAAAACAAACTGAAGAATATATTGTCTATGGTATAAAAACTAACGTCCTAACTATAATGCAATTGTCCAAAAGTCAATTATAAAATAAGGATACAAGGATCTTGCAACAATATGGATTGAAGAACAAGTGCAAATAGAATATCAAAATTAACATGGATTCATTAATTTTCTTCTCTCCCCAAAAAATGAAGACTGTTAGTGTTAAAATATTAATGTTATATTTTCAAATGCAAACAACTAAGTTATATCATCATTTAACTTACTTCATATCACACCCTCACTAGATACAGTTAATTTGACATGGAAAAAGCAATGCTTTATGACCTCATACGAATTTTAAAAATTATAAAATAAAAAAAAAAGAAACATTACCATGCTCCTACTACTGAATGCGAGTCATCAAAGACTCATTCTTTGGATCCATGTCTAAGAAAAAGAGAGACTCTGAGTTAAAATGATTTTACAAATGGGCTAGCAATTTGACTAAATACAAAACAATCCAAAAAACTCCAAAAAGACGAAAAAAAAATAGTACCATTATAGTTATTATATATAGTCTATATAAAACATAAAACCAATTAAAAAGGTGAAACACATATAAGTTAAACAAAAGCGTTCCAAAGCATCAAGAAAAGCATTAGAATTATTAACTCTGCAACTTCAATTAAATGAAAAAGGAGCTCTAAATCAAGCTTTAAAAATTAATTACTATAGTTTTAAAGCACAAATACCAATAAATCAAAACTCTAACTGAATAGCCAGAGCATCTAACGTAGCATAGACAAGTAAACAAAGTAAGCATACACGATCTGATTAAAGAAGAGAGTCATGTTTCGTTCGCAATCGACTTAATCTAAGAATCAAATTAGACAAAAGGGAATCTAAAAAGGATTTATTTACTTGAAAGAAAAAATTGGAGACAGTGTCGATTGAGAGGAAATGGGTACGATTTTCATATGAAGTTTATAAAGCTTCATTAGTTGATACTAAATGGCTAAAAAACCACCCAAAAAAACTAGAAAAAATAAAGAAGGAAGACAATGAATAGTAATAAGATGGGAGCTCGACTTTGGCTATGTCATATCATATGTTTGTCACCATACATCAGTTATTGAAATACTTCTATAATTTTATGTAATAAAAAAATATAATATTTAGGGCTTTATTATTATTTCTTTTTGGATCCAAAAAGAAGTTCTTCTATATTAGCAACCAGTCCACTAATTAAACATCTTTATAAATGTAAAGTGCTACATGGTAAATCATCAATCTCATCAAAATGGACAATTTATCATTATTACTACATAAACAAACATAAAACTAGATCTATTCGTAGAACAAACCATGTTTAACAGTTAAACATAAAACTTTTTTTTTTCAAATATAATAGAAATTAACCTCTATAAGAGAAACCGTTGATTACTTTCTTTCCAGTCTTCACAAACATCAGAATCTTACTCGTCATGGAACCAACCGATAGATTTTTGTGCTTTGTAAACAATTTGTGAAATGCCTTGTTGAACGGTGCAGTTGTTTTCATGGATCTTTTGAATAGCGCCGGACATTTTCCAGTAGAGAGGATGACCGATGTAGAAGAGGATCATTATCACTATAATTGCTATTACTACTCGAAGTCGAAATGTGATCCTTGCTGCAAGCGATGCAATTTGTGTGTGTGTGTCTATATTTAGGGCTTTATTTGGGGGGAAAGATTAGTGCCTTTACTCAATAATGATGGGTTGTATATAATATGACCTTTTTAAAAAGTTTTAGTGAGAGTATTGTACATTCCTCACGAAAACTATAAAAATTAAGCCTTCAGTGATGAGATTTATGTCCTCTCGCTAAATTTTTGTCACAAAAAATCAACATTTTGTAGTGTTAGTCTAGATCTAGGCATTGAAAGATAATAGATCTAGTAGATTCACAAATACTTGTTGAACGATCAATGACTTAAGAGAGCTTGAACCCATTCAACGCTCCATAAGCTCACCTAATGCCTAATATGTTTAATGTTAACTTACTTTCATAGTGATGATGAAAATTAAGCTATGATTCTGAGTTCTAATGGATACATATTAGTAGAGTTTAACATTACTTGAGAGAGAGTGTTAAATGATTCTTGAAAGCTTGAGGTATGCATATACTTTGATTGGAATATAACTTGACTCGAGGATGATATGGTGTGCCATTCCCTAACAACATAATTCCAACATCAATTGATTTCCCAATTTAGTGCTTAGATTAAACCCATTTAACATTTCTTTACTTGTTAAGTATTTAGTTTGTTCATTATTGCATTCAAGTCCAATTTGCAAGCTCTAAACTTATTAAACTAAAGCTAATTGGTGCATTAGTCCTCAATCCTCATGGGAACAATACTTCACTCTCTCTAAATAACTTGTTGACCCAGGCAATTGCTATGAACGATTTCAGTCAATAAATTGAAAGTTCATGAGTTATGACCACAAAGGTTTGGTTAGCATTGAATCACAAATTCAACACATTGAACCTCTATTAAGTTTGGAATCATCAAATTTAAGAATTGTGGGAATATGGGATATAGGCGGTCTTGGCAAGACCACTCTTCCTTGAGTAATATCTTATAGACTTATTTGTATAATATCTTTAAATTATAACTAAAACAATAATATTAAATTGTTTATGGACAAAAAATTTTATGGATTCACATAAAAGCTTAAATATTTATAAACAGAAAAATACAAATTAAAGTTTCATATTTAAATTATAACGCAAAGTTCAATGATTATTCACACAATTTACCTGCTATTGCTATTTTTTTACAATGTATTGATTTCTTTTTACAATCAATTCATGAGATGTATATTTCATATTGTGAATTCCTTCAAATTGCTGCTACTGCTATTTTTGTAAACAAACTTAGAATTAGTCCTATGAAACAGATGATGAGTTGATGAAGAGCAAGATGATTTATGACTAAGAATAATTAGTTGATGAGTGGGTATTAATTGCGGTTGATGAGGTGTTAAAAGTTAAGCTTGCAATGGTGAGAAAGAAAGAGATCATTGATAGAGAAAATAGAACAAGAAAATAATTGAGCAAGTGTGCTGGACCCAACCCCTCCCCTTAGTGGCGGACCCAATAATTAAACAAGAAAATAATTGAGCAAATTTGGTATGATTTTACCTTCAAATATGTCTGTCTACCTTCAACCAACCCCTCCTCCTACGGGCTGGTTGAAAAAAAATAATTGAGGATTAATATATATTTTTTAACAAATGTTACAGCACTAAATTTTATATAATTTTTTATTAGGAGGCAAGTAACCCCTGCTTGCCCAGTCCTGTAATTGTGACTATACATATACACCTTCGCAGAAGTTTCTTCGAATCGCTAATATTCAATAACATGCACATAAATTGACTTGCTGAGTCTTTGGTACATATGGGTTTTGCAAAAGAACAAAACTTGAATTTTTGTAGTCTAAATATTTTGAATTATTAGTAGAAGAAAATTTGTTTCTCTTTGAATCACCAATTCTCATTTTAACAAAAATTACAAAATTATTTAACCGTTATTATATTTTGTAGATATCAAACGTTTCCAACTACAAGAAAATAAGCAATTAGCAACGCGTGAAATTTTTTTATTGAGAAAGAAAAGCGTCACTATCAATCTTACTGATGCTAATAATTCTAAATTTAATGTCAGGAAAATAACAACAAAAATCAACATCAACAGTAGATTAAAGTTTGACAACGAAAATAGCTAAGCATCACTAGCCAATTTTTTACACCTTAATATTTTATTACAAAACATAAATTTTCCAAAAAAAAAAAAAGGAGCAATGCAATTTGATCCAGAAAAAAAAATATTCAAGATATGAACTTAAAATTATTGTTGGATAAAAAAGAAAAATTAGCAATTTGTGGGACAGGAAAAATTTCGATTTGATTGATTTTTTTTTTTTTCTAATTTTCAAAAATTCTTATTCTATCAAATTAGAAATGGATACAATAACGTTTTTTCTTTGGTGTTTCATTCCTTTACTTTTAGTTAATTCATGTTGCTATTTTTATGTCCGAAATTAGAATTTGTACTTTTAGGGGTAATTTGTATTCATTGCTTATTACAGTCTAAACGTTCGATATGTAACTTAAAATTCTCAAAATTTTAAATTTGATCCCATTAATGCCCTTTTGCCTTTTTTTTTCGGCTTGAAAACTTACTGGTATGATTACTTGTATCTACACATTAGTTTTTTTTAATAAAAAGTTGGAGTCCAGAAATTATATACTGCATCTGAAAATCTCAATTAGATTGACATCTTCTTAGTGTTTATATCATACTTTTGTTGTTCAAAAGAAATATTATTAAAAAGAAAAGTAATGTAATAGTAGCAAACAAGGAAAAAGACAACAGCTTTTCAATAGCCTAACAAGACTAAACAAATATGTAATGAACTCTATGGCTATTGTCGTCACAAATTATAGAATTACAAAAACCAGGAGCCGAGTCCCACCAGAGGAGAGGGGTAGCCGAAACACCATGTTTAGCCAAAGCATCTCCTGTAGAATTTCCCTATAGGAAACATGAAAAACATGAAAGTTCATTTGCTCAAGAAAGGACAAACATTGAGACCATCGATGCTTGAGTATCCAAGGAGCCTTCAAAGATTTGGTCTTGAAAAGCTGAACAACATACATAGAGTTGCACTCTAACCAAAGGGAGTGCCAACCCCACTGCCAAGCAAGTTCGACTGCTTTAATTGTTGTAAGAAGTTCAGCAATAAAGGTGAAAGTGCAACCTGAGCTGAATGCAAACACAGCTCTGGAAGTTCAAAAAATGCCACTTGAACCAGCTGCACCCGGAGATTCCAAGGCAAAACCATCCGCGTTTTCTTTAATCGAATCAACTAGAGGAGAGGGCCCAACCACATTAATGATTAAAGGTGCTTTACTAGGATACCTTGAACTCTCAATAAGCTGAGAGTGTGTAGCTTTGAAAAAGAATTAAACATGCTTCCTGAAGAATAAAATTCAGAGAAAAAAAGAAAAATTTCAAGGAAAATATTTTTTTTCATACTTTTCAAAGAAGGGTTACAACCTTTATATATACATATAAGAATCTTAATCATATCCTAATTAAGAATATAATAACATCATAAATTAAATAAAGACTTTATTCCTAATTGTATACAAATATTTACTTCCTAATATATACAATAAAAATATTTACTTCCTCAACACTCCCCCTCAAGTTGGTGAATATATGTCAATCATTCCCAACTTGTCAAGTGAGTTGTAGAACAATTTTCTAGATACAGCCTTTGTGAGGATGTTAGTTAGTTGAGTTTGAGAAGAAACAAATGAAAGATCAATTGTTCCTTGGTTTAGATGATCATTTATGAAATATTTGTCAACCTCTACATGTTTAGTTCGACCATGTTGAACTGGATTGTTTGCAATTGCTATGGTTGCCTTATTATCACAGTGTAACAATATAGGCTTCGAATATTTTAGTCACAAATCCTAAACAAGTCCCCATATCCAGAGCAACTCACATACTCCATGAGTCATTCCTCTAAACTCAGCTTCAGCACTTGACCTTGCTATGACTTTTTGTTTCTTACTTCTCCAAGTGACTAAATTCTTTTTAGCAAACGTAAAGTACCTGAATGTTGATTTGCGATCAATCTGATCTCAGGCGTAATCATCATCATTATAGCCAGTAATTTCATAATCCTTATTTTTCCTAAACAATAAACTTTTGCCCGGAGAAGACTTTAGATATCTTAATAATCGGTATACTACACCCATATGTTCTTTACTCGGAGAATGCATGAACTGACTTACAATACTTACTAGCAATATCTGGCCAAGTATGAGATAAGTAAATCAACCTTCCCACCAACCTTTGATACTGATTTTTATCAGTTGGGACTTAATCTCCTAAGACTGGAAGTCCATGGTTGACTTCAATTGGAGTCTTGGCTGGCTTATAATTAAGCATGCCCGTCTCTGTTAATAGGTTCATCACATACTTTCGTTGGCAGAGGGAAATCCCTTGAACTGATCTTATGACTTCAATTCCTAAAAAATACTTCAAGTTACCAAAATCCTTAAGTTCAAACTTGGATGCTAACTATCTTTGCAAGATTGTTATCTCACTTGGATCATTCCCAGTAACCACCATATCATTAACATATACAATAATAGCGGTGACTTTATCCAACTTCTTTTTGATGAATAGTGTATGATCAGTATCACTTTTCTTATATTTGAGCTTTCTCATGAAAGTTGAAAGTCGTCCAAACCATGCTTGAGGTGATTGCTTGAGTCTATACAATGCCCTTTTTAGTTTGCATACTTGATTAGTATATCTAGTTCTAGGTGGTGGATCCATATACACTTCTTCATTTATGGTTCCATTTAAAAATGCATTTTTCATATCAAATTGTCGTAGTGGCCAGTCTAGGTTGGCAACTAAGGAAATAAGAACTTGGATTGTGTTTATTTTTGCTACTGGAGCAAATGTATCTTTATAGTCAATTCCATACTTCTAAGTATATCCCTTTGCTACCAACTGAGCTTTATACCAATTTATGTTTCCATCTGAATTGAGTATGATAGTGAATATCCACTTGCACCCTACCATTTTCTTTCCTTCAGGGAGAGGAATAAGATCCCATGTGCAGTTCTTCTACAATGCCTCCATTTCATCATTCATGGGTTTCTTCTAATCTGCATAAACTAAAGCCTCCTGCACATTACTTAGAATAGATACTGTAGATAATTGACTTATAGTAAATGCATGTGAGTCAGACAAATGATCGGTTGATATGAAGTTATTGATAGGATATTTAGCTTTGGTATCAAGGTCCGAATCATATTATTTTTTTGGAACCCCTCTATTGATTATAGAAGGATAACGAGGCTCGGTATTTAGAGATACTAAGGGAGACAAGTTTATCTTATTGTGCACATCCACATCCGTAGTTTCTTTAGCTTCTGGTGTGGATTGGGAAGATCTACTATCTTGATTACTTAGATTATCTTTAATTATTTATCCGGGTGAGATGCTTAGACTCGAAACATTAGATGTCTGTGAGATGCACGGAACACTTGGTAGACTTGGGATATTTGGGAGACTCGGGATATTTAAGATACTCGGATTCAGAACATTCAGAACACTCAGAATATTATCTTTAAATTCAAAGAGGTTTAAATTTTTCTCCCCCTAAAGAGTGCACTCAGAGTGAGAGAAGAAATGAGCATTTTCATGGAACTGAACATCCTGAGTTACATACATCTTCTTTGCATTTGGATCATAACACCAATATCCCTTCTGTAGATTTGCATAGCCAACAAAGATACATCGTATAACTTAAGGATCTAATTTACCGAGTGTCTGATGGACGTATACCGAGCATCCAAAGACTCGGGGCTCTAGATTATTGAGAGGTGGCGATATGACAAGTTCTTAAAGTTTCTGAAGAGACATTTTGAAACTAAGTACTCTTAATAGTGTCTGATTTATAAGATACACAGCGGATCGAACAACCTCTCCCTAAAATTCTCGAGGAACATTCATGTCAAACAATGATTCTTGGACAACTTCCAATAATTATCGGTTCTTTTATTCGGCTATACCATTCTGTTGGGGAGTGCCGACACAGAATGTTTGGTGGCAAATGCCATGCGTGTGGCAAAAATCATTCAGAGTCGAGTTAAGATACTCCCCACCATTGTCAGACTTCAAGGCTCAAATTTTACTCTAGCATTGCGTAGCCACCATTTTATACAAGTCCCGAAACATGGAGCTCACATCTCCCTTGTTTGAAAGTAGTAATACCCAGGTCATCCGGTACATTCATTAATAAAAGTTACAAAGTATCAAGCACCAGAAAGAGTAGGAATTCGAGCAGGTCCCCATACATAAGAATGAGTGGTCATAAATGGAATTAAATTTTTATTATAACTCGGTACATAAGAGAGTAGGTGGCTTTTTGCCAATTTATAAATATCACACTTGAATTTTGAGTTTGTGGTATTCAAAAATAATTTTGGTTTTATTTGTCTAAGATAATGAAAAGAAAGATGACCAAGGCAATGATGCCATAAGATCACATAGTCTTTAGCTGAGCAACTTCTACTAACCCTATGGACTTAACTTAACTTCTGACTTGAATCACCATATAACTCAAGATAGTATAACTTTCCACCTTTAATACCAGAGCCAATAATTCGGTGCGTTGCAATATCCTGAAATACACAATAATTAGGCTAAACTTTGACAATGAAATTTAATGTTTCAGTTATTTGGCCAACAGATAGTAGATTACAAGAAAGAGATGGAACAATAAGAAAAATATCTAGATTAAGCAAGTCAGAGTTAGATACTAATCCTTTATGAGTGACCGATGTTATGCCTCCATTAGCAATCAGAATATTTTATTGGGTTGATGGGCGGATGGATGTAAGATGGTAAGTGGAGTTTGTTATATAATCAGTAGCGCCTGTATCAATAATCCATGTATTATTTTGAGTAAGATTTATCATATCTAATATTGCATTAAGATCACAACTTGGTTTAGTATTACTAGAGGTGGCAATTGTAGCCTTTCCGAGCTTCTTATGAGGTTTTCTATTGAAATCCCACCATTCCGGATATCCTATAATTTTATAGCACTGATCCTTGGAGTGTCCAACTTTGCCACAATGAGTACAGGTGTATGTGATGGACTTACTCAGTATTTTCCCTTTAAACTGGGGACGAGTCTGAGATGCTACAAGTACAACATAGTCCATCATTAGCTTTGGCTCTTCCATTGTATGGTGCTGGTTGTGATCCCTCCACACATATGCATAACTAGACTCGAGATCAAGAGGTGGATCCTTCCAGAGTATTTTATTTTGAGCATTATTAAATTCTAAATCAAGTCTGGCTAGGAAAATATATGTTCAAAGCTGGGTAATATATTTGTGGAGTGATAATACTCCATTAACATCCTCCCCTTGTACACACATCCGGACATCAATTTTCTAAAATATTTTGATCAATTCATTATAATATATAGGTAATGGCTTACCATTCTGACATGTTGTGAATGATTTTCAATTTAATTCAAACAACTGAGTTTCATCAGATCCATCATAGAAGGTTTTTGAGACAACATCTCATATCTCCTTTGTTGTTGGAAGATGAATGAATTTATGCATCAATGGTGGACTCATGGAATCAAGTAACCAACTTTTAACTCGATTATTATCAAGAAGTCAAGTCTCCAAAGCTTTATCTCCTTCTTGTGGCTTTGGCATAGTGTCATTAAAATACATAAGAATCCTAATCATATCCTAATTAGGAATAGAATAACATCTTAAATAAAATAAAGACTTTATTCCTAATTGTATATAAATATTTACTTCCTAATATATACAATAAAAATATTTACTTTCTTTAACACTTCCTATATGAAAATAGTCTGCTTCCTTGATCATACTCCATAGAGAATGCAAAGCATTGTGAATATTGGTCGAGCTCCTCATTATCAAATATAGAAGCATTAGATGTCTCTAAATTATCCAAATACCATGAACGACAGTAGAAACCCACAGAGGATACAATTGAGAACTAAATGAATGATGCATAACACTTATAATTAAATCCAAAAAAGAACTTGAATTATCAATTTACTTACCAAAGAGAGCTAAGACCAAATTCCATATAGAGGAAGCAAAACTGCATTGCGTGAACAAGTGGTCACTAATTTCACAAGTGACAGTGCATAAAACACATTTTGAAGGGAAGCAGAGTCCTTTCTTTTGAAGATTGTCTTTCATTGGGAAAAAACTAAGAATCGCCTACAAGCAAATAAAAGATCATGATGGTGGAAGAAATTTTTTCTAGATGAAAGAATAGCAAAGGATCTGAACTCTAGAAGGCTGAAGATATTATACATGTGCTTGACTAAATGAGAACCATCCATGCTTTTTGTCCATGCACAAAAATCCTGAGCATCACTAATAGGAAGAATAGCCTGAATATAATCTGTAACCACAACATCTAAAATATGATCCAAATGCCAGCCATCAATAAAGAGAAAAGAAAAAACCTTCTTAGTTAAGTTGCGTTGATCTCTTAGGGAGATTTTAAGCTGATTAGCAATAATTAGCAAAAACCATTCATTAGTCCAAAAATTAAGATTAGTTTGAGAACCAATAAACCATTGAACCTTTGACCGAAGAGAGGAGTAAATGCCTCTGATGGAGCACCAAACTAAAGACTGCAGATAAGAGTCTTTAGGGATCCTTGAAGGATGAAAGAACCGATAACGCAAAATAGATATAGGATGTTTATGCAAAACAATAAGTCTTTAAGCAAACTTACTCAGCATAGCTTTATTCAAAATGTGTAACCTTTTAATTCCAAGGTCACCCTCTTTAATGGGGCGGCAACAAAGCTTCCAGGGAATAGTCACAAGCTTTCTATTAGATAGAGACCTAGACCATAGAAAATTTCTCATACACCTTTCTATTTGGAAAAGAAGAGACAACGACCATTTGTAAATAGCAAAAGAATGTAACATAGAGCTTGTAATCACAGACTGAATAAGAGTAAGTCTACCTGCCATAGACAAGGAACTACCCTTCCATTTTGAAAACTTGTTACAAATTTTATCTGTTATGGGCTGCAACCACTTTTTCTTTGGAGCTCCTGTAAAAAGAGGGACACAAAGTAGACAAAGGGTAATGAACCACGTTTCATACTAGCAAGATGTTGTATTTTTAGAATGCGCCTATCAATGGTACAAGTCCCATAAAAAAATTTTCAATTTAGACCAGTTAACTTGCTAACCTGAAAGCTTACCATAAAACTTGAAGACTTCATTGACATTGCGAATGTTCTTTAAAGATGCTTTACCAAATAATAGAACATCATTAGCATAAAGAAAATGAGTAGCGAAAAAAAGTCCCTGCTATAATGCATTGGGAGAATGACACCACAAGGAACTTTCAAAGAGAGAAGCCAACTGTGAAGAGGAGAAAGGGGGACTTTCTGAGAACAAAGGAAGTATCATGAGTCTTACCATTAATTAAAATAGAAATCCTAGCAGATGAAAACATAGATAAGATCTAATCTCTAAATTGCAAAGAAAAACCAAAAGCTTCCAACACATCTAGAAGAAAATTCTAGTCCATGATATCAAAAGCCTTTAGAATATCAAACTTGATAGCCATATTACCTTCAAAATAGGCTTTTTAAAAAATATTAACACCCTTTGAAGCTCCAGCAATACAATTAGCGGTATTCCTACCCTTTACAAAATCAAATCGGTTATAGGATATAACAGTAGAAGCAATAGAAGCCAATCTATCCGCCAGGATTTTGGTAATAATCTTAAGACTAAAATTACTTAAGATAATTGGACGAAGGTATTTAACCATTAAAGCATCCGCAACTTTAGGAATAAACATCAAAACCAATAATATCCCAGAAAGACTTATAAAAAATACTTGTGAACCCATCAGGTCGTGGAGCACTACAAGCATCCATCCCAAAAACAGCCTCCTTTATCTCCTCAGTAGTAGGACAACGAGTTAAAAAAGCATGATCCTCATCACTCACCAAAGCAGGCACTACTGATTTAATAAAATTAATATCTGAGGTAATAGAGTGATCAGCCTGAAAAAAAGCTTTATAAAACTCAAGGATATGGCAGATAATATTTGATATGTTATTAGAGATAACTCCATTAATACTGAGTTGATGAATACCATGTCTGGGCTTTTTCCTGGCAAATTGCTGATGGAAAAAAGATGAATTTCTATCACTGGCCGCCAACCATTTAACATGACTTCTCTCTTTAAAGAAAATCTCCAGTTGCCTAAGATGGAGATCCAAATCCGAATGAGCAGTAATCTCTTGCCTACGGAGATCATCAGAAAACCCTTGGCTAGAAATTTCAGTTTGGATTTGTTGCAAGCACATAATAGCTTGGTTTATATTATTATCCAGCCTGCCAAAGATTGTATTATCCCAAACTTTCACAGCTAAGCGAAGACGCTTGGGCTTGAAACCCAGAAGTTGCATCAGAGTGAAAAACATCAATTGGCAAAACCCAATTAGAAGAAACAAGATCTCGCAAGCTATGGTGGGCGACCCACATTGCTTGAAAATGAAACCAAGAGACAATAGAATCTGCCTGAAGACAACGAAGCAACAAAGGCGAACGATCGGAATGGTGCCAAGGTAAAACCAAACAAGATATTTATGCCCAATGATTAAAAAATTCCAAATTTCCCATTGCCCTATCCAACTAACATTTAACTCTATTAGAACCATGACAGCTATTAGACCATGTGAAAGAAGCACTACTAGTAGTAATATTAGATAAAGAACAAGAATCAATAAAATCTAGAAAGTCACGGCATGGACCTACAGCAGGAGGCCGACCTATTTTTTTATGAGCCCCATAAACTGCATTAAAATCACCATGGTACACCAACTACAAGCTGGAGTAATGGAAAGAGAAGAAAGGTCTGCCCACAATTGAGCTCGACGATTTCGCCAAACACTCCTATAAACAAATGAATATCCATGCAAAACATTGGCCAAAGTAAAATCAATAGTAATATGCTGCTCGTGAACATAAATGGAAGAAGGAACAGGAGCATTGCTTTTGGGAAAAAGCCATATTGAAGGTAGCAAAAGATTATTGACAGCAATTAAATTCAAGTCTAAACTATTTCAAAAAGAATGAGCAATAGAATCAAAAGAAATCAATGGTTCGACCAGCCAAACAAAGTCCGGCGCATATTTTCTACAGAGAGAAAAAATAGAGCGCTGAGTATTGACATTCCGCAAACCTCTACAATTCCAAAAAAGAACCTTCATAGGTTGAGTTTTTTAGGTTTCTTAGTTACCCATTTAGATAGGGTAACTTTAAATTTATCTGGCTTGTCATTGGATTTTTTTCTTTGGACTCTAGTCCATAGATGTTCATCATCATCAACGTCTGCTCAAGAACGAACACGTTCATCCTGCTTGTCCATCAAATTCTGTTGAAAAGGGTCATCATTCTGGTTATAATCTGAGAAATACTCAGTATGGGGAGGGTCCAGATTCTGTGCTGCATTAGTACCAGAACTCAGATGCTGGATTGTATCCGACATGACAGGAGGGAAAATCTAATCCCGCGGTGATGTATCTATTTAAACGGAAAGCTCAGCATAGGCAATCGAAGGATCAATGCCAATAGCCGTGACAGCAATAGGTACCAAACCATCAGCTTCGACTATGTCAGACAGTGGTGGAGTCTCATCTGGAATCGGGCAGACCTGAACTCTATTATGATCCTGTTCAACATCAATATCATTAGCTGTAGGATCTACTACAACCGCATCTCTCGACACCTCATAGGTAATCTGTTTCAAATAATCAAAAGCATTAATAACTGGAGTAGAAGTTTGCTGAACCAAAGAGGGCTCTTTGACAGTAGGTTTCATCTTCCAAACTCGCTTAGATTCATCTTGCTTAACATGTTTAGATTGGTTGATATCAGCTTTGGCATTTTATTTATTTAAACGGCAATCCTTGGGTGAATGACCAATGTTGGAGCACGTGTGGCAAAAGGAAGGGAGGTTTTCATACACAATTTCAATGAAGAAACTTTCCCCACTGTTTCAATCAAGAGAGTCTCCGGCAAAGAGCACTACAAATCGTTGGCCATAAGAACCAGGCATAATAACCAAAATCTACAGAAGTGGTGGCATTATCAATCTTCAATGGCACTCCAATTCCTTTGGCAATGGAAGTCAGAATATGAGGGTGCCAATACTCCCATGTGAGTTTGTAAAGTCGGACCCAGAGTTGTGTATTAGTTGACTTCTCTGCTGTGGGATCAAAATCCGGCGTCCAGTGTTGCAAACGAAGAATGTCGGGATTCAAAGTGAGCGCTCTCCTACTCCAAGCAGTATTTTTTTCCGTAACAGAATTAAAATTAATTTGATAGAAGCCACGGCCAAGGGAAATTAGTTTCTAGTTATTAGACGAACCCCATAGTCCATTCAATATTTTCTTCAAATCCACTAGTTTCCATGGAGAATCTCCCTTGGAAAGGATAATACGGGCAATGAGGGCATTCTGACAGAGTAAGTTGCTGCTCATAAATCTCCTGGCTGATTTTAAAGGCGATATAGCCACCCTTATTGGATGGGGATGAGTCGACGACAGGTAAGGAGGAAGGCATGGATTTATAGACAACCATGGCGTAGGTAAGTTTTGTTGCTGGTTTTGGAAGCAAAGAAGATAATAGATTGTGGTGGCTAAGATAATCCATAACTGTGAAAACGACAATGCTAGGCAGAAGAGTAGCCAGGCGCCGCCGATGGGCTGGCGGCTGAATAAGAAAATAGTTAGGGTTTGGGAATTGTGCATAGCATTTTAACTAACTATCTAACTCAATAATAATGACAAACATTAGTTTTATTATATCAGTATTTCATGTTATATGAGTACAAATAAGCATGCAAGTAGTTAATTTCTCAAATTAAAAAATGTAAAAAGAATTTTAATGAAATTAAAATTTTGAAATTTTTAAGCGATAAATTAAATATATAAGATATTTGTGAAATCTAATTAAAATGTTAAGGAAGGCGAGTGTAAGTTATCGAACTTTTAATTGATTGACTTGTTATATCCTCCACTAGCAGTCATGATTTTTCTGGATTGTTTCATTCTTTTTATCTCCATTCCCGTTAATTTTGATCTCAATACTCGAACATTTTTTTTTACTTAGAATTTTCATATATGTGAATATACTTATCAAATCAGACTAAAAAATTACTGTGTATACTAGCTTTTAGATTTCATTTGACGAAAAAAGTACAAAAAGAAAATAATTGAGCAAGTGCTTGGACAATGCA
The DNA here is from genome assembly GCA_947683625.1 of Mallotus nudiflorus. Taxonomy (NCBI): domain Eukaryota; kingdom Viridiplantae; phylum Streptophyta; class Magnoliopsida; order Malpighiales; family Euphorbiaceae; genus Mallotus; species Mallotus nudiflorus. The sequence goes on along the minus strand of CANTUR010000276.1, from coordinate 4,325,802 downwards.
AATTTAATGTGATTTTACCTCCGAAAATGTCCGCATTTAGTGGGGAACCCAATTCTTCCTCTTAGGGACTAATTGAAAAAAAAAAAAAAAAAACTGAGGCCAAAGTAAAAGAAATGATTTTTTTTTTCTCTCATTATAAATCGAATAAGCCAAGATTTATAGGCTCCTTAGCCAAGGTGATTCTCTCCTCATAAATAATCCATCTTAAAAAAATGAATTTCCTGGATGAGTAAAGGACAAAGAGACTCCATATCAAAACTTCTCCTGTTTCTAAAAAAAAAGAGACTCCATGTATATATTTTGCTCTTAGGGAGAGGGAAGGGGGTCCCCTCCTCTACGGTACCTACCCTGCGGATGGGAGGTCCATTCACCATCCCATCCCTAGGGGTAGGTAAGAGTATTTCTATTAGAAATGATGAAAAATGAAAGCGTCATAAGGGGGCAATGTTCCGTACCTGCGTCTAGTTCTGTCACCTTCGCAGAAATTGCTTTAAAGTGTTATTATTCAATCCCAGTGGACCTTCGTAGACCTGATCATTCTTTGGTGCTTATGAGTTTTCCTCTGCAAAATACAGGTTTTTTTTTTTTTTTTTCCTTGTTTCATTTCTTTACTTTTCGTTAATTCAATTGCTATCTTCATCCATGGGAAAACAATAATTGTACTTTTAGTGGATTGACTTGGTGAGTCCTCGTACCAGCATTCTTGATTTTTTCAAGTTGTTTATATATATATATATATATATATATATATTTTATTTATATTTCCACTAGATATGTGAAAAGGTCAAAAAAATTTAAAAAATTAAATTGAAACCATAAAATCAAATTCAATGTATATATATATATATAGCTTTTGTGTCATGATATCCAGTAGAACTTGAGTAATTTGGATTCAACATGGATAAAATTTTGAAGAGGACAAATGTTTACTTTCAGAATTTTAATATAACTATATATTTAAGGTTTGAATTTGAGATCTTTAATTAATCTGAAAGAGTTTTCTGTCAATTTATCTGTACCTTCTTGAATTATAGTTTTTTTTTTAAAAAAAAACTTTTACTTTTTTTCAACTTGTGCTAATTAAATCATATTATAATCAGTTTATTTTTAAATTTCAAATTTATTAAATATCAACAATTAATAAACTTCCTTCACACTAAAAAAAATTACAAAAAAATGGCTACATGTTATGTACGTGGCTCAGGATTGTTAACCCCTTGTATTTACTTTGTGAAGTCATTCCAAGAGTGTTGGACGGTGCAAATTTGATTTGACCCTTCTTTTTTTCAAAAAAAAAAAAAGCATTTATTTGCCTATAAACTTTCTCAGAAGTTTTCTTTCAGGTGATATACTCCAATTACAAATGAACGTGTAAGTGAAACTGCGGATAGATATTGACTTGCTTAAGTCTTTGGTGACTTGCTTAAGAGTTAAATTTCTATCTATAAATACCCTCGTGCACTTGAGTTTGAAGCATGAGTTGAAAAATTACTATCATTTCTTCTAAACATTTCTCTTCTATCTAAATTTGTTTTTCTATCCTCTCCAACAGTTTTTCAATATTTATTTTAATCTCAGCTATCAAACTGTTTTTTCTAAAATTTTAATTACCATGAATCAATCTTCATCTTCTGTTTCTTCTTCTTCTTCTTCTTCTTCTGTATCATCTTCTTCTCATCAATCCTCATATCCCACTAACTCTCCACCAAGAAAATATGATGTTTTCCTTAGCTTTAGAGGCGAAGATACCCGTCGTAATTTTACCAGCCACCTCTATAATGCCTTAAATCAAAACACAATTCTAACTTTCATTGACAGCAGACTTGTGAGAGGTGAAGAGATTTCACCATCACTTTTGGAGGCAATTGAGCAGTCCAAAATCTCTGTTGTTGTTTTCTCACAAGATTATGCATCTTCCAAATGGTGTTTGATGGAACTTGTAAAGATTCTTGAATGCAGGAAAGAAAATGGCCAAATAATTATACCGGTGTTTTACGGAGTTGCTCCATCCGATATTTGTAACCAGACTGATATATTTGGAGCTGCATTTGGGCAACATAAAGAGTCAGATGAGGTGCAGAGCTGGAGAGATGCTTTGAAGCAAGTTGGTAGTTTGTCCGGATGGGATTCTTCTATAGGGTAAAATACTTTGACAATTCCCATATTAATATAATAATATGTACTTAACGAAATGTTCTTGAATTTGTTTGAAATATATATATATATATTTTTTGAAAAACAAAACTAAAGAATTAATGAACATTTCCAATTCTTGCGTATTGAGATTTATGGAATGGGCTATATGTATTATAATTTAAGGATAGATACTACTTTCTCTTTTTTCTCTTTTTCTAATAATTGAAATTATTAGATATAAATTTAAACTTAACAAAATAAAAATAAATCTTTGATTGGATATTATTTGAAATAATCTTCTTAAAATGCAATTTGAACGAATTAAGGAAGATTTAAATAGGCACTTCTAATTTTTAATAATAAAGAATCATTTATCATTCATTTTAATTCTTTTCTGAATTTTATAAATATTGATTTATTTCTCATGTTTACCAGGTCAGAAGCTGAACTTATCCAGAAAATCATAGATGATATTCTGGAAAAGCTGAATCAAATGGCTCCCAAATCTGATTTTTACAAAGGCTTGGTTGGCTTTGAATCAAGAATTGAAGCAATTAAATCTCTATTACACTCAGAATCACCGGATGATGTTAGATATGTTGGAATATATGGCATGGCTGGTCTTGGTAAGACCGCTATTGCTAGAGCTATTTATGATGAAATCTTTCCTCAATTTGAAAGCTGCTGCTTTCTTCCAAATGTTAGAGAACAATTGAAGACAAATTGTACACAGTTACAATACCAACTTTTTTCAGCACTGTTACATAAAGAATGTTCAACTGCAAGCATACTTCATTTAAGCCTGACAATTTTAAAGGATCGTCTTCGTCAGAAGAAAGTTCTAATCGTTGTTGATGATGCAGAGGATTCCAGACAATTGAAAGAGCTATTATTCGCTAATGAGTCTTGCTTTTTTGGTCCAGGGAGCAGAATGATTGTCACTAGTAGAAATAAGCAAGTTGTCGTTAACATTGCTGATGATAAAATTTGTAAAATGCAGGAACTGAATGATCCTGAAGCTCTTCAGCTTTTTAGCATGAATGCCTTCAAACAAGATTGTCTTCCAAGTGATCGTATATTGCAAGCAGAAAAGGTAGTAAGTTACGCGAAAGGCCATCCATTGGCTCTCAAAGTTTTGGGCTCTGCATTGTTTCGTAAAAGTGACGAAGATTGGAAGAGCATGTTGGAAAGATTAGGCGACATTCACCATCACTGCGACATCCACGATCGTGAAATTCTCTATGTTTTAAAAACAAGTTATGACGAATTAAGTGATGAAGAGAAAAAAATATTTCTTCACATTGCATGTCTTTTCAGAGGAATAAGTCGTGAACATGTGACCAAAATTCTAGATGTCGCCTTTAATATTTCTATGCAATTTGTTATCGCTACCCTTATTGATAAATCTCTCATTATGGTGAACGATAGCGATGAGTTAGAGATGCATGATCTATTGCAAGAAATGGGTAGAAAAATTGCGTATAATGAAAATCCTACCTGGTTGCTGCTCAATCCTCAGCATCTCAACGATGCGTTGATGGAAAACAAGGTGAGCTTTTGTTAATTCATTTTGTTTTTAAGTGATATAATAATATTGAATGCATATTGGACTTTCAATTGTTAGGGAAATGGAGCAATTGAAGGAATATCACTGGACATGTCTATGGTTCCAAGTGAGATTCACATAGAATCTGACGTGTTTACAAAGATGTATAATATTAGATTTATCAACTTCTGTGGATATGGAGAAGAAAAATTGCAGCTTTCGCGTCAAGGGCTTCAATCTCTTCCCAACAGATTAACTTATCTCAACTGGACTAAATTTCCTTTGAAGTCAATACCATCAAAGTTCTTTCCAGAAAATCTGGTTGTGCTTCGGTTGCGGGATAGCAAGGTTAAAAAGCTTTGGGATGGAGTGCAGGTATTTAATTATTTATGTATGCTAATAGCTCTAACAGTAGTTGCTTCCATATTTAACTTTGTACAATCTTCACCTGAAACATGCATGAAGTTGATGCTAATTTCTTTTTTTTTTTCTTTTTGTTGTGTGTTCATGACAGAATCTTGTCAATTTAATAGAGATTGATCTCTCAAAATCCGAATATTTGACTGAAATTCCTGATCTGTCAAAGGCAATTAAAATTGAGACCATCAAACTCTATCGCTGTATAAGTTTAGTTGAGGTTCACTCATCCATTCAATATCTTCACAAGCTGGAATTTTTCAATCTTGCGGGTTGTGAAAAACTGAAGAAACTTCCAACAAGAATCGAATCAAAAGCTTTAAAAGATCTTGATATGGGTGATTGCATAATGGTGGAAAGTTGTCCGAAGATTACTCAAGTAAATATGAATCTAGAGGACCTGATTTTGTCTAATTGCAGAAATATTTGGAGGCTTCCGGACAGCATCTGCAATCTAAAATCCTTGCAATCCCTTACTTTAGATGGATCGAGAATTCAAGAGCTACCCTCATCCATTGAACATCTGAGTTGCCTTCACTATTTGCACCTCAGTGATTGCAGATATCTTAAAAGCCTTCCGAGCAGTATCCACAGGCTTCCAGAACTCTGGTATTTGTACCTGAGCGGATCCGAGGGTCTTAGTTCCTTGCCGGAGCTTCCACCATCTTTGGGACATCTACGTGCACACAACTGCATATCACTGCAAACCATATCAAGCAACTTCAAAAATTGTTGCAATCTTTCCTATGCAAATTTTGCAAATTGCTCAAGATTGGATCCGAAGGCACTTGAGGCAGAGGCTCAGTTCACAACCCCGAATGTAAGCCTATTACGATAACCAAAATATTTTTATATATTCGATTTCTAGCTAAATGTTTGATTTTGTATTGCAGCGTCAATGTGAACTAATATATCCTGGAAATGAAGTTCCAGGATGGTTCAGCCATAGAAGTATGGAATCTTCCATAACCATACAGTTTCCTTTAAATTGGGATCAGTTCAAGGGAGTGGTTTTCGGCATTGTCTTTGAATTTAAGGAACCTTTCGAGGAGTTATATAATTCTGCTGAATATCAAATTGGTTTCAAGATGGATCGGGTTGACCTTGATAATAGTAGTGAAGGTCTTTGGAGTTACCCTTGTCATCATGTTCGGCCTAATTCAGATCACGTGCTAATTGTGTACCAGAGTTACAACCCGTTCAAAGAATATTCAGCCACTCTATCATCATTTCAATTTTCTCCAGAGTTACAACACGTGCTAATTGCGGGCAGATATAATAATGAGAAAGCTGAAATTTTAAAGCATTTGAAGGTGAAAAGATGCGGGGTTCATATGCTACAAGATGATGCAGAGTCTATAATTGTAAGTTCTTTTAAAACCTCTGCCACTGCCACGGCTGGCAAACGTGAACGCCGCCCCGTTCGATCCTTTGCTGCCACGAAAAAACATAAACGTCGCCACGTTGGATACTCCACTACCACAGCATCCATCACCTCCTCCACTTCTCGTCCGAGCAACATAGCTCCACACCACTCCGCGGCTACCACAACTAGCAAACGTAAATGCCGCCGCGTTGGAATCGTCCACTGTCGCAGCATCTACCACCTCCTCCGGTGGAATTGGAAGTAGCAACATGCTTCGATTCTACACTGATGTTAACCGAGACTCAGGTCTCTCATACTGTAGTTCTGTTATGAGCCTCTATTTCATCAGCTTCATCACGGCTCTTCACGTCTTTGGTAAGTTTTATCTTGGTAAAGGTAGCTCTCGATGCTTAAGTTCGGGTGACCCGAACCCGATCCAGCCATGTTGTGGATCCTTGACTAGTAATTGATTGGCTTTTGTTGATGTTTGAAATTAATTTCCTTGTGTTATTATGTAAATAATGGAGGAATTAATGTACTAATTAGATGTTTGTGTTATGTTAAAAAAAAAAAAAGATGTTTGTGTTAGTTTCTATTAAAGGGCTATAATAGTTTTTGTTGATTTCTTATGATTGTAAACTATACTTTTTTTAATGAATTTGGTGGTTCAAAAAAAAAAATTTCTATTGATTTCTATCCCTATACTTTTTTTTAATTGAAACATCAATTTAGATTTCAATAAAATGAAAAAACGTAAGAGATTGCAACGTGTAGCAGTAAACCACCAAATATGACAACTATACAAATAATTTCTGAGACTAATAGACTATAACTCATAAGTAATGACGTTCAATGCTCAAACTAGATACAAGTACCATTTGTAAACCTAACGCGTGCTTAGCTCATTAGAGATAGAGATATACATACAGTTATGTTTCTATTTCTGTGGAGATACAATCACCTAAACTTGAAAGAAGAGTAACACATAAATTTTAAAAAATCAAGTGTAGATCTAGATCTCTGATATCTCCTTGTGTTGAAGTTGAAATTCCAAACACTATAAATGAGATTAAACCCACACAAAATACATCAAAAAATTATTCATAAAATGGGTCAAAAATTCATATTGATTTGAGATTTAAGCTTAAATCATGGAGATCTATTACTAATATTATGCAATATTAATGGCCAAAAACCACCCATGAACAGTAAAGAAAAGAAAAAAACCAGAAGAGCTAAAAGAGAGAATGGAGGAAGAAGAAGAAAGATTTTTTTCTCCTTATCCCTATACTCATGTGAATATATTGGGAAGGAAGAAATTGAAAAGCATTGCAAAGTCAAAAAATTTGGCTTCTGTTTGCTACAATAATATCAGGTGTATTGCATTATTTAAAGGACAAAATATCTTATTGTGTTATTAAATATAATAAATTGATAAAAATAACCTCAACATTAACTTGTATTGTAGACATAAAGGGTGATTGAATAAGGGTAAATTTTTTCTTTTAATAATGTAACACATGCGACAAATAATATGATTAATGACTGAGATAAAAGTGGGTCTTGTTTGATCTGACTGAGTACCTTATCAACATCAAATCAGTCAGAGACACTACATTGATATGTTTTTCTAAAGTTCAGACACTTGATTGCAAAAAAATAATAATAATAAAAAGATTAGACATTTAAATAGAAAAAAAAAAAACTAAAAAGTTTAGACATTAAATTTATAATTTTTCCATAAAGCTATCTTGTAGATTGCAAGTATTCTCAACAATTTGAGCTTATATTGTCCTTTTTATTTTTTATTTTTAAATTATTAGAGGGAGACAAAATACCTAGACAACATCACAAAATTATATATAGAGAACGAGCAACTTTTACCATATAAAGTAAGGGCTTAAGGTTATCGTAAGGCTCATCTAAGACTTGATAACCAAAGTGGGCCACTGAAGTAAAACTTGCAAGGAAATCAACATAATCATTTGCCTCTTAATAAATATGACGAATTTACACATGTTATTGTCGGTTTATTGCACCATTGGTATCATAATTTTGAGCCATATTTTAATTTAGTATCAAAATTTTAATTTATTTCTTTTAAGTCCCAAAATTCTATTTTTGTTTCAAATTAAAATATTTTGAATATATCCAATTAAATTTAACATATGTGGCATCGGAATACATATATTTTTAGTGTATTTACCTTATAAACATCCCATTAAATAGTTTAATAATCTTGTTGGCCTTATAAAACAAAATTTGCTTATGTGCCCTATAAAACAAAATTTTAGCAAAATTTATTTTATAAAGCCCATAAATTAATTAGGCCACTTAATGAGATGCTTGCATTGTGAATATACTAAAATATACTTATTCCAGTAGCCATGTATGCTAAATTTGATTGGATATGTTTAAGGTACTTTAACTTGAAATAAAAATAGAATTTTTGAAACTGAAAAGAAAAATATTAAAAATTTGGTATCAGTGAAATATAGCCCAAAGTTATGGTACCAATAGTAAACTAAACCCTACTAGTGTTGTTGTAATATTTTTTTATTTTCCAAATAGTGGCAATACATTGAAGCAGACAATCCAATTTATTACTGGGAATTTTTACCAAGCATTTGTTATCAACCTCTAAAATGACTTACTTGAAACCAAGATTCCAGATCATTCTAAAGCCACACAACACACCTCAACTTTCAGCATCAAGCACATTAGCCATCCAACACTCATTTCAATGGGATTTTTACAAAAATACCACTTTTTTCGATCTCATTTTCAGTTAAATACCCCATAGTAGACGGCGGGGTTTAACGTGCATCTAAGATTTTAGCAACCATGACACTGTTTAGGCTCAGGGCCTTAGAAAACACATTACTATGTCACAAAGTCATAATGTGGAGAAAAGGAGTCGCTACCCAGGTAATAACTGGGACAATTTGATTGGTGGTACTCAATTCTCTAAAAGAAAGTTAGCACCACAACTAGGAGACTCTGGGAATGAAATACTAACTTCTCTTAAACTCGTGTTTATTTAGAATAATTTTATAAATTATTATTTCATCCTCTAATTACATGTAATTTTATTTAAACCCTATTTGACATCCATCTAACCCTAGGCATCTAGTCAATAAAATTACACATAAAAAATGCACTCAAGATCACATTGTCCCTAAGTCTAAACTATGTTAATTTTATTAAAAAGTTAGCTAGATTTACATTTTATTTATAAGTGAGAAAGGGACTAAAGGTGGGCCTACATTTTTTATTAATTAGTGAGCCTAGATCTATTTATTTTAGTTTGTCTAAGGAATGGGCTTAAGTTTATTCAATTTTAAAGGAAAGTTAAATTAGTGGGCCTAAAATCTAATTAACCTAATGGGCCTAAATTGATTTTAATTATTTAAGCCCTAAACCATTTTTAAGCCTATTTAAAGTGAGTTAGACCTAAACGTGGGCTTGGGGCCCAAAATAAAAATAAAAAATAAAAAAAAAACTCAATAAAAAAAATAAAATATAAAAAAGATCAAACATACATTATAGTGATTTTCTAAAAAAAACCTAAATCAATTACATGCAAACCCTAAATTAAGCTACAACCACTATTGATTTTAATTAATTCTGAAAAAATTGAACCTAATTACTAATTGATTTTAAACGCAGAAAATTAAATCTTTTCATTATTCCCACTACTAGGGCTATTACATACTACACACAGAAATTAAAATCAATCAATTACATAACTATGAATTAAAATAACTACATAGAATACTAAAATGAAAAAATAAAGATAAAACCCTAAATTCTGCTGGAAAACAACACAGATTCTTCCATGGCATTCCATGGACCTTCTGTTCAGTTTAAACACAAGCACCATCCTCCCCAATCCACATTCAAACATCAAAACAAAAACATAGAAATAATCAGATTAGTAGTGAAATTGAATAATCAAAACAATAACAAAATAAAAATCACAAAAAGAAAAGAACAGAAGAGAATGAAATAGAAAAGAACACTAATGATTTTAGATGTTGTGCAAATGCCCTTTTTGGCCTCTCAGTCTAGGATTTTCACCGTTGAAAATTGAAGTACTGTTGATTCTGGATTGGAACTAAAAAAAAACGTTGGATCGTCCTCGTTAAATGAACTGTAAAAATTAGGGTTTTGAAAGAATAGAAGAAATCAAAGTTTGGTCTGCGGGTGTTATCGATAATGTTTTGATTTTAGGGCTTCTTTTATGCGATAGGGTTTTTTTTCTCTTAGTCTATGTGTGTGTGAGTTTCTCTCAGTTCCTTCATCTGTGTGAGTCTCAAGCCCCTCACCTATGCAGACTTTTTGCTTTTTAAAGCAAGTTCTGCCAGCATATTGACTCCCCAAGTTTGCAGGAACATGTTCATCTCTTCCAAAACAAACTGATAAGGATTTTGATTTTGAAAGCTATTTACGCGTTTTGAACGTGTTGAAACCTTTTTCAGATAAAAATAATAATAAAATTAAATTTTCAACCAATCAAAACACTAAAAAAGTTGACAAAAAAATGAAAAAATAAGAGAAAAAAAATGGGATTTTTTATGCATCGGCATTGTGCAATGCCGAATGGCATTACATATTGCCGGTTGGCATTACACAAATGCTGATCCCTAAATTTTTTTTAAAACTTTTAATTACTAAAAGACCCTTGAAAAATTGACTTCCTTGTAATCAAATCCTAAAAAACATTGCAATTTAGTCCCTAAATTCTAGAAAATCGACAACCAAGTTCAATTTTTGAATAAATTTCATCATAGTGGCTTACGTCGCAATTATGCACAATTGCATCCCAAAATTGGGTGCTTACAGTTACCCCCTTTTGTCGCTATTTGCTTAACAAATTACGTCAAAGCAATATAAGCACACAATTTCGAAAGAAAGGAATTAGGACACTTGATTGTATCCTAAATGATAGATTGATGCCCAAATTGTTGAGCAAGGTGTAATTTTTGATAAGTCTCACTATATTTCCTGTTGAACGTCTAGTGAACTTTGTGCAAATGAGTTTCGCTATATTCCCTATGGGACGTTTAGTGATGATAAATTGAAAACTTGCTATAGTTCTTGTGGAACATCTAGCAATGATGAATTTTGTTATATTCCTTGTGGGACGTCTAATGATGCACACTATATTCCATGTGGGACGTCTAGTGATGATAAATTGAAAACTTGCTATAGTTCATGTGGAACATCTAGCACTGATGAATTTTATTATATTCCCTATGGGACGTCTAGTGAAGTTGAATTGAAAATCTACTATAGTTCCTGTGGAATGTCTAGTACTGATGAATTTCGTTATATTCCCTATGGGATGTCTAATGATTTACACTATATTCCCTGTGGGATGTCTAGTGATGATAAATTGAAAACCTGCTTAGTTCCTATGGAATGTTTATCACTGATGAATTTCGTTATATTCCCTATGGGATGTCTAATGATGTACACTATATTCCTTATGGGACGTCTAGTGAAGTTGAATTGAAAATCTACCATAGTTCCTATGGAACGTCGAGCACTGATAAATTTTGTTATATTCCCTATGGGACGTCTAGTGAAGTTGAATTGAAAATCTGTTATGGTTCTTGTGGAACATCTAGCACTGAAGAACTTGAAAGTTTATGTCATAACTGCTATGCAGTACGTAACATAATGAAGGTTATGACTACTGTGCAACATATAACATAATCATTTGAAATTCATATCATAGCTACTGTGCAGTATATGAATCCTTTGATTGAAATGATGCATGTAAAATGCAAAAAATGAATATTGTAATCTTGTTCTGTATTCTGTACTTGAAAGAAAATTTAGAATCATAGATTGATTATGCAGTTTTAATAATTCAATGAATTATTAATTTGATGAATGTCATGATTTAATTAGGAACATATTCCTAATCAGAATGCAATTATGGACCAAATTGCAATGAAAGAACTTGGATCCATGTATAAGGACCAAAGTGGATATTTTCCACTTTATGTATACTTTCCTTTTTTGCATGTAACATTCTATTATCTCCTTTCTTCATTTTCCTTTCCTTTCATTTTCTCTCTTTTCATTGATTTTCTTTCTTTGATTTCTTCATCATTTGACATATAATTTGCAATCCGTCTGATCCTGTGGCCTCCTCGACACACAGACAACATGAAAGAGTTGAGACTTTAAAATGTCAGAGGATTCTGCCTCCTTGTTTTCCTCAGAATGATCTTGGACTTTGAGAAGACTCAAATATCTTTCCTTTGACTCATGTACATACCCACAGGTGCAGAGATGTGTGTAATGAGGTAACTTTTCTTGTTTATGTTTATTTCAGCAAAAATATCACACTTTTCATACTCGTGTGGGTGAGCTGATCATTTCACCTATGAGTTTCTCTGCTATCACCAGGATTACCTTTGGAGGATCCCCAGTTTCGTTTGACGTCAGCTATTGTAATCTCCTAGATCATGCATGGAGTCAGTACGTGCAAGATTTGATCAGGTTCACTCCAGCATGGAAGAATCGAAAGAATGTTCTTCTTTCATCCTTAATTAAGGGATTCATATGCCTTCCTACTTCTACTCCTCGTCAAATTGTCCATAAGGCAATATGTTTCCTTTTGATATTATTAGGCACGACCGTCTTTTGTGAGACCGGTCATAAGGTCAGTATTGCTCTATTTGGTCCTCTTTGTGACTTGGATCGAGTTGCCACACTAGATTGAGGATCTGCTACACTCGTTTATATTTACTATAGACTGGACACTGTCTATAGAGGTGTTGTCACGATGTGTGGCTTTTGGCATGTCTTGCATGTATGTTCTCCTTCTTTTGATCTTTATAGTCTTGCTTTTCTTTGCCTTTTTCTGATATGTTCTCTTTCTTCCAGATCTGGAGCATAAAGATCGGGCTAATTCGAGGCTTTGACACTATCAGTTCTGATAGGACCTTTCCTCTGATGATGAGATGGGGTTCTTTCTACCTTGCTAGCAACATAAATACTTTGCAAATGTATCGTGATTAGCTGAACACTATTGAGTGGCACCTGGTAAGAAAAAATAAAATCATTAGTATATTACAGTTTAATAGAGATTAGACTTAATTTACATAAATTGTAGATAAACGCTGATTGGTTGGAGGGTACTGAGGGCATCTAGCGATATGATTTCATGGCAGCTGCAGTCCGCCTTGAGCCTATGAGGATCCTACTCTTTGATTATGGCTATTTGATGTGGTATTTAAGGGAGCGAGTGTATCGTTGGTCTTTCGGACCTTCTCGATGTCGCATTCCATATGATGTCCCTTACTCTATGCTCCGCAGCTCACATCTTACAGGTTCAGAGCTAAGGGATGCACTATAGGGATATGCTGCCTCAGATTTTCTTAAGCGTTCTCAACATTATCAGCAGTTTATCCATGAGAGCCTCTTGGATCATGTTCCCATTGACGATGATGAGGTAATTTCTCATTATTTCAGATTCTACTTCTAAAACCTTTGAATCACTCCTTCTTTTTACAATTTAAGGAGGTTCGCTCTTTTATTGATCTAGATTAGGAGACTGAGATTGCTCTAGATACTAAGGTTGTTCCTGATATTGAGAGTCCTAAGCCCAGACTTAGTCCTGTTCATTATACTCAGCATTACCCTTGGTGATATCTCACTTCTAGATAGGTCCATGTTCTATTGGGCTCCTACTGTTCAGACTCCAATCGAGTAACAGATGCGTTTTAGTGATGCTCAACTTTCTATCTTTTCTCCCACAGATGCCTCTCATGTGAGTTTTTCTGACTTGTTTCTTATGTAATCTATACACTTGACACTAATGTTAATAAATTTACAAAATAGGTCCCTCGAACACAAGCAGAGTATTTACATGGACTTGCCTCATCTTAGAGGTTATTCACTATGCAGGTTACAGATAGTTTGAGGGTAAGTATATGTACCATAAAGATGCAAATGTACTCATGTTATGCATGAAATGCACTTGATGTGCTTTTTATGTGTACAGAGCTACTCGAGCGGTCTGGAGCGCGAGATTGAGATGCTTCACCGACAGCTTGTAGGTTCAGGCATTGATCCTTACAGTGCTAGGACTTCCTCTGTCAGACCTCTAGACAACTTTCACCGTGATGACTCTACTAGAGAATGGAGCCTATGGCCGGATTCTAGAGCTCAGGATGATTGATTTAGGCTATCAGATTTTTATATCATACTGTTGTGTTATGAATTATGTATTGTTTGTATGCACTGTGTTGAACTAGTCTATGTCTTAATTTAACCTTAAATTAGACTTTAACTAAATGGATAAAGATTTTAGATAATAAAGATAATTATATAATTAGGATAATGATAATTAGATAATTATGCTATGTGTCCTCTATCTCTATCCATTTATCCTTATAATTTATCATCCATTATCTCTATCCAATAAAGGAAGCCTAATTCCATCCAAATTCAACTTCTCTCTTTATAAAAGGCTCACAAAAGAACTAGTTTCACTATCCCTTTCTCTCCATTCACATTATGACTCAAGCTTTTCTCTAATTGATGAAGAAATTTCTCAAGAGCCTTAATAGTGATGACTGGAATAGGCTTCAACCTTTTCATCTCAAGCCCTTAAGATCTTTTCAACATATGAACATAAATGAAAATTTCTTGCATGCTGCTGCAATGTTTTGGAGCTCAAAAGATCATGTCTTCAGGTTTAATGGCCAGGAGCTATGTCTTGTGATTGAGGAGTTTACTGCTATCTTGGGGTGCTCATTGGACTCTACTGTTGTTATTGCCTTGCCTAATTTAGGTATGCAATTCCCTGATAGGCTTGTTGCTTTCTTCGATATGCCCCAACTAGTATTCATCTGTTTGCCCACAATTCTGAGATTGTCAATCTGTCTTCTTTAATTACTGCGTGTGAGACTAAAGGAAAGAACAATGCTACTTGGATTAGAATGGTAGCTTTCTACTTTTATGCTTAATTCCTCTTGGTCTCTTAGTATGGAGATGCCGATACCAGGATTGTGAGTATTCTGGAGCAAGTGGAAGCTGGGTCTGACCCTATGCCGATTATTCTTACTGAGACCATTATTGGGTTAGACAACTTCCAGATCCATCATTTATCTTTCGGGCAGTTTACTTCTCCTTCAAGTGTGTAACCAAATCTTTTTTTTTTGCCTTAACTTTTGCTTAAGCTGTCCTTTTTGGATTTTCAACTTAGAAGGCTTTCATTTTATTTTTTTGTATTTTTCAGATCTAGTTACAAAAGAAGTTGAGCTTGCTTGCTATTCCTACTAATCCTTCATCTTATTAGCTTCATCAACTGCAATCTCATCCATTGAAGGTGAAGGACAGACACACTATGGACTAATGGGTATATTGGTTACAAGGCATTACAGATATTGAGATCACATGGACTTGCCCTTGGTGGAAGCTGAAGTTTGTGACCCTCAACTTGTATGATCACTATGTTCCTATCCCAGGGCTGCACTTCTTGACTTTCTTTTCTCCTTCTCGACTTTGTTGTCAGTATGGCCATCCACAATTCATAGTCACTATTTTGACTGACTTTGAAGGCTTTCCTCTCAGACAGGATTTCCTAGATAGGGTCAAGAGTTTATGGCCTCGCAGGATTCTTAAGCGGAACATACACTCTGATGCTGATAGAGCTACTGATGACAGTTATAAGACTTGGTTTGTGGTATAAGCTATTGAACCACTAGGATTTTCTAGATACAAGAGGACTCAAGCTTTACATGAAGAGTCACAAAAGAAGAAGCAAAGACATCATTAGGAATTAGTCTCATATTGCTGATTTTAAGTTTTCATGTTCTGTTTTCCTTTCTAGTGCTTATGCATTTTGAATAAGATAGAACATGCAATGCTAGAACAAAAATTCAATTTCAATATCATTCATTAATTAAGGCCAAAATGAGTACATTTATTACATCACATGATATAACTCATATTATTAGCTAGTTCTTTTGAATTTTCTAGCTGAACATTTTTCTCTCATTAATTTATTTGCCTAATTTTTGCCTGAGTAGCCCTTTGTGGGTTTTTTAGCCAGCGGGACCATCTCTTTTATTTTTATTCCTTAATTTTTGCCTGCCAGCCCTTTATAGGTTTTTTGAGCAACGGGAATGTCCTAACTTTTGCCTGACTAGCCTTTTTAGGTTTTCTAATCAGCGGACTTTATTTTCTTTATACTACTTTTATTTTATTTTTAGAGGTAGTATTTCTTGAGGTGATCTAGGTTAACAAGCTCCATGAATTCATTTCCTTCTAGATCTGATATCTTTGCAGCTCCCTTAGGCAAAATCGATTTGACTAAATATGGCCCTTCCCAGTTTGGTATGAACTTCCCTCTTGGATCAAATACCACTGCTCTGGACTATTTTAACACCATATCTCTGACTTTTATCTTTCTAGGCTTCACCTTTTTATTGAATGATCTTGTTATCCTCCTCTGGTATATTTGAGTATAAAACAAAGCATTCATCCTCTTCTTGTCCAGAGATACAAGATGATCATACCTCTTTTGTGCCTATTCATTCTCAAAAGTTTTAGCTTCCATGACTACTCTCAATGATTTGATCTATGTTTCTATAGGCAAAACAGCTTCACAACCATATATTAAGGAGAATAGAGTTTGCCTTGTGGCTGTTCTAGCTATAGTTCTGTATCCCTATAAAGTGAAAGGAAGAAATTGAGACTAATCTTTATAGGTCTTGACCATTTTAGAGAGAATTTTCTTGAAATTTTTGTTAGTTGCTTCTACTGCTCCATTAGCTTAAGGGCGATATGGTAAAGACTTATGATGCTCAATCCTATACTTTTGCAACAATTCTGATGTTTTTGCTTGAAACTGGATGCTATTATATGTCACAATATGGTATGGAACCCCATATCTGCAAATATGGCTCTTCTCAATAAATTGTGCCATCTGTTTTGCTTTCATAGCATTGAAGGACTCAGCCTCTACCCATCTGGAAAAGTAGTCTATTGCCACAACTATGTACTTATGCCCATTTAATGTTGTTGACCTTATTTCTCCTATGATGTCAATTCCCCAAGCTGCAACGGGCCAAGGTGATGATAAACTATCCAATATTGTAGGAGGAAGATGGTTAAGATTTTCATAGGCCTGACACTGATGGCATTGTCTCACTATTCTGATACAATCCTTTTCCATGCTCATCCACTAATACCCTTGTCTGAGTATCTTCTTAGCTAGAATCATCCTGTTCATATGAGAACTGCAAGCCCTTGCATGAATCTCTTGCATCACCTCTTCAACTTCATCCTTTTTGAGGCACCTGAGTTGCATCCCATTCAACATTCTTTTGTATAATACCCCATCATGACTCGCATAGTTACGTGTAAGAACACAAAGGGCATATTTCTCTTTTGAAGTCGCTTCATCTGGATAGTTTCCTTCTTCTATAAACCTCTGAACATCATAAAACCACAGTTTCTCTTCAAGCCCTCTTTGAACACTCATAATCTATTTACCCCCGTAACACAGAGCTCTTGATCTCATGATTACCAAAGGCTTCATAGTTGATCCCATTACATTATCCCACATCGAAGAGAGTGTTGCCAATGCATCTGCCATTTGATTGTCGTCTCTTGACAAATGGATGAAGAGACATTTATTAAAGTTTTTCACTAAAGCTTTCAAATAGTAGATGTAGTGCTTTAGCTTTTCCTCTTTCACTTCCCATTCTTCGTTTGCCTAGCTAATCACTAGCATAGAATCCCTGTAAACTAATAGTTCCTTTGGCCCCATTGCTAGAGCTACTTTAACTCCATAGGTACATGCTTCATACTCAACCATATTATTAGTCACCTTGAAGTCTAATTTCTTGGCCATCGGTATGGTCTCTCTTTCTAGCGTAACCAAAAATACTCCTAACCCAGCTCCTCTATTGTTTAAGGCTCTACCACTACCAAATTCTCATTTGGAAACTCTAAATTCCACTGTTTGTCACCCTCGACTGTATTCTGAGTGAGGAATTCTGCTACTGCCCTTCCCTTGATGACCTTCGTGGTGATGTACTCTATATCAAACTTAGTTAGAAGTACTAGCCATCAAGACATCCTTCCAGTCAAAGTACGCGCTTGAAATAAATACCTTAGAGGATCGATCTTTAAGATTGCTTGGACCTTATAGGACTGAAAATAATGCCTCAATTTCCTCATTGCCCAAATTATGATTAGACATGTCTTTTCTACCAAGTTGTACTTTTCTTCATATGGTAGGAACTTTTTGCTGAGATAATAGACTGCATGCTCTATCCCTTCTGGTCCCTCTTGTGCTAGCATTGCTCCCATTGCATTTTTTTCCAGGGCTAAATACAAGATCAATGGCTTACCTTGCCTCAATGGTTTCAATACAGGCGGATTGGCAAGATACTCTTTAATTATTTCAAATGCCTTTTGACAATCATCATTCCACTTCACAGGCTAATTTTTCCTCAGGAGTTTGAAGATAAAGTCACAAATATTAGTAAGCTTTGCAATGAACCTACTAATATATTGTAACCTACCAAGGAAACCTCTCACTTCTTTCTCTGTCTTCGATGTTGGCATTTCCTGAATAGCTTTCACTTTATCTGGATCTACTTTAATTCCTCTGCTACTAACTATATGCCCTAGAAGCTTTCCTAAAGTAACTCTAAAAATGCATTTCTTCGTATTGAGCCTCAGATTATACCTCTCAATTTGAGCAAAGAACTTGTCCAGAGCTTTGAAATGTCCTTCTCTTATTTTTGACTTGACCTTAATGTCATCCACATACACCTTGACCTCCTTATGCATCATGTCATGGAAAAGAGCAGTAGTTGCCTTTTGATAAGTTGCACTTGCATTTTTTAATCCAAAAGGCATTACTTTATAACAGTATGTCCCCCATTATGTAATGAAAGCTATCTTGATCTTGTCCATGACTGCCATCATTATTTGATTATAACCAGAGAACCCATCCATGAAGGAGTACATCGCACTTGATGCCGCACTATCCACTATTACATCAATGTGAGGTAAAGGGAAGTCATCCTTAGGGCATGCTTTGTTTAAATCCTTGAAGTCAACACACATACGCACTTTACCATCTTTCTTGGGTACCGACACTATATTTGCTAACTATTGAGGATAATCAACTACTTCTAGAAAATTAGCCTGAATTTGTTTAGCAATTTCCTCTCTTATCTTTTCAATCCACTATAGTCTTAGCCTGTGTAGTTTCTACTTAATAGGTTTAATTTCTGGATAAGTGGGAATGTGATGCTCTACAATTTTCCTATCTAACCCTGACATATCCTCATAAGTCCAAGCGAATACTACCTTTCTTTTTGTTAATATTCTCTCAAAATTTTCCTTCTCTTTAAGAGTTACCTCATGTGATATAGAAATGTTCTTTGGATTATCATTTATGACTATGTTAAATGAATAAAATTGGATTGAATTAATGTTAAACATACGTGAATGATCTAAATTATAATGCACATAACTATCAAGATACACATCACACAAGTAAGCAAAACCAACATTCATATCATTGACTATGGAAAAAAATAGAATTTTTATCCTTAAATAGATCAGACATTATTACATCAGTTTCATCATAAAAGACATCAATAAAACTATCACTAATGACAGTAGCTAAATCTTGGGGTGGCTCCTCTTCAGGTGGCAGACACAGTAGCTCTTCAATAGCAACACTGCCTATCCTCTCAGCTGCCAGCTTCATCACTTCTTGTTTGTTGTCCTTCACTAGATTCTCCATAATCTGCTCCTTAAAGATCTCAAACCTAGGGACATCTGCTCCAGCAACACTGACTGATTCCTTGGCTCCCAGATAGTATTTGCCTTCCCCTGGCTTGATGAAGTTCTGACTCAAAGGACCAACTTTTGCATAAAGCTTCCTCTTTTCTGCATTGAATCTCTTCCTTGCCCTTTTACCTTTTGGCTTTGCTTCCCCTGTAAAACCCAATCCTGTTGTGTCATCTTAATTTTTAAATCTTGGGAATTATGGACTTGCTTGTTCATTCTTCCCTAGTCCTTATCCAAGCTGGTAATTCATGCTCTCTATCATTATTGCTACTCTCATATTCATTTCAGTCCTATCAAATATCCCAATAATCTAGAAACCAAGGGGTGCACACACTTGTTTCTGTTTATCCAATATGGATGCCACAGCAGCATTGGTCC
Organism: Mallotus nudiflorus; assembly: GCA_947683625.1. Lineage (NCBI taxonomy): Eukaryota > Viridiplantae > Streptophyta > Magnoliopsida > Malpighiales > Euphorbiaceae > Mallotus > Mallotus nudiflorus. The sequence goes on along the minus strand of CANTUR010000276.1, from coordinate 4,306,114 downwards.
TAACTTCTATGGTCACAACTTCTCCTTTATAAGGGAATTTTATCTTTTGATACACAGTTGAGGGTACCCCTCCCAAGGCATGGAACCATGGTCGTCCCAATAACAAGGCATAAGTGACCGGAATGTCCAGCATGGTAAACTCAATGGTTGATTCCACATGTCCTATTTTAACCAGAGTTTGGAATGACCCCTCCATATTCCTAGTGCTGTCATCACAAGCTCTGATTATAAGGTTTGAATATGTTAAGTCTTCAGCTTTCAAACCTAAGTTAGGTAGGATTTTCGAAGGACATACATTAATAGTAGAACCATCATTGACTATAGCAAAATTGGTTCTCTTTCCCCTTACCTCAATTGGGATAAACAATGCCTTATTATGGTTTCTTCCTTCTAAAGGCAAGTCATCATCTGAGAATGTTATCAGCCTGTGTTTCTTTTTTATAACCTTTACTACCATAGCCTCTGGAGTAGCGACTGTTTCAATATTCATGTTTGATAGAGCTTTGACAAGAGCCCTTCTATGGCTACCTGAATGCATCAGTAATTCCTAAATGCTAACATTTTCCTTAGCCTTCTTTAGTTGTTCCAAAATCAGATCCTCTTTCTACTCTTCTTTTATCTCTACATCTTCTGTTTCTCCTCTTTTTGTTAATCTTTCTATTTTCTTTTCTGTTGCTTTATAATTCTTCTCATTTCTAGTGACATGATTCACTTTAGGATCATCACTCCAGACATCAAAACCACCTAGGCTTTCCTTATCAAAGTCAAACCGGACGTTAATAACTTCAATGATTTAGTCTCTTTTCCTATCTTTCTACACTTCCATTGTGCATGTTTCCTTCCCTTTCAAATCTTCCATATTGAGCTTGCCTAAATGTTGATTCAGCAAATCTTTAACTCCTTTGAGATTTTTTAAGAGCCAAAGGTTCATCCTCAAATTCATCACCCCACCCTATAAGCACAATCGATTCAATGGGGATGTCAGAGAAAGCGGGCTTAGAATAGAATACTCTATAATTGAACTTGCCCGAAGGTTGTCCCAATAGATCTTCAACTCCTCTTAGCAGCTGCTCAAGAATTTCAGGCTCTTCTTTTATCAGCTTATCATTAAACTCATCTCCCCAACTTGAGGGCTTACTTGATTCAATAAGGATATCAGTAGAGGGTGGTTTCGAGTAGAATACTCTGTAATCAAATTTGCCTGAGGGCTGGCCCAGTAAATCTTCCACTCCTCTATGTGGCTATCCAAAAGGTTCTCCATTGGGTATAGGGTTGAGGTCCTTGAAGGAGCTTAGCACTTCTTCTTCGCTAACCCCTGAGTTGATCATCATGGTTGCTGGTGGTGGAACATTTCAATAGTCTAGGAAAGGGTTATTTCTAGTGTTTACGTTAGAGTAGGATTTTTCAAGGTCAGTGATTTTTTTTAGAGTCTATCAGGTTTTGGATCTCATGTTTTAGGCAGATACAATTGTCTGTGGGATGGCCAGCAACCTGGTGGAATTTATAGTAACTGTTAGGGTCAAAACCAAGGATATTTGGATTTCATGGCTTAGAAAAGGTTAAGGGTCAGAGTAGGCCTTTTTGGATTAGTCTCTCTAGGACTTTGGAGAGTGGTTGGTTAAAGTTGGAGAACCTTTAGGGTTACTAAACTACACGCACCTCCATAGCTCGGCTAGTACTTCCATGTTGTGTGCCCCCAGTTGAGTAATTTTGGGTTATTGAGCCTCTAGAATTCTTCTTTTTCTCATTCTCTATCTCTTCAGCTTGTAGACCATCATCATATAGATCTATGAAGGTCTTTGAGTTCATCATTTACAGTCTTTTGACCAAATTAGGTGATAAATTATAAAAAAACATCCTAACTTGATCCTCTTTAGCCAATTTATTTTTCATCAGTCCTACTTTATTCATTAATTTGGTGAGGAAATCAAAAAAGGATTCATTGGGTTTCTACTTAGTCAACTCCAAATCCCTAATAGACACATCCAATCGAGTGTTATAATCATCTTGTTTCAAGAATGCAGTACATAGTTCTTTCTAGTAAGCCCTAACAAATTTTTCTAACCCATGGTACCATTTTACAGCCATTCCCTCCAGTGACAGTACAAATAGCCTAGCAACTACTGCTAATGGTGCTTTAGTAGTGCACATGGTTGTTGTGTATTGGCTCGAATGAATTATAGGGTCTCCTCTCCTATCAAATTCCTATAGTTGAGGCATTTTGAAATTTTCAGGCAGCTTATCTCCCTCTATTTGCAGCATGTCATCAAAGTCAAAAGAATATCACATTCCTTGACCTCTAATCAGCTCTTCCATCTTGGACATTTTCTGAGTCAGTGCTTGCATCTTCTTGGACTTATGATCATGGACCAATTTAAGTGACTCTCTTTTTGCCTTTTCTACCATGTAGTTTTCAACATCTTCCAGTCTCACATCAGTAGCAAACACATTTCTAGCAGCTGGTTGCCCCCTAGCATTGTTAGCAGCATGTGGAGGAGCTACAACAACAGGTGGAGTTCCTACAGCAGGTGGCTGTTCAACAATAGCAGCAGGTGGTTGTTCAACAACAGGTTGCACTAGTTTAGCCAAAGCCTGTCCCAGTTCATCTTACATTATAGCTCTCATGTCATCCATCAAAGCTCCCTTAATGTCCTCTAAGGTCCACATCTCTGGTTGTTGTTCCATTTCAGTCTGTTCAGTCTGAGTTGGTCCAGCTTCTAGGTATAGTGGGTTGATTGGACTCTTCTCTAGTTCTTGAAGGATCTCTTGAGCTATTGACTTAGGGCTTAGATATATTATGATTAATCTACCACCTTTTCATCCCTAAACACGAGAAGACCTAGATGAATCTATGATGGCTACAAAACAAGGTGTTAGTATGATGCGTGGACTGTATGTATGCATGTATGCATGATGCATGTGTTTATGCAATAAATAGCAGGCAAGCACTTAGCATGTAGCAAGTATTAAGAAGCAATCAACAAGCCATCATGTAGGTAAACCTTCCAACCTTATTTCTCCCACACACGTGTTCAATGGTGAGTTTCTTTTCCTAGGATTTTTGGTCTTGGCCTTTATATCAACGGGGGTTATTAAAAGTCGACACGCATGCCAAATCTCTCTTTAAAACAAAAAGAAAAAAAACAACATTTCTAAATATAAAGGTTTAGCCTAATCCTTATTAGCCTGAATGAGCTTCAAAGGTATAGGCCTGGGCTTTTATAAATAGAAATACCTCATGGAAATTCAAACAAACAAGCATTTTGGGTAAAAATCCTAGGGGAAGTAACTAGGCCATTATATGTGGTTAAGGTTCGGTGCAAAGTTAAGGTTCCCTTAGCAAGATGCTCCCCATTTTGGACTTTGAGTTACAGGCCAAGGTCAGAGGGGTCCAACATCCTTTAACAACTTAAGAGAAGATTATCCCCCTTAAGGACTTGGGTTACAGACTCTAGTCAGATGAGCCCGATAATCTCTCTGGAACCGAGTTAAGGCTAAGAGTGATGGTTAGCCATTCTACAACTCCATGAAGCTAGTGGAATCATGGAATCATAAATTAACACCATCGATTTAGTAGGGACATGTAGAATGAATGCAAGAATGAAATAATAATCGATAAAATAATTCTACAGAACATAAGTAGAATCAGTATCTCTTATACCCAGTGGAGTCGCCACTATAGACAGTGGGGTTTAATGCGCATCCAAGATTTTAGCAACCGTGACACTGTTTAGGATCAGGGCCTTAGGGAATACACTACTATGTCACAAAGTTATAGCGTGGAGAAGAGGAGTTACCACCCAGGGTAATAACTAGGACAATTTGATTGGTGGTACCCAATTCTCTAAAAGAAAGTTAGCACCATAACTAGGAGATTTTGGGAATGGAATACCAACTTCTCTTAGTCTCGTGTTCATTTAGAATAATTTTATAAATGATTATTTCATCCTCAAATTACATGCAATTTTATTTAAACCCTATTTGACATCCATCTAACCCTATGCATCTAGTCAATGAAATTACACATAAAAAATGCACTCAAGATCGCATTGTCCCTAAGTCTAAACTATGTTAATTTTATTAAAAAGTTAGCTAGATTACATTTTATTTATAAGTGAGAAAGGTACTAAAGGTGGGTCTACATTTTTTATTAATTAGTGAGCCTAGATCTATTTATTTTAGTTTGTATAAGGAATGGGCTTAAGTCTATTCAATTTTAAAGAAAATTTAAATTAGTGGGCCTAAAATATAATTAACCTAATGGACCTAAATTGATTTTAATTATTTAAAGCCCTACAACATTTTTAAGCCTATTTAATGTGAGTTGGACCTTAGCGTGGGCTTAGAGCCCAAAATAAAAATAAAGAATAAAAAAAACTCAATCCAAAAAAAAAATATATATATATATAAAAGATCAAACATATATTATAGTGATTTTCTAAAAAAAAATCTAAATTAATTACATGCAAACCCTAAATTAAGCTACTACCACTATTGATTTTAATTAATTCTGACCAAATTGAACCTAATTACTAATTGATTTTAAATGCAGAAAATTAAAATCTTTTCACTATTCCCACTACTGGGGCTATTACATACTATGTACAAAAATTAAAATCAATCAATTACACAACTATGAATTAAAATAATTACACAAGATATCAAAATGAAAAAATAAAGATAAAACCTTAAATTTTACTGAAAAACAACACAAATTCTTCCATGGCATTCCATGGATCTTCTGTTCAGTTTAAACACAAGCAACATCCTCCCTAATCCATAGTCGGACATTAAAACAAAAACACAGAAATAATCATATTAGTAGCAAAATTGAATAATCAAAACAATAACAAAATAAAAATTACAAAAATAAAAGAATAGAAAATAATGAAATAGAAGAGAACACTGATGATTTTAGATGCTGTGCAAATGTCATTTTTAGCCCCTCAAACTAGGATTTTCACTGTTGAAAATTGAAGTACTGTTGATTCTGGACTGGAACTAAAAAAAATGCTAGATTTTTTTTGTTAAATGAACTGTAAAAATTAAGGCTTTGAAAGAACAAAAGAAATCAAAGTTTGGTCTACGGGTGTTATCAGTAATGTTTTGATTTTAGGGTTTCTTTTATGCGATAGGTTTTTTTTCTCTTAGTCTGTGTGTGTGAATTTTTTTTAGTTCCTTCATCTGTGTGAGTCTCAAGCCCCTCACGTACATAGACTCTTTGCTTTTTAAAGTAGGGTCTACCTGCGTATTGACTCCCTAAGTTTGCAGGAACAGGTTCATCTCTTTCAAAACAAACTGATAAGGATTTTGATTTTGAAAGCTATTTACGTGTTGAAGCCTTTTTTAGATAAAAATAATAATAAAATTAAATTTTTAATCATTCAAAACACTAAAAAAATCGACAAAAAAAAATGAAAAAAATATGCAAAAAATTGAAAAAATGGGACTTTTTACGCATTGGCATTATGTAATGCCGATTAGTATTACACAAATGCCGATCCCTAAATTTTTTAAAAACTTTTAATAACCAAAATACCCCTAAAAAATTGACTTCCTTGTAATTACATCCTAAAAAATGTTGCAATTTAGTCCCTAAAGTCCAGAAAATCGACAACCAAGTTCAATTTTTGAATAAATTTCATCATGGGGGCTTACATCGCAATTATGCACAATTGCATCCCGAAATTGGGTGCTTACGCCCATTTTTTACACACATGCCTGCATCTTCTTCTTTGCGCCATTATTGTTTCTTTTATGCTCTTTTCCTTTTTTTCCCTTGTGTGCTTTTCTTTATCCATTTCTCTACCCATCTTCATTCATTAAAATAAAATCCTATCTCTTTATATCCTCTAATCAAATGTCTCTCTCATGTGTCTTTAGGGTTTTTTATCGACTCTTGTTAATGGTAGACAAATCTGGCTGCAAACGCCACTGATACTGGTAAAAACAAGCACAAATATGATGACCAAACACTGCCGCCTCCATTATCTCTTTGTAATGATCCTCTTCATAGTTAAGATAAGTTTATACAGGTTGAAGGTTGAAGGTGGATTTGCTTGCACTCTTAATCTAGTAAATTTTTATTGATTTTTGGGTTTTGATTTTGTTTCTTTAATATGGGTTTTGGTTCTTTTATTAATGATTAAGTATGTTGTTTCCATGGAACGAAATTATTAACTTCACTAGAGCTAACAAAATATGATTTTTTAAAACATCGATTTCCTTCTTCTTTTTAGTTATGAACTTTTAAATATCCATGGATGCCATTCCCAAAGAAAAAGATTTCAAAACCTGCAAAAGTACATCCTTATTGTGCAATTTTTGAGGTTGTGGTTATGGATTCGGTGGTCATATCTGAATCTCAAATAAAGACCTGGCTATGCGAGAGGATATGGATTTTTTAGGTCTATATAACTCTTCTATACCCAAGAGGCATGCAATTGAAACTGTGGTCTTTAATGGGAAGGAAGGATGGTCCATATGTTGAAAGTCTCCTTTTACAATTTGAGGTGGGGGTTTAGTTTTGTATTATTATTTTACACATTTGGGAAAATACCTGAAATACTTGAATGCTTTTTCTTTCTTCTAGTCTTAGTTTTGATTTTTTATTTTAATTTTTTTATTTTGTTCCATTGAACGTGGTTGGTCTAACTGATACCCCACATATATATATTCCTGTTTAATTTAAGGTCTTTATTCCCCTGTATAGGTTACCTAGAAAGGAAGGATGTCCAAAGACACTTAGGAAAAGGTTCTTGAAATAGGAGACTCCCAAAATAAGAAGGAAAACTCTCATAATTGGCTTAGGACTCTTATTCAAAGAGGAATCATACTCCTTTCAGGTTTGAGCATCACTATCCCTATAAGTAGGACCTCATATTCCTCATTCTCATTCATTCTATTCTCTCACACTCTCATTACTCTCTCTTTCTCTAGATTCTCTTTTTATATTTTGACATAGGAATTGGAGGGTTTGTGGGATCCTCCCTACCTCTCACCTTACCCTTTATTGACCACTTGCAGGGTTCCAGCTCAAGAGTTTTAGAAAGCAAGTTATATAGTGCAGCCGTCTGTGGGGACTCTTGGGTAAAAGCCATTCGTGCATCTACCATATTAAGACATTGATACCATAACTTCTAGCTAACTGCCAATCTTGACTCTTAACACTCATATCAACCTCTCTGCCCCTATTACTCCAATCAATCTATCAATACCTCTCCCCTCAGTAGTACCTTCATCCCCTTTCCAGTATGCCAGACCTTCATCTCATGGTATGCACGTTCCCTTTAGAAACACCCAAGGAGAATGGCCAACTCTTAGCACTGACTTCCCATATTATGCTCCTTTATAACACCATCACTGACATATACCTTCCATACCTTTTCCAAATCTAACAAATGCACCAACAATAACTACACCTAACTTAAACACTGTAACCCAAACACTTAATCTCACCCCAATAAACAAAGAAGTAATAATACAAAACATTTAAGCTCAGATAGCCCTAATGTAACAATAACTGAATACCATGATTCAAAGCGGCAACCTTGGATCAGCTCATATAGAAAACAATACCTCATCTCTAGAATTACCTGACGGAAGCAAAAGGAAGTGTAAATTTTTGGAAGCAAAATCCAACTCAATAGTTTCGACTCTCGACAACTCAAGATTGACCCAAAAGGTTGAAAAGGTTATACACAAGGCCCGCACAAGACCAAGGAAGGAATATGAATGTGTTTTAGAGGGAAGAACGCCCTTTATAAGAAGGATAATCTAGACAGAGATCCTAACTTAATTCAGAATGCCGCAACTAGACCAATTTGATGGAACCAAAGATCTCGTCAACCATATACCCTTGTTCAGAACAAGAATGTTGCTCCAAAATGTGAATAATGGAATCATGTGTAGGATTTTCCCAAGCACTCTCATGAAGAATGCTAAAAAATGGTTTCATTAGCTTCCTGAGAACTCCATCACCTCTTTTGAAGACCTAACAAAGAAATTCTAAACTAGGTTCTTCACCAACATTCCCCCAGCCAAAAACATCAATGACCTTTGAATGTGTCGATAAGAGGTTAATGAATCACTACAAAGCTACTTGGACTGATTTAATAAGGTGGCCATGCAAATTAAAAATCTTATAGATGAAGTGGCTATCAAAGCCCTTAAGAATGGCATTAGACTCGAAAAACTCAAAGATAAGATAATGACAAAAGAACCTAGCACTTTCGCAAAGGTGATGGCCATGGTAATCAAAATGATAAAAATGGATGAAGACAAAAGGATGTGAAGGGATGAAGAGAAATCACCAGCTAAAGAAGAAATATCAAGACCTAGAAGGGCAAGCTTTCTATGAATAAATTTCAAAAACTCAGTGAAAAGGTTTGAAAAGGAAGCCGAAAGACACACACCTTTAAATACCTCTAGATCTAGGACCCTCATATGGGTCAGACAGAATGGCATAAGAATTACCTCAGCCAAAAGGATAAGCCCAAATTAGAGAGCCATGTAAGATATAAGGTACTATTGCCAATATCACTGAGATTACGGGCATGACACCGATGCCTACAGAGAACTAAAGAATGCTATAGAGAGACTGGTGCAAAATAGCAAACTCAGCAACTTCACTGACACATCTAGAGGAGCTAGGAATTTGAATGCACAAGGGCAAGACAAGCCAGAACCAAAGAAGGCCCAGAATGCTAAGAAGAGACCTAAAAGGAGCCGCAAAGAGGAAAGACTTGCCCTTAAAAAGAGATAGATCATCATGTTTGATTCATAAGATAGGGACCATGTTTGGCACCCCCATAGTGATGCCCTGGTGGTAAGTGCTTACATTAACAATTATTTGATGAAGAGGTTACTGGTCGATGACGGATGCACCATTAACGCATTGTCTTAGAATGCTTACAAAGCAATGGGAGGCTCTGTCACTAACCTGAAGGCTATCTAGAATCCCATTGCAAGCTTCTACGAAGGAACCATACAACTGATGGGAATTATAGAGCTAAGTCTGGAATTTAGAAATCAGAACATTAAAGAAACAAAAATCATCAAAGCTCAGTTCAATGTGGTTGATCTCCCACAAGCATATAATGGTATCATAGGATGGCCAGCACTTTTACAAAACTGATGCAATCACAAGTATTCAATACTTGACCATGAAGATTTTAATCGAAGGTGAAACTCTTACAATTCGCGGAGATTAGCACATGGCTAGGCAGTGCTACCATATGGCAATCAAACCTCAGACAGAAGCATTCCCCTAGAAACTTGGGAGATAGAGAAATAGGGAGTCAAACCTAAACCAGTCGACGACATTCAAAAATTACAAATTGCTAATAGGAAAATGGTAAAGATCAGCAATGAGCTTGATAGTGAAACTAAGTGAGGAATAAGTGAAGTCCTCACTAAGCACTCAGGAGGTTTCGCCTCTCGGGCATCCGAGATTACTGGGGTGGATCCTCAGATTGCCTCTCATAGCTTGAATATCAAACCAGGGGTAAAGCCTGTAATCTAATAGAGGAGAACTTTTGCATACGAGAGGTAAAAGATAATCATTGAAGAAACAAAGAAGCTGCTAGAAGCCGAGTTCATCAAAGAAGTTACCCATTTGGAATGGGTAGCCAATATGGTGCTAGTAAAGAAAACACATGGAAAATATAGAAAGTGTGTGGATTATACTGACCTCAATAGGGCATGCCCTAAGGATAGTTACCCTTTGCCAACAACTGACCAACTAGTAGACTCCACTGCTAGCCACGATCTGTACAATTTTGTAGATGCAGCACAAGGATATCACCAGATACTGATGAAGTAAGAAGACCAAAAGAAAACATCTTTCATCACCCATGAAGGTCTTTACTGCTACAAAGTGATGCCCTTTGGATTAAAGAATGTCATAGCAACCTACTAGAGGATGATGAAACATGTACTCCAGGATTAGATTGGGAGAAATATGGAAGTATACATGGACGACATTATTATCAAAAGCAAGCATGCAAGGCAGTACCCCCACATACCTTGATCAAATCCTCTAATTACTGAGCTAGTCCCAAATCAAGTTGAATCCAAAAAAGTGCATCTTTGGAGTCAAAGCAAGAAAGATCCTAGGATTCATGATATCCCACAGAGGTATTGAAGTTAACTTGGAAAAGATAGAGGCCATTCTCAATATGAAAGCTTTGAAGGCTGTCCATGAGCTACAAAAATTGAATGGCAAAATCATGACTTTGGGGCATTTCATCTCTTACTCAACCAAACGATGCCTACCACTATTTTGAGCTTTGAAAAATTCTAAAAAATTTGTTTGGATTAAAGACTGCCAGGAAACCTTTGAAGATATTAAAAAAATTCATATCCTCACCACCCCTGCTCAATAGGCTAGTCCTAAAGGAAATGTTGTACTTATACCTCTCTGTGGGCTGAGAATCCATAGCTTCGATACTAGTAAGGAAGGAAGAGAGCCAATAAAGTCTGATATACTACGTTAGTAAAGGACTTTGAGGATTTGAGATTTGGTACCCATCACTAAATAATTGGCCATGTCAATCATGCACACATCCTAAAAGCTCAAATACTACTTCTAGGCTCATCCTATTATTGTAAGGTCCAGCTTCCCTTTGAGAAAAATTCTATAAACACCCGAGGCATCTGGCAGGTTAGCCCAATGGTCGATATTACTCAGAGAATTTGATATTAACTATGAGTCTTGGTAATAGGTAAAGGCTTAAGCATTAGCAGACTTTGTATAGGAAATGACACTAAAAGATCTTGCCACCTCCAAAGCACAAAAATGGAGGCTTTACTTTGATGGAGCTTCCTCCACCCAAGGATTCGATGCCGAGATTATCCTTAAAGGACCATACAAAGTTCATATTAGATATGTAATTCAAATAAGGTATAACATAACTAACAATGCTATGGAATACAAGGCGCTCAGTATGGGCTTAAAGTTGGTTACAAAAGTCAAGGCTGAGCATCTCACGATACACTCAGATTCTCAATTGGTAGTAAACCATGTCAAAGGGACATTCCAAATTAAGGATACCAACATCACTAGATACATTGGCAAAGACATGCAGCTTCTGAAGAAGATCAAGCAAGACGGGGGACAGTGGAAAATAGTCTAGATCCCCCGAAATGAAAACTTAAAGGCTGACTTATTAGCCAAGTCAGTGGCTAAAGACAATCAGGTTTTTAGAGAAATAGGGCTCACCAAAGCACTAATAAAACCCAACACTGAGGATTCAGAAATCATAGATTACAAGAAGTCCCTAAATTGATGAAACTAATCGTTTAATACCTAGAAAATGGGACATTTCTAGAAGAAAAATTGAAAGCTTAAAAGTTGAAGATGAAGGCAGCCCACTACTCTATCCATCATGGAGAACTCTACAGAAATCCCTCTTACACCCATGGTCTAAATGTGTGTCCCCAGAAGAAGGGAATTAGATACTCAGGGAAATCCATGAAGGGATTTATGGAGCACATGAATTATAATACACATTAACTAGGAAGGCATTGTTGTAAGGATACTATTGGCCCACTATGTCCTAAGATGCTGAGAAGTTAACTTAGGAATGTCATAAGTGCCAATAATTTCTCCACCTCAATCACAAGCCTTCCAACCCTCAACATTCGATTGGCAGCCCTTGGCCTTTTGCTATATGGGGAATGGACATCCTAGGTCCTTTCCTAGCCTCAATATCATAAAAAAAATTCTTAATTATGGCCATAGGTCATTACACTAAGTAGGTAGAAGTAGAAGCTATACCGAGCATTATAGAGGCCTGAATTCAACACTTCTTTTGGAGAGAAATCATCTATAGGTTCAGAATATCACATACCTTAATCAAAGATAATGGCAAGTAGTTTGATAATGAGAAATTCATAAAGTTTTGCTCTAATCTCAGAATAAAGCTCTGTTTCACCTCAGTAGCTCACCCGTAGACAAACGGGCAAATGAAGGTCACCAATAGGATTATCATGCAGGGATTGAAGAAGAGGCTCGATGAAAATAAGGGAAATTGGGTTGAAGAACTTAATAATATCATTTGGGCTTACTGGACTACACCTAGATCGTCCACGGAAGAAATCCCATTCAAACTAACCTACGGTATGGACGCAGTAATACCAATAGAAATTAGATCGCCAAGCTACTAGGTTAGCAAAGAATTAGATTAGGACACCAATAGTATTAACACCTAGATATGCCTAGATCTATTGGAAGAAAGAAGAGAATGGGTGTCCGTTGTAGCAGAAGCACACAGGCGGAAGATAGTTCGGTATCATCTCTAGTGTATCCAATTAAGAAACTACATGATAGGAGATTGGATGCTTAGAAAGGCAAACATCAACAAAGGCAACTCTAATACCAGTAAACTTAGACCCAATTGGAAAGGCCCCTATCAGATCATAGAGCGAACATTTAAAGGGGCATACAAAATAAGAGACGGACAAAGGAATGAATTATAATAATTTTGGAACTCATATTGTCTTTGAAAATATTACCAGTAGATGTACTCAAAATATTATTAAATACATTATTTTCATTTATTGATGAAAAAAATTATATTACAAAGTAAAAAAAATCAATCTCTAGTCTAGCAACTGAGCATTGGATGGCTCAGACTCAAAAGGGGGAGCAGCACTGGCAGCCTTAACAGAAGCAGGAGGCTTAAAAGACAGTTCCCCAACTAATTTGGTAGCTTTTTTCACACAGAGGGAAGAGACCTTGCTCCAGGCATCCTCTTCGAAAGCAATCCTAGCCAAGTCAGCCAGTGTTATCTTATCTAGGTCCGTCAAGTCCAGATTTAGATTCTAGGAAAGCAAGACTCTCCAACACTTGGACCTATAAGCCTTGAGAAACCCTTCTATCATGTTCTGATAGGACCTCTTGTCATTTTCTTGAGATTTCCCGACCTTGCCCAGCTTCCTCTCTAGGTCGGCAATATATATACCCAAAACAAAAACTAAAAAAATAAGAATAAAAAAATTAAAACAATAAGGATAATAGAAAATAAACAAAAATAAAAATAAATAAAAAAAGAGAAAATTTTAAAATAATTATAAGGATAAAAGAAAAAAATGAAAAAATAAGGACAACAGAGAATAAAAAAAAAATACTAAACAAAATAAAAATAAGGAAAAAATAAAAAAATAGATAAAAATAAAGAAAAATAAGGATAAGGGAGAAAAATAAAAAATAAAAAATAAAAAAAGGGAGAAAAAAAAAGGATAATGTAAAAATAAGAAAGAAAAAAAGGGAGACAAAATAAAAAAATAACGAAGGAACAAAAAGAATACAAAAAGGGGTAAAAAATGAAAAAAATTTTAAAAAAGGTACTCATGAAATAAAAAATGGTTTTTTTGATGAAAATTGAAGCTCAAAATGTATACATTTTTGTAATTTTTCCCATTTAAATCTCTCAGTAAATCCATCTACCCAAAGCCTTCACATCTATATCTATATTTAGTTTTACATAGTTCTCCTTTAGAGGTGGCCAACTAATAAGGTGTTCAGCCAATATAGGCCATATTTTTAATAACTTTATGCTTGATATTCTTCATAACCCTATGTTAGCCATTATGAGAATAAGAATAACTAGGTGTTACTGATTCCATAACTTGTCCTTAGATGCAGGGAGATTAAATTAAATTCGCGATTTTCCCCCGATGGATGAGCTAGCCAAACTAGGTGTTGCCGATTGGTGCTTCGACCATAATCAAAAGTCTTGATATGTTAACTGTTTCATGTTCATTTGAAATGAAAATTTTATCTGTCATCATTATGCGTTATTTTCATTATCTTCACTGGTCATCATCATTCATTCATCTCTCTTTAATTCCACATCTTTTTTAAACCTAAAAAAGGATCCCTTCTCCCCCCCCCCTTTCCTCTTTTCCTTCCTCTTTCTCTTTTTCTTTTTCTTTTTCTTCTCTTTCTTGTGCTCATACTTTTTTTAAAAATGGATGATGAGAGGACTCCTCCCATGCCCGAGTGGGATCATATTCTGCCTCCTCCTAACGCGCCTCAAAACTTCAATTGATTTGGGGAAATTAGATTCCTCTCCTAGCAGATTTGAAAACCCACATTTGCTCCCTCATAACTAGAGAGGAGTGTCCGAATCCTCTTATTTTTTTCCTAAAATTTATACCGATTTAGCACTTATTTATGTTAGTTTACCATCTAGGATTAAAAATAGGGCAAATATGATTGAATTTTATGAAATAAATTGAAAATTGAAAACTGTCTAGCTATTATTTACTACATAGAGGCATTCTCCTATCTGATGAGGCAATCGCATTAGTACTGATGCAATTGCTTCATCACCTAGAGGTGATTCACCTCTAAGCAAAAATGGTGATTGCCTCTTTCACAGAGGCGATCACCATAGCCATGAGTCAATTGCCTCATTGTTGAGGCGTTGCACCTCTATGGTAGGGTGATTAGCTTCTATTTTGTTCAAATTTTATTCATTTATTTTATTTTGGAGAAATAAAACAAATTCAACTGTAATTTATTTCAACTTCCTTAACCTTCTTACAGGCTTATGCTTAGACATTTAAGGGTGTAGGGAACTTTCATAGGGCCCATGTCTTTTTCAATGACCTAACAAAAAGCCAAAAGGACCAGCTCCAGGAGATTGGGTTTAACAATTTTGTCATTGCACTTCCTGTGGAGCAAATCAAACCTACTATCAGCCCCTCCACGCGCTGATGGAGCGGTGGTTCGAGATGACTCACACCTTTCACCTCCCTTTCAGAGAGCTCACTTAAGGTGTCAGCTATGTCTTGAAAAAGAACTTGACTTGAGTTCATGTCCATCAACTACACCTGAACTCATTGACATAGGATGCAATACCTGAAACAATTGATTAACTATGTTAGTAATTTTCACAAATTTAAATTACTTACCTTTTGGTAATTTCACAGATCTGGAATGACTTATAGGGTCACGAAGATAGGTGGAATGTGGAGATGACCCATTCCAGGCTGTTGTCCTAGAGGAGGGTCCTTTTATGTAAGCCAAGCTGTCAAGTCTGGTATCTTGACTAGTGGGTCCTCAATTGAAGGGGGGGTGCCAGGGCTAGGCGTGTACCTAAGTCTCCTCCAAGTAGCATGCTCTAGACGTATGAGTTGGAGGGTGATGATCTTACCTAGGTTGTCATTGGTTCACTAGCTATGGATCACACTATGCGAATCAAGATCTAGTATATGGATTTCATTTGAACCCATCTCTTATAGATCGTACCTTTATCTGATGCCTCCACTTCTCAGGTAAGCATTCAGTGCTCAACTCATGTCTTGTAATAGTGTTGTTCTAACATAATTTCTCATTTTAAGGTTGCACCCATTAGACTAGCGGTTCATATTAGGCTCTCATGAGCGAGAGAGAGAATTAGAGATCCCGCAGAGATCCATAAAGAGAGGGGAGCTCGGTTGTAGTTGAGCATATGAGACCTCCCACCATTCTATCTTTGAGATTATTGTTGGTAGCTTTGCTCACACTCGTGATTAGCTTGTTCATTACTGGGTTACTTTAAGAGAGCTATCCCATCAGCTCACACCTGCTTGCATCACAAAGGGTGCTACTCACGTAAGTTCACTTTTAACCTACATCTTAGATTATTCTTAATGCATTTGTTAGTCTTTAACATCCTATTAATGATGCAAATTTCTATGGACTAAGGGCTATACATGTATTGTATGATTGAGGCTCAAAGGAATCATATGTTTGCATGCCTATATGATTTACTGACTTAAAGTTTGTTTTGAACAGGATCGTGACAGAGCTAGTCAGGCTACGATTGCTACTCTCAAGTAGTAAATTAAGGTGCTCTAGATTGACAAGGAGAGCAGTGATGAGGAGATCGAAGGAGGTGGCGGCTCTATAGGTGACCTCGAGGGCACCAAATCTGATGCTAAAACTAGGGATAGCTGAGATAGGCCATAAACAGAGTTGGCAGCTTATTGTTTTGGGAATTTTTAAAACTTTGCATTTCATTTCTCTATTTTGGCTAAATGTTCGAATGATTACATTTCCTCTGTTGTTTAATTCATTCATTTATATCAATATGAATACATTTGAGCAATTTAGCCTTACAATTCTAGTTGAAATCATGTAACTTTTCATTGAATGCGTGTCTTTTTTTTTTTTTTTACTAAAGAGACGATCACCACTATGCCATCTATTAAAGAGGCAATTGCCTTTTAGCAATGAGGCAGGCCTCTGTGAAGAGGCATCACCTCAGTGATAGTCTATGATTGACTTAACTTTTTAAATCTAATTTAAAAACTCCTTCTCCTCTTGAAATGCACCAAAACATATTTTGAATATCACTTAAAACTTAAAATATGATTGAAAGATGCCTCAACCACTTGCAAACTGTCTTGAAGAGCTTGAATGGCAACTCTTAGGCAAGATTGGAGCCCTTTTACTTATCCTCTTTCACATCTCTTTTTGCAAAGGAAAATTAAATTCTCATTTCTTTAGGATGTATCTCATTCTGGAATCCCTATAAACACGTCTTCCAGTTTAATACAGTAGAAATCTGCCCCCTGCCTGAAGAATTCGAAGCCATCCTTAGTTGTAGCTTGGACTCTTCTTATCAACTCATAATTCCTATCCTTAAAGTCCCAGATCTTCATGCCATTCAGTATCATATGGCTCAGATGTTTAACCTTTTACCTCAACTTTCATCATAATATATCCTCGATTCAGAGGTTAAATTGGAGTCATTTCTCAACATTATTAAGGGTGTAGATAGAGGTAAAGTCTATTGGCCTCAAATGATAGCTCTCTGCTTGTATGCTCATCTCTACTTCTAGTAATTGTGATGCCAAAATCCTATATATCCTAGACTAAGTTGAAAATGGACTCAACCCTTTCCCCATCATCTTAGCATAAACCATTATTGGCCTGGATAACCTATCATTAAATAGGCAATTCTCAAGAAGCCCATTCTTGTTGGAGGCAATTCTCAGGAGGCCCATTCTTGCTGGAGGCAATCCTTTCTTTCTCATTATCACCCTCTATTTTTTTGGCCTTTTTCATTTATTCTTTGCTTTCATAAATGTGGTTCATGAGAAGCTAGGGCTGCTTGAGCCTCCTTGGAACATTGTACATTATAGGGCCAAACATTACCGAATAGGAATATGTACCCTATCCCCGAAGATGTCCAGAGCTGGTTGTTAACATTCCTTAATACTCTGATCTATTGGATGTATCCATGGTGGAGATTACAATTCATGACTATTAGATTATACACTCACTATATTCCCATTGCTAGCTTTATTTCTCCTCATTTTATGACCCTGCTCATCTTTGTTGTTAGTATGGTAAAAAATAGTTGATTGTAGGACTAGTCCTTGCATTTGAACCAGGACATCTTTCTTAAAAATTTCTAGAAAACTTAGTTAGTACTTGGCCATAGGGAAGCATTCAGAGAAACATTAATTATAACAAAAATTTGTCTACCGATGATCAGTACAAGCCATAGATACAATTACAACATATGAAAAAATGATGAGTTTATCAGAAATAAAATAGTGACAGAGTTGCAAGCACTCAGTATTAGGGATACTCAGTAAAAGAAAAGGAAACAAAATTAACTTATGAATTAAGTCATTATTTCACTTTTGTTAGATAGAGTTTCCCTTTATGGAGTTAGAAGGTTGTAATAGAAACTTTAATGCAATATTTAATAGTAATTTCAATAGTTTTATTTCATTTAGCTCAAGCACAAGATGCATATACATTTTACTTTTAATATAGCTCATGTTGTTAGTTAGCTTGCCTTTGCAAGTTTTCTAACCAACTATTTTTCTGCCCTCTCTCTCATTTTACATGTCCCTAACTTTTGCCTATACTGCCTTTGCAAGGTTTTCAACCCATTGGGACTTTTTAATTTTCTTAATTTTGATATTTGATTTTTGCCTAGTCAGCCTTTTTATGAGGTTTTCTCCCTAGCGAGACTTTTATAAAAAGTATTTCTTAAGCTTGTCTAGGTTAATGGGCTCTTTGAATTCATTTCCTTCTAAGTCTGATAGGATAGCAGCACCCTTAGAGAACAGTTTCTTCACCAGATATGACCTTTCCTAATTCAACCTAAACTTGCCTTATGGATTAATCATGATCAGCTTCATGAGTTTCATCACTAAATCCCCTTCTTTAATCTTTCTAGGCATGATCTTCTTGTTATAAGCTCGAGCCATTCTTTTCTGATACAACTGGGAGTGATACATTACTTTCAATCTTTTCTCATCTAGCAGTGTCAGTTGCACTAATTGGATCTCCACCTATTAATATTCTAGGATTTTGGATTCTAAAAGAACCCTTAATGATCGAATCTCCACTTCTATCGGTAATACTACCTCACACCCATATACTAAAGAGTATGGAGTGACACCAGTTAACATCCTTGAAGTAGTCATGTGCCTCTATAATGTGTATTACAGATAATCGGCCCAGTCTCGATAATTCTCCATCATCTTGGCTAGGATTCTCTTCACCTTTTTATTTGCGACCTCCACTGCCCCATTCACTTGTGGCCTATACATAGATGATCGATGATGTTCGATCTTATATTCCTTTAACAGGATAGTTGTCTCTACCTTAAATTGAACACCATTATCAATGATGATGTGATAGGGTAACCCATCTCTGTAAATTATATTTTTCTCGATGAATCTTACCATTTGTTTTAAGCCAATAGTAGTATAGGACTTAGCTTCAATCCATTTGGAGAAATAATTGATTGCTACCATAATGTATTAGTGATCATTTGATGCTCTCAGCCTTGTCTCTCCTTGGCAATTCCCCAAATGGCGAAAGGCCATAGAGAAGTCATTCCTTAAAGTTCCATAGAAGGCAGATGACTGATGTCTCTATAAGTCTGACAGTTATGGCACTTCTTAACAAACTTGACATAATCTATTTCCATAGTCAACCAAAAGTAACCCGAATGAGCTATGTTTTTTCCCAAGACTTTCCTATTCATGTTTAGCTTATAGACTACTTCATGCACTGCTTCTATCAACCTCAGAGCTTTGTTTTTGTCAACACATCTCAAATCCCCAGTAGGCATTCTTTTATACAATATGCCATTATAACTGATAAATTATTGAGATAGCATTTAAGGGACATTCTCTCTTTCTTTTTGAAATCCTCTAAAAACTGTTGTGTTTTTTAATACTTTTGCAATTCATAAAACCAAGGCTTCTCAACAGCAGTATTAACTGGCACTACCCTTATCTATTCATAGCAAGGAGTTTAAGATTTGACTAGAGTCAAAGGCTTAACCATTGTTTGCTTCTCACTCTCCCATATAGAAGTTAATGTAGTTAAAACATCTACCATCTGATTCTCTTCTCTTGGTAGGTGAATGAATTTGTATTAAACAAAGGATTATGAGACAATAGTCAAATAATCCTAATACAATCATAGTCTTTCTTTTTTCACTTCCTATTCTTTAGAAGCATGTCTCACTACTAACATAGAATCTCCATAATGACATCCACTACTCCCACACTGGATAATGCCTCTAATCCAAAAATGAATGCTTCATACTCAGCTTTGTTATTATTCGAGCATTTTTGCTATTGGGATCATTTCTCCCTTCGACGTGATCAAGATTACACTGATGCCAACCCCTTTGCTATTAACGGCTCTATTGAAGTACATTCTCCAGCCTTGCACCTCTATTTCCTCTAAATGTTCATCCAAAAACTCTAATTCCCACTCTTGTTCATCATCTATTGGGTTATGAGCCATAAAGTCTGCTATTGCGCTTCCTTTTACCACTTTCTTTGCGATATAGTCTATATCAAATTCTGTGAGCAAAACTAGCCATCTAGCCAATTTTCTTATAAAAGATGGGGTCTGCTAGAGGTATCTGAGGGGATCATGTTTAGAGACTGCTTGTACTTTATAAGACTGCAAGTAGTGCCTTCATTGCCCAAATCATGGCCAAACATATCTTTTCTATAAGACTATAACTTGTTTTATATTGTAAAAGCTTCTTACTCAAATAGTACACAACATGCTCTACCTTTTTTTTGCTTTCCTGAGCCAACATCACACCTATTGGATCTTTCTCAATGGCTAGATAAAGGATGAAGGGCTTTCCCAGCTTTGGTGGTTGTAGAATTGGAGGATTCATCATATAATTCTTAATAGCTTCAAAAGCTCATTGATATTTATCATCGCATACCACTGGTTGATTCTTTCTTAGTAGCTTGAAAATTGGTTCATAGATTATAGCCAACTTAGCTATGAATCTACTAATGTATTATAACCGACTAATAAACCCTCTAACTTCTTTTTCATTCTTTGGTGTAGGAATTTCCTTGATCACTTTAACTTTATCCAATTCCACTTCTCTCCCTTTTTTGGTTGATAATGTATCCTAGCAATTTACCATACTTCCCCCCAAATAGACACTTCTTCAGGTTCAGCCTTAGCTTATACTTCTCTGCCCTTACTAGGAACATATCCAGTGCCTCAAAATATTCCTCTCTGGTCATAGACTTTACCATCATGTCATCGACATACACCTCTATCTCCCTATGAATCATGTTATGCAATAGAGTGGTGGCCATCCTTTAGTAAGTAGCTCTCGCATTCTTAAGCTCAAATGGCATGACCATGTAATAGTAGATACCCCATTCTGTTGTGAAAGACATTTTCAACTTATCAATTATCACTATTCTGATTTGATTGTATCCTAAGAATCCATCTATAAAAGAATACATTGCACTGGAGGCTGTGCTATCAACCAGGTTGTCGATATGTGGCAATGGAAAGTCATCCTTCGGGCAAGCTTTATTTAAGTCTTTATAATCCACACACATTCTGACCCTTCTATCCTTCTCCAGTATAGGTACAATGCTTGCCAACCATCGAGTGTCCTCCACCACCTCTACAAACTTTGCCTTTAGCTGCTTCTTAACTCATTGTTTGATCAAAAGAGCCCATTCTGGTTTTAGCCTTCTCTATTTCTACTTAATTGGTGATGTATAAGGATATGTGGGGATTTTATGTTATGTAATCTCCTTGTTAATACCAGGCATCTCCTCGTAACCTTAAGCGAATACTTTCTATCTTTTTATCAATATCTCTTTCATTTTCTCTCTCTCATCATGAGTTAAATCATAAGCAAGCAGTATAGTCTTAGGATTATCATTTGTGCCTAAATTAAATGATTCAGTTTGCATGGAGTTAATGTTAAATATATGCATGAAATGAACATCATAAATAGAATAACCATTAGGAAACACATCACATAAATAAGCATAGTAAGACTTCATTGCATTCACTTTGGTAAAGAAAAGGTCATCAGTCTCAAATAAAGAAGAAAGCAAAACACCAAAATCATCATTATAAAACAAGTCCATGATGGAGTTGAGGATGTAGGTCTTGAGATCCGGCGCCTCATCTTGATCAATAGTATCCTTCATCTCCGAAATAGTAGTATTCCCTTCATGTCCCTCTTCCTTGGTTGGCACAAGCTCTTCTACAAGGGTTTTATCAATAGCAGCTTTCTCTACCTTATTCATAAATTCAGAGAAGATATCAAAACCCAAAATTACTTCTCCATCCATTAGTAAAAGTGTAAGAGTTCGAGAGTATAGATAGCTAGTGCCTTCTCTCACAAAAGTCCTCTATAAATATTTCTTCTCTATTGTAGCTTCCTTTTCTGAATTGTTAAGTTGTTCCCAAATATCCAATTCTCCCTTAAAATCATCTTCTCCTTCATACTTTACTTTGTACTTCAAAATTGGCACTTTGCACTCTATAAAGCCTGATAGTCCACTTTGGTCCTTTCCTAATTCTATACCAAGTATGAATTTCATGTTTTGCATCATGCTTAGGACCTTCTTATCCATCTCATCTTCATAGATCATACAGACCTTGAAATAGGGGCTGATAAGGATTTCTTTGGGGGCTAACTTTAATGCAACTAAGCGGCCTCAGTTTTGCTGAAATAGTAATAACCTTACCCTTGTGTGGGAACTAAATTTTCTAATGGACTGTGGATGGTACACCACCTAGAGGATGGAACCATGACATTCCTAATAAGATTGCAAAAGTCACAGGGATGTCGATCACATGCAGATTGACCCAAGTCTCAATAGGCCCAGTTTTGACTAATGCTCTAAATGTCCCTTCGATTGACCTTTTCATGTCATCATAGGCCTTAATGATTACCTTAGAGGGCTTTAAGTTTGTTACACTTAGTCCCAATTTAACAAAATCTTCAATGGGCACACATTAATAGCGGAGCCATTGCCTACCATCACACAACAAGTCATTTTGTCTTTTACCTTAGCCTTGATGAATAAAGCCTTATGATGATCCCTTCCTTCTAAGGGCAAATCGTCATCAAAGAATACAATGGTTCATCGAGGGTTTTCTATTAGCGAGCTCACCATTTGTTCAACAGTGCAACTGGTGGAAATCCTCTTCTGATTTAAAGCTAAGACCAGTGCTTCTCAATGATCTCTTGAATGCATTAACAATTCCTAGACACTAGCAATAACCCCCTCTTTCTTTACTTCTTCCACTCCTTCTTCTTTTTCTAAATCCCTTTCCTTTTCTAATATAGGTTTTGTAGTCTCAATCTCTTTCCCTTTTCCCTCAACTTTCTCAACTGATTGGTTCCCCTCATTCTCCTTATTATTCCATTAATCAATTGGACTCCCATCTTCCTCATCATAACTCTAGATGTCCACTATGTTCACAGCAAGCTCTATCGGTTGCTCATTTTAGTTCAGGTCATTGGGTACAGATTTTGGTGAGCTGAGGGTGGCATCGACAAAATAGTTTAAGACTTGCTCTTCTATCAATCCCTTATTAATTATAAGGATATTTGGGTTGGGTGGTGGTACATTGCATTAATTAGGCAGAGGGTTGTTTTGAGTGTTTGGTTTTCAACCATCATGATCGGTGATTTTTCTTGCATCAATCAGGTCTTGGATCTCATTTCTTAATCGTGTGCACTCATCAGTGTGATGGTCGATGTTTGAGTGGAATTTTCAATAAAGTTTAAGTCAATATTTAGTACGAGTGATCTCTGGAGTAAGGGTTTCAGAAGGTTCTTTTCAATTAGTTTCTTAAGGACCTTTGATATAGGCCTCCCGAGGTTAGAGAATCATAAATGTTGTCGGAAAGCACTAGCTTGCACATTGTTGCTTGGTTGTATGATAGCATTTATTTATACATTGCTGCTTGAACTAGCTTTATTTCTGCCCCCAGACCTTCTGCTAAAGAATCTCTTTTATTAGGCTAAATATGATTCTTTCTGGACCCTAAACCTATATAGCTCTTCAAAATTTTAGATCTTAAGGTCTTTCAACTTTTTAAATAGTGTTGGGATACATCCTTCTGTTGCTATTACCAATTGGTCTGATTCAGCAAGTCTCTACTTCATTTGAGCTAACTTTCCTTTCCATTAGGTCAGGTACTTAGTGAAAGACTCATTGAACCTTTGCCTAGTATTCTGCAGATCTTTCTAAAACACCTCTAATTCCATATTGAGGCCATATTGCTTCAAAAAAGCCACACACAGCTCTTTCTAATCAGACTAAATGTGTGGTTCTAAAGTATAGTACCAACGGATTGGTGCACCCTTCAATGACATAGGGAACTGTTTGACTATCTAAGTCGTAGTTAGCTTGGTGGCTTTCATGTAGGTCATATACTATTTCAGATGTGGATGGGGATCCTTAGTTCCAAAATACTTCTTTATATTAGGAAATTTGAACTTCCATGGTAGTGGATCATCTTCCCTTTCTAGGCTTAAATCAGTGCAGTCCAAAGGGGCATCCAAGCCTTTCTCCTTCATCATCATCTGCATTTGGCTCATTGCCTTGGTTATGTTCTTAGCCCACTCAACTTTTTCCATGTCCTCAACTGGGTTCACACCCCTTTAGTTTGGTGAGTTTGCTAATACCATCACATCATCTCTTCCCTTTCTCTTACTAGGATTTCCTCATTAAGATTGATTGGATTGGCTGGTTGTGCATTAAGTGGCGATGTCAATTGATTTTCTCTAATGAGCTTGGTTATCTCCTCCATCATTTCCCTCATCATAGACTGGGTTTCAATGAACACCTCCTCCTTCAAATGTGCCTTGAATGCCTCATGATTAAAGTTCCTTGCCATTTCTATTTCTATATGTTTGATTAGTCAACTAGAGGCAAAGCAAACCCATGCAGATGAGCTCAAAGGATCTATCACTACAAGACTATAGGTCAGAAATATGTACGATGTATATGCATGATATGCAGGTGTGTTTTATTATTTTAAAGTAAGGAAGAAGGAAAATAAGTGCTTAAGGAAAAAATAAAAACACACTTAATTTACACACATTACTGAAAAAAAATATAAAACCTTAAAAATGATAACCTCTGCTCTTATTTCTCCCACACATGTGTTCATTGGTGAGTTTCTCATCCTAGGATTTTTGGTTTGGGTTTTAATTATCAACGGGGGATAATAAAACTGACATATGCAAGATAACCCTTAAAATTGTTGAAACAAGTAATGGATCCTTTAAATAAAGCCTAAGTCTATCTTTAATGGACCAAGGTTCCTAGCATCATAAGCTTACTTTGTCAAGGCCCATTTGAAATAGGTTATGAATAGGCATGAAAGACCCATTTTGACATAGTTTATTTTGTAACGGGCCTGGATTGGGCATGAGGACCCATTTTACTTTGTGTTACTTGTTAATGGGCTTCAAATTTTATTTCAAGGATCCATTATATGGCAAAATACACACACATTTAGGAAGATTCTTAAGGAAACTTACTAGTCTATTACATGGGCTTAAGTCTCGGGTATTAGGCTTCGACTCCCATAATAACATACGTCCATATATGTCTCCCCACTCAAGGGTCAAACAATGCAGATTTGTATATGTCGTGAGTGATAATAATTAAATACTCTACCACCAAGTTTGAGTGAAATGTAGGTAGCAAAATAATGACTATCATTAGGTTGATTAGGGACTTAAAGTGCTCACTGTGTGTAAAAAGTATCATAAATGCAATAGGAATGCAAAAGGAATAAGTGAATAATTAAAGATGATAAATTACAAAATACAGGAATTAGTTTCTCTATTCCTAGTGGAGTTGCCACTATAGGTGGCAAGGTTTAACGCATACCCAAATGTTGGTGACCGCGACACTGTGTGGGCTCATGGCCCACTAGGAAATACATGTTAGGTCTTTGAAGCCTACATGGAGATAGAGTCGCCACTTGGACAAAAACCGGGATACATTATATAATAACTAGATCCCATAGAGGTTCTCAAAAGCAGTCATTAAAGAGCAGATTTGGAAACTAGGTATGGGCTTTTGAACGCCCACCCAACCTTATGATCGACCTTCGCTTGTGTTTTGTATTTATTACCTTTAATTATTCGGTTATTCCTTCATTTATATACAATTTGGAATTGCTTTCAATCAAATGTTCAATTTTACACTTAAGTCCAAATTTGCACATTAACTCAATTTCATGCCTTAAAGTCCTGAAATTCATCAAAATAATAAATCAAAACAATACATTGGAATTCAAAAGGGGAAGGGATTAAGGATTATAACATCTTTACACATATAAAAGTATAATAAACCAAAAATATACTAAAGATATACCAAAGATAAACCAAGATTAAATTAGTTTTTAGACCCATGAAAACCTCTCAAGAACTAATTAAGGGATAAATCCTTAATTATTCAAGGAGATCAGTCTCAAGATTCCTATAAATACTAAGAGATTAGTCCCAAAATATGCAAAATCTCTCAAAATAAATCATTCAAACCAATTTACAAAATAAGTTCATGCAAATAGAGGTTAAAAACTAAATAAATTAACTTAGAAGACATGGTAAAGGAATTCATATTCAAATAAACGAAGTAGAAAAACCTAAACATGCTAGGGAATCAAAATCATGCATACATTTTACAAAAATCTCAGGGCAAAGCATGGGTCACCATGTCTAAGTGACAAGTGACCTAACTCTCAAAACAGCTAGACTTATATTCTAAGCAAATGATATGCAAACAAAAAATTAGAAACTTGTTATTCTATAACTACATTCAACACCCTAGCAGAACATAATAATAGTAAGGCATGGCAAGTAGCATAAACCCAGAATATACACTAAATAAACAAACCAAGTCATATGCCAGTCTAATATCAAAATGCTAAGGAAATAAATAGGATTTGCTTAAGTATGAGCTTTTAACAAAGTGGTTGGCCCTTACAGATTTTTTTGGATATTAAACTCTACTTAGATGTGAGCTGCACTTGAAGGCAAGCTTCTTTCACCTTCTTCTTCTCAAGGAAAATGGACTTTTAAGCTTGAACTTCTCCTCTTCTTCTCAAGAATGTCCCCTCATGGTTTTAAAGCCTTTCTTTCTTGTTCATAATTCTTTTTTGTTTTGGCTAAATCTTGCTAATGCTAGTAACCTCTTTTTTTCTCTCTCTCTTCTTTCTCCATTTTTATCTCAAACCTCACCTATGACCCTAGGTTCCTAGACAATCATGAGCCTCAATAGCCTTTTTCTTCTCCCAAAAATCTCTTCCTCACACAAAATCAGGTCTGGATGTGTGGGGCCCATCCCACTTGACCACCATGGCTGCAGCTGCAAGTGGTCTGTCATAGAGGCGACACCACTGTGATGAGGCAATCACCTCTACGACTGCTACCATAGAGGTGATTGCCTCTTTACACAGAGACGACACCTCTTTGGCCTTGCTCTGTGTTAGGCCGAGTGGGCCAAAGCAAACTTAGGGTTGTTTAGACAATTTTGGGCTATATTTGGACGATTTGGGCTAGATTTTTGGGTCCTGGGCTCTCAAGTCCATTTCCAATAAAATATTTAGGCTTTATACTTGTATTCAAACTTCGCATTCTTATCATTAGACTTTGATACAGGCTGATAAAACTAAACACTCACGATCTGTTCTCGAATCATAGGCTGATCGGACCGAGTATCTACAACACAATATTTATTTTTTTTTTCAATTTAGCAACTCTGCCATCCTAATTGGTGGTTTTGATTTTTTATTTTTTTTTAATTTCAAAGACAAATAGAGTTGTTAGTTCAATTTTTTATTTTAAATTTTTGTAGGCCACCTTTGTGTGTTTTTGAGCAATTACATTTCTTTGTTTTTTGAGCTAACGTGTTATGGCCATTTGCATGAATTAATTTGTCTCTAACGTTTTATGCCTAGAAATTGCATGAGAAATTGGAATTTTAGTTTGGTAAATTCATTCGTGCAAGAGCAACGTATTCTGGCCATTTTTGGGCAATATATATTGTATAATATTGAGTTAATAAATTCACTAAATATAGTTAATTTTTTTTTATGTTTTTATTAAATAATTAATTATAATAATATAAAAAATAATATTATGATTATAATAATATTATGATTTTTTATTATTAGTATTATGATTAATAATATATGAATAATATTATTTATTTATTTGTAAAAAATTCAAAATCGACTTAATAATAATTGAGTTGAGTTCAAGCACGAATTAGTCAGGTATGGTAAAACATCAAATCAAGTTCGAACTCATTAATATTTAACTTGATAGACTCGCAAGTTTAATTAGTCTAATCTAACTTGTACGTATTTACTATTTTACGCTTTTATTTTAATATGATGATAAAAATATATTTTCAAACTATGTGTGTGTATATATATAAACATACATAACATAATAATAATATAAATAATAATAATAATAATTTTTAAATTCTAACATTTTTGTTATTGTGGTTAATATTATTATTAATTATAAAAAAAAGAGGGTAAAATTATTATTATTAATGATAATTGTTGTTGTTGTTATGTGTAAATTTATGTTTTACTAAAAAGTAATAAAAAAAATTAGAAAATTTAAGAAAATATTAAAATATGTTTGAACTGAGATTTGAACCAAGTCCTTCCACTATTAAAGGGGGGCATACAACATATATAATAGGAACTAAGTCCTTCCACTATGAACTTTGATATTTTATTTTATTGAATCCTCAATGTTTATTGTGTTTTATTATGCTTTCAATTTTTTATTTTCGTATAGATTAAGGACAAATTAAATTGAAATTATGAAACAAATTTTATTTACTCTACCACAATTGTAATATCAATGGTAAGTTTTAACAGTGAATATGTCATTAATTAGAATTATCAATTGAAGCAAATAACTTTCATGAACATTTTTTCTTACACTTTGTCCTTATATTTTTTCTTTCATTCTTCACAAAACGTGTTCTAAACATTTCATAACAGCATATTTAGCAACAATGAATCTAAATGATTGCACAATTTCGTTATTTCAGTCTAATTTGTCCTCAATCGATATAAAAATAAAAGATTGAGGGCTTAATAAAACACAATAAATGTTAAGGGGTTCAATAGAATAAAATGTTAAAATTCAGGGGCTTTAATATGGGATCTTCCTAATAATATTATAAATTAACATTGCTGGTGACAAGATTTATACAATGCGGGAATTCAATGATCCTGAAGCTCTTCAGCTTTTAGCTTGAATGCCTTTAAGCAAGACTATCCTCCAAGCAATCGTAAACTACAATCAGAATGGGCGACAAGCTATGCCAAAGGTAATCCGCTGGCTGTTAAAATTCTGGGTTCTGCATTGCTTGGTAAAAGTGATGAAGATGGGGATAGTGCATTGAAAAGATTAGAAAAAATTCCCAATCAGGATATATGTAACATCCTCAGAACAAGTTATGATGGACTAGATTCTGAGGAGCAAAATATATTTCTTGATTTAGCATGCTTTTTCAGAGGAAGATGTCGGAGTACTATGACCAACATATTGAATAGCTATTATTCTTCTGCACCTATTGTTATAACCACTCTAATTGATAGGTCTCTCATTACAATTTCTTCATATTATAACAACTTAGAGGTCCATGATCTGATACAACAAATGGGTCAAAAGATTGGCATTGATGAATTTAAGATACCTAAAAATCATAGCAGGTTGTGGGTTCCTGAAGATGTCTGCTGCATATTGAAGGAAAATAAGAAGAAGATTTTTTAATTTCAGAGACTTTTTCTATTTACTCGATATCATATGGAATTAATTTCTGCGATTCAATATATGTAGAGAACAGAAGTAAATGAAGGCTTATAGTTGGACATGTCGAAGTCACAGGAGATCATTTGCTTAAAACGTGATGCGATGCAAGGATGTCTCATCTTGGATAACTTCTACTGTTCGACAAAAGATAGAAGCATGAAAAATAAAATGCAGCTTGCGACCGACGGCTTTCATTCTTTTCCCAAAGAATTGAGATATCGTGATTGGCACACTACCATCAAAATTCAATCCTGAAAATCTGATAGTGCTTAATATACCTGACAGCAAGGTTAAAAAGCTTTGGACAGGAACACAGGTATGCTTATACTTTTTCTATAATTAATTCTTGTACACCAGTTAGCATTGATGATACAATTTATTTAGAACCGGACCCGCCATTCAAGTGATGCACAAGACATTTTATATTGACATTGCAACCAGAATCAATATATTCTCTTAGATGCTTATTGCCATTTGCATTTGTCATTATGTATCCTATTTATTTTGTTGGTTCCTCCTTACAATTTATAGGATTTAAAGTGGCTTAAGACATGGCAAGTGATTGAGAAAATCAAAGAGAACATACCGATTTCAGTTATTTCTCATCGGTGCATTGAAAATAGCATAAAAAAGAAATTTGAATTTAAAGACAATCCTGGCTAATTATCCTTATAAATTTCAAATATGTGAATTTCACCAATTTTGTTATGAGAGAATCTGGTGAAGTTAAAAGAGATTGACCTTTCAAGAACTAAATATTGGACAAGAACTCCAGATCTGTCGAATGCCAAAATGATTGATAAAATCAATCTTTATGAGTGTGAAGAGGAGGTTAACTCATCAATTCAATATCTCAACAAACTTAAAATCCTGTACCTCAATGGATCTCATAACCTGATGAAACTTCCAAGTAAACTTGATTCGAAAGTTCTGAATAGTCTTCATTTATACAATTGTCCAAGGATAAAAAGCTGTCCAGAGTATGAAGGAGAAAATCTGAAACGTTTATTGTTAGATTGTACTGCAATAAAAGATGCTACATCAACACTATCATCAATTCTTCGTTCCTCAGCACTACTTGAATTACGTGTTATTAATTGCGCAATCTCTCAAGTCTACCCGACAACTTCCATGAATTGAAGTCACTTCGCCTCCTTGAATTAGTCAATTGGTCAGAACTTGAGAGCTTTCCAGAAATCATGGAACCCATGGATAATTTATTTGAGCTTCATTTGATGAACTGCAGAAAGCTAAAGAGCCTTCCTAGTAGCATCTGCAATTTGAAATCTTTAGATAATCTTCGTTTAGACGGAACCGCTATCAAAGAAATACCGTCATCCATTGAAAATCTAAGTTATCTGGAGTTTTTGGACCTGAGAGACTGCAATTATCTTGAAAGCCTTCCAAGCTGTATCCATAGACTTCCACTGAGAGTATTGACGTTAACCTCATGCCAGAGTCTTCACTCCTTGCCAGAGCTTCCACAATCTTTACAATTTCTAAATGCAAGCAATTGCAATTCTCTGAATACCATATCATCACTCAGCTTCATCAAACATTCCAATATGTGGGACCTGAAACTTGCAAAATGCTTGAGAATGGATCTAAAGATACTCAAGAAAGACAGAATTTTAAATTCTTAATTTTTTTGGAAATTTTTGCCTACTCTTGATGTATTACATCTAAATGTTATATTTATAACAAAAAGAGACGTGCTACATTTTTATTGATTAACTGTAAAATACTTAAAATATGTATCACAAATATGACTATCCGGTGTAATACACATTTTTTGGTCTCTTTAGTTCTAACATTTTTTTTTTTTAGTCTCCCCAGTATTTTAACTTTCTTTATTCAGGAAGTGAAATTCCTTGATGGTTCAGTAAACAAAGTATGGGAGCTTCAATTACCATGCAGTTTCTTTCAAATTTGGACCAGTTTAAAGCCACTGCTTTCTGCATTGTCTTTGAATTTAAAAAATTGTTGAGGAAGTTTCTTAACTTTTATTTTGATTTAGAGGGCCTTCCAATTGGCTCAGAAACTATTTTTCAAGATTCTCTCATTTTGGCTGAGATGGATAATGTGCTAGTATGGAGCAATAGCACCAAAGATTTTGATGGATTTTCAGGAATTTTAGTTTCATTTAATTTTTGTCCCTATACATTTTAGAAGAAAGAAAAGGATTGTAAATTCAAAAAGTGTAGCTTCTGGTTCTTGCAATAATGCCAACATTTGGAACGACAAGTGTAAGAAATTGGAAAGCATTGCAAAGTGATTGCACTTGATTAGCACTGCCCTCTTACAAAAGATTTATAGTGGCCAAGCATATTAGCTCTTCAAATCAGCTTGCAGATGTTTTTATAAAGGTCCGTTCTCCCGCCTTAATTTACTGCCATGATTTCCAAGTTGGGCTTGGCAAATTCACACCAAGCTTCAAATTGAGGGGAGATGAAGAATATATTTGAAATATGGCATTAGTAGTGACCTGCAACATCAACATCATCATATGCAAGCTTGAGCTCATCCACATTCTGGTTGTAGTAGTTATTAGTTGAGCATTAGAGCAGCCGACCAATATCAGCATGTGACAATAAAGGAATTCCTAAAATCTAATGTTAAAATCATTACTAATATAAAGCCTTGTCCAAAATCAATTACCCCAAGCCAACTTCTAGAAGATTTTTGTTGTGTATGACTCATATATATTAGTAAGTTGATAGATTCTGGAGTGTAGCATAGCAACGAAGCGTGAGCAAGGAGTAGAGCGGAGCAATAACATCTGTCCTTTGGAGGGTTTCTTAGTTTAATTGTAGGGTTACAAATAAATGGGTTAGGGCGCGGAGGCTTATAGGGCCCAGTGAAAGAACTAGGTATTGAGCAAGCTAGAGTTCAGTTGCATTGTGATAGCTAGAGTGTCATTTATTTGGCAAAGAATTTGGTGTATCATGCTCAAACTAAGCATATTGATGTGAGGTTTCATAAGATTAGGGAGTTGATTTTATCTTGTCAAATATTGCTATAAAAGGTTCATACTTTTGAGAATGTAGCTGATATGTTGACCAAGTCAGTTATTAATGACAAGTACAAACATTGCTTAGACTTATTAAATGTTGCTAGTTGTTAAACAAGCGTGTTTACCTCTAACCATTGGTATATGAGAAACTTCATGATTTTATCTCCTAAGGGGCTTAATACTCTCCAAGGTGTAGATTGTTATAAATGGCTCATATAAATTAGTAAGTGAACAAATGTTTGAGTGTAGCCATGAAGCATGCGAATAAATGGGTTGGGGGTATAAGGGCAACACCTCTCATGGTATAGTACATGTTGCTTACTCCTATATATATATAGGAGTAAGTAGTTTTGAATAATAAAATATGCTCCATCACTTGCTTTTGAGAATGTAGGCAAATTGCCAAACCTTGTTAAATTTTTGTGTCCACTTTTCTTCTTTATTTCTCTTTACTCTTATTTATCACTGTACATTTTCTCAACAATTTTGTACTTAACAAGCAAGTAAAGATTAGCCAACCAACGTCATTCTTCTCCAAATTTAGAAGCAAATTGGCAAGTTTCCAAACCAACTTGCCTTGGATGCATGAATTTAGTCTAAAGAACAATACTTATATTTGCACTATAACTAGGGGATGTGCATGGCAATGAGAGCAAGCATAAAGTGGAAAAATAAATGAGTTATGTGTTAGTGATACAAGTGAGAGCAAGAGAAAATAAGAGAGTGTTTGCAAGTGAGAGCAAGAGAAAATAAGAGAGTGTTTACAAGTGAGAGCAAGAGAAAATAAGAGACTGTTTGAGAGTAGTACACAAGCGAGAGTAGTACACAAGCAGAAGTGTGTGATACGAGTGGCTGTGCATAGCGTATGAGAGAAAAGTATGAGTGTGATAGTGTGAGTATGGAACTAAAGTGATTGAGTGAAAATAATTTGTTTTATTCTTGTAATAGTGAAATATTTTCCAATGAAAATCAATATTTCCTTGTTCACTGTTCAATTGTCCCATTTTTCATATGCTCATAATTATTTTATTTATTTTTTATATGTTCTAACTTGACAAGTGGTATTAAAGCCTACTCAATATAGGGTTTAGCTACTGGTACTAGTATAAAAGCAATCGTACGGGGGAGATTTTACAAGTGCACACAGTTTAAAATTATTAAGCTTATTGATTTGGAATCATATTTGCTTGGTAAAATACGAGGCTACTAAATCCAAGTCACTATAGTGGAATCGGGTAATGTCAGTGTTACTAAAAAAATGGAATAATAATAATTATAACATATATGGACAACCTACATTAAGTCATACTTGCAAGGTCAAGACCTTTGGGAGGTTGTTGATAAGAACAAGACTACATTACCACCACCAAATGAGATGCTTCCAATCTTAGAAAATAAAGAATTAAAGTTGGGAAAGCCATGTTTTCCATCAAAACAACTATTGAAGGGGAGATGATGGAGCACATTAGAGATGCTACCACACAAAAGGAAGCTTAGGATTCTCTTATTCTGTAGTTCTTAAAGATAAATGATGTTAGACTTAAACTGTTAGAAAATGAACTAATGTCTATCTCATAGAAGGATATAATAATTAGTTATTATTTTACTAAGGTGAAGTCCTTATGTCAAGAAATTGTTGAGTTGGATGAGGCATCCAAAATAGCCAACAACAGAATGAGGAGAATCATCATTCATGGACTATGGACCTAAGTACCCACAATTTCATAAATAATGTTCAAGGTTGGCCCACACAACTTTCTATTTAAGAGTTAGAGAATTTATTGACAAGCTCAAGAAACTCTAGCAAAACATTAGAGTCTCATTAAATAAGGAAGAGGTGACATTCTTTACTAATAGAAAGAAGAACCAACCTCATGGTAAGAATGAAGGGAAAAATTGAGGTAACATCCAATCAGAGGGGCCTTAACATAAGTAATAACACAAGAATCAGCAATCCAAGAATTCTAGACATTAAAATAGCGAGTGTTTGAACTGTGGCAAAAAATGACATTATGCTAGAGATTGTTGGTCAAGAAAGAAGACTGTTTAGAGTAATGTAGGGACAACAAGCAATCACCACCAAGATGAACCAAAGTGGGATGCTGAAGCATTGTTTATGGAAATAATGCAAATGGAAGAGTTTTCAAATTCAGAGATTTTGGAAGTCCCCAGCCTTATGGCTACCACAATAAAAAAGGAGCATGCCTCAAGTACTCCTAGTTCTTATAGAATTGATTATGAGAAATATTGGATCTTTGATTCTAGTTGTTTCTATTCATCAAGGACAGGAGATGGAAATAAGCTCCCGTTAATGCCTTAAAGTACAAAGGCAATCAAATTGTGGTAACTGCAAATAACTCATAGCTACTAATCACTCATATTATTGACTGCTTGGGTTTCGTGATACAAATGCAACGGCAAAATTAAAAATTTATCACATTCCCAAACCTGGATCCATGTAATTCGACTACTTGATTAAATCTAGGATTTCAAGAATCTCACCAAAATGCAGAAGAGGCAAGATTTTCTAGAAGGATGAGAGGAGGTTCACACTAGTGACACCTTACCTCAAGCCCTTTTTGCTTTGGTTGTTCGGATCAAGACGTCTCCAAAAGGATGCATCCTCTATAGGTATCCACACGAACAACCCTTCACAAAATGAATTGGAGTGTGTGTGCTAGCAACCTCCTTGATTGTCTCACAAATCAAGAACAAAAGAAATACTCTATCTTTGTTTTCTAAGAAGAAAGAAAACGAATTTGGAGGCAGGAAAAACAAGTGTGTGAAACCCTAGAGAATATAACATATTTATAGACTCCAAATTAGGGTTTCACCTACCGGTAATTTCCATTTATTATATTCTAATTTTTTTTAAAAACAAATCAAAAAATAATATCTTATTTATTTATTTAAAATAACATTTATCTTAAATAAATAAAGAAATAAAACACTTTAATTATTTATTTCCACAGAGTTTATTTTGGGCTTATTAAACCCATATTCGTTTTGGGCTTGTTCTAAGTGTGTGACCCTATAGATTCACATAGCCTAAATCTCTATTTAGGCCTACAAGTCATAAATGGCCTCTAGCAAGACATTATGACTACCCAAGTCATGTGAAGTCAATAATCCAACATAACCTAATTACAATGAATTTTATCATCCCTTTATCACATGATATCTTAATTGAACATAAGACATAGAATGTCATCCTTATATAGTTCAATATTATGACTTGATTCCAAGTAGACTGAAAATGATAACTCTTTATCAATTCATTTCAGCATGGCCATGCATTTTCCTTCAGTCTATCTCATCAAGGGGCCCTTAGATATCTTTCTCATATTAATGAGGAATAAATCCCTTCTAAATCACTCACATTCCTCACATAACTAATTTCATATCCAACAACATCCTATTTAATCATCCGGTTAAAGACAATGTTAGAATGTGTCAAAACATAAAATAGCTATGTAGAAATCCATGATGATTTCAAGGTCAAAGGACCAAAATAAAATTACTGTGATGAGAAATACTTATGACAATAATCTATGTAGTATTTTCATAGTGGGTCAATCCAATACATGATCTCTCATCATGTACGTATGAGTTGACTTAATATCTCATATTCATTATTAGTAAAACATAACCATCAGTCAACTTTATACTAGCCTTAATACTTTAATATTTATATATAATGAATAAATGGATAGGGATAATTAGAATAGAACTCTTATTTTAATTTAAGGGTTTTACTATCAAGTCACATACTTGATGACCTTAGTAAGAATTAACCATTCATATAATTATCATAAAATCAAATGATAATGAAATACCTCTTTATTAATAAAATAAGAAAGTCAATACATAATCACAAATGATTGACCTAGTACATATCACTAACATTGACAAGGCAATCACTTCCTATTCAAATCAACAATAGGTGCAGTTGGAGGATGTTTATAATCTATCAGGAATGAAGAAGAATCTTATATCAGTCTCAGAGTTAATTAATTCTAGTAACTTTGTTGTGCTTGGCTCTAAAGATATCAAGGTTTATCGACAAGTTAAAATAGTTGGCATACTAATAATGGAAGGACATAAGGTGGATTCCATGTACGGCTTATTAGCAGAAGATGCTTATATGGAAAAGACAACAGATAATAAAACAACTAACTTGTGGCATGCACGACTAAGACATGTTGTCATGCTCGTATTTGGAATTAACCTTAAAATTATATGTTAATAAATTAATTAAAAATAAATAAATAAATGATAAACAAATGAATTAATTTAATTAAAAATTAATTATATGTTAATAAATAAATAACAAATAAATATTTATAAATAATAATAATAATAATAATAATAATAATAATAATAATAATAATAATAATAATAATAATAATAATAATAATAATAATAATAATAGTAGTAGTAGTAGTAAATTAAAGACTTGGATTATGAAATAAATTTTAGAGAAGACTAGATTATATATATATATAATTAAAAAAATAAAAAAAATTAGAGGATTAAACTTAAAATAATGATAATAAGGCTAGGTGTCACTCTCTTGTGTTCTTGGGTGGTAATACTTATCCATAATTTGGACATAAAAATCTCCATTTGGTGTTTATCTTGTAGAGGAAAAAAAAGAAAGATTTTGAGAGAAATGGACAAGGGAGCTGCTTGCAAAAGTCAATGGAATTCTCCTTCTCTTCCTTTAAATTTATCTCTTAATTTTTATTGAAATCAACATCTTTAGTTGGGTGAGAGTTTTCTATTTTTGATTGGTTAGATTCTCTTTATATCAGTTATTGGGCTTCAGACTCATTTTTTTCGAAATAATTATATGTTAAGTAAATTGAATTTTAGGCTTGCGGTATGGGTTAAATTCTCACCTATTAATGTCTTTGGGTTCTTATCAAGTTCTTATAAGGTTGTTGTTGTTGTGGTGAATCTTTGTCGAAATCTAATTTGTTACATGTTCTTTTCCTAATGAATTTCAAGAACTTAGAGAATTTAGTATATAATTTAAATGGCTTAAGGTGGTATATTATCGCTTCTACGAACTAGAAGAATGGGACAAGTGAAACTTAAAGTTTGAATTAAACCCTTTACAATTCACAAAAGACAACCAAAAAACTTATAGCCATGGTTGAACTACTCTATATATATATATGATGTGAAAATATGTATAATTGAGCATGATCCAAAAGTTTGGAAGGTTGTAGTAAGATCGTGCCCGAGGTACGGTTAGTTTCTGTAAGATGTTAGACTGTGTCCGGACATAATATCTCTTATTATTTGAAGAGATTATTCATACTTTTAAGTATGGTGTATTTATGAATTGATGGAAATTGAGATTCATATTGGCCAAATTTATAATAACTGTCTTGTGGACAGTGCTTGTGATTTGATATGTTATTGTGGCAAATCCAAGTTATTTTATTTGTATTCATACAATTATTTTGAACCCTTGATATGCCAAATGGTACTCGCTATGTGAATAGTAACCTATGATTATGTGCTCATGTGCTCTTGTAATTGTAAATTTTGTATTTATAATGTTTATAAATATAAACTTCTAAGAATTGTTTAAACGCTCTTTCCCTAATTTGCATGCATGCCAATTTTATAAGAACTGATGTGGTAATATATTATTATAGGAAGCTCTTATATAAATGCAATCAAATTTATAAACTAAATATTATTTTAGACACCCATTAATTTATTGTGGGAATAAAGTTAGATAGGATGAGACTGAGATTAAGTACACCTTAAGACATGACGTGACACTAGACTTGGATTGGAGGCTTTAGGTTGATCCAGCCAATACCCCATTTTGTGTGCATACTATTCACTAAGACTATAGAGAGTATGTTTGTCCTATTATTTGAGTGTTGTATGACTACTTTTAACATCCATGTCACTCTAGTCATAATAGAGGACTGAGGTGAATTTTTTATTCTACTTTAGACTTTTTGCTTGTCTTACCCTCCTAATGTATATATGTCAAGGTTGAGGTGCCCAGGTTAATAAAATAACGTTAGTGGCTTAGGTAGAAGGCTCAAGTAGAATTTACATTCTATCATAAGAATCACCTCCATTATTGGCTTTTATTGGCAATAACAGAAATGTTGCATAAAAAGCTCAAATTGGTAGTGATCAAGGTAGTTCTGCATCAACTACTTTAATGTTGAATTTTAATGTACCAAAAAGAGCATGTAACCATCAACTTCCACCACCACTAGTACAAGCGAAAGTGGCTAACTTTCCTGTGCTGCCGGTGATTCATATTGATGCTACAGAATTAGCATGCACTGTGGCTACAGTAATGCTTGAAAAAGATAAAAAGAAATACAAAAGATGTGAAGATGTGATCGAACATGCCAAAATTCTATAGTATATAATTTTTATGTTACATTGGATCTTAGACAAGCTGATAAGTGGATAAAAACTGTGGAAAAATCTTTTACAACATTGCAGTTAAGTGATGAGGAGAAGATAGGCAATGTGTACGTTTGATGTTTGATAGGGTGGATGGTTGGTTGACTAGGACTAGAAATTTATTTGGCATGGCCCTAACTTGGAAAATATTTCAAGAATAATTTTGTAAGGTATATATGATAGAGACCTATCAAAAGACAAAAGTGGCTTCATTTATCAATTTAGTACAAGGAGCATTATTTGTTAAGGAATATGTTGATAAGTTTAAGGATTTGTACAAGTATGTAAGGGATATTTACCCAACTAAGGAGGCAAAAAGTGAAACATTTTATGAAGGGTTGCATATCTCTCTGAGAGGAAAATTGAATATATATGCTGGATCAACATTTAAAGGATGGGTTTAGAAGGCTATGGAATAAAAAAACCTTGACAAAGAATTAGAGGCTTCAACTCAAATTAGATCCTACCAACAAGCAGGACCATCACTATGGATGAAGGGCGGAGATAAGAAATCACATTTCACCCCGTACTTTAGGGGCAATGTAAGGATTAGGGGTAGTAGTAGACCTCAAGGAAG
Source organism: Mallotus nudiflorus (assembly GCA_947683625.1). Classification (NCBI taxonomy): domain Eukaryota; kingdom Viridiplantae; phylum Streptophyta; class Magnoliopsida; order Malpighiales; family Euphorbiaceae; genus Mallotus; species Mallotus nudiflorus. The sequence continues at coordinate 4,266,939 of CANTUR010000276.1, read as the reverse complement.
CCAAGTTTTGATGAGACAACCAATGGCACCATCTAGACAAGTGAGTGCTAGGATTGGTTAAACAAGTAAGGTTAATTTACCTTAGTGTAGCACATGCAAGAAAAATCATATAGGAAGGTGTAATCAAGGTGAGATTAGGTCCTATATATATAATGAAGTTAGGCATTTTACTAGGGATTGTATAGGGATGCAATCAGGAGAAAACTCTATACATGCATCTAATGCTCCTCGTAATGGGAGAACTGGTTAGCCACTAAATCTAGTAAGGTTTATTGTTGTATGTAATGAGGAAAGTAGGATGGTAGGACCATCCCAAAATTAACCTATAAGGCAAGGTGGTACTATGAGTGGAGTGCAACAAGCTAGAGTTTTTACTATTACATAACATGAGGCAAAGAATTCACCAAATGTGATTACTGGTACTGCTCATATAAATGGTAAGCCAGCACATATATTAATCAATCCACGTGCTATATTTCTATTTATATCATCAACTTATGTGATGCATGATAAATTAGGAATAAGTGATTTAAATGAACCTGTAATTATGAGCATGCCAATGGGGATGTGTATAGTCTATAAAATGGTCTATAAAGATGTGTTGGTGAATGTTGGTGAGGGTAAAATGAGGTGGAATTTCATACCTTTATCCATTAATGAATTTGATGCTATATTCAGAATGGATAGATTAAGTCATTACCGAGTAAAGGTGAATTATTATACAAGATAGGTAGAATTTGATAAAGAAAATCGTGAAAAGATAAAGTTCACAGGACAAAGTAGAAAGATACCTATTAAGATTATACCAGTAATAATGACTATGAAATATTTAAGAAAAGGGCATGAAGCTTATTTAGCTTTTATTGTAAAAGAAAGGAAGGAGGGTGCAATATTATAAGAATTACCAGTGGTAAATGAATTTGAGGATGTATTTTCCAGAGGACCTACCAGGATGCCAATAAAGAGAAATATAATTTGAAATAGAACTTGTACCTAGAATTATGCCTATATCGCAACCACCGTATAGGATGGTTCTAACTGAGTTAAGAGAGTTAAAGGTGCAATTGCAAGAATTATTAAAAAATGGATTTATCCAGCCTAGTTTGTCTCCTTAGGGTGCACTTGTGTTGTTTGTTAAGAAAAAAGATAGATCACTTTGATTATGCATAGATTATAGAAAGTTAAATAAGTTTACCATACGGAACAAATATCCACTACTAATAATAGAAGACTTATTTGAACAATTATAAGGAGCAGCATTATTCTTAAAGATTGATCTAAGGTTTGGTTATCACTAATTAAGGATTAAAGAGTCTGATATTCCTAAGACTACTTTTAAAACTAGGTATGGACATTATGAATTTTTAGTGATGCCATTTGGTCTAACAAATGCCCCAGTAGCATTTATGGATTTGATGAATCAAGTATTTAGGCTATATTTAGATAAGTTTTTTATTGAATTTATTAATGATATTCTAGTGTATTCCAAGTCAAAAGAAGAGCATGAAGGACATTTGAGAACAGTAGTGGCAGTCTTGAGAACTAAGCAATTGTATGCAAAGTTTAGTAAGTGTGAGTTCTAGATAGATAAGTTCATGTTCTTAGGACATGTAATATCTACAAAAAGGGTGTATATTGATCCTAGAAAATTTGCTATAATAGTAAATTGGGAACCACCAAAGAATGTGGCTGAGGTTCGAATTTTCTTGGGTTTTAAGGGCTATTATCGGAGGTTTGTACATGATTTCTTAATTATTGTGGTACCATTGACAAAATAATTGAGAATGAATGGAAAATTTGAATGGACTCTACAATGTTAACAAAATTTTAACATCTTGAAAGAGAAGTTAATTACTGTGCCAAGATTGTCATTATCAGTAGAAAGAGGGAAATATGTGGTATATAGTGATGCCTCTAGACAAGGGCTTGGTTATGTATTGATGCAGGATGGAAAGGTAATTACTTATGCATTAAGACAATTAAGACCTTATAAGCAAAACCATCCCACACATGATTTAGAACTAGCTGCAGTAGTTTTTGCATTAAATATGTGGAGACATTATTTATATGAAGAAACTTGCTAAATCTTTATAGATCATAAGAGTTTAAAATACACCTTAAATCAAAAGGAGTTCAATTTAGGGCAAAAGCAGTGGGTGGAACTATTAAAGGATTACGATTGCATAATTGAATGCTAACTTAATAAGGCAAATGTTGTGGCAAATGCTTTTAGTTAGAAGTTAACTAGTAATTTATGTTATATCCGTACAGTAAGAATGCCATTATTAGTGGAACTGAGGAAACTAAATGTTAGGCTGGATCTAAATAACTTTAGAGGTATTTTAGCCACTTTAAAGGTAAGGCTTATATTAATCGAGAAAATAGTGCAAGAAAAGTTAATGGATAGTAAAGTAGAAAAGCTGCATGAGAATGAAAGAAATAGAGAGAAACTAGAGTTAGCTTGTAATGATAAAGGAATTTTAAGATTTGAAAGGAGAATTTTTGTGCCTAATGTAGGTGAATTAAGAAAAGAGATCTTAGAAGAGGCACATTATTCCACTTATGCAATGCACTTAAGTAATACGAAGATGTATAGGAATTTGAAGGAACATTAATAGTGGAAAGGCATGAAAAGGGACATAGCTGACTTTGTTTCTAAATGTTTAACTTGCCAATAAGTGAAAGCTGAACATAAGCATCCAACTGGATTGTTATAATCTTTACCAATTCCATAATGGAAATGGGAGCATATAACTATGGACTTTGTAGTTGACTCAACAAGGAAATGATGATGTATGGGTAATAGTTTATCAATTGACTACGTCAATGCATTTCCTACCAATCAAGGTTAGTTATAATTTGAACATATTTTCTGAATTATATATTAAAAAAGTGATAAGGTTGCATGGAATACTAGTATCATTAGTATCAAATCATGACCCGAGGTTTACATTGCAATTCTAGGAGAGTTTATAGGAAGCTTTGGGTAAGAGGGTGAGGTTTAGTACCGTATTTCATCCATAAATAAATGGGCAATCAAAATACACTATTCAAGTGCTGGAGGATATGCTAAAAGCCAATGCCTTAGATTTTGGAGGCAACTAGGATAAATAAATACCGTTAATGGAATTTACTTATAATAATAGTTATCAAAGTAGCACTGACATTGCACCTTTCGAGGCTCTATATTGATGAACATGTAGAACACTAATTTGTTGGGATGAAGTTGCTGAAAGAAAGTTATTCGGTCTAAAATTAGTCCAATCAACTACAGACAATGTATGCATAGTCTAGGCTAATCTAAAAGCGACTCAAGATAAGCAGAGAAGTTATGCAAACCTAAAACAAGCCAATACTGAATACAACATGGGTGACAAGATGTTTTTAAAAATTTCACTGTGAAAAGGTGTAATAAGATTTGGTAAATGGCAAGTTGAGTCGAAGATATATTTGGTTGTATAAGATAGTTAATTGGGTGGGACCAATAACTTATTAATTAGCTTCGCCACCTAGTTTAGCTTCAATTAGCGATGTTTTCCACCTATCAATGTTGAAGAGGTACAAAAGTGACCCTTCTCACATATTACAAGAGCAACCGATAGAATTGAAAAAAAATTAAGTTATGAAGAAGAACCTATAACTATATTAGCTAGAGACCAAAAAGTACTACGAAATAAAGTCATTCCTCTTCTTAAAGTTCTATGGAGAAATAACTCTCGAAAAGAAGCTACATGGGAATAGGAAGAGGATATTAGACAATACTATCCACAGTTGCTATCACTTGATGTAAATTAAGTCCTATAAGTGCTACTACTCTAATTACGAGGACAAAATTTTTTTAGTAAGGGAGAATTGTCACATCCATATTTAGAATTAACCTTAAAATTATATGTTAACAAATTAATTAAAATTAAATACATAAATAATAAAAAAATGAATTAATTAAATTAAAATTTAATTATATGTTAATAAATGAATAATAGATAAATATTTATAAATATTAAAAAATAATAAGAATTGATGGAAAATGTTATGACTTGATATTTTTATAAATTATTAAATTAATTTTTGGGATATGCAGTATTAATAAATAATTTATTACATTGTCATATTATGATTATTTTGTGAAATTAAATTTGAAGATTTAGTGTTGAATATTATTTTAATATTTTTATTTTTATTATTGTGAATTGTTGGTGCAGTGTATTTTAATATTGTGCATATGTATATTGTGGGTGAGAATAAATTATTATTTTATTTAATTATTTATTAAATTAAATTCTAAGATTTATTAGTGTTGATTATTATTTAATTATTTTATAATATTATTATTTGTATATATGTACTTGGTGGGAAACATTTTATTTAAAATATATTATTTACATGTGACAACCCTCTCCACTAGTACCTTATTTAGTTGATTATTAATCCTTAATCACCTAACTAGAGTATTAATGCAGAAAAGCACCACTTCTAAATTAACCTTAGGAAACCTTTATTATACTTCCATAATTTTATTTTAAGGTAGCAATTTAAATAAATATCACCAAATATTATCTCTAAAATTATTAAAGGTAGATGGCAAAAAAAAATGAAAAAAAAAAATGAAATTGTTGACTTGCACTAAATATACATCTCATAGCCACACACCAGTAGGTTAGTTCTAAGATACAAGTATAAAGTTACACAAGACTATATACAAAATTTTACATTCAAAATATTTGTAACCTACTTGTACCACTAACCCTAAAAAGAAAAGGGTTACAAGATACTACTCTTTTATATATACATTTATACACCAAAAGGAAATGAGTAAATATTATGCATGTCCCTTACACCCTAACCTATCAAATTTCTAATATGTACATAAAGAGGGTATGTCAAGCAAAAAGATCCTAAAATTTAGCCTTGAATAGTCACTTTAGTCCTCCATCAGGACCAGAGAGACATTCACATAAAACGTTGTCTTATAAAATACACGGATCACATTGCACACGTGCTCTCGCATAGTATACACTTAGAAAGTGACAGCTGGCTCCACCTCAACTCTCCAGTATAAATTTATAGCTACATCATGCCCTAAAGAGTACCTAACCTCTGTTTTGTCCTCTTTGACCTTCTGGGTCATGATCATCCAATCGCGCATCATAATGAACTATATATATATACAAGCACTACATAAGTTATATAGTCAACCTGGAAAAGAAAGAAAAGTGAGGTGTGAGTATTTTCTAAAGAAAATACCCAGTGAGTGACTAAATATGACCGAAAATGTGAATCAAAATAAAAAGGATGTGAAGGGATATGCAATAAGTAAATAAAACTAAATTAAAAAATCAAATTAACTAGATATAGCATAGATTATTTTACAATAGACTTTTAGTAACTCTATTTGAATTTATCTCCTACCCATTGAATAAATTTATCTATTCTTAATTACAAAATTCACTTACTCCAAACCTTAAAAATTTATGATTTTGTGTGTACGTAATTATTTTAATAAAACACATAATTTAGTGTTTCAGAATACTATTCCATAGTTTCAAGTACATAATTCTCATAGCACAAATGCACAATTTGTAAACTCATAGGATCATAGGTTAATATCGATGTGGTGGGTACCATTTGACACATCGAAGGTTCAAAATAATTGTATGCATACAAATAATACCACTTCTCATCATAAATCATAACAGTAAAGCCAAACTAATTACAAACTCATTTAAATCATCAACTAAAATAAATCCCATTCAGCTTGCAAAATAATAGCATAATATAATTTGTGAACTTGAAATCATTTTATGTTTCAAAGCTTGAATAATTCAAGTAAAAACAAGTTGAATTGAAACAATTCCAATATACCAAATCAAGTTCATGAGACAACATTAAAAAGCTCATTTTATTTTTAATGTAAAAATATTTAAAGGGCTTGAACATCTACTCACGTCAATGATCTATATAACCAAAATTTTAGTTCATGAACTATATCCACCGAATTTTAATATTTCTTAATGTCTATAGAATCGACCTAAACTTATGCTCTGATACCAATACATGTGACACCCCCTTCCCATTAGCACTCTCACTAGATGGGTATGACCTTGACCCACCTAACTAGAGCACAGATGTGAATGAGCATCACTTCTTAACTAAATTTAAACATTCATAAATATTAATCCCACTGAAACTGTAATCATAAACAGTTTAACTATACCTTTAAAACAAACAACTCCCTTTATAATACAAATACATAATTATCAAAAATACCTATTTTCTAAATTTTATTCCAAATGACATATATGAAACCAAAATTTACAATGCCTCATAATCAACTTTATGATTATTGTTCTCATTCACTTCATCTCCATAAATTAACTAGATAAAACCTAACCACCTGTGATAACCTCATCTCTAGGATGAATCGTTGCACCTCAAGCTATAGTTCGAATGGCTACCCATAAAAGCTAATTACTCTAAAAAATAATAAAAAGAAAGTGATGAGTATTTTTGCAAGAAAAAACTCAGTGAGTGAACAGAATAGTAATAAAGGTGCATTATCACTAAAATATCAAGGCAGATCAATATAGAAAGTTTACTGGAAGAGAGAAAAATTACTACATAACAATCCAACATGGAATGAACATTACTTGTAATTATTTTATTATTAAATTTACATATTCTAATATTCATCAAAAACTTATATAAATATAATTGTAGATAACTTATTTATAGCTTACAGGTGTTCTTTCATAGTTTTGTCAAAATAAAACATTTTGCATAATCCAATTACACATGTGATACTTGTTTACTCAAGCTCAAGCTCAACTTTCAACAACCATTATTATTTAATGATTAAAAATAACTTTTGATTAGACTTTAAAGTATATTCTTAGTCCAGTTCAATTCTCAAAAATATTTAAAAATATTTTCATAATATTTAGAGAACTGTACAACATATATAAGCAAATATCAGTGCGGCTAGTACTCAAAAATAATAAAAAGAAAGTGATCAAAAATCAATTGAATATCAATGTTCAAACATAATAAATAAAAATATTATTATCTTAGCATTCTCGTTCCAAAAACATAAGATTTATGTTTCAGTAATACAATTCAAGTACAATTCCATTAATTCAATTATACTTTGATATTTTTATTTCTGTATTTTCTCAATTACATTGAATGTATTGCTCAACTATATCTCAATTTGATTGATTCACATGATACAAGACTCTCTCAATTGTATCTTAATTTGAGTGATTCCCAATTTTAAGCGCATAGCCGCATATTCATGAGCACATATAAACACATGAGCACAAATGCACAATTCGCACAATTCATAGGTTGATATCAATGTGGCAGGTACCATTCGGCACATTGAAGGTTCATCACAATTATATGCATATAAAAACACCACTTGGATTCGCCACAATAGCTTGTTGAATCTCAAACGTTGTCCATAAGATAGTTATCACAATACTTGGCCAGTATAAATCTCAACTTCCATCAATTCATAAACACACCATACTTAAAAAGTACAAATAAACTATTTAAATCACACAAGTTGTTGTGTCTCGGACATAGTTTTACATCTTATTGAACCCAGTCATACCTCGGGCACGGTCTTACTACAACCTTCCAAACCTTTGTGTCGTGCTCAATTATACATATTTTTACATCATTTACTTTATGATTGTTTATTAATTGTTCTTAACTTAATATTCAATACAAGGCTTATTGATTGTCAAGTTGATATATATTCAATACAATTCGATCTTGTATTCCTTTAATAGGATAGTTGTCTCTACCTTAAACTGAACACCATTATCAATGATATATTCACTTGTTTGATATAGCACTCCCATGAGTGCAAGTGTTTAGGTATACGCACTTAAAAATTTCATCAAATATTCTACATTGTATATTTTCAAGTAATTTGTTTTGGATTATTAGTTTCATGTGTTTAAAGTACTTTACAATTGATTTTACTCAAATTGAATATATATTAAAGAAATTATATGAAACCTTGCTCATTATGGTCAAGGTGTTTTTTTTATGTTGCGCAATATAATGTATTGCTTTAGAAGACCATTAAAACAGCATAATTTGATATTTCTTATTTCTTACAAAGATTTAGAGGACATTTCCAAATTTCCATAGGATTAAAATTCACCTCAATTGGACTTTTAGAACTGAAATTATGATCTTTTGAAATTCTCATTTCAACCAGCCCCATTGAGGTGTCTATTCAACTTGATAGTATTCATAGAGGACAATCAAAAATTCACTAAAACTTCCCTAGTTCATATTTTCAAATACTTTTCTCCATATCTAAAATTTTGGGTGTCTAGATTGATTTGAAATTAGTTTCATACCAATTGGATTGGTGAGTGAAGAGAAACATCAAAATCAATTTAGTTGGGTTGAGTAGTCTATAGATTTTGAGCAAGAAAAAGTTTGGCTTTGGAAACCCAGTAAACAGCAGAATTTGGTTTATACTATTTCTGACAAAATTGTAGCGAGCACAATGACGTTTTCACAGAGTTAAAAATAAATTCATTTGGAGTTATGGAACTCTAGTTATAGTTTATAAGATGTTACTGTTCACAAGTGCACAAAATTTTACAGCTCTTAGTTTTGCCTAAACATTTACCTTTTTTTAATTAAGCTTTAACTCAACTAGATTATTGAGCTATTATCAAATGGGTGTCATATATTCTAATTTCTCATGTAAATAATTTTAACTTATATAAGGAAATAGTTTCGCTAGATAGGATTTATTATCAACAACCATGACATAGCAAATTTTCAGAACTATGTACAGAGTAAATAAAGAGGATGGTTCGATTTTGAGTTTAGAGATATAGAGGCTATTCAACGAAAGCAAATTGAAGAAATAGCATTAAGTTGAGTTTAAGAGAAAGAATAGCAATCCAGATAGGGAAGGAAACATGGAGGAGATAACAATATAGTTAAATTAGGTAGAAATCAGCAAGTCACTCACGGTTCAGTTGAAATACTAGAACTTTATACTCTTATTTAAATACATAAATCTTAGAAGGAAATCACAAACAACCAAGTTACAGCAAACTGAAGTTAACAAAACAATTACAAATGAGCTATCAAGAAGCAACAACCAATAAATTTCAAGAAAATTAATGAGAACTTGAAGAAGATAAAAGGATGGAGACCCAAGCGTGAACAACAGATCTGAAATGCGTAAAATTTCAAGCAATAGAAATTTAATTCACAGAAAATGAGCGAATAGTTGCAAGAATCATGTCAGAACTAATAAAGAAGAAAGATAATAGTGGATTCACTCATAACACCCTGAAATTTGGCATCAAGGAGTTTAAAATTCAAACAAGAAGGCGAAGAAGATGTCCACTCACCGATCACTTAAAAGTTCTCTACCTCCTTTCACTTAATCTGATCAGCTAGGAATTCGGTTTAACCAAGAAATTCAACAAGGACAACAGGAGCAGAGATTTCATAATGTGCACTATCTCCACCAAGAAACTAAGCTTTTATAATTCTAAGATTTCAAGAATAAGGAACGACAACTCAAGGAAAATTTTAGAATTGAAACAAAAGAGAAACAAGATGAATACACTCACTATTGCTGCCTCTTCCGCCTCTTGATTTGTCTCCCTCTCTCCTGTTCTCTCTGTTTCTTTGTATTTTGTGCATGTTTTTTTTTATTAACGTAATGAGAAAGGACCATAAGGATAAGGATAAGGATAAGAAGTGGAGAAGATATTTTCCAAAAAATATTCTACAAACACACTTTAAGCCTCCCAAAACTGACACATGCACCTTCTTTTTTATTTTGTCTTTAAAATTTTGTCCTCTAACTAATGTAATTTAAATAATAACTTTTTTTTTCTTGCTTCTTAAATCCTCAAGCTTTCCTTTCTTGCAATTTTGTCCTAATTTATTATTTATATTATAAAATAAATTCTACTCATGGATGTGACATTATATATGTACTATTTATACTTAAAAAAATAAAATATTATTTTTATATACCATTTTATCTTTTTCTTAAAGAAAAAGGTCAAAAACATCCATAACACCCCCCTCCCCTTCCCAACTTCTTCTTCTTCCCATTCTTATTTTCTTTCTTTTCTTTTTTATTTTTTTCTTTCTTTCTTTGTAAACCACCTAACAACCATCCAACTCCACCACTGCCAACCACCACCTCAGGGCATGAGGTTGATCTCTTTTGGAAGCTCATCATCCGAGCTTCTTAAATCTTCGAATCATTTCGAATTTCGACTCCGGTAATTAAATCATTTTTATATATTTCTATTTTTAGTATTTTGATTTTTTTTTTTTAGTTTAAGCCTTTACTTGATTTTATTAGCTATAGTTGTTTTGAGATTAATTATTGTAGAGGCTGTGAAAAAGCTAAATGTGATTTTTATTTATTTTTCTAAAAATTTTGAATTTTCAGGTAAATGGTTATTGCTAATGTATTGTTCTGAGCTTAAGAAAATCATATTTTTAATAAATTCTACTAATTATTTTAAGCATAATTTGTGAAGAAAATATATTGAAATCATGTTCCGATTATTTATTATGAATTTTTGGATGTTTATGTAAATATTGGATTTTTGAAAAAATTAGTATAATTAGTAAATTTTATATTTTAATTGAAATTATTGTTAATTATTATGTTTTAGATATTTTTTGAGTAATAAATAGTACTAAAATAATTTTTATGAATTATTTATTATTTTTAGCTAATTAATAATAATTTCTAGAAACATATTCAAATAATAGTTTTATTTTTTTATGATTAAATAAAATTTTGGCTATTTTATTATATATTTGAGAAACTTAAATAATTATCGGTAAATTTATGTTATTTAATTTTGAATATTTGAAAAATGGATTTTTATTAATATTATTTAATTATATTGAGATTTTAGTAATTATTTTGAAAATAATTGTCTTTAATGTTTTTATTATTTAAATAAGTTGAGTTGTGGTATGTTATTGATTTTTATGAATTTTAGTGAATTATTAATATTTATTATTATATTATTGATTTTTATGTATATTAGTTCTTGGTTGGGTAATTTATGTATTTCGGAGGCCCAACCTGTAAAGTTGAGAATTTTGCATATTTGAAGTATATTTACATGTAGGATTAGCTCTATTTTTAGTAGAAAGACATCCATTTTATAGATGAAACTCTGCCAAAATTTTGATAAAATTATTGTAAAACGTGACATCGTGTTGATCCTAAGTTTTAAATTTTGGTCATGTCGTGTCATAGATTTAGTCGTACTTTAGAATTTCTAGAAGTATAAAATTAAGATTTTGATTCTAATATTATTATCATTTATTTATTATTCTATAGTTACGCTAAGACCGAGACTTACAGGACCGGGATAGTCTAGTCTTTTTAGAGAAGCGCATTCAACCTGTAAGTTAATAATTGAACTATATATAAGTTTATGGTGATGTCCTTCAGGTTAACTAATGCACTAGCTACTTTTGTGGATATGATGAACACATTGTTCATATCGTTTATGGATTAGTTTGTGGTAGTCTTCATTGATGATATACTGGTGTATTTGAAGAGTATGGTGGAGCACGTATATCACTTGAGGATAGTAGTATAAACATTGAGAGAACATCAGCTTTATGCTAAATTCTCGAAGTATTATTTCTAGATAGAGAGTTTTACATTCCTTGGACACGTGGTGTTTAAAGATGGTGTTCAGGTTGATCTATGGAAGAGTAAAGCAATGTCTGAATGGCCTAGACCAACATTAGTCTCTAAGATTCAAAGTTTCCTCGGTGTAGCTAGGTACTATAGGAGATTTATGTAGGATTTCTCAAGAATTACAGCACCTATGACTCGCCTAACTCAGAAGAATATAAATTTTATGTGGTCAGATGCTTATGAGAACAGTTTTCAGCTACTGAAGGAGAAGTTGACCATAGCTCCAGTTTTGACTTTGCCAAATAGAGAAGGCAAGTTCACTGTTTATTGCGATGCTTCCAGAGTCGACCTAGGTTGTGTGTTGATGTAGAATAGTAGGGTGATAGCTTATGTTTCTAGGCAATTGAAGAAGCATGAACAGAATTATCCTACTTATGACCTAGAGATAGCTATAGTGATCTTTGCTCTCAAGATTTAGAGATATTATTTGTACAAAGTGACTTGTGAGATCTTCGCAAATCACAAAAGCTTAAAGTACATTTTTCAACAGAGAGATATGAACTTGAGGCAAAAAAGATTGTTGGAATTGCTGAAGGATTATGATTGTGATATCCTATACTATTAAGGCAAGGCTAATGTGGTAGCAGATGCCTTAAGTAGAAGTCCTTGGGTAGTCATGCTCACATTAGTGTAGAGAAGAGACTTTTGATCCAAGAGTTGTATGAGTTAATATATCAAGGTTTAATGATGAAGATAAGAAGATTAGGAGGACTGCTAGCTCAGTTTAGAATCAGATCAGTGGTGAGGGATAGGATTAAGGCAGCTCAGAGCCAATATCCTGTTTTAGTAGAGCTTGAGGAGAATATTCATGAAGGGAAGTTCACTAATTTTATGCTTAATGATGAAGATGTTTTATGGATCAATATAAGATTATACATTCCTAATATGGATAAGTTGAGAGAAGAGATCCTAGAAGAAGCACATTCTATAGCTTATAGTGTACATCCAGGTGTTACTAAGATGTACCACAACATTAAGGATTTGCATTGGTGGGATAAGATTAGAGAAATAGAGTTAATTGGACCTGAGATTATCCAGGATGCAACTGAGAAGGTTGTTTTGATTAGAAGAAGATTAGAAACTATAGCTAGCAGACATAAGAGCTATACGAATCCAAAGTGTAAGGATATGGAGTTTCAGGTTGGCGACTATGTGTTTTTGAAGGTGTCATTGATGAAGGGTGTGATGAGTTTTGGCAAGAAAGGGAAATTAGCACCAAGATACATTGGACCTTTTGAGATTTTGGAAAGAGTGGGCATAGTTGCATATCGGTTGGCTTTGTCTCTAAATTTTTCTCAAGTGCATATAGTGTTCCATGTCTCAATGTTGAGGAAGTACATTTCTAACCCTTTGCACGTGTTCCAGCCCTAGAGTGTGAAAGTAAATGAAGTCCTAACGTGCGTAGAAGAGCCAATTGCGATTATGGATTATCAAGTTCATCAATTACATTCAAAGCAGATTTCGATGATCAAGGTGTGTGGAGGAATAAATGTGGGAGATCGAGGCTAAGATCCGGGTGGCTTGCCTTTACCTTTTTCCTCGATAATTTCTTTTCTTTTTATTTGAAATTTGAGGATGAATTTTTATAAGGGGAAGAAGATTTTTATGACCCGATATTTTTATAAATTATTAAATTAAATTTTGGGATATGCAGTGTTAACTAATATTTTATTAAATTGTTATGTTATGATTATTTTGTGAAATTAAATTTGAAGGTATAGTGTTGAATATTATTTTATTATTATTAATATTATTATTTTTATTATTGTGAATTATTGGTGTAGTGTATTTTAATATTGTGTATATATATTTTGTGGGTGACAATAATTGAGTTTAATTATCATTTTATTTAATTATTTATTAAATTAAATTGTGAGATTTATTAGTGTTGATTATTATTTTATTATTTTATGATATTATTATTTGTATATATGTACTTGGTAGAGGATATTTTATTGAAAATATATTCTAATATATGTACTATTTATACTTAAAAAATTAAAATATTATTTTTATATACTATTTTGTCTTTTTCTCAAAAAAAAGGTCAAAAACGTCCATAACACACCCCCCCCCGGGCCCACCCTTTTCCCCACTTCTTCTTCTTCCTATTCTTTCTTTCTTTCTTTCTTTTCTTTTTTATCTTTTTCTTTCTTTCTCTGTAAGCCACCCGACAATCACCCAACGCCACCACCACCAACCACCATCTCAAGTTATAGGGCTGGTCTCTTTTGAAAGCTTATCTTCTGAACTTCTCAAAATTTTGAACTGTTTCAAGTTTCAACTTTGGTAATTCTCTCGTTTTTATATATTTCTAGTTTTATTATTTTGATTTTTTGTTAGTTTAAGACTTTATTTGATTTTATTAGCTATAGTTGTTTTGACATTAATTATTGTAGAGGGTGTGAGGAAGCTAAATGTGATTTTTATTTATTTTTCTAAAAATTTTGAATTTCGGGCTTGTAGTTACTATTTATGTACCGTTTTGAGCATGGAAAAATTATATTTTTAATAAATTCTACTAATTATTTTAAGTATATTTTATGAAGAAAGTATATTGAAATTCTGTTCTAATTATTTATTACGAATTTTTGAATGTTTATGTAAAAATTGGATTTTTGAAAAAATTATTATAATTAGTAAATTTTATATTATAATGGAAATTATTGTTAATTATTATATTTTAGATAATTTTTTAGTAATAAATAGTATTAAAATAATTTTTATGAATTATTTACTATTTTTACCTAATTAATAATAATTTCCAGAAATATATTCAAATAATAGTTTTATTTATTTTTTATGATTAAATGAAACTTTAGCTATTTTATTATATATTTGAGAAATTTACATAATTATTGGTAAATTTATGCTATTTAATTTTGAATATTTGAAAAATGGATTTTTATTAATATTATTTAATTATATTGAGATTTTAGTAATTATTTTGAAAATAAATATCTTTAATATTTTTATTATTTAAATAAGTTGAGTTGTGGTATTTTATTGATTTTTATGAATTTTAGTAAATTATTAATATTTATTATTATATTATTGATTTTTGTATATATTGATTCTCGGTTGAGCAATTTATGTAGTTTGGGGGCCCAACCCAAGAAGTTGAAAAATGTGTGTATTAAAGTGTATTTGCGTGTAAAATCGGCTCTACTTTTAGTAGAGAGATGCATATTTTATAGAGGAAACTCTATTGGATTTTCAATAGAATTATTGTAAAACGTAACATCGGATCGATCCTGATTTTTAAATTTTGGTCAAGTCGTGTCTTAGATTGAGTCATTCTTTAGAATTTCTAGAAGTATAAAATTAGGATTCGATTCTAATATTATTATTATTATTAAAATTCCTTGGAGTGCTCCAAGGAGGTGTAATAGGTCACCAAAGGCTATAAAAAGAGATCGATATCATTCTCTATATCGATCAATGATCAAAGAAAGGCAGAGGACATCCCAATCTGATAACAAAGCTCGATCCAATTCACTTAAATAACCAAAACTAAGGATTGACAAAGACAGGGCTCCTCAACGGGATCATGGCCATGGGCCATATAGGCCTCATAGATGGCAGAATTAGGACATTAGCTACGACCTCAAACACTAATCCTAGGGGATATTGTTTATAATAATATTATCAGTTCATTTCACTCCCTTAGACTTGGTATCTATTTTTACTAAAATCCCAGTGATCAAGGCTTCTTAGCGAGGCCAACCTCCTACTTGATTCATTTCTTGTAGGTCAAAAAGGACTTGGACCTATTTCTTATCCCTATTACCACCCTGAGCTAGTGAAAAAACCCTTATTCTTATACTCAACCTTTTGTGACATTGTAAAAGGCTCACACGAACCCACTTTAAACATTCAAAGGTGTTTGGGCCGATTCCCATTATTTTTTAGGCCGAACAGATCAATTTTAAACTCTTTAATGAGATTTTAATAGAAATATCTATATTTCAAGTTATGAGTGTAAATTTTATATAACCTCTGAGTTTAGTAAAATTTCATAAGGTAAATTATATATATATATATATATATATATATATATATATATATATATATATATATATATATATATATATATATATATATATATATATATATATATGCACACACTAGAAAGGAGCTTAAATGATGTGATGTGAAAATATGTATAATTGAGCACAACCCAAAATGTTGGAAGGTTGTAGTAAGACTGTGCTTGAGGTACGGTTGAGCACGACCCAAAATTTTGGAAGGTTGTAGTAAGACTGTGCCTGAGGTACGGTTGGGTTCTATGAGATGTCAGACTGTGTCTTTGACACAACAGCTTAGATGATTTGAAGAGATTATTCATACTTTTAAGTACCATGTATTTATGAATTAATGGAAATTGAGATTCATATTGGCCAAATTTATGATAATTGTCTTGTGGACAAAGGTTGTGATTCAATATGTTGTTGTGGCAAATCAAAGTGGTTTTATTTGTATGCATACAATTACTTTGAACCTTTAATGTGCCGAATGGTGCCCGCCACATCGATAGCAACTTATGATTATGTGCCTATGTGCTCCTGTAATTGTAAATTTCATATTTATAATATTTATAAATATAAACTTCTAAGAACCATTTAAATGCTTTTTGCTTAATTTGCCTGTGTGCCTATTTACGAGAACTGATATGCTAATGTATTATTATAGAAAGCTCTTACATAAATGCAATGAAATTTTTGAACTAATATTAGTTTAGATACTCGTTAATTTAATGTGGGAATACAAAGCATATATAATATAACTTAAATGAGTAATGCAATTTTATTTGAAATTATAAAGTAAAATAATTAGAGTATATCCTTACAGTGATGTTTCTATCCTTTTTCTCTTATTTTATTTTATTTTTTTAGCTAAAATTTCTTGTTTGTATTATGTTTATCATTGTACTATATTCGTTCACTAGGTATTTTCTTGTGAAAATACTAACTCCTTCATTTTAATTATTTTTTTTTTCATGTTAAGCACATAATATATAATTAATACATAAATATAGTAATATGGCATATAGTTGGTTGATTATGAGCCAGAAAGTTAGACAGTATGATATCGAGATTAAGTACACTTTATCACATGATGTGACACTAGACTTGAGTTGGAGAGTTCAGGTTGAGCCAGCTGATACTCCATTTCGCATGCACTATATTCGTGAGGACCATGGAGAGCATGTATGTACTGTTATTCAAATGTTATATAATACCACTTTTGACGTCCATGTCACTCCAGTCCTAGTAGAGGATTGAGGTGACTTTCTAATGCTACTTTAGACTTTTTTTCTTATTATACCCTCCTAATGTATATATGAAAACTTTAACAAGTTAGGGTTTAAGGGACATGTAAAGTATCCACTCATTTCCTTTTTTTTACCATTTGCATGATCATGCTCCTAATTTTGACTTTGATAAAATATTTAAGTTGTTAATAATTTTATTTAATTGTGTAGGAACTTAATTTAAGTTGTTCAAAGCTTTGAAATATGAAATACTCTTTAAAGGAGTATTTAACATGTATTTTTTGAAAGCACATGAACCAATGCAAGTGCGCAAGTTACTTGATGCAAAAAGAGCTAAGAAAAAAATCAAATTTGGACTTACATGTGTCTGCTCACAAGCGTCTCATGAACCAGTCACAAGCTATCCCTTGTTGGTGCCCATTTTGAGCTGTTTCAGTTAATTTGGACAATATCACTCACAGTCGTGAGTAGCTTATGAGGGTAGTCTAGACAGCTCACAATGGGCAAATTTGAAAAAATTTCAAAGGCAACAGTCCTAAATCGATCCTTACAAGCCAAGACACTGCCCTCATGATCATGAGCGATGTTTCAATTGCAAAAGTTTAAAAAACACTCAAGGATGTTTGGAAGACTTTGGAGACACAATCAATGCCTCCAACAGCCATATTTTGAGTTTTTTATCTATATAAACTACTCCTAGAGCTCAATTGAAGTTAATATACTTGCTTATTATAATTATCCATCTTAACATTCATCAAAACTCTTAAACTCTCAAACATTTAATATTTGTTTCATTAACTCTTATGAGAGTTTGTTATGTGTTAGAAATAGAATTTCTACTTCATCTAAGTCTTGGGATAGATTAGAAGGTAAGTGGGATTTATTTTTAAATGAATTGGTTTAAGTGTTTGTCTATCAAAATACTTAGAAATTCAGTTTTAGAGTGAGCCTAAAAGACTCTTATTTGTGTAGTTTAAGAGTGAGCCTTGAAACTCTTGTTTGTAAGGTTTGAGTTGAGCCAAAAACTCAAGTTATAAGAATCAATCTAAGAAAATAGATTGAGGAGTTCAAAAATCCTAACTTGAGAGAGTTAAGTGGAGATGTAGGATTGTTGAGAATCTGAACTCATTAATTGCTTGTATTCTTATTTTTTCTACTCTTATTCTTTAATCATTCCTGTTTAATTTCTTTTTAATTTTCTAAAATCCTTATTAGCCTTATTCACCCCCCCTCCCTGTAAGGCACTTTCACTTTTGGTGTATAATTGTCCATATAAATGAATAGTCTCTTGTAACCCTTTCTCTTATAATTTAATAGTACAAGTAGGTTACAAATATTTTGAATTGTAAATTTCTGTATAGAATGTTGTATAACCTTATACTTATATCTCATAATTGACCTACCAGTGTGTGGTTATAACACACACACACACACACACACACACACACACACACACACACACACACACACACACACACACACACACATATATATATATATATATATATATATATTTATTTATTTATTTATTTATACAAATATTTTGAATTGTAAATTTTTGTATAGAATTTTATGTAACCTTGTACTTTTACCTTAGAAGTAACCTACCGGTGTGTGGTTATGACACACATACGCACGCACACACACACACATATATATTTGGTGCAAGTCAGCAGTTTCACTTTTCTTACCTTCTACTTTTAATAATTTTAAAGATGGTCTTTAGTATTATTTATTTAACCTCGTAGTAAATTATGGCAATATAATAAAAGTTTCCTGAGTTCATTTTAGAAGTGGTTCCTCTCTACACTAATACTCTAGTTAGGTGATTAGGGATTAATAATCACCTAAATAAGGTACTGGTAGAGAGGGGTGTCATACATGTCAATTATCATAAGCTAAAGATGATTATGAGCAAGTCCTCATTAAGAGGGCTATCTAATCTTGATGTTCATATTGATGTAGTTTGTGTTGGATGTCAGTATAGAAAGGCGCATCAACTTCCTTACGAGGAGTCATCATTTAGAGCTAAACAATCACTAAAGTTGATCCATTCATATGTGTCTGGAAAAGTGAAGTAGTCATCAGTCAATAGTATGCACTACATGGTGACATTTATTGGTGATTATTTCAAGTATATTTAAGTTTATTTCATGATAGAAAAATATAAAACTCTAGCAAAATTCAAAGAATGCAAGCTAATGGTTGAAAGTGAAGTTGGAAGCAAAATCTAGTGCCTTCATACTGATAATGGGGGAGAATACATCTCTGATAAGTTCTCAAATTATCTTGTTCAGTTTAAGATTAGGCAACAATTGACTTGTCCAAACATACCACAGTAAAATGGTGTTGCATAGAGAAAGAACAAGCATCTAGTAGAAATATGCATAAGCATGTTGCATGCCAGGAATGTCCTTGAGAGATTTTGGGCTAAATGCATGAGAACAACAGCTCACATAATCAACAGACTTCCTCATTTGAAAATGGGATTTATATCTCCATTTGAGAAGCTATGGAACATAAAGCCTACGATGAGCCACTTTATAGTATTTGGTTGTGTTTGCTATGTATTTATACCTTATCATTTATATAGCAAATTCAACAAGAAGGCAATCAGATGTATCTTTATAGGCTATGATGAGAATAGAAAAGGATGAAGATGTTGTGATCCTGCAACTAGCAGATGTTATATCTCACGAAATACTATATTTAATAAGACATTATCATGGTGGACACAAGAATATATTGCACTTCTTCACTCCAATAAAATAGAACAATTGCACAAAAAGTGCGAGGAATAGTTAGCAGAAGTTTGCAGAATTCAGAGCTTGTCACATAGTCTCAACCTTGAAAAAGACCATGGCAAACTGGTATGTATCAAAAGATAGATGTTGAGGACCAACCAACAATGGACATGCTAAAAAGAACCAACATCCTTTGAGGAGGCATCACAGAAAACTGAATAGAGAAAAGCCATGGAAGAGGAGATCAAAGCTCTTATTGAAAATCAAACATGGGACTTTGTACTAAAACCTAAAGATGTGAAGCTCATTTCATGCAAGTGGGTGTACAAGATCAAGACTCATCCACATGGTTCAATTGAGATATATAAAGCTCGTTTGGTAGCACGAGGTTTCTCACAAAAGTATGGACTAGACTATGATAAGACATTTAGTCTAATGGCAAAGATTACAATTGTTCGTGTTTTGCTGAAAATTAAAGCTCTTGCTGAAAATCAAATGTGGGACTTGGAGCTAAAACCTAAAGATGTAAAGCTCATTTCATGCAAGTGGGTGTACAAGACTTATCTAGATTGTTCCATTGAAAAATATAAAGTTTGTTTGGCAGCACGAGAATTCTCACAACAGTATAGACTAGACTATAATGAAATGTTTAGTCTAATGGTAAAAATTGCAACTGTTCGTGTTTTGTTGGGACAATTATTTAATTTCTATTTTATCCTTATTTATGCCTAGTTTTTTTTTCTAATTAATAAAATATAAATAGTTAACTATCACTTTTATTGATTACTTTTATCACTTTTATCCATTAATCAATTTGAAATAAAGCTTTGGCTTTATTTTTCTCATCTTGAGAATTGAATTTTTGAATTTGATTTTTTTAATCATTCTTAAGCAATCAATGGTGTTGATTAATCGTGTTATACGTTGTGTTATTTTAAATTTAAATCTCTCACGTACTGTGTTGATTGTATAGTTTTAAACCGTCAAAGTTCCAAATTGGACTTTCAACTTTTGTCCTAAAATTCGCTCAAATTGAATCCTACCTTAACAGAGTCAGTTGATGTGGACCTCTCCACTATTTTAATGACTACTGCACACTGAAACAACAAAACTAGCTAAAAAACAAGACATAAAATTAAGATAAAAATATATATTATCAAGGAAAACACACAACAATGCAACACAAACGCTACTAAACGATGGAAAAAAAAAAAGTGGAATTTTATCTTTCTTTTTAAGCCATGCAGTAGAATTTTTTTTTTTTTGCTTTTTTTTTTTTGAACTTCAAAAAGTTTTATCTTTTTCAGCTTCTCTTTCAAGTCTGTTAAGCACATTTTATAAATTTTATTTTTAATATTGTTCCAAAAAAAAAAAAGTTAAATTGCGTATATACCTTGAAGAAATGAAAGAAGCATGTTTATGAGGTTGTTTATGTTTTGAAGAATTTAAGCCACAGTTGGAATAATTATTGAAACAAATAAGCCAAAAAAGTGAAAAGAAAAAAGAAATAAAATCCGATAAAATTATAGTACACAAGAAACCTAAAATGTGATAAAATTCTTGATCTTTTGTCTCAAAGGTTAGAAATAATATTATTCGAGAGCTTTTTATATTTAAGTTTTGTGAGTTGTTGAAAAATTAAAGGTTTGTTTAGTATAAATGAATTCTATAAATTTTATAAAATTAATTTATAAATTCATATTATATATATTTAATTTAAATAAAATTTTTATCGAATTTATTTTTAAATTTAATTTTTTAAATTTATAAAATTAATTATAATTAAAATAAATTCTAATAAAATAGTTAAAATTTGCAAATGAATTCTAAAATTTGCCTTGATTGTTGGCTTCCTGAATTGTTACGTTTTACCATACGCTGCACGATGATGAGCCCTTTTTAATTCTGAGCTTATATATATATATATATATATATATATATATATATATATATATATATATATATATATATATATATATATAT
The DNA here is from genome assembly GCA_947683625.1 of Mallotus nudiflorus. Lineage (NCBI taxonomy): Eukaryota > Viridiplantae > Streptophyta > Magnoliopsida > Malpighiales > Euphorbiaceae > Mallotus > Mallotus nudiflorus. The sequence goes on along the minus strand of CANTUR010000276.1, from coordinate 4,245,200 downwards.
ATATATATATAATATATATATATAACTTTAGTGTCAATGAAAGTAGGTGAATCAGTAATATCTATGATAAATAAAAACAATTTCTTATTTAAATTTACAGTTTAATTTTTATTTACTTAGTAATATAGAAAAAGTTATATAATAATTTAAGAGTACTAATTATTCTAATTTTAATGGAAAATTAAATATTATAAAAGATTCTATATTTCATAATTAATTAATTATTTATTTTTATAATTTTTAAATTAAAATATGAATATTTTAATAAAATATCTTTATTAGTAACACACTGCAGGTAGCAACATATAACTTTTTCCATTTACAATTTGTGATTCCTTTTATATATATATATATATATGTGTAATTCTGCATATGAACATTTCGTCTTCTTTAACCAATATAGGTGCACCGCTGGACCTCTATTCGAAATGGAACATTAATTTAAAAAAATAATTAAAAATAAGTTAAATATTAATTTAAATATTAAATAATCACACTTTTAATAATGTCATATGAAGTTAAAAATAAAAATAAAAATATAATCTATTTAAAAAGGTATTTTTAAAATTGCTAATGAATTTTACAATATTACATGTTCATTTATACCAAACACAATATAATAAAATATAAAAATTATTTCAAATAAATTTTATATACAATTTATTTAAACTAAACACACTTTATTAATAAAAATTCATTTATAAATAAATTTTATTTAGAATTTATTTTTAAATAAAATAAATTTTTTTAGTGAAATTCAACTAAAAAAGAGCTAGAAAATAAAAACGTATTGAAGGGAGTAGGATTAACACAAGCTACAGGCCAAATATATTAAAGATAAAGTTTTGTGTTGCAGCTTATTATATAACGGAGTAAAAAAGAATAATTTTATCGCGCATATGGCTCGCATTGGTTACCGACGGCACATATATTTTCGTCGATAAATTAATTAATTATTTTTATCAACTCGTTCTTTTCCTAAAAAAAAGGTCAACTCAATTAAATGGTGGGGCCATTATGGGTTGCGTTAGAGCAGGGTGCAATTTAAGCGAATTTTGACAAACAAAAGTAGAAAAAGAATTAAAGAAAAAGTCATTAAAGTCTAATATACTGCTACGAATTGTTTGCAACATCCTTCAGAAAAACTGACTTTTAGTGAATTGAGTTGGTCAGGTCCTCCGTTAGCTTTCATGATGTTTCAAAGTCACTTCATTCTTATTAATTTTCAGCTCATCACTTGAAATATATTTATATTTATCAAAATATATATATAAAAAAGATTTACTAAGATTTCATTTGGCAAAAAATACAAAAAAAAAAAAATTAATTGAGCAATTGGACGGTGCAAATTCAGGATCGGTTTATTTGGGTTAAAATAAGTCCAATAATGAGAATAGAATGACACATTCCCATTCTTATTGTTTGTTTTGACATTAAACCTATATGAAATGGAAATCCATTAGGAAAGTTATCATAAATAATTAGAATAAGAAGAAAATTTTTAAAAATACAGTTAATTTCTTTTTCCAAAACTAACTTTTCAAACTTGTAGATTATTTTTCTTTGGGCCTATACATATATCTTTGCAAAGAGATTTTTTTACCATTGGCAAAAAAATAAAATAAAAATAAATAAAAATTTATGTTTTTGTGGTGCTTTTTTTGGTAAAATTCCCAATTTCTGGTTTTTGTTTAAAAAAATAATCATTTTAAGGTAGTTTAGGTTGACATGGTAAAGGTGATATCATTTTGTCACTCTACTCATACAAGTAAAATCATAATTTCGTCTTTCTCCACAAGTAGTTCAATATGCAGTTATTCAATTGTGAATAGTAGGGTTCAAACTTACATCTTCCTCATTTTTTCTCTTTATGGGGTTGGAAATTAATATATGAGAACTAAAACTGAAAAAAAAATAATAATAATTTCCCATGTATGAGTGACGAAATGTGTATTGATGGAACAATTTAGTTTTTTTTTTAAAAAAAAAAAAAAAAAAAAACAGTTCGCCACTTCTGGTGGCAAGATGCACTAATTTTGTTTGGGAAATTTTCACCTACATCGGGTACATCGGGTATATTACATCCTAAGGTAAGATTTATGAAACATTAACCAAGTGATTTGTAATTAATCATTGAAAATAAGACACATATCTCTTTATTACAATCTCACCATTTAATTTAATACACCAATTGTAGGAAAGAATTTCTCATTTTGTTTTTGTTTATTTATTTTAATGAAGCCAAAGTATGTATATGTAATTTAGTATATATATTTTTGCATATAATTTACTATTTTTGCATATATATATACCTATATTTGATATAAATAAAGTATTTGAAGTTGTTTCATATATGATTAAGTGTACTATATTTTTTATATTTATATTTTTTCTTGTAATTTATTATTTTTGTATGCATATCTATATTTGATTAATTTTTTATATAATGATAAATTATTTTAATGATATGATAAAAATAATTAAAAATTTGTAATTTTTTTTCTACCATAAAATGAAAAAAAAATGAGAATAAGATATGGCTGCCCCATACTGTGTAGACCACGGCCAATGACCTCCCATTAATTGAAATAAAAATATTAATTTCTTACAAATAAAATGAATTTATTAATGTATCTCATTATAGTACAATTACGAATTAGTTTCAACATATAAAAAATTTTATTGTTACAGTAATAGACAAATATTTTTGAATAATTTTTTTCTTAGTTCTATATTTTAAACGTTTAATAAATATTTATAAAAATATAAAAAACATAAATTTGATTATTTTGTTACTGTTATTATATTATTCTTATTTATACATTTTATTTTAAAATAAATTATACATTTTAAAAATAAATAATTATTAAAATACATTACTTGAAATAGGATAATAATTTATATATTGTACAAGGGTAAAACAAAATTAAAAATTGATACTGTAAAAAAAATTTAATTGTGTATCAGCTTTATTATTATTATTATCTCTCCGATTAATTTATGAAATTTTTTTATTGCAGTTTTTTGTACAAATCTTCTTTTGAAGATTTTGTTCCAAATCTCCTTTGTTCGTATTTTCATTATATTTTTCTTTTTATTAATAATACCGTGAGCCCTTTTACATGATGAAAGTCCTCAATTTATGCCAACTTAGTTGGTATAATTGGATACACTTTTTGAAACTAAGCCACAACCTTTTAATTAAAAAAATTATTATTATTATTTTAATAAACAATTCATTTCGCCAGCTTGACTGGCGAAATGAAGAAGAGGACTTGCGCACTTTCAATTGATGAGTGTTCTAATTTTTGCCACAAATTGGTAAAAAGCCCCCTTTGCAGAAGTTTCTTTTGAAGTTTTACTATTGAATTAGTCTTTGTTGCTCGTGGGGTTAATTTCCATAATTCTAATCTTCGTTAATCTCTGCAATAGAAGAAAATTTACCTCTTTGAATCTCCAGTTCACGCTGTGCACACACACACAGTTGGAAGCTTTAGTGAAAAAGGAGGCATGAAAATTTTTTAGATAGAAATATTCTCTAGTTCACTATTTAATTATCCCATTTTTAGTAATTATTTTTGTTACTGTCACTGTACACATCACTGACTCTATGTTTCTATATATTATCAATTATTCATACAGCACCCTGTAATATATATATATATTTTAACATGAATCAATCTGCTTCTTCTTCCTCTTCCAATACCATTGCTCGTCAAGGAAAATATGATGTTTTCCTTAGCTTCAGAGGCGAAGATACTCGCTATAATTTTACCAGCCATCTCTATACTGCCTTGACGGAAAAGAAAATTCCAACTTTCATTGATGACGTTGGTCTTGTAAGAGGAGAAGAGATTTCACCATCACTTCTGGAAGCAATTGAAGGGTCTAAAATCTCTGTTGTTATTCTCTCAGAAAATTATGCATCTTCGAAATGGTGTTTGGAGGAACTTGTCAAGATTGTTAATTGCATGAGAAACAATGGGCTAATGGTTATACCGGTGTTTTACCGAGTTGATCCTTGTCATGTTCGTAACCAGACAGGTTGTTTTGCAGGTGCATTTCTGAAACATGAGAAGTCTTTGACCCTGAGCAAGGTGCAGAGCTGGAAAACTGCCTTGAAGGATGTTGCTAATCTTTCTGGCTGGGATTCACTCTCCACCAGGTAACGTTTGCAATAGTTTAAAAAGATTTGCTTATTTCAGGTGTATTACTCAGATCACAACAATCGTCTTTATTAAAATTCATGACTCAAATACTGTTCGGTTTGCATTGAAATGCTTGCGGCGCAACTGTTTTGGTGAACTATTGTGTGTTATTTAATTTCCGTTTTTCTATTACTATAGTGTTCTGTGTTACCCCATTTTTTTATATATGAATTTTAATGATGACTCCTACAAATTATTTATTCTTTTTTTTTTTATTAGACAAGAGTCCGAGCTTATCAAGAAAATAAGGGAAGATGTCCTAGCAAAATTAAAAAGAACGTCCATGGGTTACTACGACAAAGGTTTGGTTGGCATTGAATCACGAATTCAACACATTACACCCCTATTAAGCTTGAAATCATCATATGTAAAATTAGTTGTTGGCATATGGGGTATGGGTGGTCTTGGCAAGACCACTCTTGCTAGAGCTATTTATGATCAAATATCTACACAATTTGAAAGTTGTTGCTTTATCGCTGATACTAGAGAGCAATTGAAACGACGTACGCTAGCTCAGTTACAAAATGAGCTATTTTCTTCATTGTTAGAGGAAGGAAATCCATCTCCAAGTACTCTTAATTTACAGAAATCTTTTGTAAAGGATCAGCTCCATCGTAAGAAAGTTCTTGCTGTTGTTGATGATGTTAACAACTCGACGCACCAGCAAGAGCTGTTGTTGTTACTAGCTGATTTGTTTGGCCCTGGAAGTAGAATTCTTGTAACAAGTAGAGATAAGCAAGTGCTGAAGAATACAGCAGATGTAATATACACAATGGAGGAATTGAACGAGCACGAAGCTCTTCAACTCTTTAGCATGAATGCCTTCAAGCAAGATTGTCCTCCGAGTGATCGTCTATTGCAAGCAGAAAGGGTGATAAATTACGTGAAAGGCAATCCATTGGCTCTCAGAGTTTTGGGTTCTGCATTGTTTGATAGAAGTGACAAAGATTGGGACAGCATGGTGAAAAGATTAGGCAACATCTCCAATTCTGAAATTCATAATGTTTTAAAAACAAGTTTTGATGGACTGGATTCTGAAAAGCAAAGTATATTTCTTGACATTGCATGTTTTTTCAGAGGAAAAAGTCGTGGAGATGTTACTAAAATTCTGGGTGGCTTTGATTCTGACGTGCATTTTGCTATCAGTACCCTTAATGATAGATCTCTCATTATGGTTAAGTCTGACAATGTGTTGGGGATGCACGATCTATTGCAAGAAATGGGTAGAAAAATTGCAGTTGATGAATCTAGACAACCTGAAAACCGTACCAGATTGTTGAATCCTGAGGATGTCAGTGATATATTGGAAGAAAACAAGGTGAGCTTTTCTTAATTCTTTATGTTTTTAAGTGATACAATAATATTGAAAGCACATTGTACTATCCATTGTTAGGGAAATGAAGCAATTGAAGGAATATCATTGAACATGTCTATGGCAAGAGAGATTCACTTAGAACCTGACGTGTTTACAAAGATGCATCGTCTTAGATTTCTCGAGTTGTATTGGCCAGACGAGGACTTCGGTAGATATGGAGAAGAAAAATTGCACCTTTCACGTCAAGGGCTTCGATCTCTTCCCAAGAGATTGAGGTATCTCCACTGGACTAAATTTTCTTTGAAGTCAATACCATCGAAGTTCTTTCCAGAAAGTCTGGTTGTGCTTCGGCTACGGGATAGCAAGGTTAAAAAGCTTTGGGATGGAGTACAGGTATTTAATTATTTATATATGCAAATGGTTCTAACAGTAGTTGCTTCCATATTTAGCTGAATCATGCATGAAATTGATAATAGCACTAATACAAAATAATTCCTATGATATAGCATTAAATCATGAGATATGATTTAGTCAACTTTTCTCTATGTAAATATACAGATATTAGCTTCCTTATTTACCTTATTCATCACTGTATATATTTGTACTGCATACGAATGAATTAAATAGAACAATCACAATATTCCATAAAGTCTTTAATTGATGCTACATTTTTTTTTTGTGGGTTTGTTCATGACAGAATCTTGTCAATTTAATAGAGATTGATTTCTCAGAATCCCAATATTTGACTGGAATTCCTGATCTGTCAAAGTCTGTAAATATTGAGACTATCAAACTGAATGGCTGTAGAAGTTTAGTTGACATTCACTTATCCATTCAATATCTTCACAAACTGGAATTTTTCTGTCTTGAGGGTTGTGAAAAACTGAAGAATCTTCCAAGAAGAATCGAATCAAAAGCTTTAAAAGTTCTTAATATGATTGGTTGCCTAAGGTTGAAAAGGTGTCCAGAGATTACTCAAGTCAATATGCAAGATTTGTCTTTAGATTGTGCTGCAATGACACAAGTGCCAGAATCAATGCTGCTTCTCTCAACAGTTTTGAATTTATATATAACAAATTGCAGAAAGGTGTTGAGCCTGCCACGCAACGTCTGTAAATTGAAATCTCTTCGGAGACTTTCTTTAAGGAAATGGTCAGAACTTGAGAGTTTTCCAGAAATCCTAGAGCCTATGAATCTAGTCGAGTTGGATTTGAGTAACTGCAAAAATCTTAGGAGGCTTCCGGACAGCATCTACAATCTAAAATCCTTGCTATATCTTGATTTAGAAGGAGCGGGTATTCGAGAGTTACCTTCATCCATTGAAAATCTGAGTTGCATTCTATCGTTGGAGCTCAGTGATTGCAGATATCTTGAAAGCCTTCCAAGCTGTATTCACAGGCTTCCGCAACTCAAGGATTTGCTCTTGATGAGATGCGAAAGTCTTAGCTCATTGCCGGAGTTTCCACCATCTTTAAAAGTTCTAATGGCAAACGACTGCATGTCACTGCAAACGATATCAAGCAACTTCAGCAAATGTTGCAATCTTTCCTTTGCAGAATTTGCAAATTGCTCGAGATTGGATCACAAGGCACTTGAGGCAGAGGATCAGTTCATAACTCAGAATGTAAGGCCATCAAGCTAACCAAAATTTTGTTAGATATTTCATTTCTACCTAAATGTTTGATTTTGTGCTGCAGTGTGATGGTTCTCTGTTATATCCTGGAAGTGAAGTTCCAGGATGGTTCACCTATAAAAGTATGGGATCTTCCATAACCATACAGTTTCCTTTAAATTGGGATCAGTTCAAAGGAGTGGTTTGCTGCATCATCTTCGAATTTAGGAAACCTTCCAACAGGTTATATAACTTTGGTTTCAAAATCGATCCTGTAGACCCTGATAACAGTGGTGAAGTACGTGACGGCTTATGCAGTTACCCTTGTCCAAGCTATATTCAGCCTGATTCAGATCATGTGCTAATTGTGTACCACAGTCACAACCCGTTCAAAGAATATTCAGCCACTCTATCTTCATTTCAGTTCTGTCCATATACAGAGTCTGTAAATAATAACATTCCTGAAATTTTAAAGCATTGTAAGGTGAAAAAATGCGGGGTTCATCTGCTACAAGATGATGCAGAGTCTATAATTGTAAGTTGCTGATACCAGCAGCACTGATAGAACATCTGCTAAACTGACTGTGTACGATGAACTAAAACGTTGACGACTCTCATTTATATGTTTTTTTTTTCCTCTTTTCAGTCACCAACCGCCTCCTCCTCCATTTCCACTTCCAGTCCGGGCGTCATAGTTCCACGCGGCTCCGCCCCTGCCACAATTGGCAAACTTAGACCCCGCATTGGATCCTCCATTGTCGCAGCATCCACAACCTCCTCCGGCGGAATCGGATTCTACACCGATGATGCTCCGGGACTCGTCTCTCCTACTGTAGTTCTGGTTATAAGCTTCTGCTTCATCGGCTTCGTCACCACTCTTCACGTTATTGGTAAGTTTTATCTTAGTAAGGTAGCTACCGGTGCCTAAGTTCGGGTCACCTGAACCGACTCCAAGCACGTTCCGATTAGATGATTGGCTTTTGTTGTTTTTGAAGTTAATTTCCGCTAAATTATTAGATGTTTCTGTTTGTTTCTATTGATTGTTAGTGTTTGGCATTGGATGTTTTATATTATGTTTTGTTTAATTCTACCAATAAATTTATTTTATTTTTAAATAAATGATATAATTTATTTTTAAATAAATTTTTATTAGTAAAGTGTGTTTAGTTTAAATGAATAGTTTATAAAATTCATTTTAAATGAATTGGATATTTTGTTATATTCTATTTAGTATAAATCTAAAATTCAAGTAAATTTTTAATTTTGTCCAAAAATAACTTTAAATAAAAAATATTTTTAAAAATAAAAATAATGAAGGGTATTTTAATCATTTAAAATATAAATTTAAAAATTATGAAATTTATTTGAAAATTTCAACCATTTTATTAAGATTTAATCTAATTATAATTAATTTCATAAATTTTAAAATTTAAAATTATAAATGAATTATATAATATATTTATTTAATTAAACCAAATTTATATCATTTGAAATTATAAATAAATTTTATAAAATTTTATAAAATTCATTTATACTACTCACACTTAAAGTTTTGAGCATGTCTTTAAAACTTTTAATTGAATCATATGTGCTGGTCATTGTGAATTGTCTTTGAATTTAAGAAACAGCACATCACCAAAAATTTAATTAAACAGCCATCACCAACTCTACGACGAGCTCCATCACACTCTAGTTTACTAAGCATTGCCAAATACTATGCCACATGTATCTGGGGTTATTACTGAGAGAAGAGTTCAGAAAATTATATATTCGGGAGACTAGAGAATTGGGATCTGTCAAAAACTTCCAACCTTTTATACTAAGCATTGCCAGATTGAAGATTCTGAATTGTTTGAAGCCCATACCACCTACCTTCTTAGGTTTACATAATAAATCCCACCAAATCCAGTTGATGCCCTTCAGTATTTTATTATTTTTACCCCACTAAAAAGAGTTCAGGATTCGCTCAAAAGGGAGCAGGAACACACTCATGATATGGTTTGGCACAGCTTGGAATACTGATTTTATCAGAATTTCTGTACCAGCCGAAGAGAAATTTCTCTGTTGCCATGATTTGACGTTTTTCGACACTTTATCCTGAATAACTGCAAAAATCTCCTTTTTGTTTCCCCCGGACATAAACGAAAGGCCTAGATATTTATCATGGTTAGGGTTGTCCGTGATAGCAAACATGTCGCGAATTATCCTCTTCTTGACATCATGCACATTACTGCTGAAAAAAATTCAATTGCTATTTTATATTGGAAAACAAGAATGATTTTTCAAAGTTTGCGTCATTTTTTTTTATCTTCAGTTCCTAATAATTTTCAGCTTCATCACTCGAAACTTATGTTTACGTTAGAATTCTAACTCATGTGATTATATTTATCAAAATTGACAAAAAAAAAAAAAATTACCATATACATATACTAGCTTTATGATTTTTTTTTTTTTTTTGAAAACTATACTAGCTTTATGATTTCATTTGACAAAAGAACATAGAACAAGAAAAAAATTGAGCAAGTGTGATGGACATTGCAAATTTGGTATGATTTTTACCTTGAAAAAAAATGTCTGTATACATATAGTATAGACTCAACTTTATTAAACAACTCGACGGATTTTAAAAGTATTAGCTCACACACACATATGTAAATTTATAAATGGGATTGAACTCATATAATACAAAACTAATTGACTTTTATTAAGATTCACTGTACACCATTTATAAATCACTTCATGCAAATATATTTTTTTAATGTGAATTCTCCAATACTCCCTCTCAAGTGTAACTGGAATTTGACAGTTAAATTGAATTGGGCAATTAAAAAGCAGCAACAACATCAGACTGAGCCGTTAGGAATAGACATCCAAACGGACAATTGAAAAATTAAGAAATTGGACCGGATCCACTTTGATATCATGTTAAATAAGTTTATGGATCTTGAAATTATTGACCCACATACACATTTGAAATTATAAATGAAATTAAACACATGTAATATAAAATCAATTAATTTATGTTAAATTTCAATCTATATCATTTATAAACCACTTTCATTCAAATATACTTTTTTAGTGTGGATTCTCCAATAACCCTTGAGTGTTTGTTGAAAAAAAAAAAAAAAGGTTTTTGGGGATTAATAATTTTTTTTTTTCAAATATTACAAGACTAAATTTTATATAGTTTTTGGTTAGGGGGCAAGTGGCCCCTACCTGCTCCAGTTTTGGTACTTATGGGTTTTGCAAAAAAAGAAACTTTTAAAAAAAAAAAAAATCTAAATCACTGTTATTCAATGTACTGGTTCTACTTAATCTTTTGAATTACTGGTATTAAAAGAAGAAAATTTGCTTATCTTTGAATCATCAATTCTCACTTTGACAAAAAGTATAAACTTTATTGTCCAGAAAAAAAAATGAATGCAATTTCCTTCAGGGAAAAAAAATCAAGATATAAAGTTAAAATTATCGTTGGAAAAAAAAAAGAAAAAAAGAAAATTTAGCCATTGGTGGACAGCGGAAATTTTGACACGATTGATTTTTTTTAATTTTTAAAAAAACCTTATTCTATAAAATGAGAAATGAATACAATAAAATTTTTTCCTCGTATTTAATTTTTTTTCTCTTAAGGTATCTTTTTTTGACATAGTAAAAATTTGAAATCAGAATAGATAATTTTGATTCTAGTATTTGATTGGCTAAATTTTAATATAGAAATGGAAATGTGATTTTTCCATTAATGGAAATCACCTCTTCTATTATTAAGAAATGACTTTTAATTTTTTTAGAAATTAAATTAAATTAAATTAATTATAAATTAGTTAAATATTTAAATATTAATATTTTTAAAAAATTTATAATAAAATACATAAATTAATAAAAAAAATATGTATTAAATGTTTGGATAAGAATATTTATCAAAAATAAATAATTTTTGTAATAATTTTAAAAATACATATAATAATATATTTATAAATAAATATTTTATAATAGATAATTATAATATTAATTTTTAATATATAAAAATAATTATAATGTTAATTTTTTATATGTATAAAATAATTATAAAAATATTTTTCATAAGAAATTCAGTTGTTAATAATATTGATTCCCATTCTTACTCTCATACTCTAGAAAATCAAATACTTTTTTCAAATTTTTATTTTCTTTTCCATTCATATTCCAATTTCAATTTCGGAGTATAAACCAAACGTCTCCTTAATTAATTCAATTGCTATCTTTATATTTCTGAAATTAGAACTGCATTATTAATGGTAATTTGCATTAACTATTCTTAACATTTTGATTAGATCATATTGTGGTTGTAAACATTCAATTTGTCATTTAAAATTCTCAAAATTTTAATTTTTAAGTTTAATCCCATTGAAGCTCTTTTTGCCTTTTTTCAGCTTGAAAAACTACTGATATGCTTACTTATATCTATACACATTAATTTTATTATATTAGTATTCCATGGTAATTTGCATTCACTATTCCTAACATTTTAATCGGATCGTATTGTCATTCTAAACATTCAATTTGTCATTTAAAATTCTCAAAATTTTAATTTTGGTCCCATTGGAGCCCCTTTACCTTTTTTTCAGCTTGAAAAATTACTGATACGCTTTCTTGTATCTGCTCACATTAATTTTATTTTATTAGTATTCCATATTATATGTGGGTGCAAATCAGTATACTAGCAATTTCTCAAATTGATAGAAGTAAAAAAAAATTATATGAGACTGAAATTAAATCTTTAAAAATTTTAAGTGATAAATTTGATGTTTAAGAAGGTAAAATCTGGTCAAAATATTAAGGAAGGCAAAGTGTAAGTTAACTAACTTTTGGTCGATTGACTTTGCCAAGTCCTCCACTAGCATTCATGATTTTTCCAAGTTACATAATTCTTTTTATCTTCATTTCTATTTAATTTCATCTTAGGACTCGAAACATATTTTTTTTCCTAGAATTTTCATTAATTTAAATATATTTATCAAAATAGATATAAAAAAAAAAATGTCTATACTAGCTTTATGATTTCATTTGACAAAAGAAAAAAAAACAAAAAGTAAATATGTACACATTTAGTGGTGAACCCAATCCTTCCTCATAGGGGCTGGTTAAAAAAAAAATTTGAGGCAAATGTAAAAGAAATGATTTTTTTTTTTTATCTCATTATAGATCGAATAAGCCAAGATTTATAAGTTACATAGCGAAGGCGGTTCTTTCCTCATAAATAATTCACCATAAAAATGATAAATTTCAACAGCTTGAACCACATATATACATTAGCAGAAGTTTCTTCAAAGTGTTACTATTCAATCACAGTGGACCTACGTTGATCTACTAAGTCTTCGATGTTTACATGTTTTTCCTTAATTTTAATCTTTGTTAATCTCTGCAAAATACAGTTTTTTCCCCTTCTTGTTTCATTTCTTTACTTTTAGTTAGGTTGTTTGATTCATATTAAATTTGAAATCCAGAAATGAAATAAAATTTTAATAAAGTGTTTAGTTTACAATAAAATTAAAATTGAAATCAATTATATATATATATATATTATTTCATTACTTTTAAAAAATATTATATTTCATAAATTTTAATAATATATGATAATATTTAAAATTTTGACTAATTTATATAATTAATTTGACTTAATTTGAAGGAAATGAAAAACCCTTAATGGGAATGGGTGATTCCCATTGATAGGGGGAATCCACTCTCATGTAAAATTTTAATGAACCAAACACTAGAATTAGAATCACTTATTCCGATTCTCATCTTTATTTTTCATTAAATAAACAACCCCTTAGTTCCAAACATATATATATATATGAAAAAGAAAATAGGAAATAGGAAATTAGCAACATGCAAATTCTTTTAGCGAGAACGAATAGCGTCATTAAAATTTTACCATAGATGATAATTCTAATACCATAAATCTTCCTAAATTTAACATAAAAAAAAAAATCAACAATAGATGAAAGTTTGACAACGAAAACAGCTAGGCATCGCTGGCCATTTTTTGACACCTTACAATTTTATGGGAAAATTAAAAAAAATCGTGAGTTTTAGTATTTTTCATAAAGTTGGCATATTCACTATTTTTAGAATCTTACGATTCACTATTGGAATTTTATGATTTGAGTCAATTCAAGTCAAATTCAATGTGAATCTATGGGCAAATCGGAAAAATATAAGAATCTATACCGAATCGTATGATTCAATGATGAATCATAAGAATCAATATGAATCTACAATTTCAACATGTACTTATGAGATAGCAAAAGTTTTTATGGATTAAAATACGTTCAACAAACTCATTCAGTTTCTTATGGGACTCAATGAGTGCTACTATCATATGAAGAATCAAATTTTGGTTATGGATCCTATACCATACGTTAATCATGCTTATTTAATGATTCTCAGAGTTGAAAAATAGAGAGAAGTAAATATTAGTTTCCATGAGGCTGCAGTTACTAATGCTTTGATAGCAAAAACACAAAACAATGATCGGTTTTACAAAAGAGAAAATGCAAAAAGAGGCAGTCCACGAAGATATGACAACAATAAAAGGGATAAAGAGAACAGATATTGTGAGCATTATAATGCTAAAAGGCATGATAAGGAAACTTGTTTTAAATTGAATGGATATCCTGATTGGTACAAAGACCTCAAGTTGCAGCAAAAGAAGGCACCCAACAAAAATATGGCTAAGACTCTATTGGATTTCACCTCTGAAGAAAAGACTAATAGCAATGCAGACTTAGCAAACATGGTGCAGTAGGAATTAATGAAACCCATGAAAGGAAAGATGCATCTGGAAGGTAACCATGTGAATTTTGCCAATTTTGATGATTATACAGGTAATTTGTTAACTCATAATGCTTTGAGTATAACATTAAATACTATTGATGTATTAAGACCTGGCACTTGGATTCTTGACACAAGTGCCACAAACCATATATGTGCAGAAAAATATTTATTTGAAAACCTAAAACCAATAATAGAATCTTTAGTTGTTCACCTGCCTGATGGCTCTAAGAAAATTGTTAAACACACTGGTGATATAAACTTATCATCACAATTATCTCTAAACATACCTTATACATACCATCTTTCAAATTTAATCTTTTGTTAGTAAATAAACTTGCAAAATTTGCTCAAATTAAATTCATATTCTTGCCTGACTAATGTTTATTATAGGACATGCGGACTAATAAGCTTTTAGCAGTAGGAAAACTGATAGGCAACCTATATGTTTTGGATGGTACTTGTTTCAATGGCAATGGAAATTGTTTTGGTCATTCTAATTTTATTAATGTGTGTAAAGACAAAGTTTTAAATAGCAATGATATTTCAAATTCTGTGTTTATGTGGCACAAATGCATAGGACACACATTGGTAATTGTTTTAAAACAAATTCATTTTCTTGATTCCATTGATGACCTTGAATTATTGCACACTTATGAGGTATGCTACAAATCTAAACAACAGAGACTTTCTTTTCCATTACTTATGAAAACCAAAGATCAAACTTACCCTATTTTTGTTCATTTTCATAACCTAGTCCAAAACCAATTCAATACTACCTTTAAATTTATTAGAACAGATAATGGATCAGAATTTGTGAGTTAAATCTTTCTAGCTTATCTTTCTCAAAAGGGCATTACACATTAAACAACCTACACTTATACTCCACAACAAAATGAAGTGGTTTAAAGAAAACACAAACATTTATTATAAGTAGTGAGAGCCCTTATGTTTTAATCAAATTTGCCAAAGAAATTCTGGTGCGATTCCATTTTAATGGCTACTCACATCATCAATAGATTGCCTATAAAAATTCTTGATTGGAAATTTTGAACTTCTTTTTCAAAGACCACTTGATTACTCAAATCTGAAAGTTTTCGGCTATTTATGTTTTATAACAAGTACAATTCCTCACAAATCAAGTTTGACTTAAGAAATTTCAAATGCATATTCATAGTATATAGCCCTAGCCAAAAGGCCTATAAAGTTTATGACGTTGAGGCTTATAAAGTCCATATCTCACGAGATGTAACTTTCATGAGTCAATTTTCCATATCATAACTAGCACACTTCACATGATTCTAAAAATTCATTACCTTTACCTATAGCTAAATTAAAAATTATGATATTCATCACTCAAATGATGATATCATAAACATCAAACCAGTTGTTCACACAAGTGCGTCTATCCCTTCCTATGAACCAATTCACTATATAAGACAAAGTACCAGGCACAAAGCATAACCAGTTTGGTTAAATGATTATATAATAAATGCAACTTATGCACTTATAGCTTATTGGTAAATCAGGTAACAACATCAACCTCTTACACTCCATATTACTCTTGTTCTTTCTTTTGCATATTGTTTGTTCTTGGCAAACATGTCAGGTATTCAAGAACCAAATTTTTATGATCAAGCTAGTACTGAAACTAATAAGCCCTTTCTAGCTCTTTTTGTCTATGTAGATGACATTGTCATTACTATGACTTTGAAGACTGAAATCAATTTAGTTAAGGAGTACCTACATTCCATGTTTACCATTAAAGATCTTAACTACTCAAAGTATTTTCTTAGGCTTGAGATAGCTTGAAGTTCTGCTAAAATGATGATCAATTAGCGAAAATACATCCTTGATTTAATAGCAGATATTAAATTAATAGGAGCAAAACCAACCCTAATGCCTTGTAAGAAAGGTGTGAAGTTACTTCCTATTAATGGTAAAGCGTTAGATGATCCAAATAGATACAAGTGGCTGGTAGGAAGATTTTTATACTTGAATCTCACTAGGCCAGATATAACATTTATCATGCAACAATTAAGCCAATTTTTCAATTCTCCATACACTTTCACATTGGGATACAGTGTTGCATTTGCTAAAATATCTCAAGGGCTATCCATCTAAAGGGCTATTTTTCTCAACTCATAACTCCTTATAACTACAATCTTATTGTAATGCTAATTGGGTCACGTGTACTGAAACTCAAAGATCACTCACTGGCTTTTGCATTTATCTTGGTTCCTCCCTCATTTAATGGAAAACTAAAAAATAAAACACTATTTCTAGGTCCTCTGCAGAAGCAAAATATCACAGCTTTGCATCAACAGTTTATGAGCTTCGATGCAAGACTTTAGTATTCCCTTATAACTACATATTCCCCTCAAGTGTGACAACAAATCTGCCATTCAAATCACTTTAAATCCCATGTTTCATGAATATACAAAACATCTTGATATTAATTGTCATCTTGTTCGAGATTTTTTTAAACAAGGTTTCATTTGTCCATAACATGTCCTTTCATCCCAACAATTAGTTGATCTCTTCACCAAAGCTTTAATAGGTCCATAATTTCATTTCTTAACTTCCAAGTTAGGTTTGTGCGATTTGCACCAACCTCCAACTTGAGGGGGGGGGGGGGGGGATGTTAGCATTATAAAGATGCAACATATAGTCTCTATTCTTGTAGCAAGAAATCTTTTTCCTCTCCACCAGCTGTATAATATTTCAGTTTATTATTTGTGAGTTATATAGAATCTTCTATAGTCTTTTATAGGTGTAGTCATCAAGTCACATAACTTGTTTATATTTGTACCCCTTTTTTTTCCTTTGTTTTAAGTGTGTGAAGAAATAAAATATTTTTACCATCTTCCATATTTTTTTCAGATAACTTCTCTAAGCTCCTGAAAGCATCAACAGAATCAAAGCTAAATACCTTTGGTGTAGTTGTCAATAGCTTCTATGAGCTCAAGCCAGCTTACGCTAATCATTACAAAAATGTTTTAGGAAGGAAATCATGGCATATAGGACCTATTTCACTTTCCAACAGAGATGTTGAAGATAAAGCACAAAGAGGAAAAAAAGGCCTCCATTGACGAACATGAGTGCTTGACATGGCTGAACTCTAAGGAACCCAATTCAATCCTTTATATATGCTTTAGAACTATAGCCAACTTCACCGCATCTCAGCTAAAGGAAAGAGCAATCGCGCTAGAATCCTCTAGACAAGAATTTATATGGGTTGTTAAGGAAAATAATAATTTTGAAGAAGAAAATCAAAATTGGTTACCTGAAGGATTTGAGCAAAGAATTGAAAGCAAAGGACTAATCATAAAAGGCTAGGCACCACAAGTGTTGATTCTTAATCATGAAGCAATAGGAGGATTTGTTATGCATTGCGGATGAAATTCAACACTTGAAGCAATAACTGCTAGAGTGCCAATGGTCATTTGGCCTGTAGTAGTTGAGCAATTCTATAATGAGAAGTTAGTGACGCAAGTGCTACAAACTGGTGTCAGTATTGGTGTTCGACAATGGATATTATACGGAGATAGCATTAAGAGTGAACACATAGAAAAGGCAATCACTCGAGTAATGGAGGGTGAAGAAGAAGCTGAAGAAGTGAGAAGCAAAGCAAAGAAATTAGGAAAGATGGCAATGGAGGCTATTGAAGATAGTGGATCTTCCTTCACTGATCTTATTGCTTTGATTCATGAACTTGGGTCCAATCACCATCAATGAAATTTGTGTGATTATTAGTCAATTGTTTGAATTGAAATGAACAAAAATTGAGTGAATTGGACTCTTTTTTTCTTTTGTTTTTGGAAAAGCTAGATGCATCCTTAGATTTTTAATTATAAGTCACATCATTGGTTCTATAGCATATATTAGCTTTAAAACAGATGTGTTGAAAGTAACAATTCAACTCAACTTATCAATATTTATTATCAACTTGAGTGAAAAGTTTTAGTTTAAATGGTGAAAAGTTTTGATTTATGATTAACTAGAGTTTTATACATAAAAAATAATTATTAGAAAAAATATTAAATTAATTAGAATTTTTTTTATTATTTTATTTAGATATAATCAAATTAATTATAATTTAAGAAACTTTAGAAGAAAAAATCAAACAAATCAAATGGAAAAGAAAAAGTAACAATTCAACTTTGTCCTTAAGACATGAAGCAAGGTTTCGATATGAAATAGGTAGGTAGCAACTAGTGGCCACACAAACCAAATCTGCAGAGATTTCAGAAAAATTTTATAATGATCTTAACTTTTAATGAGTTGAAAGGTCAAACTAATAAAATGATAGTGACATAGTGGCATCAAGAGCAGGGTTCAATTCCATACATGTAGCTCATGTTTGTGGACTCAACTACATATAGTATTGTAACTATTAGAAAACATGTGTTTTGAACATTACTGATAGTTTTAATATTATATTAAAAAATATTAGAAATTGGAAAAATAGCCAAAAATATATTAATTAAATCATTTTCTAAGTTAAAAGCTCAAACTATTAAGTGAAAGTTTCTAGTTAGTATATAGGTTTAACCCATTTTTGGCCCCATGCACTTTTATTTTTTTCCGAATTTCCTCCCTACACATTTATTTCTATATATTGAGTTCCTACACTTTTATTTTGTCATATGTTGGGCCCTTAATTTTGTATGGCAAAATAAAAGTGTATTAATTTTAAATTAGGGACCCAATGTATGACAAAATAAAAGTATAGGGACTCAATGTATGGTAAAATAAAAGCGTAGAGACTCAATATATAGAAATAAAAATGCAGGGGGTCAAAATTGGGTTATACGTAGTATATAAGCTCACTTATTCAAGTTTATAAAAGCAATGTGGAATTAATTGCTTTCAATACTAGCATCTATAATAAGTTGTTGTTTACTTGATTTTATGTGTCAGTTGTGTTCTTGAGCAAGTCCTATGTTTAGCCCCTTTACAATTCTTACTAAAATTAAATAACTTAATTAGTAGTTTAAGTTTATATAACTTTTTTTTTTATTTGTTGTCTTCGATATTCGATAGTTAATAAAATTTTGACTATTTTAAAGTTTGAGAGTTAGTGGATATATGCCATAAAGGAATTAAAACTCTTCCAACATATATATATATATATAGCAGAGAAAAAAAAATCCAAAAATTGTAGAGTATTTTTTAACAACTAAAAATTGTAGAGTATTAGTTTAGGATTTACCCTGCATATTAATATTTTTATTTGGACAATGATAGATATTATTAGCAGTGAGATTCAAAGGTATTAAAAGATAAAAAAATTTTGTTGAAATTACATATATGACACTATACAACGGACATGCAAATGAAAATAGAGGGTGTAGAAAGAATTTCGCTCCTCATAAACTTTACTAATAATGTAGCTACTACCTTCATAAATTGTTATCCTTATTATTTATATACTAAATCATTAGGAGTCATCTAACTTTATTTATCATTTGACATCCACTGTTGTTGATTATATTACCTGTTAACTGAAATTTAAATGATATTTGTAGTTGTTCCTAAAATTTTGTTAAAAATGTACGAATTTAATAATTTTTAAATTTTAAAAATAACTCTATAAAAAATTAAAAAAAAGTATAAAAACACTCATAACATTTTGCTCTAATCTTATATATATCACTAATATTTTTTGAGGTACAGATACATCTTTGTCATTTTGAAGACCTTATATTTAAAACCCCTCTAATAAACATTGTTTATTCTCACCGTTAGGTCTACTATTTTTGACATGCCTAAAGAAAAATATTAGATAGAGGAACATTTTTATCCCTAATGTTTATAATGAGGGAAAAAAATATTGTGTTAGTATTAAATTTTTCAAAAATATTTACATTTCTTATATAATAAAAATATTAAAAAATCATTTATTTTTCATACATATAAAATCTACTAATACTAACAAAATATTAAAAGAGTTTACATCTAACTTTTATGGAATTTTTTTTAAAAATTCCGTTCCATTTAAAAAAATAGAAACTTTTAAATAAAAAGTTTCATTTCATCCTATATAAATTTATTATTTTTTATTCACTCTCAAAATAAAAATTAATAAATATTTATTTAAATGTTAAAAACTATTATGAGATGGATAAATAAATAAATAAATAAATTTTTATTTTTATTGGGAGTAAAAAAGTGAAAATTTATATAGAATGAGATGAATTTCTTTTATTTAAATATTCTTAATTTTTTTAAAAAAAGAATGGACTGAATTTATATAATATTTATTTCAAAAAAATTCCCACAAAAATTAATTAGATATAAATTCTTTTTAATATCATAAGTTAATTTCACAAGAATAAAGAATAACATTTTTATTAGACAAGAATTTAAATTTCTTTGAAAAATTTTTGTATTTAAATGTTCTTAAAAAATTTAAGGGCAAATTTGTTCTTTATTATAAACATTAAGGGTAAAAATGTACCTTGACCTAATTTTTTTTTTTTTTTATGAATATCAGAAATAGTGTATCCCACTAAGGTTGATAATAAACACGGTTTGTTAGAGGAGTTTAAATTTATGGTTTTCAAAATGATAAGAGTGTATTTGTACATCAAAAAAATTAGTGCGAATGTGAGATTAGGGTATAATATCAAGGGTGTTTTTGTACATTTTTTCAAATCTTTTAGACCCTGTCAATATGTAAATTAATAATTTTTAATATGTGTCATTTATTTTTTTTTCTTCAAATTCAAGTGTTATATTATCATTTTTGTTTAGTTAAATGAAATTTTTACTTAATTAAATGTATATAAAATAATATAGCATATAAACAATATACAATGTACTTAAAAACAAAAAATAAATTTATAACTTTATTTGATTAGAAAAGTACATGAACTTAGAAAATATGTATATATATATATATATATATATATATATATATATATATACATATTATTTTTTATAAGCTAATAATTTTATAATTTATTTATTAATTATTATTTCATCATTTAATGATTGTGAGTTTTTTTTAAGCAAGATTATGAGGTTAATAACTCAGAAAATGTATACTGTATAATATATGAAATTTCATGAATTTCCTCCAGATTTTTATCATATATATACTCTTACCAATTTTTTTACATAGAACTAACTAATTATGATATATGTTATGTTATAAAATCATAATATATTATGCAATATTGAGACATTATAAAAATACATATTGAATTTTTAATCTATTTATTATATCAAACTAAAATTTATTATCATATCGAAGATGTTCATTATTGAGGAGATTAGAGATCAAACCCCCCTACTCCTCCTCTCTTCTTCTCTTATGGTGTTAAGATTTAATCACTTGATTTAGTTGTCAAAAAAATGTTCATTGTTCAAATTTTAGGAATGCCACTGAAAAATATCTATTAAGAAACAAAGCAAGTGAAATACACTTAATCAAAATCAGCAATTAAATCAAGTAAATTCATATTAGAAAGAAACTAGATTTCTTGTGCATTCACTGTTGGATTCTCCATGAATGAAGAAAATATCCCAAAACACAGATCTACATGCCATTTTGAGCAATTAGAGAAATTTTAGAAAAATATTTTCATTGGTTGAGGACCAATTCATGTATTACATCCTCCTATCTATTTATATACATAAAGGAATAAACAAAATGACAAAGAGAGTGACAAGAGTAATCCTAACAAACTTACCACCTCACCTTGCTATAGCTAGCAAAATAAAATAGAAAAGAAAAAAAAATAGAATACAAGAGAGATGATGTTGTTACATGAGAGAGGCGTAAGCAATAGCTATAATGACAACTTGGATACTAAAGAACGAAATTGAGAAGGAGAAAGAGATTTGGTGAAGAGATTTGCAGATTGTTGCTTAGTTGAAATATGCTTGGGAAGAATGAAACTAGACTTGTATTGATCACGAACTAAGTGGCAATCGATCTCTAAGTGCTTAGTTCGTTCGTGAAACACTGAATTTTTAGTAATATGAAGGCTGCTTGATTGTCACACCAAAGGGAGATAGGCAAAGAGACTTTGATATTGAAATCTTGAAGAAGAAAAGTAATCCATTTGAGTTCACAAACTATGGCAGCCATGCTTCTGTACTCTGCTTCTGCAGATGAATGTGAAATGGTTGTTTACTTCTTAGTCTTCCATGAAATGAGTGAATCACCAAGATAAACACAATAGCCAATGAGAGACTTGCGAGTGTCAAGTTAAGAGGCCCAATCAGCATCACTATAAGCTTGTATATTGGAGGATTTACTGGCTGGATAGAAGAGACCTTTGCTCAAGCTCCCTTTCAGATATATAAGGACATGTTTAGCTGCTATCCAATGGAGTTTGCAAGGCTTGTTGACATACTGACTGAGTTGTTGAACGACACAAGTAAGATCAGGTCTCGTGAGATATAGGTAAAGTAAATGCCCTACAAATCTTCTGTATTGATCTGCATCTTGTAGCACGTGCTCATCTTATGACTTCAACTTAAGGCCTTAGGTAAAGGAGTAGCAATTGTTTTGTCCCTATCAAACCAGCATCGGTGATTATATCGAGAGCATATTTTCGCTGGTTTATATAAATTCCCTTGCTGTTTCTTGCTATTTCGATTCCCAGAAAATATCGGGCAGGGCCAAGATCCTTTATTGTGAATTAAACATCCAAAAAATGTTTAACCCCTGATATGGCTTTCTCAGGTGTGCCAGTAAGCAAGACAGCATCCACATAGACTAGGAGTGCTAAGAAAACATTATCTCTATGAAGAGTGAAAAGGCAATGGTCATTTTCTGACTGTGTAAAACCATAAGATTGCAATTTCTTGCAGAATTCTATGTTCCACTCTCGTGATGCTTGCTTAAGTCCATAAAGGGACCTCTTTAATTTGCATACTTCACCTAGTTGTGCCTTCTTGTAACCTTCTAGAAGCCACATATATACTTCTTCATTAAGGTAGCCATGCAAAAAAGCGTTATTTATGTTGAGTTGATGAATGGGCCAAGAATGTGATGTTGCCAGCGATAAATAGACTCGCACAGTGACTAGTTTTGCCACTGGTCAGAAGCTTTCCATGGAATCTACTCCTGCAACTTAGTTATATCCCTTTGCTACTAGCCTGGCCTTATACCAATCTACCTCTCCATCTGGCCTAAGCTTGACTTTGTATACCCATTTACAACCTATGGGTTTTTTTATTAGCTGGTAGCGGAACTAGATCCCATGTGTGATTCATTTCTAAAGCTGTCAATTCCTTGCCCATAGCGGTCACCCATTCTGCCTTGGTACATGCTTCCTTGTAAGAATGTGGTTCCTGAATAGTCATAACACTAGCTAAAAAGGACAAGTAATCATATGAGAAAAGGGGTGAATGAACAAAAGGATAGGTTGGTGGTGTATGTTTGGAGCTGTGGGGTGTCAATGGTGGTGTCAAGGTTAGTGTTGGAATGGATGAGATTCGTAACATAATCTTTCAGCCATATTGGTTTTTGACTATTCCTAGTACTTCGTCTGAGCGGTGGTGTCATTTGATGGATCATGAGGAAAGGTGTGTTTGAATCTATATGCGGGTCTGGGCCTCTTTGATCACAAGTTGTGGTAGGGTTAATAGGATGATCTGGTAATTCAAGGTCTGATTGAGTTGTGAATTCAGGTGGGTTAATTTCAAAAGGCTCATGCTCACTGTCCATGAATGGCTTGGGTGGACACAACTCTGAATTTGTTGAGGTTTTGTAAGGAAAATGATTTTTTTTTTTAAAATGACATCTCTTGAAATTATAATTTTCTTTGTTTGTAAATCATAAACCTTATAGCCTTTCTGCCCTAATTGATACCCCAAGAATATGCACTTCATGGCTCTAGGACCAAATTTGTCCTTGATTGGTTTTGTGTTTGCAACATAACACAAGCAACCAAAAACCTTAAACATTTTATGATCTGGTTTCTTATTATTCAAGAGCTCAGAAGGTGTTTTCCAGTCAAGAATTTTTGTTGGTAAACGATTAATAATGGATGTAGCCATAAAAAAGGAATGCCCCTAAAAAATCTTGGGTAAATTTGATTCAAACATGAGAGCTCTTGCAACCTGAAGTAATTGCTTGTGCTTTCTTTCCACCACCCCATTCTGCTGTGTGGTGTAAATGCATGATTTCTGATGTAAAATCCCCTTTTTTTTGAAGAAAAATTTGGATATTGGAATTTAAAAACTCAGTTCCATTATCTGACAGAAAACATTTGATTTTAGTTTCAAATTGAGTTTCTACCCCTGCATTAAAATGAACCAAAGTATCATAGGTCTTATTTTTTGTTTTAAAAGAAAAGTCCATGTTGCTCTGCTAATGTCATCCACTACAGTGAGCATATAATGGGCTCCTGTTAATGAAGCATGTTTGTAAGGTCCCCAAAGATCTAAGTGAACAAGCTCAAAAATATTTTGTGCCTGAATATGACTAGTTGTGAGTGGTATCGTATGTTGTTTGGAAAGAGAACAAACATCACATGGCAATGTACTTTCTTTAACACATGAATTCAAGGTTCCTATATGCTGTAAAGCTTGAGAAGAAACATGGCCCAGTCTCTTATGCTATAATAACATAGAGCTAGTGTCTTGGGATTTTAATTCAAAAAACTTGCTGAGTCATTACAACTGAAAACTAAAGGTGATTGAAAAGAAGAGTAGCAAGTATTTGTTAGATAGCGTTGTATAGTGCTTGGAAGAAAAGACAAAATTCATGATATAAAGATTTCCTATTGATTTTCGAACTGCCAATGTCTCTTTACTCTTCAGGTCCTGCATTAAACAGTGTGTAGGCAAGAAAATGTACTTCAATTTAGCATGTTTTGTCAGTTTGCTAACTGATAACAAATTGAATTTGAAATTGGGAATAAGCAAAACATCTATAAGGGTAATTTTGGGGCTCAGATGAACATTTCAGATTTTCGATCCTAATTATGGAATTCGGATATGAATTCCACAATTCCAATCAGAATTATACTATTTTGATGCAGAATTTTTATTTTATTTTATTTTAAAAAAATCTATTTATTTAATTTCTGATTAGTTAAAAATAATAAAAATTAATAAATAAATTTTGATAAATATTATCCTGTTGATTTCGTGTATTTTAGATAAGATTAGTTTTTTGGATCAAAGATTTTGAAAACAAAATTTATTAGGAGTTGAGATTCCTGAAAAAAAAAAAGGGTTTTTTGAGAAAAAAAAAATAGACGGGGCTTAAAAAAAAGGGACTCTTCTTCTTCTACGGCTTTTTCTTCATCTTCTTGGCTAAAAAGCATAGAGAGTTTTATAAAAGAAATTAATTGTAGAAAAAAAATACGCAGAAGAAAGAAAAAGTTTCAAAAAAAAAAGTGTTTTTAAAATAAGCAATGAACCTGAGATACAAAATCAAGTCCACAACCTATTCAAACACAATGAATCAACATTCTTTGAGGGGTTAATCAATACAGCATCCACATCGCATCTCCTTTTTCGTTTCTTTCTTTTATTTTATTTTATTTTGATTTCATTTTTTTAGAATTCTCTATTTATTTTTGTTTCTTGTGTTTATTTGTTTCTTTGGCTATGGTGTAAACGTGGTGGAAATGTGATTGAACCAAGGAAAACCCAGTGAAGATCTATGGAATAACATAGATTAAATCATGTGTAAATCACATAGTTTTAGGATTCATTTTAATTTTATCATTCTATATTTTTTTTATTTTCTTTGTTATATTCCTTTTCATTGGGTTTGTATATATTTTTATTTATTTATTTTCTTTTGATTCAAGTAGGAATTGTAATAACCCCAATAGTGAGAATATTGAATATTTAATTTTCTGCACTATTAAAATTAATTAGTAAATTAGGTTCATTTGGTAAAACCCTAACAAAATCAATAGTGGCTTTAGATTAATTTAGATTGCATATAATTAAAATTAGGGTTAGAAAACACTGAATATATGTTTTTGATTCATTATTTGCTTTAATTTACTATTTGGTATTGTTTGTATGTTTTCTTTTTCATTTTGGGCCTCAAGCCCACGATAGGCCCAACTCACTAATAATAGGCCTTTTAATAATTGATTTTAGATTTTAAATAATTTAAAACAAAATTAGGCTCATTAAGTTAATTTAGACTTAGACTCATCTTTAGTTTAATTAAAATTAATTTAGATTTAGTTCAGCCCATTAAAGCATTTTCTTTTTAAAATAAATAGATTTAGGATCACTTCATTTTAATTTAAAATTAATTAGAACTAGGCACACTAATCTATTTTCTTTTTCCTTAAAATTTAATGGACTTAAGTTGATTCCTTCTTAGAATTAAAATAAGAAGACTTAGGCTCATTAATTATCTTAAAATATAAGCCCACCTTTAGTTTCATTTTACTTGTAAATGAAATATAGACTTAGCTAACCTAAAATTAACATAGTTTAGACTAATTTAGGGATGTCTCGTTATATGAATGCAATTTTTATGTGTCATTTCATGACTAGTTGCCTTGGGTTAGATGAATGATAATTAGGGTTTAAAATGAAATTGCATGTAATTAGAGAATAATTTAATAATTAATAAGGTAATTCTAAATGAACACAAGATTGAAAGAAGTTGGTATTCCGTATCTAGAATCTCCTGGTTGTGGTGCGAACACTCTTTTAGGGAATCGAGTTACCACAACCTTCGAATTATCCCAGTTATTATCTTGGGTGGCGACTCCTCATCTCCACACTATGTCTTTATGATATAGTAGTGTATTCTGTAGAGCCATGAGCTCAAACAGTGTCGTAGTTGCTAAAATCTTAGATGCGCGCTAAACTCCACCGTTTACACCCGTAACTTTTTATCAACTCAACTGCACAGCATACCTTTGCCATTAAGCTCTCACCCAAAAATTATTTATCATGGAAAACACAGTTCCTCCCACTTTTTAACTACTAGAAATTACTTTCCTTCATTCAACCAAATGCAACACCACAACCGTAGACTATTGCTTCCTCATCTAATCCAATGTAACAAGTTGATAATCTCCAATACAATATCTAGTTTCAAAAAGATGCTTTTATCCTGGATATTATCATCCCTCAGTGAAGACATATTTCCATACGTCATTGGTCATACTTCATGTTGCTCTACATGGCAAGCTCTCGCTACAATGTTTGGGCCTGTCTCCTAAAATCGACAATTGTAGATACACATTGAGCTTCAAAAGCTCAAGAAAAATGATTTATCGATTACTAGATACCTTAAAAAAGCCAAGGCATTAGCTGATGAACTTAAAGCCACAGGTCATGTCTTCTCTCAAGTAGAATTTAATATTATAATATACCACAACATTGGATCAAAATATCATGGAATTATCAACAGCCTGAATTTATGACCTCAACCTGTGTCATTTTTTGTATTAATGGTGAATTGGTGGTGTAAGAAATACTTCTCCATAGTCAGCTTCCCTTACTGTCAATTGTTAATATTGTTATCAAACCTGTCAACACAGATTTGATATTGCCTACACTTACAAAACCTCACTTCTCCAACTAACAATTTTAACCTCGCTTCTTTGTCTCATAATCAACTAGACCTTTTGCCCTTGCAATAAAGCTCCATGCCAAATTTACGAGTATCAAAATTATACTATTGATGTATGCAAATGTTACTACCAATCATGCTCGATACAAAATTACAATCCTCAAGCAAACTTCACTCAGTTTCGTACCCCAACTCTTACTGCCTATCGCTATTCATCAACATAGCTTTCCTATTCTCCTCATGTATAGTACCCTGACATTGGAGCCAACTTCCATACCACTCTTGACATCTCCACCTTGAGCACCACATTTGATTACAATGGAACCGAACAGCTGCATGTTGGCGATGGCCAAGGCCTACCTATCTACCATACAAGTAACACCATCATTCCTACTCTATCCAAATCTCTTAAAAATTTTATTAAAATTTATTAAAAATTTATTATCTGTCCAAAAATTTGCTAATGACAACTCTTGTTTCTTTGAATTCTGGCCTTCTCACTTTCTCATAAAGGATCAGGTAACTTGAAGAGTTCTTCTTCAAAGGCCAAGTGAAGATGGGTTGTATGCTCTACGTTCATCACCTCAAGCCTTGGTTGCCATCGTTCTAACCCTTCAAGACTGGCATGCTCGTCTTGGGCATCCTCATCAGCGAACAGTCTCTAAAACTGTTAATGATTTTAAATTACCATGTTCTTATAATTCCTTTAGTCCATGTTCTTCTTATTATTTAGGCAAACTAGCTAAATTTCCTTTTGTTACTATCAATCACACTGGCACTTGTACTTTTGAAATTGTTTATTCTAATGTCTAGGGTCCTGCACCCATTTGTTCTAGTCAAGGTCATCGTTATATGGTTTTATTTATTGATGATTATACCCGATTTACTTCGGTGTATTTTATAAAAAAATAAATGTGATGTTTTCTCTTCATTCTTATATTTTCAAGTTGTAGTTCATCATCAATTTAATAGCACAATAAAATCATTCCACTCAGACTGGGGTGGCAAATACCAAAAATTAAATAAATATTTCCATGAACATGGCATCATACATCGCATTGCCTAGCCATTTACACATAAGAAAAATGGCCTTATTGAGAGAAAAATACAACATTTAATTACTGATTTTTTCTTTCCTTGGGCCACTAATTCTACCTTTAAATTTGGAATTCCAGGGCTTGTGTTTCATGGAACTAGTTTCTTTTATTTGTGCACTTCAACATCCATCACATTATACGAGCTGCAAGAGTAAGTTTCATTAGATTCAAAACCATTTCTTATGCCTAATCTTCTAGGAGACATAAAGTTGTCAACAAACTAATTGCCAGGTTTTGGGGGGAAAAGGTGATGAACATGATGACTTCTCCAAGTTCTTGAAAGCTATGTTAATGATAGTATTGTAAGAAAAAGCTATGTCAGTGATATTTACATATTCCATGTCTTCTCAAAACTTTCACAAGAATGCAAGGTTGGATGGTTGGTTACATAGATGTAAAGTTAGTAGATATTCTCCATCAATTTCACATCTACTTTTTGTAGATGATAGCTTTTTTCTTTTTTAAAGCTTCAAAATTAAAATGTCATACTATGAAGTCAGTTCTTCACCAATATGAAGTAGATTCGGGGCAAGCAATCAACTTCCAAAAATTAGGTATATTTTTTAATGTTAATGTACCATTTGATTTAAGGGAGAAGTTAATACAGGAGTTATAGGTTTTTGCCCCATTAAACATTGGAAGATATTTGGGTCTTCCATCACTCATTGGAAGGAAGAAGAGGGATATTTTCAAGTATCTTAAAGAATGTCTATGGCATAAGTCAAATGGGTTAGAATGCTAAGTTTTTATCTCAAGCAAGTATAGAGGTCCTGATTAAAATGGTTGCTTAGGCTATCCTAACTTATTATATGAGTTATTTTCTTTTGCCTATATCGCTTTATGATGAATTACAAAGAATTATGAACTCTTTATGGTAGCGTTCCAAGTCAAGTGGTTAAAAAAAACTCATAGGGCATCATTGGAGAAGCTATGTGTGAGAAAAGAATATGGGGGTATGGGGTTTTATCATTTACATTCTTTTAACCTACCTATGTTAGGTAAGCAAGGTTGACATTTAATTTCCAGACCTAATGCTCTTTCTTGTAAATATTTCTCTAATGGAGACTTCTGAACTCATCTTTAGGCTCAAATCCGAGCTTGGTATAGAGGTGCATTTGGAAATTAAGGTCAATCATTACTCAAGGATGTTGGTGGAGAATAGGTGATGGAAGATATATAAAATTCTGGAAGGATTCTTGGTTAATTAACGAGAATGGTTAATTTCAGGCCAAAAACAGAGGTACCATTAGGCATGGAGGATCTCATAATTTCTTCACTTTGGATTCCTTATTCTCTTGAGTGGGATTTGGAATTTTTGTCTGAGATTTAATGGTATCCTGAAGTTTCCTAGTGGGGTTGAAGGAGTTTGTGATACATGTACTTGGCATTTTGATAAACAAGGTTACTATACAGTAAAATCAAGTTACAATATAGCTTTTTCACAAAATGTCCAATGCATGAATGAGTGTGTCAAATGGTTTGATGTTTGGAAGATTGATGTTCCCCCTAAGGTAACGAGTTTTATGTGGAGAGCCTGTAATGGTTTCATTCCAACTTGAGAAAAGTTGTTTATGAATGGGATTACCGATTACAATAGATGCTGCTTTTGTGGACAGCTTAGAGAACATTTGTTTGACATTTTTATGGATTGTTAGTTTGCTAGCGAATGTTGGAGGGTAGCGAGAATTGAGTTGGTTAATATTATGGATGCTGAATTTGCTTCATGGGTTTCTTAGATGTTAAATGTATTAGAACTGAGATTTAAAGAGCAATTCTGCATAATTTATGGTGTATATGGGACCAAAGAAACAATTGGCTATGGAATAAATTATTCATTAATCCAGTTCAGTGTGTACGTAGAGCTACTGATGACCTAAAAGCATTTCAGCAAGCAAAGATTTTCTCGATCACGATTGTTCAAAATTCAAGTTCGATAGTAAACGGTAAATGGTAGTCACCTATGCATCCTTTTGTGAAGATGAATATTGATGCAACTTTAGATTTTAGGATTAAAATAGTTAGTTTTTGAATGATTTTAAGGGATTCATGTGGTGTTTTCTTTAAAAATTTAACAAATTTTTTTCTAGGCTTCTTACTCCATTAATGGCGGAGGCTTGTTGTTTGAAGGAGGCTATTCAACGGGTTAAATACTTGGGGTTACTTAATATCATTATTGAATTGGATGCAAAGGGTGTGGCTGATAAGTTCAAGTCTTCTTTAATAGATGTGTCGGAATTAGGTGTTGTGATGCAGCGTATCATCAGTTGCTAGTCTTCTGTCCAGACTCCAAAGTTGTTTTTGCAAGAAGTGCTAATAGAGCTGAACATTTATTGGCTAAGAAAGCTAGTTCTTTTGTTTTCCTATTGTTTGCGAGCACCTGCCTTCTTTTCTTAGCAATATTCTTGTCTTTTAAGTGTTTTTATGCTATTAAGTTATTTAAAAAAAAAAAGAATGTTTCCCTATTATTAAGTACAATATAAATAACAGTAAACAACTAAATAATTAATAAAAATTTAAATGATATTTTTAGTTGGTCTCAACTTGAGAATTCGATTAAAATTGTACTAACTTTTACTAATTTTTTAATTTTAAAAATAATTCTTATACTATATAATATATGAAATTTTATGAATATCCTTAAGATTTTTTTTTATGCAATATCCTCAAGATTTTTTACCATTTATGAATATCCTCACTTTCACTAATTTCTTATATAGAAATAACTAATTATGATATATGTTATGTTATAAAATCAAATAATATTAATTGTAGAAATATCTATTGAATTTTTGATATATTTATTGTATTAGACTATTTAGTATCGTACGAAAGATTTAAATTCAACAATGTAAAAGAACGTACAAAATAATATTCCTGAAAAATTATTATCACTAGCCACTTTTTTTTCTTTAAAATTATAGATTCAAATTCCACAATTGGTGATGTTTAAAATTCCAACTCAAAAAGGAAAAAAGAAAAATTTAATGCAAGAAAAAGTAAAATTACACTGAAAATATCACCATTGAGCAACAAAGCAAGTCAAATACACTTAATCAAAACTAGCAATTAAAGCAAGTAAATCCATATTAGATAGAAACTAGATTTCTTGTGCACTCACTGCTGGATTCTCCATGAATGAAAAAAATATCCCAACACAAAGATCTACATGTCATTTACTTGGCTTAATTCATTGTATTACATTTCACTAAGTAACCTCCCTTCTTTGCATGGAAATGTTTCAGATATTGTTTCTAAAACTTGCTTTTTGTCTCAAAAGATTCAATCTTTTTAGTTGAGACAATAGTCAAAAGGCTAATGGTGGTGGTGAGGAGGTGGCAAAGATTAAAAGAAAAGCTAGAGATCTGGCAAATAAGGCCAAGACTGCTATTGAAGAAGGTGGATCATCTTATAAAGATGCAAATGCTTTGATTCAAGAACTCAAAGCTCGTCGAAGATTTTAAGTACATACCATAATTATCCCCTCTTGTTTAGTCCATCAGTGTTTAAATCATTTAACTTCTCCATTGTTAATAATAACCATTTTCACTTTAACTATTATTGTTGCTCCGGATGACTGGGTGTCTTAAACTATTATATCCATGTCGCCATTGATGTTTCTATTGTGTATGGCTCATATGTGGCAACGGTCTAATTGTAAGGTTACGGA
Organism: Mallotus nudiflorus; assembly: GCA_947683625.1. Classification (NCBI taxonomy): domain Eukaryota; kingdom Viridiplantae; phylum Streptophyta; class Magnoliopsida; order Malpighiales; family Euphorbiaceae; genus Mallotus; species Mallotus nudiflorus. The sequence continues at coordinate 4,212,963 of CANTUR010000276.1, read as the reverse complement.
TAGATTGGTTGGGGGTACAGAGGCAATGCCCTGTGGTATGGTACAAGGGTGATTTTGTAATAAGTGCCATACCTATTATATTTTATATAAAGCATGTATTTGTAACCCTAGGAGGTGTTATGAATAATAAGAAAACTCTAGCCGCTCGCTGTTGAGGACGTAGGCAAATTATTGAACCTCATTAAATCTCTATGTCCATTTTTCTCTTTTCAGTTTCTTTCTTTACTCTTGTTATTTTTTGTGTTATTTCACAACTAGTATCAGAGTAGTTATGATGGCTCTAAATTCTAGAGCAAAATTCAAAGTAGGGAAATTCAATGGAACCGGTAACTTTGGATTGTGGTAGACACGAGTAAAGGATTTATTGGTGCAATAAAGGATTTTGAAGGCACTGCAAACCAGGAAACTAAAAGGCATGGATGATCTTGATTGGCAGGAGTTACAACAGTGAGCAATAGTTACCATACAACTATTCCTGGTATATGAGATTATATACCTAGTTATTGACATTAAATCTCTAGGAGAGGTATGGTAGAAACTAGAGAATAGGTATATTTCCAAATCACTTACAAACAAGTTGTATCTTAAGCAACAACTGTATGCGCTGAAGATGTAGGAGAGTTAGAATTTGGCACAACATATCAATGTCTTCAATCAGATAATCACGAATTTGGTTAGGGTTAATGTGAAGATTGAGGATGAGGACAAAGCAATTATACTGTTGTGTTCTTTACTACCATCCTACGAACACTTAGTGACTACCCTTACATATAGAAAATAGTCCATTAGCCTAAAGGAAATTACTGCAGTATTGTTGGCTCTTAACTAAAGGAAACAGAATACAAGTGAAGAATCTCATGGTGAAGGATTGTATATGAAGGCTAATCTAGATTATGGTAGGAGACAAGATAGAGAAGGTTCTACAAGGGGGAAGTCTAGGTAGAAATCTAGAAGCAAAAAAGCAGTTCAATGCTTTAAGTGCAAGAAGTATGGATATATGAGGAAAGACTGTCCAAGATAAAGAGGATAGAATGATGACAAGAAGAATGATGACTCGTTAAAGTCTGCAAATGTGGTTCAGGATGATTATTCAAATTTTCAAGATAGGGATATGCTATCAGTTGCAACAAATCAGTTCATGGATTACTGGATTCTTGATTTAGTAGCATCTTATCACATGACACCTAACAAGGAGTTGTTCACTTCATAAAGGTCAGGTTCTTTTAGGTGATGATAAACCTTGTGCTATTGCCGGTATAGGAATAATTAAAGTTATATGCATGATGGTATTGTTAGGACTTTATGTGATGTTAGGCATATAACAAACTTAAGAAAGAATCTAATTTCCTTAGGCTCATTACATGCTAATGGTTTTCAATATAAATCTAATGATGATAAGGAAAACATGAGAGTAACTAAGGGTATATTGATTGTGATGAAAGGGAAATGAACCATGGGGAATGTTTATAAACTGTTAGGGAATATTCTTGTAGGTGGAGTTGCATCAATTATGTCATATAATGATAGTATAAAACTATAGCACATACGTCTAGGTCACCTTAGTGAGCGTGGGTCGTTGAATTGCATAAATGAGGTATGTTAAAGGGTGTTAAAAGCTATAAATTAGAATTCTATGAATATTATGTGCTTGGAAAATAGTCTAGAGTCAAATTCATGACTAGTTAGCATACAACAAAGGGAATTCTTGATTATGTGCATTCTAATGTATAAGGACCTACTAGAGAACTATCATTGGGTGGGTCTCAATACTTTGTCACTTTTGCTTATAATTTTTCTAAAAAAGTATAGGTGTATTGTTTGAAATAAAAATCTGAGGTCTTTGTTAAGTTTAAACAGTGGACAGCAGAGGTGGAGAACTAAATAGGGATAAAAATCAAATATTTAAGATTAGATAATGGGATAGAATACACAAATTCACAATTTTAAAAAATTTTATGAGGAGCATGGTATTTAGAGGCACTTTTTAGTTCATAAGACACCACAGTAAAATGGTGTGGCAGAGAGGATGAACATATCCATTACTGAAAGGGCAAGGTGCTTAAGATTGAATGTAGGGTTCATAAACATATCGCCATGGGCATCATTGGGTAAGAAGGTTGCAGAAGAGGTATGGATAGGTAAACCAATTGATCTTAGTAATTTAAAGATTTTTGGTTGTTCTGCTTATGTGCATATATCTAGTGATGAGAGGTCTAAGCTTGATCTAAAGTCCAAAAAGTGCATCTTCCTAAGCTATATGAAAGGTGTACAAGGGTACAAGTTTTGGGATCTAATTTCAAAAAAGGTCGTGATTAGTAGGGATACAATATTTGATTAGCAGTCTATGTTACAATAGAAAATTCAAAATGATGTGCCAACAGGTGATGGAAGTAGTTCTAGTTCAAAGGTAGTGCAAGTGAACTTAGAACCATAAGTCCTAAACAATGAAAGGGATGAAAGTTCTAGTTTAAGAATTTTAAGCTCTATTTAAAATGATGAACAACACTACAATCTAGTTAGAGATGGAGAGAGAGACACCATAAATCCTCCTAGGAGATTTAGGTATGAAGAATTAGCATCTTTTACTCTTCTTAACAGTGGAGATCCATCAACATTTTAGGAAGCTATGCTTAGTGAGGAGAAAGATAGATGGATGGGTGCTATGGTAGAGGAGATGGAGTCTTTGCACAAAAATAAAACATAGGAGCTTGCTTATATACCTAAGGGAAATAAGGTTATAGGGTGCAAATGGGTGTACAAGAAGAAGCCAACAGTATCAAAAAAAGAAGAGGAAAAGTTCAAGGCTCGACTAGTGGAAAAAGGGTACTCACAGCATAAGGGAATTGACTATGATGAGATCTTCTCTCCTGTGGTTATACACACTTCCATTGGGGCAGTATTATCTTTGGTAGCCAGTTGGGATATGCACTTAGAGTAGATGGATGTGAAGATAGCATTTCTTCATGGTGATCTAGAGGAGCATATTTATATAGAGCAGCCAGAAGGGTTCACCCATCCTAGGCAAGAACATTTGGTGTGAAAATTGAAAAGGTCTTTGTATGTCAAAACTAGGCAGGCAGCATTGGGAAGCAGTCAAAAGGATATTTAGATATCTGAGGGGCATAACAAATCATGGCATCATGTTTGGTGGTTAGTAGCGTGATCTTTTAGTTATAGGATATATGGATTTAGATTATGTTGGTGATATAGATGGTAGGAGGTCTACAATAGGGTATGTGTTTACTCTTGTAGGAGGACCTATTTGTTCAAAATCCACAATTCAGTCTATAGTTGCATTATCTACAACTGAAGCAAAGTATATGGCAGTAGCAAAAGTTGCTAAGGAAGCATTATGGCTTATAAGACTAGTAAAGGTACTAGGTATTGAGCAAGGTGGAGTTCAGTTGCATTATGATAGTCAGAGTGCCATTTATTTGGCAAAGAATCAAGTATATCATGCTAGGACAAAGCATATTGATGTGAGGTTTCATAAGATCAGAGAGTTTATTACATCTAGATAGATATTGCTATAAAAGATTCACACTTCTGAGAATGCAGCTGATATGTTGACAAAGCCAGTTACCAGTGACAAGTTTAACCATTGCTTGGACTTGTTAAATGTTGTTAGATGCTAAAGATGCATGTTCCCCCCAACCCATTTGGTATGAGAGAAACTTCAGGATTTTTATCTCCTAAGGGGCTTAATATTTGCCAAGGTGGAGATTGTTGTGTATGGCTCATATGTAGCAGCAATTTAATTGTAGGGTTATGGTTAGATGGGTTAGGGGTGTAGGGGCAATGCCCCATGGTATGGTACATGGATGATTTTGTAATATGTGCCATACCTATTCTATCATATATGGAGCATGTATTTGTAACCCTATGAGGCATTCTGAATAATAAGAAAACTCTAGTCACTTACTACTAAGGACGTAGGCAAATTTTTTAACCTCATTAAATATTTGTGTCCATTTTTCTCCTTTCTATTTTCTTTCCTTACTCTTGTTATTTTCTGTATTATTTCACAACAGTTTCAAAGAAGAATGCATAAAGGAATATTTGTTTTTAATTGCTTGTGAATGTGTTCTTAATTTACTTGCTCATCATTTTTAACATACTCCAATTATTATTTTTTGAATTTATTTCAGTTTTGCATTGCTATAAAAAAAATTTAAAAAAAATAAAAATATTTTGTTCCTTTACTTCATTTTCTTTTTAATTTTCAATGTTTTAGTTGAGAAATTTTTTTTCATTTTTTACTTATTCATTTATGTTTCCTTATGTATTTATGCTTTTATTTTTCATTTTTTTTGTTAATTATTCCATTTACATTAAAAAAAAAAAATCTTTCTGCCTGGGCTACCATCGTAGCACACCCCTAAGTGCCAATGAGGCCCAAGTGCTACAACAACAGCCAACCAAGCCTCCATAATAGCCAAGGGCCAAGCTAGTAAGAGGGTTGTTTCTTATTGCGACAACAAAGGTGTAGCGTCAAAATTTTTACCACCTTCTACTACTACTGCAAACGTTTTTTTTTCCTTTTAAGTGTTTTCCTTATTTTATTTTTTTCCCTTCTCCTTTCTTCTTCACTTCCCTAACTTCTTCTCCTTCCCCCTTCCACCACACCCATTCCTCTTCATTTTAATTATTCTATTTAACTTGCAATTTCATATACTTGTCACTTATTTTCATTCTTCCTTTGCTTATGTTCTCTTTTTAACATCTTAGTTACTATAATTTTCAATTTCACCATGTCAAGAGATAAGCATGTGGCAAAGAAGAGAAAGGGAAAGATGGGGGTTACTTTTACTTCTTCCAAAGATATAAAGGATTTTGTAAGTGAATACCAAGCTCCATTCCCAATATACTCTCATAAAGAAAGTAAGAAATTTCAATCCCTATCTAAGAGAAATTTAATTCTTCTTAAGTATTTTGATGAAGACACATTGAGTGCAATTGGTTTTAAAGATGATATTTTGACAATGTGTGATCACTTAGGATGGAAAACATTCATTAGACTTAAAGTAGATATTTATAAAGAATTGGTGTAGGAATTTTACATCACCTTAAAAGATGTGGATAAAGATGTAAAAAAATTTTCATGTAGATTTTTTGGCAATACTTATCAAGTAGATTATGATGTCATGTTTTGGGTATTTAGTTTTCATAAGACTAGACTTTATGAGCCCCCCGCTAATTTTAAAGTGCAATATTTTTGGCAAGAGATTACAGGGGGAGTCTATTATTTAGGTGGTCATTTATCCCTAAATGGGCTAATTATCAACCATCGTTATCTCATTATGCATAAGTTCATCGCCCATGTGATTTTTAGAAAACATGAGGGTAATAAAATTACTTATTATGAGCTTTTTATGTTGTGGTGTTTGCACACCAATGCTAGGGTTTGCACGACATATTATGATTTCCAAACACTTTTGCATGTTGCTAATAGCAATAAGGCTTTGTTTTCGATAGGTCATATAATTATTGCCTTAGCATTACATTTTCATGCTTCTAACTCTTTTAGTCGTCATATGGCTACTTTGACTCCTAGTACTCTTAACCATTTTTTTTGTTGTGCTGAGATTATAACTGACACTATGGAATTAAAAAGCACAACACATATCGGTGTTATTTGCAAAGGAGAAATTCTACCCGTCAAGATGTGATTGACACATTCGATAACGAAGGGGTTAATGAACCCAATGCTAATGAGGACATGGTAGATGGAAATTATGCACAAGCAGTCAATGAAATGGAGAATGTGGGTTGGCAATAAGTGTTAGCACGGTTTGACAATTAGGAGATGTGTATGGACGCTAGATTTGATGAACTCTAAGGTTTTACTACTACATTAGCCCAATGGTAAATGACTTAAGAACGTCATTTTCATCGCATCGGGCTATGGGATTTCACCTCCTTTGTCACCTTGTTCACCATAGTGAGGGGAGTTTCCTTTTCACCTTATTAATTTTATTAATTTAATATTTTTTTCTTTTCTTTCATGCATGTTTCTTACTTAGTTTTCACATTAAGGGCAATATGAAGATTCAGTGTGGGGGGGGGGGGGGGGGTGTTAACTTTTTCATTTGCATATAGTTAGGTTTTAAATTTTATGCTTTATTTGGAATTTTATTACGATTTTTATTTATTTGTTAAACTTTTAAATTTTAAGGCTGTTGCATTTAGGATTTACACACTTGAATTTTTGTACCCCATCTTTGTAATGAGTAGAGCACATTGAATGTAATTTTCTTGTACATGTTTCATAATCATTTGTTAATGCTTAATTTGTGATTTTTAAGTTAGGTTGATAATTTTTGGTTAAGGATTTTTGAAAATTTAATTAACTGAATACTTACTTGCTTTTGAGTGATCAAATTATGTGAGTTGTAAGTGATACTAAATTTTTTATTCTTAGTTGATCCTTGAGTCTAGCATATGAAATGGTAGCTTCATCAAATTTTCTCTTTTACTAAGGAGCAAATATTTAAATTTAAATTTCAATCTTTATATGCTCCAAATGTACTCCAATGCTCTCAAATAAAGTTAAAGTATCCAAAAGACCCACTTGGCAGTATCCAAACTTAGTAGTATGAGAACAACGAGGGATTACTAAGAGTAGGAAGGTTGGTTAGAGAAAAAAAATTGAGATGGAGCATAAAATGCACTCATTTGAAAAAAAAATGGTGTTGCTATCTTTTGTGCGATAGAATTTAGGGATTGCTAAAGGTTGAGTGAGTAGTATCTTTTACTTTTATTTTTCTTGATTGTCAACTTATAAATTTTTGAGAATTCAATGATTAAGTTTGCTCCTCACTTGGTGAAGCTTATGTCTTTGATCTCAAATTATCAATTTAATTTTGAGTTATAAATTTTGTATTAACTAAAGATTATGGGGATGGACAAGTCAAAGATTGTCAATGTGCTAAATTCGTTGTGAGGATAGGTGTTTTCAAGTGTTTGCTTGAGGACAAGCAAAAGCTTAAGTGTAGGGGTATTGTTTATGTGTAATTTCATTAATTATTAGGTTATTTTATTCAAATAATTAGGTAGTTTTTATGCTTTAATTAATTTGTTAATGTTAGTTTTTTTTTTAGTTTTATTTTATTCTCATATTTTGTAGGTGATTTGGGACTCTTTTATTGTAATTAGAGGGTGTTTGGCATGATTAGGAGCATTTTTCTAAGTTATCATCATACTAGGGGATGCATGGATGTGTTTGACATATCAAAAATTAGTGGAAGTATAGGCTGAGATAATAGCCTTTACACTAAGACAGAAGCTGATAGCGAAGGAGAAAGGATGCACTACTACTGAGACAGTAACCCTGTGGGCTAAGACAACAATATAATGTGCAAAATAGGGTTGATATGAAGCTGTGACAATAGCAAAAATGCTATTGTTGCAGGCTGCCTATTTGGAAATATTTTGTCAACTTAAGTGGCCTATTTAAGGAGGACTCTAAGGGATTTTAAAGGGGATCAATTACCTATCAATTGGAGATTATTTTTAAGAGAAATTAACACCAGAAAAGAGCAAGAAAATTGGGAGAAACTCAAGAGAGATCACAAGTTGAAGATTGAAGAACATAATTTCTAGTTTTTATTTTCTTCTCTCCTTTTATTCTTGTAATTTTCATAGGTTGTTTTGAGAATTTTATTGAATATTTTAGGCTAAATTCATGTTGGTCAAGAACTGAAGATTTAACATGAATTAATTTTTCTTTTAATTAATAAATTATTAATCCTTGCTAACTATATTTATTGTGCTTATTATATGTTGATGCTTGATCACCATTAGCATAATTAAAATTAGGATTTTAGGTTGAGAGATCAAAATCTTAGTGGAACTATAAATATGGCTATAAATTGTTTATAGGTAGAGATATCATAAGTGAATCAAATTCCCATTAGGGTTAGGTTTATAAGTTCATAATTTAATTTGGGGAGTTGAGTTCACCATGAGAATTAGGATTTAATGTTTTTGTTTGAAGATTATGAATTAAAATTGGTTAATACTTGAGAAAGATTGATCAAGAATTTAGAATTACACAAGATTTGCAAGACTAGTAGGTTCATTAATTAATTAAAGTTAACTAAGGATTGTAACAAGATTCAATTCCTAACCATTTCATTCACCATTTGTTTATTCCTTCACTTTTAGAATTTATTTTTATTTATAAATCTATTTAATTATCATTTAATTTTATTTTTAAATTCTATATTTGAAAGCCTTAGACAATGAAGAATTAGGTTGATAGATGATTAGAATGAGTTCTCATGGGAACAATATTTTTTATACTACTTGGCGATACCGTGCGCATGCAGTTTTGCACCAACAGGAATCTTGGAACTATCATTGGCCGACGTATTCCATTTATTGTATAAAAATATTAAAATTCCTTGCTTGTGAATTCTTTTCCTCGATCAAATCTTATAGCTTTAATTTGATGGTCACTTTCTTTCTTTACTGCCACTTTGAATGTGTTAAAAGCTTCAAAAACTTTTGATTTATGTTTCAAGAAATATACCCATGTTTTTCTTGAGAATTCATGAATGAAAAGAAGAAAGTAATTGCTATTGTTGAAAGAACTTGGCTTCACTAGTCCATAAACATCTGTATGTATAAGCTCGAGTGGCTTTAGAGCTCTTGTATTTGACTCTTATGGAAAGCTTTTCTGAAATTGCTTCCCAAGAAGACATCTTTCACAATGTTAATCTGGGTGATTTATAGAAGGTAATCCCTTGACCATTTTTTTTCTTTGACAATAGTTCTAGACCTACAAAGTTTACATGCCTATATCGAAGATGCTATAACCATGAAGAATCCTTATAACAAACTTTGAGACATTTTGCAACATCATTTTGAATATTAATCAAGGACATTCTATTTTTTGACATTGGTACCTTTGCAATAAGATTGTTGCTTCCATCTTTTATATAAAGATTATAGTTTTTCATATGAATATCATATAATTGCATTTTCTTATTAAAAATTAGGCTCAGTTTAATTTAATAATATCTCATTTTAGGTGCATAATTTTCCATTTTCTGCATAATAATTAATAGAATTAGCATTTAGAAAATAATAGGAAATTTAAATAAAATAGAGAAAAAATCATGCATTAATTAAATAAATTAGGAGTTTTATATTTTTTGTCCAATCTTTATATTCTCCTTATTGATTTTTTATTTTCTATGTAGGAATTAAAATATATAGGCATGCAATATGCATCACAACCGTGGAGAAAAGTCAAAGAAAGGAACACGGGTGTGCATTGATCATGCACGGCCATGCAATGCCAACCATGGTCGTGCCAACATTTATGGGAAGGAATGCACGGCCATGCAATACCAAGCACGACCGTGCCAAAAATTACAAAGAAAAGTGCATAACCATGCAAAGCACAACACGGTTGTGCTAAAGACTTCCTTTGCATGTGCATGGTCGTGCAAGCCCAATTTTGGATTTGCACGGCCATGCTTGCACATTTAAGGAAATTCTACCCGGATAAATAGTAGCACGCATGTACCACGTGCAACCTTAATTTCTGAGAATATAAGAGCATCATAAACTCACAAAGAGAATTACAAAAAGAGAACTATGAAGAGATAGAGAAAAATAGAGAATAATCAGAGAGAATTATAGAGAGGATAAAGAGTGAAGCTCATTCATCTGTATCAGAGTACAAGTACACAGTAAAGAGATTAGCAATCTGGAGCTACATTGATAAGGATTAGGGAGTATTCTCTTTTCTTATTTTATATTTTGGTTATGTTTGTTATGTCTGTTAATTATTTTCTTACTCTCTGTAAGAACATGGTAGCTTGATCTCATTTTATACTAGAGTTATCTGAGTAACCTGGAGATGTATTGAACTTACATTTCTTTTTAAATATAATCTCAGTTCATGTTATATTTATGATTTTTATTCTTATGCTTTATGAATGATTCAATTATTTAAGTTGGTATATTGAGACCAAGAGGAGATTTATACCTATGATTGTAATGTTTATATTGAGTTATCCTAGGCTAAGAGTTTTGAGAGTGAGAGGAGATTTACACTTAGGGATCTAGAATAAAAATGATTAAATCTTAATTTGAGTAGAGATATCGGTTAAGAGTTAATATTGCATTTTACCTTTAAAGCTTAAGTTTTGTTATGGATTTATTAATTAGAATTTTGTGAGGCGAGAGTCCCTTTATTCAAATTAATATTTGAAATAATAAGCTCACCTTGTAAATGCTCGAGAGAGATTTATGAGAATCACAGTGGTAGCATCTTAAATATGACTATGAGAGAGATTATATAAATTAGATTTTAAGTTAATACAGATCCAGGTGAAAAGAGAAACTCTAGTGCATACTACACACTACTTATTCTTTATAAAAAATTAATTTAGTTTTAATTTTAATTGCTTTACAACATAAAAATTGATTTGTTTAGACAAGCACGTAAATCAAGCGAACTAGTACTTAACTCTTCCTTGTGGGATCGATATCTGGACTTACAGTTCTATTCTATAACTTGACCTGTATACTTGAAAATTCGCATAAAGTTTTTGGCATTGTTACCAAGGAAGAGTTTAATATTAAAAGTAGCTTGATACTATTTAATTTAAACATTTTTTGTTTTTTTAGTTTTCTTTTTCTTTTCTTTTACAGGAACTAGGTGCATGCACAGAACTCGAAGCCTTGATGAAGAGCTTGAAGCATTCAATCCTAAAATTGATAGAACATTCCATAGAAGGAGAAGAGAGAAGCAAGTAGCCATGAATAAAGAAAATGAGCCTGACGACACCAATGGTGGAGGAGAAGGAGCCAACAACATCAATAATCAAAATAATGCAAATCGTCTCCTCAACCAACGCCAGAACCCTCTGGCCAAAAAAACCATGAGAGAGAGTGTCTAAACTCTAATATGCAGTAAGATCATAATCCAATTTTACCTCTAGAGATTGCAGCAAACAACTTTGAGATCAAACTTAGCATGATTCAGATGATCCAAAGTTCACAATTTCATGGACTACCCTCAGAGGACCCTATTGCACATATGCATCAATTTATGGAGTATTGTGGAACTCTATGGATGAATGGAGTATCTTTAGAAGCCATCTACCTTATTTTGTTTCCTTTCTCTCTTACAGACAAATCAACTAGGTGGTTTGTTGGGTTACCTCCAAACTCCATTAGAACTTGGAATGAGATGTACACAGTCTTTTTCAACAAATATTTTCTCCTGCTAAAGCTTTAAGAATTAGAAGTGAGATTAATTCCTTTTACCAGAGAGATTATGACTCACTTTTTGAAGCCTGGGAGTGGTTCAAGGATTTACAAAGACAATGTCCTTTGCACTTAATTCCTACTTAAGATTTGGTGCAGTCTTTTTACAATGGGCATTAATCTAATGGTAAGGTGCAATATAGATGCAGCCTATGGAGGCTCTATCATGAATAAAACTCCAAAGGAGATTCTTGATTTTTTTTTTAGGAGATTGCTATAGCTCAACACCTATGGAACAATGAACGAGCCATGATAACAAAGAAATAGGGTGTTATGGGACTTGATAGGTTAAGTATGGTCACTACCAAGCTGGACGCTTTAGCTCATTAACTGAAAAAGATGAATGTTAATGCTCTATCGACAACTTCCACTTTAAACTGTGAGTTGTGTCAGGGGGAGCATGGGACTAGTAAGTATATTTTGACATAAAACATGGAGCATGCCAATTATGTACAAAATCGAAGCAACCCATACGGAAATTCTTGCAACTCATCTTGGAGGAACCACCCTAATTTCTTATGGAAAAATCAAGGGGAGCAAGGGTAGAATAGACAACCACCACCCGTTTTTGGAAACTCAACTTTTTAGAACCTGCACTAACCAGCTCAACATAACCAAAACTCATCTCTTGAAAGTAAGGTAGACAAATTCATGGAGATGATGGACAAAAGGATGTCTCTTCAAGAAGATTCAAACAGCAAGCTAGAGGTGAAGGTGCACCAGATTCAGAAAGATACTCAATTGATGTTTAAGAACCATTCTTCTTCCATTCACAATTTGGAAGTGCAAATGGGCCAGATAGCTAATGCACTGACATCACACAACCAAGGAAACTTACCGAGCAATACTTAGACAAATCCAAGGGAGCAAGTGAAAGCTATAACCCTGAGAAGTGGTAAAGAAGTGGGACTACCTACCTATAGAGTCCCACTCAAGTAAACAGGGCAAAGCCACTATCGAAGAAAGCTCTAGTGAAGTGAAAAATAGGGGAGAATCTAAAGGAACTAAAAAGAGTAAAGAAAGAGTGTATGATCCACCCATTCCCTTTCCATAGAGGTTGAAGAGAACAGAGCTTGATCCTCAGTTTTCAAAATTTCTAGACATGCTTAAAAAGATCCAGGTTAACATACCCTTTATGGACGCCATTGCTCAGATGCTGAAGTATGCAAAATTTCTTAAAGACTTGATCTCCAATAAAAAGAAGCTTGAAGAACTGGAGTGGTGACTTTGATAAAGGAATGCAGTGCCCTGATCTCAAACAAGCTTCCAAGCAAGCTTAGGCACCCTAGAAGCCTAACCATCCCTTGTGAGATAGGGAGTATGCAATTCCAGAAAGTATTGTGTGATTTAGGTGTCTCTATAAACCTTATGCCCCCCTATCCATTGTCAGGAAACTGAATTTAAAAGCAAAGACCATGAATATGATTCTTCAACTGGTAGACTGTACTACTAAGAAACCATTAAGGATGTGTTAGTAAAAGCGGGCAAGTTTGTATTCCTTATTGATTTTGTTGTTTTGGATTTTAAAGAAGATGAGAAGGTGCCTCTAATCTTAGGCATGTTGTTCTTATACACTACCAAAGCCTTGATTGATGTGCATGAAGGAACTCTCATATTGAGAGTAGGAGAAGAAAAATGTGTCTTCAATATTTATAAGGCAAGTAGATGGCCTATTGATGGAGATTTCTGCATGCGCTTGGATGTAGTAGATAAATTTTGGATGAAGTTTTCCATACTCAACTACAAGCAGCTGAAGATTCTCTATAAGTGGAGGAGAGTTTGAAAGAAACTCCTGAACTTAAACCTTCTCAAATAGACCATCCTCAAAGGCATACACCACTGACTTTAAATATCCAACCCACACAGCCTTCCATTATTTCACCACCTTCACTTGAATTAAAACCTTTATCACCTCACCTCAGATATACCTTCCTAGAAAACCAAACTCTACCAGTCATTATCTCTTCCAAACTCACCTTTGAATAAGAAACCTTACTTATAGAGATACTAAGGAGAAGGGTGAAAGCCATTGGGTGGCATATATCTAACATCATAGGAATCAACCCATCCTACTGCATGGACAAACTACTAATGGAAGATTGGTGCAAACCTATCATTGAACGGCAAAGGAGATTGAATCCAAACATGTAGGAAGTGGTGAAAAAGGATATCGTGAAGCTTCTTGATACAAGTAATATATACCCAATCTCAAACTCTAGTTGGGTGAGCCCTATTCAGTGTGTGCTAAAGAAAGGAGGGATGACTATAGTGGAGAATGATGAAGGAGAGTTAATCCTAACAAGAGTTGTTACTGGCTGGAGGGTGTGTATTGATTATAGGAAGCTCAACAATGCCATAAGAAAATACCACTTTCCCTTGCTATTCATTGACCAGATGCTTGAGAGAATTGCAGGACATACTTTCTACTGCTTCCTTGATGCCTATTCAGGCTACAACCAAATTGCTTTAGCTCTAAAGGACCAAGAGAAAATAACATTCACCTATCTTTATAGCACGTATGCCTATAGGAGAATGTCTTTTGGGTTATGTAATGCCCCTACCACATTTCAACATTGCATGACAACCATCTTCTTTGATTTAGTTAAGGATATCATGGAGGTCTTCATGGATGACTTCTCAGTGTTTAAAGATTCATTTGATGGTTGCCTCAACAATTTAGAGAAGCTATTGGCAAGATGTAAGGAAACTAATTTAGTGCTAAGCTAGGAAAAATGCCACTTTATAGTGGACAAAGGAATAGTATTGGGACACAAGATTTTAGAAAGGGGAATAGAGTTTGATCGAGCCAAGATAGAGACAATTGAAAATCTCAGTTATCCAACCAATGTAAAGGGTGTTAAAAGCTTCCTTGGACATGCCGGCTTTTACAGATGCTTCATTAAGGATTTTTCTAAAATTTCTAAACCTCTTTCTCAATTATTAGAAAAAGATGTTCCTTTTAAGTTCACTAATGATTATAAATCTACTTTTGAAAGGTTGAAGAAGGAACTCACATCAACACCCATTGTGGTACCACCAGATTGGAGCCTTCCATTCGAACTAATGTACGACGCCAGCAACCAAGCCACAGGAGCAGTTCTAGGGTAGCATAAAGACAAAAGGTTGCATGTGATATACTATGCTAGCAAGACTCTCTCGGAAGCACAACTCAACTTTTCCATAATAGAGAAGGAGATGTTAGCTATTGTGTTTGCTTTTAATAAGTTTCAGTCTTATCTTCTATGATCGAAAGTGATAGTATACAAAGATCATGCGACTATCAAATATCTATTATCCAAGGAAGATTCTAAGCCAAGGTTGATTCGATAGGTACTTCTACCTCAAGAGTTTGATATGGTGATCAAAGACAAGAAAGGCTTAAAGAACTTGGTAGCTAACCACCTCTCTCGCTTAGAAAAGGGTGAACAATGACGAAGCATCCCTTAAGGAGACTTTTCCAATAAGACACTATTTGCACTAGCATTTATCCTTTGGTATGCAGACTTAGCTAATTTTCTCTCATGTGGGCAACTCCCTAAGAGCTTCTCATATCAATAAAGAAAGAAGCTCACGCATGATACAAAGAGCTATGTGTGGGATGATCTTTATCTATGGAAATTATACAATGATGGCTTAGTGAGAAGGTGCATTCTTGACTTAGAGGTATGTAATATGATGCTCCACTGTCATAGTTCTCCCTATGGTGGACACTATGGACCAAATAAGATAGTGGCCAAAATACTTAAAAGTGGATTATATTGGCCTTCTATATTTAAGGATGCTAGAAACTTTGTCATGAACTATGATAAGTGTCAGCACAGTGGGGGACTTTTAAGAAAAAAGGAGATGCTATAATCTGGAATTCTATAGGTTGAACTCTTTAATGTATGGGATATAGACTTTATAAGACCATTTCCCTCCCCTCTTTGGAGTTGATACATTCTTATTTGTGTTGACTATGTGTCAAAATGGGTTGAGGCTCAAGCTTGTATTACTAATGATACTAGAGTGGTATGCAAGTTCTTGAAAAAGATCTTCACAAGGTTTAGGACTCCTCGGGCCATTGTAAGTGATGGAGGAAGTCATTTCTATAATAAATAGTTTGAAGTCCGCCTAGCAAGATATAGTGGAAAGCATAAAATATCTACACTGTACTACCCACAGACCAATGGAAAAGTTGAAGTGAGTAATATAGAACTTAAGAAGATTTTGGAAAAGACAATGAACAACTCTAGGAAAGATTGGGCACTTAAGTTTAACAATGCATTGTGGGCCTATCAAACTGCTTTTAAGACTCCACTCGGAATGTCACCATATCGTTTGGTGTTTGGTAAGGCATGTCATCTTCCAGTGGAGCTCGAGCACAAAGCATACTGGGCTATCAAAGCCCTGAATATGGACTATAAGAAAGTAGGGGAGAGGTGGCTTCTCCAACTAGATGAACTGAAGGAAAATAGGAATATGGCTTATGAGAATGCCAAACATTACAAGGACAAGACTAAAAGATGGCATAATGCAATGATTAAGCCAAAGCACTTTGAAAAAGGGGACAAGGTTCTTTTATTCAATTCAAGACTCTGACTCTTCCCTAGGAAGCTCAAGTCTAGATGGTCTAGTCCCTTTACAATAGTAGAAGTATTTCCCCATGTTGCAGTGGTAATTCAAGGTAATAAAGGTGAACCCTTCAAGGTGAATGGACAATGACTTAAGTTGTATTTTGGGGAGGAGATATCACAACTTGTAAGCAATCAGGACTTACAAGAGGCACCTATAAATGAGACAGGTGCACCACAATGACCATCACCTGTATGAAGATGAAGGAGACTCTGCCTTCACCAAAGAAATGAAGAACCACATGGCCACGGTCAAGCTTAGGACATAACATAAACAAAGCACTTCTTGGGAGATAACTAAAGTGTTCTTTATTTACTCATTTAATTTTTTTTAGTTAGTTTGATGCCACCTAGGGAGCTTTATTCTTCATGTAGTTTTCTGAATACCCTAAATATACATGCAGTATAGACCCTTCTTAAGTCATTAGTGATGTTTAGAATACAAAGTACTACAACATCTAGAAATAAATTAAGGAAGTTTTCTTTACTTTTTTCTTTATTTATAAATTTCTGTAATTGTTTATGTGCTTGAATTTTGATTGACTTTGAAAATGTTTGGAGTGACTTTGAATGATAATTTGAAAGTGGGGACATATGTTACTATTGCACGATGTATGCATGAATAAAGAGGGCCAAGCTTCACAAAAGTAGCATAGGCATGCCACTAAGTGACACACCTGTGCAATTGGGCACCAAAACACAGTTGTGCCTTACCTAGCACAGTCGTGCCTCACCTAGAACAGCCGTGTCATTTTAAGCCACCATTGTGCACGAATGTGCCTCACCTAGCATGACCATGCAATTCTCATGCTCAAAATGTGCACGGTCGTGCCTTACCTGTCATGGCCATGCAATTTTAATACTTACAAGGTGCACAGTCAAGCTTCATCTAGCACAGCCATGCAATTTTCAAGCTTCTAATGTGCACGGGCATACATATGATCCATGCATTCACATGTAACATGGGCGTGTAGATTCATTTCAAGAGGCATATGACTTTACATCTTCATGTGGACCATCTGACACCCCTTACTTTACCTTCCACTTGCAGTGCAACATATTAAGGATAATGTATAATTCAAGTGTGGGGGGAGTATTTCCTTACTTTACCTTTTAGTATTTTATCTTGTTAATTTTGAGTGATTTGTTGTTTGTTTATTTCAGTTCATGTCAATATATATATATATACCCCACACTTTTATTTTTGCTAACTTATTATAATTACAAGCTTTGTATATTAAAATTAAAATTAGCTAGTTTAGTTGATGCAATATATGGTTAATTTTTATAGTATATAGTTTAAAACTTTGTTAATGCTTGAGAATTAGACTTTTTAACTTTTAATCAATCTAAATATATATCTCTCTTTTGTTTTATTTAAAAGGATTTTTGGATAAAATTGTTAGTAATCAAGAGATTTGGATAGATTTTTATTATTAGGAAAGCTTTTTTTTCTACTATATGATAATTCAGCTAACTAAAAAACAAGGATTAGAAGAGCAAAAATCTTTTAAAGCCTATAATAAGCTCCATTCTACTCCAATGCTCAAATTGAATACGAGTAATCCAAAGGTACTTAACAACGGTATTCATACTCGGTAATACAGGAACGGTAGGGAATACCAAAGTTGGGAAGGATTCTAATCCAGCATAAATAAATAAATAAAATAAAAATTTAGCTGGTTATCATATTTAGCTTAAGGGTTGACTAATAATTTAAATATGTTTTACTTTCCTTGGTTTATAAGTTTTAGTTCATCAATTCTTATGAATAATTCATTTGAGAGGTATGCTTCACTTGGTAATATTCGCAGTCTCTTTCTCGATTTATCAACTCAATTTTGCTAAATAATACTTGTATTAACCTCTTACTATATTGATTAAACTATCCTTAATTTTATTTTAATATGCTTATATTATTGTTATAATAAGGTTCTTGCCTGAGGACAAGCAAAAGTTCAAGTATGGTATTTGATAATTGCATTTTCTTATTAAAAATTAAGATCATTTTAATTTAATAATATCTCATTTTAGGTGCATAATTTTCCATTTTTTGCATTATAATTAATAGAATTAGCATTTAGAAAATAATAGGACATTTAAATAAAATAGAAACAAAATCATGCATTAATTAAATAAATTAGGAGTTTTATATTTTTTGTCCAACCTTTGTATTCTCCTCACTAAGTTTTTATTTTGTATGTAGGAATTAAAATACATAAGCGTGCAATATGCATCACAACCGTGCAAAAAAGTCAAAGATCAAGAAAAGTCAAATAAAGGAACACGGGTGTGCATTGATCATGCACGGCCATGCAATTCCAATCATGGTCGTGCCAACATTTGTGGGAAGGAATGCATAGCCATGCAATACCAAGCACGGCCGTGCCAAAAATTACAAAGAAAAGTGCACAACTGTGCAAAGCACAACACGACTGTGCTAAAGACTTCCTTTGTATGTGCACGGCCGTGCAAAGCCAATTTTGGATTTACATGGCCATTCTTGCACATTTAAGGAAATTCTACCCAGATAAACAGAAGCACGCATGTACCACGTGCAACCCTAATTTCTAAGGATATAAGAGCATCATAAACTCACAAAGAGAATTACAGAAAGAGAACTATGGAGAGACAGAGAAAAATAGAGAATAATTAGAGAGAATTATAGAGAGGACAGAGAGTGAAGCTCATTCATCTGTATCAGAGTAAAAGTAGACAGTAAAGAGATTAGCAATCTGGAGCTACATTGACAAGGATTAGGGAGTTTTTTCTTTTATTATTTTGTATCTTGATTATGTTTGCTGTGTTTGTTAATTATTTTCTTGTTCTCTATATGAACATGGTAGCTTAATCTCATTTTATACTAGAGTTATCTGAGTAACCTGGAGATGTATTGAACTCACATTTCTTTTTAAATATAATCTCAGTTCATGTTATGTTTATGGTTTTTATTCTTATACTTCATGAATGAATCAATCATTTAAGTTGGTATGTTGAGACCGATAGGAGATTTATACCTATGGTTGTAATGTCTATATTGAGTTATCCTATGCTAAGAGTTTTAAGAGCGAGAGGAGATTTACACTTAGGGATCTAGAATAAAAACTATTAAATCTTAATTTGAGTAGAGATACCAATTAAGAGTTAATATTGCATTTTACCTTTAAAGCTTAAGTTTGTTATGGATCTATTGATTAGAATTTTGTGAGGTGAGAGTCCCTTTATTCAAATTAATATTTGAAATAATAAGCTCACCTTGTAAATGCTTGAGAGAGATTTATGAGAATCATAGTGGTAGCATCTTAAACATGACTATGAGAGAGATTATATAAATTAGATTTTGAGTTAATATAGATCCAGGTGATAAGAGAAACTCTAGTAGATACTACACATTGATTATTCTTTATAAAAAAATTAATTTAGTTTTAATTTTAATTGCTTTACAATATAAAAATTGATCTGTTTAGACAAGCATGTAAATTAAGCGAACTAGTACTTAACCTCTTCCCTGTTGGATCGATATCTAGACTTACAATCCTAATCTATAACTTGACCCGTATACTTACGGATTCGCATCAATATCATATCCTTTCTTTAAGAGCTATCCCAAGCTTAAAAATATTACTTTTCATATCAAGCACGTAGTAAACATTTGAAATGAACTAATGTCTCCCATCTTTTAAGCGGATAGGAATGTCACCTCTCCCTTCTATTGATATTTTAGAATTATCACCAAATAAGACATTTCCATTTACCAATTCATTGAACTCTGTAAATATTTCATCATTTCATAAATATGATTACAAGCTCCAATGTCAAGATACCATGTATTCTTTTAACCATAGTTATTATTCCTTTGTGCTAGTAATAGAGTGGCATCTTGTATACTTTCATCCATATAATTTGCCTTTTCTTCAACTTTTCTATTCGGGGCCCTACAATCAGAAGCATAATGCTCGTACTTTTGACAATTATAACATTGAACCTGATTTTTTTCATACCTCAGGTTTAGTTGTGTTCTCCCACGACCTCTTTTTCAGCTTTCTCCTTTTTCATAATTATTGAAGTTGGTATTAGAATTCCATCCTCATTGATTACTACGAGTTCCACTACGTCCTCTGCCACAACCTCATCCTCGATTATGTTGGCCTCCATCATTTTCATGACTTTTTTCCTTCTTTTTTAGTTGCATATTGAGGAGTTTCTCCTTAATACCTTGTTTCTTTTTATGCTTCTCTTTATAAGTTTGTAATGAGCCTTGAAGTTGCTCAATTTTCATGGTTTCCAAATCTTTAGTTTTTTCAATTGTCACAACGATATGCACAAACTTAGAATCTAATGAGTAGAGTATCTTGTGCATAATCCTCATATCTTCTAATGTCTCTCCATTTCTTTTTAATTGATTATAAACGGCTAAGACTGTTGACAAATAATTAGAAATTGTCTTAGTTTCTTTCATATTCAATGATTCAAACTCACCTCTTAAAGTTTAAAGATGCACCTTCTTCACTTTTTCTTCTCCTTGATAAAAGGTCTGTAACTTCTCTGATGCTTGTTTTAAGAAGTTACATTTGAGATTTTTTCAAAACCATCATCGTATAGGGCTTAGTAGATAAGGAAAAGAGCTTTCTTATCCCTTTTTCTATGGTCTTATAAGTTATCCCTTTATGTTTGGGTTAGCAACGTCTAATCTTTTATCTTGGTGTAGCCTTTCTCCACGACGTGTGCTCTAAGAAGTGCCTTCATTTTGATACTCCAATTATCATAATTGTTGGCTTTAAGTTGTGGAACTTGAAAAGATGAAACTCTACTGGCTGCTATGAAAATATTATAATCTTATAGTTTATATGGAGATAGCTCTTGTAACACCCACCTAATGCATTTGCATTTATTTGCATAACATGCATATTATATAGATATAAAAAATTGCATATAATATATGTGGTATTAATTCCAATATTAAATAGAAAAAGATTATAAATGTTTACAATTATGTCCATAACAAGAATTAGAAAGTTAAGGGTTTAAATTGGTAAATAGCAAAAATAAAGTGGCTTAAATTGGTTTAGTTGTTGTTGTTGTTGTTGTTATGTTTGTATTGTAGAGACCTAAATTATTATTATTATTATTATTATTATTATTATTATTATTATTATTATTATTATTATTATTATTATTATTATTATTATTATTATTATTATTATTATTATTATTATTATTCCTCTATACTTGTAGTAATTGACATGATAACAAATTTAGGAAATTTTTTGTATCATAAATTATTAGGATTATAAGAAAATAAAGAAAGTCTAGAAAAAATTACTAATTGAAAGAATATTAGATCAACAATATATGATAGAATTATTAGTAAAAGAAATTATAACTATTGGATTATTATGAGCTCTACAATAGATAAAATCTTAGATAATATATGTCTATTAGATTGGAGTAGGTTATCAGTCATGATATCATTAAGAGATGAAATAGATAAAACTGTAGATGCAGAGAGAGAAACTCAAGAATTTTTAGAAAGTCAAAATATACCAGAAATTTTAAATATAGTGGAATATAATAATAAAATAATTGTATTAACAATTTTTAGAGATACTATAAACACTATTATTAGTGAAGGAAATTTAGACCCATAAAATGAATAATCAAAGTATAGAGGAATATTCATTTAATTCAGAAGAATATTTAAAATTAGCAAAAATATATGTTAGAATAAGTAAAGAAAGTAAAATTTGGCTTATTAACCATGATAGTACTCACCCTAGTTATGAATATGTGAATAAAGAACATTGGAAAAATATACAAAAATGTATTAGACTTAATAAATTAGCTAGAACAAAAAGATAATGGAAAATTTAACACAAAATTTTGACACCTTAGTAAAATAGTTATACACTAAAGAAGAAATTTTATCTTTAGCAAATAAACATGCAGACATGTGTGGAGAAGATATAAAATGGATTTGGGAACATAATAATAATCATGATATGTATAAAATTATAAAAAAAATAGACTAAATTTTAATAGAAAAATGACTTTTAGATATGAAGAAATTTATAAACAGATTAATTAATGGCTTTAGAATAATCTTCTGTTTATAAAACAACATTAGAAAATGCTAGAACTTATGATAAAGAATCTGCAGGAGTAGCAGCCCCTATAAGATTGTCAAAAACACAACAATTACAAGTAAGATAAAATAATACTAATTTTCATATAAATTATTTATATTATAATAATATTAAAGAACAAATAGAAGAACTTAGAGAGGAAATTATAGAAATTAAAATCATAGTAATAGGAAATCCTAAGATATTACAAATAATTAATCCAAGAAGTGAAAAATATACTGGAATTGAATATAATGATGAAGAATGAAATAAAATTGAAATTTTTAGTACAAAAATTAATTCTAAAGAAATACTAAATTTAATTAATAAATTAGAAAAAAATGCTATAAAAGAACAAATTAATACAATAGACATAAATGAATTTTCATCAGAAGAAAATTTAGATACAGAGGAAGAAATTTTAATGAATAAAACAAAATTTCAACCCACAGCACCTACAACACCAATAAAATATCCAACAGTAGGAGAATATGTTGAATCTTCAATAAACCTGAAGAAAGAATAGTAGAAAATTAAAATTTTAAAGGAGAAGTATACTGGCTAAAAAGAACATGTGAAAATATGACAGAGAAAATAAAAAAATTGGGCAAGAATGAATTCAACTGTAATAATAGGAAGGGATTTAGAAGTTCCAAAAGCAAAACTATTATTACAACAGACATTATTAGGAATCTTAGCCAATTGGTTTGACCAATTACCATAAAATGAAAAAATAGGAATAGAAAATGCAACCACAAATATAGAATTAGTAAGAGAATATGAAAAGTTATTAGTAAAACATTTTACATATAAGGAAGTAATAATTTCAGAAAATATTTATAGAGAATATTTAGCTAAATTACAAATATGCGATATAAATTATTTTAAAGAATATGCATGTAAATTTGAAGAATATTATATAAAAGCTAAGATAGACCCAATAGATAAAGTATATTTAAATTTATTATTTCATAAATTACCAGCACCATGGGGAAATAAAATATCACAAAAGAAACCTTACAACTAATTTTACAAGTTATATATTAGTTAAATTAAATAATAAAACAATTCTAACATTAGTCGATACTGGATCTCAAATTACTTTAGGAAAAACTGAATTAGTAAAAAATTGGACAAATTTAAAAATTCCTTTTAAATTAACTGGAATAGGAAAAACTACTTACACTATTAATAGAGTAGCAACAAATACACCCATTAAAATAGCAACAAAAATATTAAAAATACCATTAATATTTGAATTTAATTATAAATATCCCTTAATATTAGAAAAATCATTTTTTGATATTCACAGTCCTTGGTGTATTTACCCTCAATATTATGAATTTTATACATTATGTGGCCATAAAATAAAAATACAGAGACTAACGAGTTCTCAACTGCGCGATTGGATGTGTGGTGAGGTCCATACAAATGCAATGCAAAAAGAAAATAAAAATAATATTATAGAAAACACAACTTTAGAATTAAACTGTGACATAAAAGTATACCAAACACAAATAGAAAGTAGAATAATAGAAAAAATAAAAAATTTAGAAGGAGAAAACCCCTTAGAAAAATAAGAAAAACATAGAACAATTGTACCAATAAGAATTAAGGAAGAAAATAAAAATAAAATTATAAAAGGAAAACAAATAAAAGCAACACCAATAACATTAAAAGAATATGAAATCCATATTCAAGAAATGTTAAACAAAGGATTTTGCAGTCCCTCTATTAGACAACATAGTTGCAGTGCCTTTATAGTAAATAAACATTTTGAACAAAAAAGGGGGAAAACTATATTAGTCATAAACTATAAACCACTTAATAATCTATGTAATAAATATTCTTATCCAATACCAAATAAACATGTATTATTTAAAAAATTAGAAAATAAAAATTATTTTTCCACGTTTGATTTAAAATCAGGATTTTACTATTGTAAGTTAGAAGAAAAAGATAAACATTGGACATCATTTATCACACCTCAAGGATTATATGAAATGAATGTTTTACCATTTGAATACTTAAATAGTCCTGCTGAATTTCAAAAATTTACTAATGAAATCATAGAACCATTGAAAGAATTTACTTTAGTATATATTGATGATATTTTAATTTTCTCTAAAACGTTAGAAGAACATTTTAAACACATATTATTATTCACAGAAAGATGTGAAGAAAAAGGATTAGTTTTAGGAAAAGAGAAAAGTAAAATTACTAAAACAGAGATAGAATTTTTAGGATCAATAATAAATAATAAGGGAATTAAATAACAACCCCACATAGCTCAAAAATTATTAGAATTTCCTAAAAAAATAATAGAAAAAAGACAACTACAATCATTATTAGGATTATAAAATGTCTGTAGATAATATATCCCAAACCTATCTTATATTTTGACTAGTCTTAATAAAAAATTAAAAAAGAATGAAAAACTAGATTGGACAGAAAAAGATGAATTATTAGTAAAAAAAGATAAAAGAAATATGTAAAAAGATTCCACCTTTATCACTACCTACAAGACCATGTGAATGGATAATAACAACTGATGCAAGTGACATAGGATGGGGAGCAATTTTAACTTTTAAAGAACAGGACAAAAAATCAAAAATTTGCAAATATAATTCAGGAACTTTTAATAAAGCTGAACAAAATTATTCTTTAAATGAAAAAGAAATGTTAGCAGTAATAAAGGCAATAAAGAGTTTTGAATTAATAATTTGTGAATCTGAGTTTGTTATAGAAACTGATAATAGGACAGTAATATCTTGGTTAAAAAGAATACCAGCTAATAATCTTAATAAAAGGATTTTAAAGTGGCAATCTTATTTATCTGATTATGCTTATTGTACCAAATATATAGAAGGTAAAAAAAACTTCCTTGTTGATTTCTTATCTAGAACTAACAATAATATTATTTGAGATGGACCAGTTTCTTAATAAACATCTAGCATTAGAACAAAGGTTGAACTAATTACTGTCAAAGAACGAAAAGCTGAAGCAGTTTGTATCAGAACTAACTTATGGGAAATCTGATTCTGAAGAAGATTTCACCATAATAGCAGACAACAGTACCAAACAAGAGAAGGAAGAAAACATATCCAAAGAAAAAGAAAGAGGTAAATCTAAATTAGAAGAAAATATTACATCTAAAGAAGAAGAATTAGAAAAAAGAATTTCTTAGTATAGTATTGGACCAAGTTACTCAGAAAAAGTTAAAGAAGAACCAAAGAGTGATTTGTTTATAACAGTCACTCGCTATAGAAATAATTATTTCAAAAACTTCTACACTTTGATCAAATATATTTCAGAATCAAAATCCAATATTCCTTGGATGAATTTAGTATGTTGGAAAAATTTTAACAAAGTCACTATTTTATCAAACTGCAAACCCAAATACAGTACAAAATTTTTATGACTATGGACTTCCAAGTCTTAGTCATGAAGAGCTTAGATAATTACCAGTATGTATACAAAAGTCAACAAAAAGGTTCCAGAATTTAGTAAAAAATAAACATATATATATGAGATTTTTTCAGACAATTCTAGAATTTGGAAAGGATAAGTCCTAGTGTCAACCAATGACATTACTAAAATTTGGATTGACCCAAGAACCCTTGGTGATGGAAGAACAAATTAAAGAAATAACAGAAGACGAACTTTGGAATAGTATACCTTTTATCAAAGCCATTAGTATGAAAGTAATCTATGAAGAATTAAAAATGGCCATA
This sequence comes from Mallotus nudiflorus, assembly GCA_947683625.1. NCBI lineage: Eukaryota > Viridiplantae > Streptophyta > Magnoliopsida > Malpighiales > Euphorbiaceae > Mallotus > Mallotus nudiflorus. Next base: position 4,187,208 of record CANTUR010000276.1, on the reverse strand, counting down.
GAATCCAGCCATTGGGAGTACTACTTCAACAGCAGAAATCTAATCTACTCAAAAAGCAGCCAAGAACAGATGAATAGACCAAAGAAGATAGAAGCATGGTACAGATCTTTTGTGGAAGGAAAAGTCTAGCATCGGACGAAGCACACAGATAATACTGTAGACTGATGATGTCAGAAGAAAAATATTATTGTACTTTTTGTAAAAAGAATATGACAGTAGCAGACATAGCTGTCAAAAAATTAGTATTGCCATTGTAAAAAAAAAAGATATTAGAGAATATAAAAATTAGACAAGTGTAGAGCCAAGTGTTAGATATTAGATAAGTGAGAATGTAAAAATTAGACAAGTGTAGTGTCAAGTGTTAGACCTAAAAAATAATAGTTTTATTATTATTATTATTATTATTATTATTATTATTATTATTATTATTATTATTATTATTATTATTATTTTTATTTTTATTATTATTATTATTATTTTTATTTTTATTATTATAGATTGTGGCTAAAAGTGAAGGAAGGAAGGAGGGAAGATAATCCTTATCTTCTTCCTCCTCCTCCTCCTCCTCCTCCTCTTTCTTCTTCTTCTTCTTCTTCTTCTTCTTTTAAAAAAAAAAAAAGAGCTGAATTTTTAAAGTAAATTGAAGGTTTAGAAATTTATTCCATACCACAATCTTCATCTTTAAAGGTCTTAAATGTTTATTTGGTGAGTAATTTTAATATTTTTTGTTGAATTAAGTTAAGGTTTATAAGATGAAAAATTTGGGTTCTAAGGATATGATTTTTCATTCATATTGTTTTAATCATATCTCAAGCTAGAGAGCTTCAAATTAAGTTTTTTTTATAATATGGAAACTTTGAAGAGTTATCTAAAATTATTCCTCTTTTAGCTCGATCTGAATCTGACTCTATGTTAGTGTAATAAAAGAAACCATTTTATTGCTCAGTTTTTGTCGCTAGTCTAAATAAGGTGGTTTGTTTCATAGAGTTATTCCTCTATACACCTCAAATCGAAGAAAAATTAATTTGAAATTACTCTAAACACATAGGGTTAATAATCGAGAAAGTTTCATTTTGAGATATATTGTATAGAATTATTAGTAAATTTTTAAATTCACCCTATTAAATCTGTTATAGTTGGTAGCTTCATAAGTTTAGATAATTTAGTAATGTTATCATGCTACATGAAGCTTTATTATTTTTGAATGTTTAAAAACAAGTGAATTATTATCTATTTTAGTTAAACCAAATGGAAATGAGGTTGTTATACAAGTAAATACAAGCAAAGGGAAGAAAGCAATAAAGGTAAGTGAATAACTTAATGCTCTATGTGAAAATAATACTTAAAAGTAAATAATTATAAATTTATTTGTTAAATAGGTTGGTTAAGAGTAAAAATATGTGTTATAATTGATATATGATAGTTTTTTCTTATTATGTTGATGGTTGATTGTTTTTTAGATGAGATTGTACATATGAAAGAGATTGTACTTGTGAATGATAGTTGCTGAATTTGGATGTTCTATTTATGTGAGAATAGAATACTTGTTGAAGCCATGTCTGGAGTTTTATAACTCCAAATGAGGTTCTGTTTGATCCTATAAAAACTTAGAGATGTTACTTACAAAATTAATAGAAATAGAGAAAACTTAATTTTATCATCTTTATGGTCAATTTGGGAAATACTTTTTGTAGCTTAGTCTTTTTATGATAGAATGACCATGGTTGGTTGTTTTTAATGTTTCTCCTTCTATACATATCCAATTGATGTGAAATTAGTTGAAAATTAATTTAGACTTATCAAGATATTGATTTGGAAAATGTGACTTTGATATTCATAATGTGAAATTTTTTATGTATTTTTAAATTTACACTGTCGAATCTGCCATATTGAAATATGATATATTTTTTGTATATCTTTGTATATTATTGTTCTTCTGTATTATGAGAATGTTAATTATTTAATAGAGTGGTATATGATGTATATTTAAATATAAGAAATATGGTTGGATGAGTATGAGGACGCATTGTTACTTGTGAATAAGACAATGTTGTGTGCATTAAGGAATCCCTTTGAAATACCATGATAAGGCTAAAGAATTATTTGGTACCAAATTATGATGGGTTGTGTGCGTATGGGGATCCTTGAATAATTGAAAAGAAGTTATGATTTTACATATATAATTCACAAGTTCATTATTGTCCAAAAGAAAATACTATAATACTATGACTATGTACATATTATAAATGCATAGTTAAATATTGAATGGATTGATCTCACTCTTTTGCATTATTTTTCAGAACTAGAAGAACTATAGTCTGTTTTGAAGAAACATTTGCATATATTGCACTAACATTGTGTCAGGTGGGTCAACAGAAGGTCATCTTCAGTTTTATAGAATGTAACATGCTTAGTAAATTTTCATATTTTGTAATAATGCTAGTATATTGTATATAAATAACATAAGAAAAATGTGAATTGCTTGACGTTGTGAGCCTTTGTGGTATGTGTTATGTGCTATTTATATAATTAGTTTTGTATATATATTGACTCATTAACTAAAATTTGATTTTAATGAATATATTATTTATTAGTCATATACATACAATGTATGCCTAACATACTTAACAGGTGTCACAGTTCTGATACCACTTTATTGGAAGGAGGTGGACACCCACAATAAACTCACACACACTCACACACGAAGAAAAATAGAAAGTAAGAATCAAAATGTTTAATGAATTCACACTTCATTGATATAATGAACTTGTTTATAGAGTTATTTATAACTCAATCTAATATTGAAAATAAATAACTTAATATAGTAAACTAAGTTTCCATTGAAAACTTACAACCATTTTTAATAAACATGCAACAAATAACTTAAACTTCAAATCATTAATAAATTAGTTCAAGTTTAATTTTTAACAAATTATACCTAAATTAATACAATGAAGAGAATAATAATTGTTACAGAAATTTTTTATATATTTATTTATTTTAATTTCAATGGAATTTTAAATAAAATCACATGAATTTTCACATGCAACTAAATTTAATTTACATAAATCTCTTCACAGTCAATTTTTTACGCAATATCTATGTCTATATAGATATGTGTATGTGTCTATTTTTTATGGTCTACACACAAAATGTTTTACTATTTTCTTTCAATTCATTCCTTTTGCTTAGTTAAAAAGGTAAAAGCAGTTCATTCCGATGTATTAAAAAATAAATGTACGAAGCAGAAAATTTTCAATTTTTTTTAAAAAAATTGTGTTGTTAATGAATTTTTAGATTGAAGTTTTGATTGATTATGTAGTTTTTAAAATATGAATTGTTTGCAACACTATCATCATATCCTTAAAAGCTTTTTATTTATTTATTTTAATGTATTGGTCCTGTTAGTGGATTGACTTGGTCATGTCCTCCACTAGCATTCATGATTTTTCCAGGTTGCTTCATTCATTCCTATTAATTTTCACCTCATCACTTGAAACATGTTTCCATATTAGAATTCTAACTTATGTGATTATACTAGCTTTATAATTTCATCTGACAACAAAAAATAATTGAGCAAGAAAAATTATCATTTTATTTTTTATAAAGTAAAATTATTTAATAAAAAAATCAAAACAATAAGTAAAATAAATTTATTCATAGTAACTATTAGAAAAATATGGGCAAAACTCATATTAAGGCTCCTAAATTTATCGGGTTTTTAATTTTATACCCCTAAAATTTCATTTTATATATTTAGATCCTTAAACTTCACGGATTTGAAATTTTAAATCATTCTATCAATTTTTTAACACAAATTATTTCCTTTTAGTCCCTGAAGTTTTATATTTCTAATAGTCATATCATTTTTTTACTTTTTAATACTTATATCACTTTTAAAAAAATTTCACTAGTAAAAAATAAATTTACTTATTTTAATTTTTAATATTTTAAATTATCATATACATATTTAAATAATTTAAATTTTAAAAATAAACAATCAATTTAATGCTATTATGCTAATTTAAAAAAAATTATAATAATACTAATGTTTTTCATAATATTTTAAGCTATTGTGAATAAATTTTTATAATATAAACCTTTTTCATGTATCCAAAAAGCATAATAAAAAAAATGAAAGTCAAGATAACGGTTATAAAAGTTTGAGTTGGTTAGAAAATCTATCACCATTTTTTGGTGATATCCAAACATGTATTGGTATACACTATTTATAAAATTTATATTATAAAAAATTATTCACAATAATTTAATTAAAATTTTGTAAAAAAAACTAAAAAAATGTATTGAAAATATAAAATTTAAAGAATTATAAAATATTATTTTCTATCATAAACTCTTTTAATTATGATGTTCTTTTTCATTATATTTTATTTTGAAAATATAATATTTTAATTTGAAAATATAATAATTTATTTTGAAAAATAATAGTTTTATTATAATTTAATTTTTTTATTTTAACATTAACTTTCTTATTTATTTTTAAATTTAAAATTATTTAAAAATGTATATAAATTTATGTTTTTAATTTAAAATATTAAAAATTAAAATAAGTAAATTTATTTTTTTTACCGGTGGAAAAGTTTTAAAAATGATATAATTGCTAAAAGGTAAAAAATGATATAAATGTTAGAAATATAAAAATTTTAGAAATCAAAAGGAAATAATTTGTATTAAAAAATTGACAGAAAAATTTAAAATTTCAAATTTATAAAATTTGAATGTGGACATTTATAAAATAAAATTTTAAAAGCTTAAAATTAAAAAATTGATAAATTTAGAAAGTTTAATATGGATCTTGCCTACCTAAAAAGGTAATAATTAACCAGTAATTTATTATTTTAAAAAGTACCCTTGTGCCGGCCTTGATGGTACCTTCGCATAAGTTTGTTTGAATTGCTACTATTCATTCACGTGGATATCCGTTGACTTGCTTAGCCTTTCAATCACCAATTCACTCTCTTCACCCACAGAGTTGGAAGCTTTGGTGAATCTGTTGTTCCCTGTATATTATCAATTGATTCATACACCGTCCTGTAATAATTTTTTTTTTTTTTCAACATGAATCAATCTGCTACTTATTCCTCTTCCAATCCCGCTACTTCTCAAGGAAAACATGATGTTTTTCTTAGCTTTAGAGGCGAAGATACTCGCGATAATTTTACCAGCCATCTCTACACTGCCTTGTCTGAAAAGAAAATTCCAACTTTCATTGATAACGTTGATCTTGAAAGAGGAGAAGAGATTTCACCAACACTTTTGGAAGCAATTGAAGTGTCTAAAATCTCTATTGCTATTCTCTCAGAAAAGTATGCATCTTCAAAATGGTGTTTGGAGGAACTCGTTAAGATTCTTGATTGCATGAGAAACAACGGGCTAATGGTTATACCGGTATTTTACCGAGTTGATCCTTCTCATGTTCGTAACCAGACAGGTAGTTTTGCAGACGCATTTGCGAAACATGAAGGGTCATTGACTATGAGCAAACAAAAGGTACAGAGCTGGAGAGCTGCCTTGAAGGATGTTGCTAATCTTTCTGGCTGGGATTCACTAGTCACCAGGTAACATTTTTGTTTCAGGTTTATTGCTATTAATTCATATTGTGAATGTTTTGCATATATATATATACACATCCATTAATTTTTTTTTATTTATAAATAAATTAGAATTTATTTGCAAATAATTTTTTACATTCAGTGTTTTAATTAATTGTTATGGAATTTATTCAAAATGAAATGAATACTCTGTTCGAAATAAATTTAGAATCCAATTTGATATTTTAATTTTACGAAATTATAGATATATATATATATATATATATATATGAATCAAGTAAAAAGAAAAAGAGATAAATAAGAAAAATATATAAAATAAGTAATGAGAAAGAATTCTAACATGATTCTTTGAAGGTTTTAGAATAACTAGTCGCATGCTTAAGGCTGTTGAAATTTGATAAGAAATAAAAATAAATATTAATGAAGTATTAATTTATCACTATAGTCTTTATGAATTTCTTCTTTTTCTTTTATCAGACCAGAATCTGAGCTTATCAAGGAAATAACAAAAGATGTTCTACTAAAATTGAACAAAACATCTATGGGTTACCACTACAAAGGTCTGGTTGGCATTGAATCACGAATTCAACACATTCAACCTCTATTAAACTTGGAATCACCATATGTAACAGTTGTTGGTATATGGGGTATGGGTGGTCTTGGCAAGACCACTCTTGCTAGAGCTATTTATGATCAAATATCTACACGATTTGAAAGTTTGTGATCTTAGAGTGAAAACGATGGATCAGTTACAAAATGAGCTTTTTCCAGCATTGTTAGGGGAAGGAAATGCGTCTATAAGCACTCTTAATTTATCTTTTGTAAAGGATCGGCTTAGTCGTACCAAAGTTCTTGTTGCTGTTGATGATTTTAAGGATGGGCTAGTGTCATTATTAGCTACGTGGTTTGGCCCTGGAAGTAGAATTCTTGTAACAAGTAGAGATAAGCAAGTGCTAAAGAATACAACAGATAAGATATATACAATGGAGAAATTGAACGAGCATGAAGCTCTTCAACTCTTTAGCATGAAAGCCTTCAAGCAAGATTGTCCTCCGAGTGATCGTATATTGCAAGCAAAAAGGGTGGTAAGTTACGCGAAAGGCAATCCATTGGCTCTCACAGTTTTGGGTTCAACATTGTTAGGTAGAAATGACGAAGATTGGGATAGCATGTTGAAAAGATTAGGCAACATCCGCATTTCTAAAATTCATGATGTTTTAAAAACAAGTTATGATGGACTAGATCCTGAAGAGAAAAGAATATTTCTTGTCATTGTATGCTTTTTCAGAGGACAAAGTCGCGAATATGTGACAAAAATTCTGGATGCCGCCTTTGCTACTTCTGCAAATTATTCTGCGCATTTTCCTATGACTACCCTTATTGATAAATCTCTCATTATGGTTACCTCTAGCAATGAGTTGAAGGTGCACGATCTATTGCAAGAAATGGGTAGAGAAATTGCAGATGATGAATCTACACGACCTAAAAATCCTGTCAGGTTGTTGATCAATCCTAAGCGTCTCAAGGATGCATTGATGGAAAACAAGGTGAGCTTTCTTAATTCATTATGTTTTAACTGATATAATAATATTGAATGCATATTGTATTTTCAATTGTTAGAGAAATGGAGCAATTGAAGGAATATCAGTGGACATGTCTATGGAAAGTGAGATTCACTTAGAACCTGACGTGTTTGCAAAGATGTATAATCTTAGATTTCTCGAGTTCTATTGGCCCAACGAGGACTTTCATAGATATAGAGAAGAAAATTTTCATCTTTCATGTCAAGGGCTTCTGTCTCTTTCCAAGACATTGACTTATCTCAACTGGACTAAATTTCCTTTGAAGTCAATACCATCAAAGTTCTTTCCAGAAAGTCTAGTTGTGCTTCGGCTGCCGTATAACAAGGTTAAAAAGCTTTGGGATGGAGTACAGGTATTTAATTATTTATATATGCTAATAGTTCTAATAGTAGTAGCTTCCATATAATGGAGTACATGTATTTAATTTCGTTTTTTGTTGTGGGTTCATGACAGAATCTTGTCAATTTAATAGAGATTGATCTCTCACTATCCGAATATTTGACTGAAATTCCTGATCTGTCAAAGGCTATTAAAATTGAGACCATCAAACTGTATGGCTGTGGAAGTTTAGTTGAGGTTCACCCATCCATTCAATTTCTTCACAAACTGGAATTTTTTTATCTTCACGATTGTAAAAGACTGAGGTATCTTCCAAGAAGAATCGAATCAAAAGCCTTAAAAATTTTGAATATGGGTGATTGCCCAATGGTGGAAAGTTGTCCAGAGATTACTCAAGCAAATATGAATCCAGTTGGGCTTTGTTTGTGGGGCTCCAGAAATCTTAGGAGCCTTCCCGACAGCATCTGCAATCTAACATGGCTTAATTTAGGTGGATCGGGAATTCAAGAGTTACCCTCATCCATTGAACATCTGAGTTGCCTTTGCACTTTGAACCTCAGAAATTGCAGATATCTTGAAAGACTTCCGAGCTGTATCCAGAAGCATCCGCAACTCCGGGATTTGGATGTGAGCAGTTGCGAGAGTCTTAGTTCCTTGCCAGAGCTTCCACCATCTTTGCACGATCTAGTTGCACACAACTGCATATCACTGCAAACCATATCAACCAACTTCAGGAAATGTTGCAATCTTAAGTTTGCAAATTTTGCAAATTCCTCGAGATTGGATCAGAAAGCACTTGCGGCAGAGGCTCAGTTCACAACCCCGAATGTAAGCTTATTAAGCTAACCAAAATTTTCTTTTACATTTGATTTCTAGCTAAATGTTTGATTTTGTGTTGCAGTATTGTCGTATACTATTATATCCTGGAAGTGAAGTTCCAGGATGGTTCACCCATCGAAGTACGGGATCTTCCATAAACATACAGTTTCCTTTAAATTGGGATCAGTTCAAGGGAGTGGTTTTCGGCATCGTCTATGAATTTAGGAGACCTGATAATTTTCATTTGATGTCGGATCATTATGGTTTCAAGATGGATCTTTTAGAACGTGATAATAGTTGTGAAGTACGTGATGGCCTTTGGAGTTGTTGTTATTGTCCTATTGGTATAGCTAATTCAGATCATGTGCTAATTGTTTACCAGAGAGACAACCCGTTCAAAGAATATTCAGCCACTTTATCTTCATTTCAATTCTGTCCGATTGTGCTGAATCGTTACTCTCAAAAAGAAGAAAAAAATAATGTGAAAGCCGAAATTTTAAAGCATTGGAAGGTAAAAAGATGCGGGGTTCATCTGATACGAGATGATGCAGAGTCTATAATTGTAAGTTCCTTTAAAACTATTCAGTACTCATAGAATTAAAACTACTGATACAATTAACCAAAATGTTTTAATTTATTTGTTTTTCTTTTTATACTTTTCAGTCACAAACCCTCTCCTCCTCCACTTCCCTTCCAATCGCCATAGCCCTACGCTGCTCCCTCAATGCCACAGCTGGCAAACGTAAACGCTGTCCCGTTGGATCCTCCACTGCTGCAGCCTCCTCTTTCACTTCCCGTCCAGTCGTCATAGCTGCCACAGCTGGGAAACGTAAACGCTCCCGCGTTGGATCCTCCGTTGCCGCTGCAAAACGTAAACACTGCCACCTTGGAATCATCGGCTGCCGCAGCATCTACCACGTTATCCGGCTGAATTGAAAGCAATAACATGCTCTGATTTTAAACCGATGATTGGAAGCAATATCCGTGTTGAATGCTCCGATTCTTCACGCCTTTTGTAAGTTCTATCCTAGTAAAGGTAGTGCCTAAGTTCGGGTCATCCAAATCCGACTCCAAGCCTGCTCCGGATCTTTGACTGGTATCTGATTGGCTTTTGTAATGTAAATAATGGAGGAATTAATGTACTGATTAGATGTTTCTGTTGGTTTCTGTTAGAAATTATGTGATTAATTTCTGTTGATTTCTATCCCTATACTCACGTGATTACATTTGTTGGAAGAAAGAAATTGAAAAGACTTGCCAAAAAAAATAAAATAAAAACGTTATGCTCAGAGATTGAACAAGTACTTTTGCTTGCTGCAAAATTGCAAAGTGATTGCACTTGGCACTAGCTCTTACAAAATTATTTTGCAGACACAAAAATGTATTTACATATAGAAAATTATTTTTAATTTTCATTTTTTAATAATTTGTAAAAAATATTTACTTGTTAGAAATTAAAAAATATTTTTTATTTATTAAAAATAAAAAATATGTTTAATTATTTTCATTTATAATTTATTTTTTAAAGTTAAGAGATAATTTAGTAATTGAAAAATAAAATTTATTTTATCTTCTAATACTAAAATAAATAATAAATAATGAATAAAAAATTCATAATAAAAACAACGTCGTGTTTTAAGGAAAATTTTTTAAAATAATAAAAATTTACACTTTTCTCTTAAATTTGTGAAAACAGATTTTAAATAAAAAATTTTTGAAAACACCCAAAGTAAACACAAAATTCTATTTTCTATTTTTATTTTGAAAAGTTTTCTAGAAAACTAAAATAGTTTTCTATAAGTATGCACACCCCAAGGTTCTGTTTACTTGTAGAAAACTGTTTTCTATTTTCTAACATTGATTTCCCTAGAAAACTAGATTTTCTGTTTTCTAAAGAAAACAGTAGAAAATTTGGGATATTGTCTTCATTTGTTATATTTAGAAAATAGTTTTCCAATTTTAAAAATTATATTAACTATTATAATATAAAATTTCTCTTTTACATATTTTTATGTTATTACAATACATGGTTCTTATATAATTCTATATTATATTTTAAAATAATTTTTTTATGTTTCATTAGATTATTTTTATCTCATAAACTTGTAATAAAAATGCTCAAATATATCAATTTATTAAAAAATATCAATACAGTTATAAATAAATGTGGATAAAAATAATTTATAATTAAATTCATTACAAACTAAAAAAAATTAATTTTTCACGTGATTATTTTAATCAGACCATAAACGATTTGCAATAGCTTCTCTAACTAAACTCATTTGTCTTTGTTGAGAAAAATTTATGTGAATGTGTAATATCCCGTGTTTTTAAATATTTTTACACTGTATCGGGATATGCAGTGTTAATAATTTTGAAATATAATATTGATATTTAATAAGCTTTTATTTAATTTAAATTGATTTTTAATTGTTTATCATTATTTTAAGTGCTTTACGTAAAATTTTCCCGGAACTTACATTTTCGGGGAAATTTTCACGTAAATAATGTATTATTAATTATTTTAAATATATTTACGGACTTGCATGAACTCATACGTATTTTTAAATTACTAAATAAAGCCTAAGTGTGTAAATATTTATTTAATTAGGGTTTAATTTATTATCCTAATATTTTATTATTTTTTTATTAATTTTATTGTTATTTAATTATTTTATATATTATTAAATTTTAAATTATTATAATAAGTTTGTGGTGTGTGATTTTTTCCAAATATTTTATTATTATTATTATTTTTCTTTTTCTTTTTTTTTTCTTTTCTTTTTCTTTTTCTTTTCTTTTTCTTTTTCTTTTTCTTTTCTTTTCTTCTTCTCCTTCGGTTTTCTTCTCCCCGACCCTCCTCCATCTTCCCCTCACCGCTGTTACTCCGATCACCGGCCGTCAAAGTGCCTCCCCTGCTTGTCGCCGTCTTCTCCAGCTGCTCCGCCGCCCCTAACCTCCTTCCCCGGCGCCGGCTAGATTCTTTTCTCCATTTTCGGTTGAAAGCTTCATTTCTTCTCACCTCGCGATTCCGGCCACCATTTTCGACACCGCTGGTCTCTTTCTTCTCCTTGAGCTCCAGTGAGTGTGATTCTAGCTTTGGTTTGAGCTGAAATGGTCTTAATTTGCTTAGGTTTCAAATTTTCAATTTCGGCCATTTTAGGGTTTTTGATTTTTTTTGAACTTCAAATTGATTGATTCATGAAAAATTCCTTCACAAATGTTGTTCCCCTTAGATTAATATACATGTATGAAATTTTTGTGGAATTTTTGGAGATTATTTTGATTTTTGGGTATTTTTGAATATTTTAATATTATTTTAAATTAATTAAATAAATTATGAAATTGTGTTTTATGATAAATATAGGTGTTGAAATGAATTATAGGAATTTATTTTGAATTTTTATGAATTTCTAAGTATTTATTTTGAATTATTTAAGTTTATGTAATTTTGGAAAATTAGGGTTAACTATGTTTTTAATTAAAATTAATTGGTAAATTGAGTTTAAATATTGATATTATTGATAAATATGTTGAGAAAATTAATTTTGGATAATTATACTATTTTTGGTGAATTTTTAAAGTAATTATAGTATATTTATATATATAGGGGTATTTTGGTAATTTTACACAAAATTTGCTAAAAATGTAATTTAATTGGTTTTAATAGTTATTTAAGGTATAAAAATAATTTCTACAAATTGTTTAGTATTTTTAACTAATTAAAACTATTTTTCATGAATTATTTTCAATTATATATATAATATACGATTTTACTAATAAAATGAGTTTTTATCGGTTTTTATTGTGTTTAAAGGCTAATTATGTAATTTCTATTTATAAAATGAATTTCCATGTTATAAGGGTATTTTTGGTATTTCTAAATTATTCTGTGATTGTGGACCCCGATCGGTAGACTGTAGTTTGGAGTCTGACCGAGGGGTTGTGGATGAATTGTTGAGCTTGTTTTTGAAGTGTGTTTCTATGCAGGGTCGACTCTACTCTTTGAGTAGAGAGATATCCGTTTTACAGGGGAGGTTCTGTCGAATTTTCGGTAGAATTCTCGTAAAACGTGATATCCGGTCGAACCCTAATTTCGATTCTGTGTTTAATATTCTAGATCGAGTTTCTAGGATTTTCTGTTAGGTTTATTCTGATTTCTGTCATTATTGTTTGTTTAGTTGCGCCGAGACCGAGGCCTAGTGGACCAGGCCCGTCGGATCCATCTCGTGGAGCGCACTAAGTGTGAGTTACTATTTTATATATATGTGCTTTAGGATGCATGATTTTAGAATATATGTTTTATTTTGATTAAATATGCATAAATAACGTGATTAGTATTTAAGTATATCTTTAGTTATTTTTGGTTTATTTTCGGTATATATTAAAATTATATGCATGTTTTATTAATAAATTATATTTAAAATATTTTTAAATATATTTCTAGCTTAACTTATAATTTAATTGAATTTATTTGACATATATATACTCGAAATATACCTGGTTTACTTTTGGTATATTTTCAGTATATATATGGTTTATATTGTTATTTTATTTAAATTCATGCATCATTTATTTGTGAATGAATGTTTTATATTTATTAATGAAGGATATCAATAGAACGTGCTACCTAGTGGGCAGCACTAGGACTGAGTACGTACCGGTGCGCTTATAGCATTTAGGCTATATTACTAACCATTTGTGGATATTGATTGGATATGATTATTTGATGTGTGAGATATGATTTGGGAGTGTGATTGCTGGAGCTCGGTTGACCAAGTGTCTCGGGGCCGATCACACTGGCAGTCAGACTGCTGGAGCTCGGTTGACTTAGTGTCTCAGGGCCAGTCTACTGTCCAAATGGAATAAGTGAATATATTTGGAATAAGTGAGCCTGTATGGCTAGAGTGTTGTCTAACACTATTTTTGAGGTTGCGATATTATAGGGTTCTATTTGATCCTTTATAAATGATGACTTTCAGTGAAATATATATAAAATGATTTTATTGCATCTGTGTGTATTTGCCTGTATATATACATATTAGATATATAATGTTGATTGTATGCATTGTCATTTAGTATGCATGTATATATATTATAATAATTCACTCAGTGAGGTCTGACTCCCCTCCGTTGACTAATTTTTCAGGAGAGTCATCATCTTCAGACCTCAGTAGCAGGCCTGTACGCCGGATTTCTTCTGCCCCGGCTTCTTTGTGTAAACTGCTTATCTGAGTCTTGAGTTTATTTTATCTAGACACTGCAGTAGTCATTAAATTGTTAAAGAGATGTTGTATTATATTTGAATTGTATTAAGATTTATATATATGAAATGATGAGGATTGATTTAAATCCAATGGTGCTTATGCTATTATTATATTTATGATTTTTATTTTCGCTGCATTATATATTGTTATTATTACTACTGCATGTTTTATTTTATTTTTAGGCTTGCTACGGGTTCCGAATTCGAAAGAATTCCCGTTCCCTAGCGCCGGTCATGGCCCCTATTATCATAGCGGAGTTCCGTGTCAGGGCTTAGTTTTGTGAGTCGTGGCCCTACTTTTAAAGTTGTGTTTTCTATTGAACTATTGCAGTGAATTAGGTTCGAGTATGTCTTGATGAGTATTCCTTGCTTAGTTTTCTGCGTTATTCCTCCGTAGTCTATTTTGTCTGAATCATTCTATTGTGTTTTCAGAATGAGGAGGCGAGCGCGTGTTGCTCCATCAGTCGTTGAGGCTGAGGATGATGAGTCTTTTCAGGATGAGGTTTTACCTCCTGAGCAGCCAGTTAGACGTAGAGGTCGTGGCAGAGGTAGACCTCGAGGAGCGGCAGGTTGCCATAGGCAGAGAGAGTTACAGGACGAGGAGCCTGATATAGTTCCTGTGCCTCCAGTTGTTCAGCCTGTTCAGCCTACCTATCAGCAGGGTATGTCTAACCTTGAGGCAGCTTTGTTCTATGCTCGAGTTGGCAGGATTGCTTTTGATGGGACTTCCGATCCGTTAGATTTTTTGCATGCGATTGAGACGAGGACTCGGACTGCTCACACTGAGTACCAACGGATCATGATCGTAGAGTTTTCTGTTGAGGGACCAGCCCTAGATTGGTTTATTCAGGTGATCCAGCCTTACATGATGACGATGACCTAGGCTCAGTTCTGAGAGCGATTTATGAGGAGATTCTGTCCAGAGCCTCTCCGTATGAGCTATCGTCTCAGACTGACCAGTATTTATCATGGAGATCGATCTATAGAGGAGTATACCTAAGAGTTTCTCCGTCTAGGTAGATATGCAGAGGATCTGATGCGAGACCAGTATTTCATGGTCACTACCTATGTTACTGGTTTGGGTTCAGCATTTGCTGGTATGCCTACAGCAGGCCTTACTCTGGAGTCTGTAATTGAGTTGGCCAAGGAGATTGAGCTGAGGCTAGTTAGGCAGGGAGCGATGCCTGATTATTACCAGCTAGGAGTTCAGTCGAGTGGATTGCAGGCTACTCCATATTCAAGTTTTCATGTTGGTTCGAGTAGTCAGCAGCGAGGTCTGACTCAGCAGAGTCAAAGGCAGCAGCAGCGAGTGCATCGGAGCAGTAGACATGGCCGTGGAGGTCAGCGTAGATCGTTCAGATTCGGGTCAGGTGCTTCGAGCAACAGCAGTGGTCGTAGTTCTGGATCAGCGGCCAGTGTTTACTAGACTTGTGGTAAAGTCCATCAGGGACCATGTTATCTGACACCACTGACATGCTTCAGATACGGGTAGACAAGATATTTTGCCAGATCGTGTCCTTACTCTGGGTATCAGTAGCCGCAGATTCTGCGATTCCCACAGCAGTCGATTGCTAGTGCTGCACCAGTTCCATTTCAGTTACCACCAGCTCAGCATCAGAGTTCCACTCAGCTTGTCCCATAGCAGAGTCGTGGTAGAGGTACTAGAGGAGGTGCCAGAGGTGTTGGCCAGGCTTCTACCAGTCAGTAGGGAGGTCGAGGATAGGCCAGAGTTTTCCACCTTACTCAGCAGGATGCTCAGGCATCTAATGCAGTCGTGGCAGGTATTATTTCTGTTTGTTACCTAGATGCTTGGGTTTTGTTTGATCCGGGTGCCACGCATTCGTTTGTTTCTCTCATTTTTACTTCTAAATCTTGTTGGCAAGCTTCGAGGATGGCTTTTCCTTTGTCCGTTGCCACTCCTCTGAGCGATTCCTTGGACACCGATATTGTTCTTTCTGGTTGTCCAGTTCTCGTGGGAGATAGAGAATTACCCGCTGATTTGATTTTGTTGGATGTGATGGAGTTTGATGTTATTCTGGGAATGGACTGGTTATCTCAACACTATGCCATGGTAAATTGCAGGAATAAAGAGGTGACATTCAGAATTCCTGATGAAGAAGATTTTAAGTTTGTGGGTGATAGGAGTTCAGCACCTCAGAATCTTATTTCTGCTATTAAGGCTAGGAAGTTGTTGAAGAAAGGTTTTCAGGGATATTTGGCATTGGTCAGGGATACTTCAGTGGAGAAGTTGTCACTTACAGATGTTCCTGTTGCTTGTGAGTTTCCTGATGTTTTTCCCGAGGAGTTGCCAAGTTTACCACCTCACAGAGAGATTGAGTTTTGTATAGATGTGGTTCCAGGTACTACTCCTATATCTATGCCACCCTACAGAATGGCTCCTGCAGAGTTGAAAGAGTTGAAGGAGCAGTTGCAAGAGTTGTTGGATAAGGGTTTCATTAGACCTAGTGTTTCTCCTTGGGGTGCACCAGTCCTATTTGTGAAGAAGAAGGATGGTACCCTGAGACTGTGCATTGACTACAGAGACCTGAATAAGGTGACAGTGAAGAACAAGTATTCTCTCTCGAGGATAGATGACTTGTTTGATCAGCTACAGGGTGCACAGTTCTTTTCTAAGATTGACTTGAGGTCGGGTCATCAGCTGCGGATTAGTGAAGCCGATGTTCCTAAGACGGCGTTCTGCACTCGATATGGCCATTATGAGTTTCTGGTGATGTCTTTTGGTTTGACTAATGCACTAGCAGCTTTTATGGACCTGATGAACAGGGTATTCAGACCATATATGGATCAGTTTGTGGTAGTCTTCATTGATGATATACTGGTATATTCAAGGAGTATGGAGGAGCATGTATATCACTTGAGGATTATACTGTAGACACTGAGAGATCATCAGCTTTATGCTAAATTCTCGAAGTGTGATTTTTGGATGAAGAGTGTTTCTTTTCTTGGACATGTAGTGTCTAAAGAAGGTATCCAGGTTGATCCACAGAAGATTGAAATAGTGTCTGAGTGGCCTAGACCAACTTCTGTTACTGAGATTCAAAGTTTTCTGGGTTTAGCCGGGTATTATAGGCGGTTTATGTAGGATTTTTCCAAAATAGCAGCCCCTATAACTCGCTTGACTCAGAAGAATGTCAGATTCGAGTGGTCAGAAGCTTATGAGAACAGTTTCCAGTTGTTGAAGGAGAAATTGACCACAACACCAGTATTAGCTTTGCCTAATAGTGTGGATAAGTTCACAGTTTACTGTGATGCCTCTAGAATTGGCCTTGGTTGTGTGTTGATGCAGAATGGTTGGATGATAGCCTATGCTTCAAAGCAGTTGAAGAAGCATGAGCAGAACTATCCCACACATGACCTTGAAATGGCTGCAGTGATATTTGCTTTGAAGATTTAGAGACATTATCTGTACGGGGTGACTTGTGAGATATTTACTGATCACAAGAGACTTAAGTACATTTTCCAGCAGAGAGATCTGAATCTGAGGCAGAGAAGATGGTTAGAATTGTTAAAGGATTATGACTGTGAGATTCTATATCATCCAGGTACAGCTAATGTGGTAGCAGATTCCTTGAGTAGGAAGTCCTCAGGCAGTCTTGCTCACATCAGTGTTGAGAGGAGACCGTTGATCCATGAGTTGCATCTGATGGTGGATCAAGGTCTGATGATGAAGATCAGTAGGTCAGGTGGACTGCTAGCTCAGTTTAAAGTGCGATCTGTACTGAGGGATAGGATTAAAGCAGCTCAGAGCCAAGATCCTATTCTAGAAGAGCTTGTAAAGAATGTCAGAGCAGGGAAGTTCACTAATTTCACACTCGATGATGATGGTGTGTTATGGATCAGTGGTAGATTGTGTGTTCCTGATGTGGATGATTTGAGAGAAGAGATCCTAGAGGAAGCACATTCTACAGCTTATAGCGTACATCCAGGTGTTACGAAGATGTACCACAGTATCAGAGATTTATACTGGTGGGATGGATTGAAGAAAGATGTCGCTGATTATGTTGCTAAGTGTCTGACGTGTTAGCAAGTGAAAGCCGAACATCAGAAACCTTCTGGGAAGCTTAGCCTCTTCCTATTCCCGAGTGGAAGTGGGAAAGGATAGCTATGGATTTTGTGGTAGGTTTACCTCGTTCGAAGGATGGATACGATTCCATTTGGGTGATTGTAGACAGGTTGACGAAGTCTGCACATTTCTTGCCTGTGAAAGCCACTTATTCTGTAGCTAGATTGGCGAAGTTATATATGAAGCATATTGTGTGCCTTCATGGAGTACCTGTATCCATTGTGTCAGATAGAGGTTCAGTGTTTACTTCTCATTTTTAGCAGAAGTTGCAGGAAGCGATGGGCACTAGGTTGGACTTCAGTATTGCTTTTCATCCTCAAACAGATGGTCAATCTGAGAGGACGATCCAGACACTGGAAGATATGTTGAGGATGTGTGTCCTGGATTTGAGAGGTAGCTGGGATGATCATTTGCCACTTGTTGAGTTTGCATATAATAACAGCTACCATAGCAGTATTGGTGTGGCACCGTATGAGGCGTTGTATGGAAGGAAGTGTAGATCCCCTTTGAGTTGGGATGAGATTGGTGAGAGAGCTTTGACTGGACCTGAGATGGTTCAGGATGCTGCAGAGAAAGTCACCGTGATTAAGCGCAGATTAGAGACCGCAGCTAGTAGACAGAAGAGTTATGCGGATCCTAGGCGTAGAGATGTGGAGTTTCAGGTCGGAGATTTTGTTTTTCTGAAGGTATCTCTGATGAAGGGTGTGATGAGATTTGGTAGGAAGGGTAAGTTAGCACCGAGATATATCGGACCGTATGAGATTCTGGAGAGAGTTGGCACTGTTGCATATCTGTTGGATTTACCTCCGAGTATGTCACAGGTGCATCCAGTATTTCATATCTCGATGTTGAGGAAGTATATCTCAGACCCTTCACACGTGTTGTAGCCTGACAGTGTGGAAGTGAGTGAAGATTTGACGTTTGTGGAAGAATCTGTGGCGATCATTGATTATCAAGTTCGACAATTACGTTCGAAACAGATTCTAATGGTCAAGGTTCTGTAGTGTAGCAACAGAGTTGAGGAGCATACGTGGGAGACTGAAGCTGAGATGCGAGCTTCTTACCCGTATCTCTTTCTTTCTTGATCCTATTTTCTGGAATTCGGGGATGAATTCTTGTAAGGGGGGAAGACTGTAATATCCCGTGTTTTTAAACATTTTTACATTGTATCGAGATATGCAGTGTTAATAATTTTGAAATATAATATTGATATTTAATAAGCTTTTATTTAATTTAAATTGATTTTTAATTGTTTATCATTATTTTAAGTGTTTTACGTAAAATTTTCTCGGGACTTGCATTTTCGGGGAAATTTTCACGTAAATAATGTATTATTAATTATTTTAAATATATTTACGGACTTGCATGAACTCATACGTATTTTTAAATTACTAAATAAAGCCTAAGTGTGTAAATATTTATTTAATTAGGGTTTAATTTATTACCCTAATATTTTATTATTTGTTTATTAATTTTATTGTTATTTAATTATTTTATTTATTATTAAATTTTAAATTATTATAATAAGTGTGTGGTGTGTGATTTTTCCCAAATATTTTATTATTATTATTTTTTTTCTTTTTCTTTTTTTTTTTCTTTTCTTTTTCTTTTTCTTTTCTTTTTCTTTTCTTTTCTTCTTCTCCTTCGGTTTTCTTCTCCCCGACCCTCCTCCATCTTCCCCTCATCGTTGCTACTTCAATCACCGGCCATCAGAGTGCCTCCCCTACGTGTCGCCGTCTTCTCCAGTTGCTCTGCCTCCCCTACGTGTCGCCGTCTTCTCCAGTTGCTCTGCCGCCCCTAACCTCCTTCCCCGGCGCCGACTAGCTTCTTTTCTCCATTTTCGACCGAAAGCTTCATTTCTTCTCACCTAGCGATTCCGGCCACCATTTTTGACACCGCCAGTTTCTTTCTTCTCCTTGAGCTCCGGTGAGTGTGATTCTAGCTTTGGTTTGAGCTGAAATGGTCTTGATTTGCTTAGGTTTCGAATTTTTGATTTCGGCCATTTTAGGGTTTTTTATTTTTTTGAACTTCGAATTGATTGATTCATGAAAAATTCCTTCATAAATGTTGTTCCCCTTAGCTTAATATACATGTATGAATTTTTTTGGAATTTTTGGAGATTATTTTGATTTTTGGGTATTTTTGAATATTTTAATACTATTTTCTAATTTTCGTAAATTAATTAAATAAATTATGAAATTGTGTTTTATAATAAATATAGGTATTGAAATGAATTATAGGAATTTATTTTGAATTTTTATGAATTTCTAAGTATTTATTTTGAATTATTTAAGTTTATGTAATTTTGAATTAATTTTAAACCTATTTCCAGGCTAATGTATAATAAACCTTATCGTGATTAGATAGATAAATTGCATCCATTTCCTAGGAGATATAAAATGCCTGAATTTATACTATTTTTGGGTGAGGAGAAACACCAATCTTCAATTGAGTATGTAGCCCAATTTGCAGTACAATATAAAGAGGCATCGGCCAATGACTTTTAGAGGTTGAGACTCTTTAGCAACTCCCTAACCAAATCAGCGTTCACTTGGTATACACACTTACCCTCCAACTCTATCACCACTTGGAAAAATTTAGAGGAAAAGTTCCATGTGGAATTTTATAAGGCTAGGCTTGACATCTCCTTGGCTGATATAGTTAAGATCTCTCAATTACTAAGGGAGTCTATGGAATAATATGCAATGAGGTTCCACAAGCTTAAGACTCGATGTCTCATCATTGAAGCTGAATGTGTCCCTATATTAGTTAGAGGACTTAACTATTTAATGAGGGGGCACTTCGAGGGTCACCATTAAGGACCTATTTGAGTTGGCTACTCGGGCTACCAACTATAAAAGGTTGCTTAAAGAAAAAGACCAAAGAAGGTCTTCCTCAAAGGGGACTTACTATCAAGATCCCCTTGAAGTATCGACCATAAATGAAGACTATGAGACTGATATTGATGATGAAGCCATTAATGTGGTTGAATATATCGATACCAAAACTAATGACTGTCAGACCTTGATTGGTCGACAATGGTAAAAGAGAAAAAGAAAAATCCTAAGTGAAACCAAATAGCCAAGGAATATTCTTTTAATCTTACTAAGGCCTATGATATCTTTGATGCCCTTATCAAAGACTGCCCAGTTAAACTTTTTGATGGCCATGTCATTCCTCCTCTAAAGGATTGGGCTAGTAAAGAATATTGTAAATGGCATAACTCTTAAAGGCATACTACTAATAACTGTGTTGTTTTTAGGAATCTAATTCAGAAAGTCATCGATGATGGGAAGCTTTTATTTCCAAGAAAGGGGAAAGCTTAAACCATCAGCATGATATTACCTAGAATACCATGCAATATGATCTTCCCCAAATACGTGAAGGTTCTTGACCCAAAAAAAGGAGAACCATGGACTTATGATTGGCCAAAAGTTAGGATAAAACTGAAACTCCTAAAGGGAGAAGCAAAATGCTCAAAGGTGAACAAGGAAGTTTCTTTCACTAATGAGGAAGAGATCACATGCCCGACCTACCAGCATTCCTTCAAGTACACTCCAAGGAAGTGCAATAGGTCACCAAAGGCTATAAAAATAGACTGATATCATTCTCCAAATTGGTCTATGGTTAAGGAAAGGCAAAGGACATCCCAATCTAATAACAAAGGCCGATCTAATTCACCTAAACAACCAAAACTAAAGAGTGACAAAGACAGGGCTCCCTAACTAAATCATGGCCATAAGCCATATAGGCCTCATAAATGGTAGAATTAAGACATCAATTAAGGCCTCAAACATTGATTTTAGGGGGCATTATTTGTACCAGCCCAAAATGGCCTAAGGCATATATCTAAAACCATGAGCCAAGTTCAACTTGCTCGTGGAGGCCCGCTGGCATCTAGCAAGTAAATTATGGTTGAGTAGCTATTTGTTTGGCAAGTCTAACCATTTCCTTAATTAAGGACTACCTTACACAGAATTAGGAAATGATCATTTGTGATTTATGTCCTTAAGACTATATTAGGAAGGTTTTATTTTGATTTATTTCCTTATTATAGATTAGGTAAGTTTATTATTTTGATTATTTTTTTAATTTACATTAGGAAGGTCTTCTTTTCATTTATTTCCTTTTAAATTCAGACTCCAAAGTTTATAAAAGCTAGTGCCCCTACATTGTGAAAGTCTCTACACATTTTGATAAAAACTCAATAATATTATTAGTTCATTTCACTCTCTTAAACCCAATGTCTATTTTTACTCAGATCCTAGTGATCAAGGCTTCCTAGTGAGGCCAACCTCTTACTTGATTCATTTCTTAAAGGTTAAAAGGGACTTGAACTTGTTTCTTGCTCCTATCACCACCCTAAACTAGTGATAAAACTCTTGTTCTTCTACTCAACTTTATGTGATATTGTAAAAGGCTCACACGAACCTACTTTAAACAGTCAAAAGGTGCTTAGGCGGATTCCCTCACATACTAAAAAGGAACTTAAATGATGTGAAAATATGTATAATTAATCACGATGCAAAACTTTGCAAGGTTGTAATAAAACTGTGCCTGAGGTACGACTAGGTTTTATAAGATCTCAGACTGTGTTTGAGACACAATAGCTCATGTGATTTGAAGAGATTATTCATACTTTTAAGTACATTATAAGCCAGAAAGTTAGATAGGATAAGATCGAGATTAAGTACACCTTAAGACATTATGTGACACTAGACTTGGATTAGAGGGTTTAGGTTAAGCCGACTGATACCCCATTTCACATGCACATTGTTCGTGAGGACCATGGAGAGCATGTTTTTCCTGTTATTCGAGTGTTGTATGAGACTGCTTTTGACATCCATGTCACTTTAGTCCTAGTAAAGGACTAAAGTGACTTTTTAATGCTACTTTAGACTTTATGCATGTCATACCCTCCTAATGTATATATAAAAACTCTGATAGGTTAGGGCTTAAGGGACATGTAAGGTATTTACTCGTTTCATTTTTGTTACTATTTGCATAATCATGCTCTTAATTTTGACTTTAATGCATAATTTAAGTTGCTAATAATTTTATTTAAGTGTGTAGGAACTTAATTTAAGTTGTTCAAAGCTTAAAAATATGAAATACTCTTTAAAGAAGTATTTAACATGTATTTGATGAAGTACATGAGTCAATGCAAGTGCCTAAGTTACTTGATGCAGAAGGAGCCAAGAAAAAAAATAAAATTGTTGACTTACAGGTGTTTGCTCATAAGCCAATCATAAGTTATCCCCTGTTGGTGCCCATTTTGGGCCTTTTTAAATGATTTGGGTGGCATCGCTCATAGTCATGAGTAGCTCATGAGGGCAGTCCAAATAGCTTACAATGAGCAAATTTGAATAAATTTGAAAGGCAACAATCCTCAAATCGATCTTCACGAGCTAGGACACTGGCCTCACAATCATGTGTTGAGTGTAATTTTACGCTTGTTCTAGAGTTGAATTTTAATGAATTATGGATAGTAGTTAATGATAGTTAGGAAGAATTTTGGTTTAATTAGGCATTTTGTTTAGATTAGACCTTCATTATAGTTTCCTATTTAATCTTGGTTTATTTAAGAGTTTTATTTGATTTTAAAGAGGATTTCCCCTGTTTTACAAGAAAGATTAATAGGGAAGCTTAATTAATTAAGGAGAGCTGGACTAGACCTCGTTTAGAAGCTTTTATGCCAAATCACATATTAAAGAACATTCAAGAGTCATGGGATGGCTCACAAGCGTGCCTCAAGTCATGCTCCCCTTTGTCTAAATTGAAAAAATTATGAAAGCTCATCACCAATTCACTCATGACTGTGAGCCAAGTGGTGACATAAATTTTAGGATGTGTCACGGTCTTAAGTCAAATGGTGACGAGCAAAAGAAGTTTCCTTTTTGGAGGAAACTCGAGAATTCAAGTCAAATTAGGTTTCCATTGAATTTACAATATAAAAGGGAGATAAAAAAAGTGTTTTTATTCATTCCTGATCATTCATTATCATTCTTATTCAAAGAAACACTTTTAAAGAAACATTCAAAGGAGATTGAAGAAGGAGTTGTGCATGGAGATGTTACTAAAATTCTGGGTGGCTTTGATTCTGATGTGCATTTTTCTATCAGTACCCCTAATGATAAATCTCTCATTATGGTTAAAGTCTGACAATGTGTTGGAGATGCACGATCTGTTGCGAGAAATGGGTAGAAAAATTGCAGTTGATGAATCTAGACAACCTGAAAACCGTACCAGGTTGTTGAATCCTGAGGATATCAGTGATGTATTGGAAGAAAACAAGGTGAGCTTTTCTTAATTCATTATGTTTTTAACTGATACAATAATATTGAATGCACATTGTACTATCCATTGTTAGGGAAATGAAGCAATTGAAGGAATATCATTGGACATGTCTATGGCAAGAGAGATTCACTTAGAACCTGACGTGTTTACAAAGATGCATCGTCTTAGATTTCTCGAGTTGTATTGGCCAGACGAGGACTTCGGTAGATATGGAGAAGAAAAATTTCACCTTTCACGTCAAGGGCTTTTGATCTCTTCCCAAGAGATTGAGGTATCTCCACTGGACTAAATTTTCTTTGAAGTCAATACCATTGAAGTTCTTTCCAGAAAGTCTGGTTGTGCTTCGGCTGCGGGATAGCAAGGTTAAAAAGCTTTGGGATAGAGTACAGGTATTTAATTACTTATATATGCAAATGGTTCTAATAGTAGTTGCTGTTGGTGGAAATTAAAATAACAGAGTGCTGAAACAAGAGATAACAGCAGAGAATAAGAAAGCAAAATGCAGAAATTATTTCTGAACTGATGCCTTTTATTCCAAGACTAAAAGTGTCTATTTTAAGGCTTACAAACAAACTGAACAACTGAAAAATCTGAACTAACATCAGATATTCTAGACACTACTTTATTTAACCAAAACAGAAAATTAAGCAGCAATATCTGCAACCAAAAAAATATCTTAGACTGAGTCAAATTTTGAAATCATTCTTCAACACTCTCCCTTGATTCAAAATTGCACACTTCAAGTAGCATCCTAGATAAGTTTGTCTTCGACTTGACAAAGCTTCGGTGAAGTAGTCTTCTACTTATTGAACTGAACTTTGACTTCCATAATCAAATAAAACTGAATATCCACTAGTTATCAGCTGGTATAACAGTCAACAAATTTTGTGCCAAGTTAGGAACAAATTGAACATCATGCAAAAGTTTTATTTCACCTTGAATACTTGTAATGACTACTGATCATTTTCCTTCTGCTGCATTCTTTGCCATTTCCAAGTTGCAACTTCATCTTTTGTGTCTCATCAAGCTCTTTAAACATGGATTTTGTGCCCATCATAAGGTTTTAGCTGCCACTGTCTACAAACTAGACGTATTGTTAGTATCAAAATGAGCCATAAAAGGCACTATCTGCTGCATAATTACTTGTTGATCTTTGTACCAACAATCAGCTTTTACATGCCAATATTTCTTGCAAATATGGCATTGGATGCCGCCCTTGTTGCTGTTGGATCTTTTGTTCAGACCCTTTGCTTCTATCCTTGTCAGTTTTGTGATCCTTTCTTTAGATCAACTGCATTTTCCAGCTCCTTCGCATTTGAGCCTTTTCCTTCTACTTGAAATGTCTTTTCCTCATTCCTTTTCCATTCTTGCTCACCACAGGTCTGCCTCTCTTGCCTTTGAAATTAACCTCTACAATTTTTGTTTTTGCCATGTTCTTTATAGCAAATGACTGTCCTTCCATTTTCTTTGCCAACGAACACTTCATTTTGGTTTTCCTTCTCTTTCACTTGACATGCTTTGTCTTCACTTTTCTCATCATCTTGTACTGCATAATTCACTTCATCGTTCTTTTTGCTTCTTTGCTCTTTGGACTGCCTTTGTTGTCCATCAATTGTTCTTTTCCTTCATAAAATGAACTTCTGCCATGTTCATTTTCTTCCATTTTTGTAAACTCCTTTTGATAAGAGTTCTCCCCCTTCATTTGAAAGGCTTTTTCTGCATACTTCTCAGTTGACAAGTCATTAGACTCCTCAACTACAACCTTCATAGGCAAAGTCTCAAACTCATGCCGAAGAGTCCTTTTGATAAGAGTTCTCCCCCTTCATTTGAAATGCTTTTTCTGCATACTTCTCAGTTGACAAGTCATTAGACTCCTCAACTACAACCTTCATGGGCAAAGTCTCAAACTCTTGCTGAAGAATTTGATGTTGCACAGCCATTGCCTTTGTACTCAATTTTCAAAATCTTCTATGCTTGCTTTGAAGCTGCATGAACCTCCATTGACAGCCAATTTTAGAGAATAATTAAATCAGCTACAAGGCCATATTTCTTTTTTCTTTCACCCAACTACAATCGAACCTGCTCTGATACCACTGTTGGTGGAAATTTAAAAGAACAGAGTGCTAAAACAAGAGATAACAGCAGAGAATAAGAAAGCAAAATGCGGAAATTATTTTCTGAACTGATGCCTTTTATTCCAAGACTAAAAGTGCCTATTTATAGGCTTACAAAGAAACTGAACAACTGAAAAATCTGAACTAACATCAGATATTCTAGACACTACTTTATTTAACCAAAACAGAAAATTAAGCAGCAATATCTGCAACTAAAACAAATATCTTAGACTGAGTCAAATTTTGAATCATTCTTCAACAGTTGCTTCCATATTTACCTGAATCATGCATGAAATTGATGCTACATTTTTTTTTTTGGTGGGTTTGTTCATGACAGAATCTTCTCAATTTAATAGAAATTGATTTCTCAGAATCCCAATATTTGACTGGAATTCCTGATCTGTCAAAGTCTGTAAATATTGAGACCATCAAACTGAATAGCTGTACAAGTTTAGTAATGATTCACTTATCCATTCAATATCTTCACAAACTGGAATTTTTCTATCTTGAGGGTTGTGAAAAGCTGAAGAATCTTCCAAGAAGAATCGAATCAAAAGCTTTCAAAGTTCTTAATATGATTGGTTGCCTAAGGGTGAAAAGGTGTCCAGAGATTACTCAAGTAAATATGCAAGATTTGTCTTTAGATTGTGCTGCGATGACACAAGTGCCAGAATCAATGCTGCTTCTCTCAACAGTTTTGAAATTATATGTAACAAATTGCAGAAAGGTGTCGAGCCTGCCACGCAACTTCTGTAAATTGAAATCTCTTCGGAGACTTTCTTTAAGGAAATGGTCTGAACTTGAGAGTTTTCCAGATATCCCAGAGCCTATGAATCTAGTCGAGTTGGATTTGAGTAACTGCAAAAATCTTAGGAGGCTTCCGGACAGCATCTACAATCTAAAATCCTTGCTATATCTTGATTTAGAAGGAGCAGGTATCCGAGAGTTACCTCCATCCATAGAACATCTGAGTTGCATTCTATCGTTGGAGCTCAGTGATTGCAGATATCTTGAAAACCTTCCAAGCTGTATCCACAGGCTTCCACAACTCAAGGATTGGCTCTTGATGAAATGCGAAAGTCTTAGTTCATTGCCGGAGTTTCCACCATCTTTAAAAGTTCTAATGGCAAACGACTGCATATCACTGCAAACCATATCAAGCAACTTCAGCAAATGTTGCAATCTTTCCTTTGCAGAATTTACAAATTGCTCGAGATTAGATCACAAGGCACTTGAGGCAGAGGATCAGTTTATAACTCAGAATGTAAGGCCATTAAGCTAACCAAAATTTTATTATATATTTCATTTCTACCAAAATGTTTGATTTTGTGCTGCAGTGTGATGGTTCTCTGTTATATGCTGGAAGTGAAGTTCCAAGATGGTTCACCCATCAAAGTATGGGATCTTCCATAACCACACAGTTTCCTTTAAATTGGGATCAGTTCAAAGGAGTGGTTTGCTACATCATCTTTGAATTTAGGAAACATCCCAACGGGTTATATAACTTTGGTTTCAAAATCGATCCTGTAGACCCTGATAACAATGGTGAAGTACGCGACGGCTTTTGCAGTTACCCTTGTCCAAGCTATATTCTGTCTGATTCAGATCATGTGCTAATTGTGTACCACAGTCACAACCCGTTCAAAGAATATTCAGCCACTCTATCTTCATTTCAATTCTGCCCATATACAGAGTCTGTAAATAATAAGATTCCTGAAATTTTAAAGCATTGCAAGGTGAAAAAATGCGGGGTTCATCTGCTACAAGATGATGCAGAGTCTATAATTGTAAGTTGCTGATACCAACAGCACTGATAGAACATCTGCTAAACTGGTTGTGTACGATGATCTAAAATGTTGACGACTCTTATTTATATGTTTTTTTCCACTTTCAGTCACAAACTGCCTCCTCCTCCACTTCCACTTCCAGTCCGGGAGTCATAGCTCCACGCGGCTCCACCTCTGCCACAGCTGGCATACTTAGACCCCGCATTGGATCCTCCATTGTCACAGCCTCCTCCGGCAGAATCGGATTCTACACCGATGATGCTCCGGTACTCGTCTCTCCTACTGTAGTTCTCATTATAAGCTTCTGCTTCATCAGCTTCGTGACCACTGTTCATGTTGTTGGAAAGTTTTATCTTAGTAAGGTAGCTACCGGTGCCTCAGTTCGAGTCACCTGAACCGACTCCAAACATGTTCTGATTAGATGATTGGCTTTCCTTGTTTTTGAAATTAATTTCCTATAAATTATTAGATATTTCTGCTTGTTTCTATTTATTGTTAGTGTTTGGCATTGGATATTTTATACTATATTTGGTTTAATTCTACCAATAAATTTATTTCATTTTCAAATAAATAACATAATTTATTTTTAAATAAATTTTTATTAATAAAACATGTTTAGTTCAAATGAATAATTTATAAAATTCATTTCAAATAAATTCGATATTTTGTTACATTATATCACTGCAAAAAAATATATATTTTAGCGACGTAACCAAGTTACGCGATTGCTCAAATCTAATATGTTGTCACCATTCCCTCCCTTAGTAACAATGGGTGCTCCAATCATTAGCTTAGCTTAAGGACCCCATTCAATCCATCTGAAAATGAGTCTATGGCACACACCTCAAATCCCCTCGTCCGTCCAGGCGCCCCTCCTTTGAGTGAGGATACATCCAATACAATCCTGTTGAATCAAATATGATCATAGTTTAGAGTCAAGAATCAGACCATTCAAGCACTCAATTGGATATGGCACAACAAATCTGAATTAAGTATGATTATGCAAAAATTTGATTTCATTAATAAAAAAGAAAGGGGACTGCAAAATGCAATATATAGTTCATATGAAGGGAAAAAATACCTAATATAGCATGATTTACTAATTAGTAAATAATGTAATTAAACAAAGGGCACAAATAAATTAATGAACCAAGAAGAACAGCATCCAAAGGGCACAAATAATAGAAAACTAAGGCTTAATTAAACTATAAATGGTAAAGCAAAAGAAGCCAAAATGGAAAAGAATACCTAGCCGATGGCTGCAAAGAATGCCAGAGGTATCATCAATTCCCATCCATTGATGGTCAAGCTGACAAATAAAAAAAAATCATTGATGCTCTGTGTACCAAAACATTCACAAGTGGTAAATAATAATAACAATAAGAAATTAAACAAGTCCATGAATATCCCAGAAAAAGTGCAAAGTCAAAGTCCAATATCTAATGAGAACATTAGCAAAATAGGTGGAGAACTATTGCTACTATTAAACAAAGTGATGCAATAATCGTAATAAAGAAAAAAGCATGATCTAAGACTTCTTAAAAAAATGAATTATCATGAATTTTGTGCTTCTTTGAAAGCATGAACATGCTTTCTCCCTTCATGCATATGAGAAGAGGCAAAACGGAACCTATTCCACTTACAGTTACAATTGTAATTAGTCTATTTGATGCTAACATTTGCAGCTCTTGACGAAGACTGTCAACCTATACATGTCAAGAACTATATCAAAATTCATAATTTCTAGCAGAGATACTCCTACACAGAAAAAGAAACCTAGCAGAGATACTCTACATTGCTTTTGTGTGTGTGTGTGTGTGTGTGTGTGTGTGTATACACATAAGAAAACCAAAGCAAATTTAAGGACAAAATAAAACCAAAGCAAATTTGACATTTAGTAATGAAATTTTAATTGTGGCTACCATTCAGCTCATATTTTGATTCATAGGAAAAATCTAAGAGCACTTATAATTTAATGATATTCTAATTAAGCTTCTTCCCCTTCCCTAATGTTTTCGTAACAAGGGCAGCCTCAAGCAACTGCCAAGCATCATTACCACCTAATCTACCCTTCCTCTTCTAAAATGGTTGATATACGAACCTGAGCCATCAAAGAATCATTAAGTGGTTTCCTAGCTGGTCAAGTAGATTCCTCCCATTTCATTTGCTTAAAAGCAATCTGCAATAGAAGGAAATCATTAACAGTGAACATTTAAAAGAGTATTTCACATATTTTCAGAAAAAAAAATTTCCATTGGATTGAAAGCTGTAACACAAAAAAATCAACAACAAATTTTATTTTTAGAATATAATTAGAACTGATACAATTGAAAATTGAAGTACCTTGAATGCACCTGAAACAAAAGCAACTACCAACACAGACCAGCAACAACACTCTCCAGTCTACATTGATAGCAATAAGACTTAGATTTACCTCTCAGCGAGAAGGGGAAATCAGATCTTCGAAGAGCAAATAGCAAGCTGTGTCCATGGTGTTCGTGTCCATAACCTTTTCTCCTTCGCAGCAAGCTTGAAACCGCCAAGATCCAAGAGAAAACATAGGAAAAAAATCGTAAAAAAAGCATGAATCGACTAATAGATCTCATCTTCTTCTATCTTGGTGAAGAAAGGTGACGATTCGAAGGGAGCGAAGGGAAGTAGGGCGAGATAAGAGAAGAGAAAATGAGAAGAGAAAACAGAGGTGGGAAGGAGCGGTTGAGAAGGGTCTGGAAGGACGGTGAGGGTGGGTGAAAATTAGGGTTGTGATTGGGTAAGTGATTTTCTCCATCCAAGCTTTCAAATCAGCGATGGAATTCAAAATTCAGCGCTACCGTCCTATTTTTAATTTTTTTTTTAAATTTAATCCATTAATTTTATAAAAATAAATAAATTGAATATTGACCTATTAAATGCTTTAAAAATCTTAAAATCAAATTAATTTATTATTAAAGTAAAAATATTTAAAAAATATAAATGTGGCCTATCAAATGTTGTATAATAAATTCAATATAAGATACATTTAAATTGAATTATGAAAAGTTTCATTGATTGTAAGAAAAAGGTAATTATAAAATTTTGAGAAAAAAATATTAATATGCAAACTAGAATATTTTTTAAAATTAATATGAATTAAATGAATAATTTATCATATTTTTATTGAATCGAAACTTGAAAATTTTAAAAAAAATATAAATAATTGAAAGTTTTATAAATAAAATATTGAAAACTTAGCAATGGATTTCAAAATCCATTGCTAATTTTTCAATATATTTTTTTAGAATTTAATCCATTAAATTTATAAAAATAAATGAATTGAATATTGACCTATCAAATGTTGTAAAAATATTCAAAATCAAATTAATGTAATATTAAATAAAAAAATATTTAAAAATTAAAATGTGGCCTATCAATATAAGATATTTTTAAATTGAATTAAGAAAATTTTCATTAATTATAAAAAAAAGGTATTTATAAAAATTTGAGAAAATAATATTAATATGTAAACTAGAATATTTCTTAAAAATAATATGAATTAAATGAACAATTTATCATATTTTTATTGAATCAAAGCTTGAAAATTTTAAAAAGAATATATATAGTTTAAAATTTCGTAAAAAAAATTATTGAAAAAATGTTAGCAATGGATTTTGATTTTGGTCGCTATTTTAGCAACGGAATTCGATTCCTCTGCTAGTTAGAGATGGAATGACTTTTTCGTTGCTATTTAACGACAAAATGACTTTTCTGTCACTATTTAGTGGCTTTCGTCGCTAAATTGCTATTTTCTTATAGTGCATATTTGCTGTAAATCTAAAATTCAAGTTAATTTTTAATTTTAGTCCAAAATAACTTTAAATAGAAAGATATTTTTCAAAATAAAAATAATGAAGGGTATTTTAGTCATTTAGAAATCTTTATTTAAAAGTTGTGGAATTTATTTAAAAATTTCAACCATTTTTTAAAATTTTGATGTAGTTATAATCAATTTTACAAGTTTTAAAATTTGGAATTGCAAACAAATTATACAATATATTCATTTAATTAAATCAAATACACATCATTTTCACAAAAAAATTTATAAAATTTTGTGAAATTCATTTATACCAAACATGCTTAAAATTTTGAGCATTTCTTTAAAACTCTCATCGCCATAAAAGGTCATTCAATAAGTCGATCAATATGAGTGTGTTAGGGCGACACTGCTAAACTTTTCATGCTATGTGACTTAATTGTCTAAATACAGCTCTATTGATGCAAGAGATTTTCAAGCTCATCCATGTCATGATGGTAGATGGACAGATCTTGAATGTCGTGCCTTTGTGTTCTGCACTTTATCGAAGGTACTATGAAGTTGTTACTTATTATTCGAATCAATCTCCTGTGCAAAGCAGATGAGAAAGTATTGCTCTGACAATCTTTACACTATTTTTAATATGAATTTGTCACTGATGACTGAATTGAATTTCTTTATGATTATGCTTAGAGAAATTGTGATTTGGTTGTGTTTTTAAGAGGTCGAGCTAAATTCCTAGCAAGCAAAGATAATTCGGAATTGAATTTGATTTTCCCACAGACGGCGCCACATGATAACTCTGAATTGATATTTTTGTTTGTGGAACCTATATAGACGAGGAGAACAGGTAAAGGGGCGAGGTTTCCCCCATAAACACTCTGAAACTTAAGTCAGTAATAATATGAGAGAAAATATAATAAAGCGAATAGGCATAATAGAATAGAGAATAGAGAATAAATGAGCAAAAGATGATTGCTTGTGATGATAAGGTGATGGAATGATATCTTGATGATGTTGTATGATGAAAATGAGGAGATGAGTGAATATGAGAATGAGAATATGAATGAATGACATGAGATATCATGAGATGTATTTATAGGAGAATGTATTGCTCAAATCTCTTAGAAATATTATTCCTTAGTCTTGTAGGATTATCTTGTTTATGAGAGAAGAAAACTTCTTTTGTTGAATAGTATTTCTAATTGAAATAGACTTTCTTATTAATTTTTTTTCTTATTCAAGTAATCTTCTCTTTTGAGAGAATGTAACCCTTATTAAAATAACATACTAATATGAGTTATCAATTTCATTTGACAAAAGAACATAGAACAAGAAAATAATTGAGCAAGTGTGGTGGACATTGCAAATTTGGTACAATTTTTATCTTCGAATATGTCTATCTATGGCGAACCCAACCCCTCCGCCTAGGCATCGGTTGAAAAAAAAAAAAAAGTTTTTTTGAGGATTAATAAATTTTTTTACAAATATTACAAGACTAAATTTTATATAGCTTTTGGTTAGAGGGCAAGTGGCCCCTACCTGCTTCAGTTTTTTGTCCTTATGGGTTTTGCAAAAGAAGAAAGTTTGCTTTTCTAATATATATATATATATCTATCTAAATCACTGTTATTCAATGTACTGGGTTCCACTTAATCTTTTGAATAACCGGTAATAAAATAAGAAAATATGCTTCCCTTTCAATCATCAATTCTTATTTTGACAAAAAGTATAAAATTATTTTACTGTTATTTTCTTTTGTAGATAGCAAACATTTTCCACTGTATACAAGAAAATCGGTAATCAGCGACCCATGAAATTCTTTGAGGGTGAAAAAAAAAAACGTCACTAAAAATCTTAACGTCACTATAATTCTAACGCCATTACTGTTTCTAAATTTGATGTGAGGAAAAAACAAAAATCAACAGTAGATTAAAGTTAGACGACAGGAGCACCTAGATATCGGGGGCCATTTTTTGACACCCTATAATTTTATTACAAAATACAAATTTTCCAGAAAGAAATGAACCCAATTTCCTTGAGGGTAAAAAAAAATCAAGATATAAAGTTAAAATTGTCGTTGGAAAAAAAAAAAAAGCCATCTGTGGATAGGGGAAATTTTGATTCGATTGATTTTTTTTTTCCTAATTTTTCAAAAAACCTTATTCTATGAAATGAGAAGTGAATAAAAGAAAATTTTTTCCCTGGTGTTTCGTTTTTTTTTTTTGCTCGTAA
The DNA here is from genome assembly GCA_947683625.1 of Mallotus nudiflorus. Classification (NCBI taxonomy): domain Eukaryota; kingdom Viridiplantae; phylum Streptophyta; class Magnoliopsida; order Malpighiales; family Euphorbiaceae; genus Mallotus; species Mallotus nudiflorus. The sequence continues at coordinate 4,153,321 of CANTUR010000276.1, read as the reverse complement.
TTAGTTAATTCAGTTGCTATCTTTATATTTCTGAAATTATAACTGTATTTTTAGGGGTAATTTGCATTAACTGTTCTTAACATTTTAATTAGTTCATATTGTAGTTCTAAACATTCAATTTGTCATTTAAAATTTTTAAATTTTTAATTTTAGTCTCATTGAAGCCCTTTTCTGCCTTTTTTCAGCTTGAAAAATTATGGATACACTTACATGTATCTACACACATTAATTTTATTATATTTTTTAAATAAAATTTTGGAGGTCAAAAATCATAAAGATTCTAAAATCCAAAACAAATAATATTAAAGTAAAAATAGAAAGTCATACAAAAGAGCAAAACAGCAAAAAATCCAAAACATACAATAATTAAAAAGGCCAAAGCCTCAAGCAAGCAATAACAAAACCTATAATTCTTTATAAATTGAGTATATGTGGTTTCTTGGATGCTCTTTTAGAGAGAGTTGTCTGTTGAGGACCTTGAGTTTTATTTAAAACTTTCTTTTTATGATTAGCAACAGTAGTCCACTTGCCATTTTTAAGCTCCACTTGGTCTACCCAAGACATAACTTTGTTAGCATCAAGAGTTTTATCTTCATCCTCCAAAACCAAAAGCTATTTCTTGGGCCCATGATCATATGTATATTGACTAACGGTAGCAGCAGTTTCTATTGCATCATCAGCATCTCTAGGAATGGCTGCAACATTGTTCATTCATTGCAGAGCATTTGAAACATGCTGCTCCGGAGACTCGTCCTCTTGATGACCATCCTGCATAATGTTTCCATCAGTCTTAGCAGCGTGGATAGCTGCATCCACATCTACTAAAATAGCATTATGTGTAGCCATAATAGCAGCATCTTAAACTTGGTCTGCAACTTCATTACCAGCATGAATTAATGGTGTAACCATCACAAAAGTTCTCGCCTTTCCTGAATTTGATGGATGAGCATAATCATTCAAAGATCATAGGCAACTAAAAGAATTGCGTACAAGAACAATAGGCTTCTTTTTTTTTTTTTTGTTGCCAGATTTTTTGGGTTCATTAATAGATGAACAAGTTTGATCTTTATCCCTCTTTCTACAATCGTGAGAGGCGTGTCCTATGTTACAACATATAATACAAAAAAGTGGTAAATTCTCATACAACATGTTGATGAAGAAACTCTTCCCAACCCTTTCCACAAGCAAATTTTTAGTGAAATCCACATCCACTAAAACCCGAGAATAATGTTTATAGTCACCATTTGTCACGACCAAAAACAGGGGCCATGACCGGCGCTAGGGAACGGGAATTCTTTCGAATCCGGAACCCGTAGCAAGCCTAAAAATAATAAAATAAACATGCAATAATAACAATAACAATATAATATGCAGCAGAAATAAAAATCATAATATCATAATATCATTTTCATCACTGGATTTAATCAAAATCCCATCTCATAAATATATAATCTTTTAATACAAATCCAGTTTCAACATAATACATCTCTTTAAAATAAAATACATGAAATCCAATACTTTAATTCACAACTACTGCAGTGTCTAGATAAAATAAATAAGACTCAAGTAGATAATTTACATAAAGAAGCCGGGGCGGAAGAAATCCGGCGTATTGACCTGCTACTGAGGTCTGAAGAAGTTGACTCTCCTGAAAAATAGTCAACGGAGGGGAGTCAGATCTCACTGAGTGGATTACTATAATATATATACATACACACTAAGTGATAATGCATACAATCAACAGTATATATATAATATGGATATATACAGGCAAATTCATACAGATGCAGAAAAATCATTTTTATATATTTTACTGAAAAATCCCAGTTTATGAAGGATCACATAGAACCCTAGAATATCGCAACCTCAGAAAATAGTGTTAAACAACACTCTAGCCATACAGGCTCACTTAGTCCAAATATATCCACTTAATCCATTTAGACAGTAGACTGGCCCCGAGACACTAAGTCAACCGAGCTCCAGCAGTCTGACTGCCAGTGTGATTGGCCCCGAGACACTTGGTCAACCGAGCTCCAGCAATCACACCTCCAAACCACATCTCACACATCGATAATCATATCAAATCAATATCCACGGTTAGTTAGTATTATAGCCTAAATACTATAGGCGTACCGGTACGTACTCGGTCCTAGTGCTGCCCACTAGGTAGCACGTTTTATCGATATCCTTCATCATTAAATATAAAACATTCATTCACAAATAAATGATGCATGAATTTAAATAAAATAACAATATAAACCATATATATACCGAAAATATACCAAACGTAAACCAGGTATATTTCGAGTATATATATGTCAAATAAATCCAATCAAATCATAAATTAAACTAAAAATATATTTAAAAACATTTTAAATATATTTTATTATTAAAACATGTATATAATTTATTATATACCAAAAATAAACCAAAAATATACTTAATGTAAACTTAAGAAATAATCAAATTATATATGCATATTTAATCAACATAAAACATGCATTTCTAAATCATGCATCCTAAGCATATATATATAGTATAGTAACTCACCTAATGCGCTCCACGAGACAGGTCCGACGGGCCTGGTCCACTAGCCCTCGGTCTCGGTGCAACTAAACAAGCAATAAATAATAGACATCAGAATAAACCCTAACATAAATCCTAGAATTCAATCTAGAGTATTTAAGTACGGAAATAGAATTAGGGTTCGACTGGATATCACGTTTTACGAGAATTCTACCGAAAATCCGGCAGAACCTCCCCTGTAAAACGGACATCTCTCTACTCAAAAGAGTAGAGCCAACCCTGCAAAGAAGTACACTTCGAGAAATAAGCTCAACATAAACCACAACCCCTCGGTCGGACTCCAGACTACAATCTACCGACCGGGGTCCACAAACACAGAACATATTCCAGGTATACCAAAAATATCCTTAAAACCTAGAAATACATCTCATAGGTAAAAATTACATAATTAACCTTAAAACACTGTAAAACTCGATAAAAACTCATTTTATTAGAAAAACCGTATATTATATATATAATTGAAAATAATTCATGAAAAATAGTTTTAATTAGTTAAAAATACTAAATAATTTATAGAAATCATTTTTATACCTTAAATAACTATTAAAACCAATTAAATTACATTTTTAGGCAATTTAGGGTAAAATTACCAAAATACCCCTATATATATAAATATACTTAAATTACTTCAAAAATTCACCAAAAATTATACAATTATCCAAAATTAATTTTCTCAACATATTTATCAATAATATCAATAATTAAACTCAATTAACCAATTAAATTCAAATAAAAACACAATTAACCTAATTTCTCAAAATCACATAAATTTCAATAATTCAAAATAAATACTTAGAAATTCATAAAAATTCCAAATAAATTCCTATAATTCATTTCATCACCTAATTCAACCATAAACTCCAATTTCATAATTTAAATAATTAATTTCCGAAAATTAGAAAATAATATTAAAATATTCAAAAATACCCAAAAATCCAAAAAATCTCCAAAAATTCTAAAAAAATTCAATCATGTAGATTGAGATACTAGGAACAACATTTGTGAAGGAAGTTTCCATGAATCATCCAATTCGAAGCTCAAAAAAACCAAAAACCCTAATGTGACCGAAATTGAAAATTCGAAACCTAAGCAATTCTAGATCATTTTAACTCAAACCAAAGCTAGAATCACACTCACCGGACCTCAAGGAGAAGAAAGAGACCGGCGGTGTCAAAAACGATGGCCGAAATCGACGTGATCGGCGGTAGCTCGATTTTCGGCTTCTCAAGCTATTTCCGGCCAAACTCGACAGGAAAGGGAGTTGCTGGCGGCGGGGAACGGCTGGGGATGAAGGTGGCTCACCGAGAGGCACTCTGAACGGCGGCGAATGAAGTTACAGACGGTGGAGGTGGGGGTCGCGTCCGGAGAAGAAGAAGAGAAGGGAGGGGCAGTTTTGTAAATAGGTTAAACTTTTGTAATTTGACAAATTTTAGTGTATATATGTATATATATATACTTTACACTATATAATAAAATAATATTAAATTACACACATCAAATATACACCACACACATAAAATCTAATATTTTAATAATTTATACTAAATAAAATTAATTAAATAACAGTAAAACAAATAAATAATTAATAAAATATTAGGGTAATACTAAACCCTAATTAAATAATTATACACACACAGGCTTTATTTAATAATTTAAAAATACGCATGAGTTCATGCAAGTCCGAAAATATATTTAAAATAATTAATAATACATTGTTTACGTGAAAATTTCCCCGAAAATGCAAGTCCCGGGAAAATTTTACGTAAAACACTGAAAATAATACACAGTAATTAAAATAGGTTTTAAATACATATTAACTCGTAAAAATATCATATAATATACAGAAATTATTAACACTGCATATCTCGGTACAATGTAAAAATATTTTAAAAACACGGGATATTATACCATTCATGGTTGCCTTATCAATTTTCAAAGGAATTCCTATTCCCTTAGCAATTGGAGTCAGAATTTTAGGGTGCCAGTAGTCCTATGGCAAACTATAAAATCTTACCCAAATTTGAGCATTAGCAAACTTTTGATTTGTAGGATCCAAATTAGAAGACCATTGCTACAAATGAAGCAATCCAAGTTTTAACGTTAAAGATCCTCTACTCTATACTACATTCTTGTCAGCATTGGAATTCAAAATAACATGGTAACAACCATAAACAAGAGAAATAAGTTTCCAGACTATGAAAAGTCCCTAGATGGTGGTATGCTTCTGTTTCAAATCATGTCAAACCTCATGGTTGTTCACCCTTTGATAAAATCAAATGAGCAATAAGGGCATTCTTACAGCGTAAAAGACTTTGTCATACAATTGTTCATCAACCTTAATGGTTATGTATCCTCTTTTATTTGAAGGTGGAGACTCCATCAAAGAAGGAGAGCCGATAACCGCTGCTGCATATGACTGTTTGGCAACAACTGGCTTAAACATGTTGGTGTGATCGATGTAATCCATGACAGATAACCAGGATAGCTAGATGCCACTACTGGTGAGCGGGGATAAAGGAAAAAGCTAGGGATTTCTTTGCATCATGACAGCTAGGGTTTCCCTTAACTCCCAATCTTAATTTTATTATATTAGTATTCCATGGTAATTTGCATTCATTGTTCCTACTATTTTAATCAGATTGTTTTCCCGTTCTAAACATTCAATTTGTCATTTTACATTCTCAAAATTTTCATTTTGGTCCCATTGAAGCCCCTTTGCCTTCTTTTTTACCTTGAAAAATTACCGATACGCTTCTCTGTATCTACTCACATTAATTTTATTTTATTAGTATTCCATGTTTTGTGGGTGCAAATCATTATATGAGCAATTTCTCAAATTAAAAAATATATATATGAGACTGAAATTAAAATTTTAAGTGATAAATTTGACGTTTAAGATGGTAAAATCTAGTTAAAATATTAGGGAATGCAAATGGCAAGTTAATCAACTTTTAGTCTATTGAATTTGTCAAATTCTCCACTAACATTCATGATTTTTCCATGCTGTTTAAATCTTTTTATCTGCATTCCCATTAGTTTTCATCTCATTACTCGAAACATATTTTGTTCCTAGAATTTTCATTAATTTAAATATATTTATCAAAACAGACCAAAAAATTACTGTGTACACTGGCTTTATGATTTCATTTGACAAAAAAATACAAAAAGAAAATAATTGAGCAAGTGCATTGGACAATGCAAATGTAATGTGATTATACCTTCTAAAATGTTCACATTTAGTGGCAAACCCAATCCTTCCTCGTAGGGGCTGCTTGAAAAAAACAGAGGACCTACTTTGACCTGCTCAGTCTTTGGTGCTCATGGCCATAGGTCCTTCCTTAATTCTAGTCTTTGTTAATCTCTGCAAAATAATGTTTTTTCATTTGGTTTGTAATCCAAAATAGGAATCAAATTTAGAATCGGAATAAAAAGGAATCAGAAATATAATGAGATTTTTAATGAAGTGTTTGGTTTAGAAGGAAATTAGAATTAAAATTAATCTTATTTATATATAAAAATATATTAAATAATTATTATTACGAATTTATATATTTTATTTCATTACTTCAAAAAATATTAGATTTCATAAATTTTAATAATATATGACAATATTTAAAATTTTAACTTATTTATAATTAATTTGACTTAATTTCATGAGAATGAAAAATCATTTCTTACCTCTACAAAGGAAATGAGTGATTTTCATTGATTGGGGAATCCATTTACATTCGTATGAAAAATTTTAATGAATCAAACACTAAAAATTGAAATTGCTCATTCCACTATCAGTCTGTTTTTACAATGAATCAATTTTCTTCTTCTGCCTTCTTCTTTTGCATCATCTTCTTCTCATCAACCCTCATATCCCACTAACTCAACCAAGAAAATTTTATGTTTTCCTTAGCTTCAGAGGTGAAGACACTCATAATAATTTTACTAGCCACCTCTATAATGCGTTAGATGAAATAAAAATTATGACTTTCATCGATGACACACTTGTGAAAGGAGAAGAGATTTCACCGTCACTTTTTAATGCAATTGAGCAGTCCAAAATTTCAATTGTTATTTTCTCAAAAAACTATGCATGTTCCAAATGGTGTTTGAGGGAACTTGTAAAGATTCTTGATTGCAGGGAAAAAAAAGGCCAAATTATTATACAGGTGTTTTACTGAGTTAATTCATCTGATATTCGTAAATAGACTAGTAGCTTTGGAGCTGCATTTAAGAAATATGAAAAGTCAGATGAGGTGCAGAACTGGAGGAAAGCTTTGGAGGAAGTTGCTAATTTGAGTGGATGGGATTCGACTGTCACCAGGTAAAATTATTTGAAAATTTTCAGGAAAAATCCTATGTTAATATGATGATAATGAAATCTTCTTTGATATAATTAAAAAATAAAGCCTAAAGAATTAACAAATCAAAATCTATTGGCAAGACTCTGGAATCAGTAGCTTTCAATTGAATAGGAAAAGGATGCATATTGAATGTGATTAGCTATATTTATAATTAAGCTTTTCGACCATATTTGGATATCTGGTAAAATGTGTCATCCACAAGTCCAATCTTGAATTCTTCAAGTAATTAGTAGATGTTCAATCTCGTGGGTTAGTAAAGTTTACACCTAAATGATTGACATGAAATGTGTTATTGTGGCCAGAATTGAAGTTCCTAATTTTGTTAGTCAAAATTTACCTAATTTTTGTTTACTAATTGAACAGAGGTAAGTTGAATAAGAAGTATATTAACTGCTTAAAGAAGACATAAAAAGGGATTTTCTGTGAAATTCAGAATTTTTTTTTATAAATTTAATTTAAGAAAATCAAAAGAGAATCTCGCTCTTTTTTACTTTTTCTTCTTCAATTGAGAAAAAAACCTTCGGTTGGATGTTATTTGAAACAATTTTTTAAATGGCAATTTGAAATAATTCTTAGTTATAAATATTTCTGCATTATTCATTTTTAATTATTTTTTGAATTAATTTTATAAACACTGATTGATTTCTCATGTTTACCAGGTCAGAATCTGAACTTATCAAGGAAGTTATAAAGGATATTATAGAAAACTTGAATCAAAGGCTTCAAATACTACTACAAAGGCTTGGTTGGCTTTGAGTCAAGAATTGAAGCAATTAAATCTCTATTATGCTTAGAATCATCAGATGTTAGATTTGTTGGAATATGGGGCATGGGTGATCTTGGTAAGACCACTCTTGCTAGAGTTGTTTACGATGAAATCATCCCTCAATTTGAAAGCTGCTACTTTCTTTCAAATACTACACCATGTGAGTTAGAACACCAACTTTTTTCAGCACTAGTACCTTGTTTTTGTCTAGTTTAAATGGCTATGATAACTAATCTCCGGAACTCCTGGGCTAGACGTCTTGTAAAGCACGAAACAGGGGGCAAGGTGAGAGGTGGGGGGAATCCCCATAAACACTCTGATGCCTAAGTTAGAGAATAGAAGTAGGGAGGAGGTGAGATAGCCTGAATGTGTGTGAATGAGATGTCCCTTTATGAGGGATATAGGGTTCTATATATAGTAATACTCAAACCTGAGAGGAATGGGATTCCTTATGGATCAGTGAATCATAATCTTCATAGGAGAGTATTCCTTCTTCGGTTAGGATTCCTCTTTAAGGTAGTTTCTTGGACGGATCTGTCTGCTCCCTTGTCCATGTGTTCCTATTTAGGGGGGTAGAGGACCTCTAATTAGGTGGGAACATTCTAAATAGTATCAGGCTAATTCAGTTCATGTGCTAACTATGTACAAGAGTGACAACTCATTCAAAGAATATTCAGCGACTCTATCTTCATTTCAATTCTCTCCATACACAAAGTCATAGGAAGGCAAGTATAATGTCAATCTTGTCTTAAAAAAAAAGAAAGAAAAAAATAATGTGAATGCTGATATTTTAAAGCAATGGAAGGTGAAAAGATCGGGGTTCATCTAGTACAAGATGATGCAGAACCTATAATTGTAAGTTCCTTTATAACCATTCACTACCGATCCAATTAACCAAATTAAATGTTTATTTATTTCTTTTTTCTCATTTCAGTCACAAACCCTCTCCTCCTCCACTTCCCCTCTGCTCGTCATAGCTACCATAACTAGCAAACGTAAATGTCACCGTATTATATCTTTCATTGCCACAACAAAACATAAATGCCACTGCGTTGGAATCCTCGGCTACCGCAGCATCTACCACCTCCTCCAGCGGAATTGGAAACAACAACATGATCCCATTCTACACCGATGATGCTCTGGGACTCAAGTATCTCCAACTGTAGTTGTTGTCATGAGGCTTTGCTTCATCGGCCTCATTACCCATCTTCACTCCTCTAGTAAGTTTTATCCTTATAAAGGTAGCTCCCAATGCTTAAGTTCAGGTCATCGGAACCTGACTCCAAGCATGTTTTGGATGTTTAAGGGGTAATTGATTACCTTTTTTTGTTGTTTGAAATTAATTTCATCCTGTTATGTAAATAAGGTATGGACAAGGGCTTTCAATGGTATTCACTCAATTAAAAGGATGCATGATCATCTTTAGGTTTCTAGACTGATGGTGCCTTGGTGTTCCTTTATTTGGAAAGAGTTTTTACCACCCTTTAGATATTTAATTTATATGAAAGCGGTATTGGGTTATCTTCCTACTGAGGATAATTTACAATTGAAAGGCACTTCTTTTGCATCCAAATGTTCTCTTTATGCCTCACTCATGGAGGATGGTGATCACTTTGTTTCTTCATTGTTCTTTTGCTAAGACTATCTAGTAATCAGTATCTTTGTTTTTGGCAGACGAGTGCTAGTTTCGGGTTCTTATCTGATCTAACTCTTGATGCGATAAATCATTTATTTATTTCTCAAGTGGTTGCTCTTTGGTGTTCAACTATTGTTAATACCTTTTGGGTGATTTGGAAAATCAATAATGCTATTATTTTTGAAGTTGAAATCCTTAATATTCATATAGCCTTGTGTATGATTTGGACTTTAATTAAAGAGGTTATTGTTAAGGTACGTTGTATTATAATTTCTTAAATGAACTTTCTATTTTGCACCATTTGCATATTCAAGTAATTCTAAGGAAAGCGCCAAGAATCATTTCGGTTATATGATAGCCACCTCCTCCTTCTTCGATTAAGGTAAATATAGATGGTTAGGCTTTAAGTAGTCTAAGTATGGCAAGGGCAGGCAGTATCTTCCGTACAGTAAGAGGCTTCCCAAGGGGGGCTTTTGTTTTCAACCCTGGCTCTTCTTATGCTTTTGTGGCTAAGCTTCAAGTAGGAATTTATATTATTGAGACTGCTTGGAATAGGGGTTGGCACTATCTATGGTTAGAGTGTGATTCTTCTTATATGGTTAGTCTTCTTCAATCTAAGTTTAAGCATGTTCCTTGGGAGATCAAGTCAAAATGGCTGTTATATTTACATTTTATTTCTCAAATGGAGTTGAGAGTCACTCATATATTTTATGAAGGAAATGTAGCTACTGACCTCCTTGCTAAGCATGGCATTTCTTCTATTAGTTTAGAATGGTGGGATTTAACTCCTTCCTTTTGCTCACATGCCTTTTGTAATAATCATCGTTGCAAGCCTAACTATAGGTTCAATTAATTTTTGTTGTAGCCTTGTGCTTATATGACTTAATTTTTAATTTTATTTTCTTTTTGATTTTGGAAGTGTGATGATAACGCTAAAAGTGTGTCAACCTAGTTAAGATGCTTGAGTGTGTTTCATGATTTCCAACTTCTAGATTTTCATAAAAAAAAGTACAGATTGGATGTTTGTATTTATTTCTATGAATGGGCTATTGATTGTTAGTGTATTATAACATCGGTAATTGTTAGTGTCAAATTATGCTTAGTTTTAGGTCTTCAATTTACATGCGTTTGCATATCTTAATCAGCATTTGGTATAGAAAAGGATATAGAAATATATACTTTTGAGTTTTCTTTATTTTTGATAAGGAAAATGAGTTAAGGAAGTAATTGATGAAGGTGAGAAGCAAAGAGAGAAGAAAAGAACAGAGTTACAGCAGAGCGAGCGACTATTATGTGCATGGCTTGAAGTACGATCGTGGGATGCCCAAATGCTAGCCCCTAAGTGATGTTGAGCTCTTTGCGAGCTCATCTTGAACTATGATCATGATTATCCATCAAGCCAAGCTTCTGTCGTGAGTGCGGTTGTTACGCAATCGCAACTTTGTCACAAGAGGCCCTTTTGTCACTAGCGTGATTTGTGCACGATCGTAGGGAATTCATTTTTGGCACAAAACAAGCTAAGGTGTACTAATTTGAGGAAAAGTTTCTAACGGGAGATAACAGGATATGTTCTAAAAGGGCTAAAAAGGATAAAAGGCACATATTACTTAGGGAGGAGGACAAATTTTACAAAAAAAAAAAATTCTCTCACTCATAAGGAACATACAAAGCAAGAGAGGAGAAAGAAAGAAGAAGGAGAATAACAAGAAAAAGAAGCTGAGGAGAGACCCATTTTAAAGATTCAAGCTTTTTTGGATAAAATTTCTCACTCTTTATCTTTTCTTATTCTTTTGTTATGTAATTTGAATATTGAATGATGAATTTTATAGCCATGAGTGGCTAAGTTCTTTTATGTTATTGGGATTTTGGAAACCCATTTGATTTAAGTTCATTTGATATATTAGTTCTTGTTTGTTAATTACACATTGAGTTTGTTGAGTTTTTTAAGTATTGTATTATGGCCAAATGCAATCTTTGTTTGAATCTATGCATTAAGAAATAGTGGATTCAATAGACCCATAAATGCTTGTTAAATCTCTCAATGACCTGAGAAAGCTTGTGTAGATCTAATCCTTTTTAAGTTTAATGAATGCCTTACATGTTATTCTAGATCTTATTGAATGATGATGATAAGCATTAAGTCATATTGTGAGATTTGATTGAAACTTATTTATGAGATTAGCATTGCTCGAGAAAGATTTTATTCAATTTATGAAAAAGCTTGAGGTGTGTAATAAAACTTAAACTAATCAATTATTTAGCTTAATGATAATGTGGTGTACTAATTCCCCAACAACATGCCTTTACCATTGTTTGTTTTCTTATTATTCTAATTTATAATTTCTTGATTTATATTTTTTGGTTTAGTTGTTATTTTAGTTCTTTATTTGCTTTAATCAAACCATCATTGATTGCTCTAAATAAATAAAATATAGATTAATAGGTGTTTAGTCCTAAATTCCTATGAAAACGATACTCTATTTATCACTTTATTACTTGTTTGACCCGTGCACTTGTGTTGACATGGTTACTGGGGATTGACGAAGCTAACATCATAATTTATTAATATTGTTTTAGAGTAAAGTCTTTTCTATTTCTATTATTATATTTTTGTTAACTTGTAAATTCTGGTTTTAGGTACTTTCATGTTGTGTATGCACAACACTAGATGTGTAAGAAGAGAGCCACTAATCTTTGTCCTAGATTTGTCAAAGTTTGAGAGAGAGAACCATAGGAAATTTAAGAGCACATCTAGTAATATAACTGCATAAGGAGCTCAACCAGCTGATGCAGAGAAGTCTTCTCGATTTTGCTATATTGGGTTTAGAAGGAGCTAGACAGAGCATCACTAGGCTTAATGTCAAAGCAAATAACTTTGAGATAAAACCAACTCTCCTATAAATGATCCAATCTACTGTTCAGTTCCACAGATTGACTTTGGAAGACCCAAATATGCATATAGCTAATTTTTTGGAGACATGTGACATATTCAAGTATAACAGAGTCTTTAATAATGCTATTCAATTGAGGCGTTTTCAATTTACACTCAAAGACAAAGCCAAAGCTTGGCTTAACTCTCATCCACCTGCATAAATAACCATATGGGATCTTCTTGCAAAGGGATTTCTAGCAAAATATTTTCCTCCCATAAAGATAATAAAGATTGTCAAAGATATTACTACTTTTCAGTAATTTGAATAATGAATCTTTGTGTGATGTGTGGGGGAAATTTAAAGAGTTGTAGCAAAGTTGCCCACACTATGGTCTTCCTAAATATGTCCTTATTCAAACTTTTTATAATGGTGTTATGATGTCTACAAGAGACACTATCGATGCAACTGCAGGGGGTTGTTAATGAGAAAAACCATTGATTGTGCTTTTGAACTCTTAGAGGAAATGGCTAACAATAATTGTTTATGGCCTTCAGAGAAGCCTTTTGGCTTTAAAAAAAAAGGAGGAAAACTTAGAGTTGATGATGTTACCTCCATTCAAGCATAACTTGCTGCACTAAATAAGAAAATTGGTGATTTAGCTATGACAGGTAATGCTGCTTCAACTTCTTCTTCGGCTAGGTTTTGTGAGCATTGCCATATGCTTGATCACTCAACTTTTGAGTGTGGTTATGGAATTGAAAGTTTTTATAAAGATGGTACTTTGGAAAATTACAACTTTGTTAGGAATCAATTCCAATCAAGACTACAAAACAACAACCCATACTTAAACACTTATAACGAAGGTTGGAGAAACCACCCCAATTTCTTATGGAGTAATAACCAAAACTCTCAAGGCTTCTCAAACCAATTTCCTAAACCAACACCACCACTTGGATTTTAAGTTTAATCTATATATGAGAGATTTGCCACTATAGAGTCAAAGTTTGACAAATTCATGGAAGCTATCAGCTCAAAAATCAATAGCAACAATGAGAAGTATGACAAAATTCTCAAAAACCATCTTCCTCAATCCACAATATAGAATTCAACTTGGTTAACTGGCAAATGTAGTTTCCACAAAAGCTTAAGGCCACCTTCTAAGTAACACAGAAATCAATCCAAAAGAACAAGTCAAGGCTATCACCTTGAGGAGTGGTAGAGAACTTTGAGGACCTCAATAAGTACTATTGAAGGTTGATAAAGATAAAGAGCAAAGAGAGGTGAAAATTAATGATGTGCAAGCTGAAATGAAACCTAAAAAACTAAGGAAGACTAAAATGGAGCAGTCAACTATAATTGACACATCAAAGTATACTCCAAGACTACCTTTTCCCTTGAGGCAAAGGAAGATGAATGATGATAAGCAAAGGTTTACTAAAATCTTTAAGAAATTAAAGTTAAAGATACCTCTCTTGGAAGCATTGAATGAGATGCCAAGTATGCAAAGTTCCTTAAAGACATTATCATTAACAAGTGAAAATGGAATGTGAATGAGATGGTGCCTCTAATGGAGACTTGTAGCTTCATCATTTTAAGGAAGATTCCATTTAAGCTTAAAGATCCAGGGAGTTTTACATTCCCTTGTACTCTTTATTCTAAAGAATTTCCTAAATGTTTGTGTGACTTAAGAGCTAGCATTAATCTTATAACTCTTTCTCTTTTTAGGGAATTAAATCTTGGAGAAATGATAAACACCAATAAAACTCTTCAACTTGCTAATCACTCAATTAAAAAGCCATATGGAGTGGTTAAGGATGTGCTTGTTTGAGTTGATAAGTTCGTATTTACTGTAGACTTTGTGATCTTAGACTATGAGCAAGACAAGCATTGCCCGTTAATTTTAAGAAGACCTTTTCTCAATACCGAAAGGGATTTAATTAATGTTCATGAGGGGAAAATCACACTAAGAGTTGGTGAGGAGAAAGTTGAGTTCACTATGTCTAAGTTAATGCAATAAGCTTTATGTGAAGAGGAGTCATGTATGAGAGTTAAAGTGGTGGATGATTATATAAGAGACATACAAGAAAATATGAAGTTAACAAAACATGTTAAAGATGAGTAACTTGAAGAAGATAAAGGCGATCATATTTCTCAATCTGAACTCTTAACTTGAAGTGATTCGCCAACACCTTCATCTATTAAAAAACCACCATAATTAGAGCTCAAACCTCTCTTAGCCACTTAAGATACACCTTCCTTGGAGAAGGCAACACACATCCTATTATCATCTCTAACAAACTTACTAAAGAGAAAGAAGATTAAGTTTATGAAATGGTTAGAAAAAGATGGAAAGAAATGGGCTAAAAAATTTTAGACATCAAAGGAATTAGCCCCTCTTTTGTCATGCACTACATAGGAATGAAGGATGGGTATAAAGGTACAATAGAGAGGTAAAGGAGGCTCAACCCAAATATGTAACAAGTAGTAAATAAAGAGATAGTTAAGTTGCTAGATGCAAGCATAATCTATCCTATATTTAATAGTGAATGGGTGAGTCTCATACAATGTGTTCCCAATAAAAGAGGCATGATAGTTATGGAGAATGAGGAAAGAGAAATGATTTCTAAAAGAGTAGTAAATGGTTGGCAAGTGTGCATAGATTACTGGAAGCTCAACAATGCTATAAAAGACTACTTTCCACTTCCTTTTATTGACTAAATGCTTGAGAGAATTACAGGACATGTCTATTATTGCTTCTTAGATTAATACTCCAGATACAACCAAATATGCCTTGCACTCGAGGATTAAGAAAAAACAACATTAACTTGCCCTTACATAACCTTTGCATATAGTAGGATGCCATTTGGACTATGTAATGCCCCAACCACTTTCCAAAGGTGTATGATAGCTATCGTTTCATACTTAATTGAGAATATAATTGAGGTATTTATGGATGAATTTTCTGTGTTTAGGGATTCCTTGCAATTATGCTTGTTAAACCAAGACACTAATCTTATTTTAAATTGGGAAAAGTGTCACATCATGGTTGATAAAGGCATAGTACTATGACATAAAATTTCTTATGCAGGAATTGAAGTTGATGGGGCCAAAATTGAAGTTACAGAGAAGCTTCCTCCTCTAACTTCTATTAAAGGTGTACGAGGATTCTTATGACATGCTAGTTTTTATTGTAGATTTATAAAGAACTTTTCCCAAATTGCTAAGCATGTAACTTATTTATTAATTAAGGATATGCCTTTTAGTTTTAACGAATCATGTTTGATTACTTTCAATAAGTTAAAGAAGGCTTTAACTTCAGTACCAATAATCTCACCACCTAATTAATCACTTTGATGAATCATGTGTGATGCTAGTGATGTTATTAATGGGAGATGTACTTGGACAAAGAAAAGATAACAAACATCATGTTATCTACTATACTATTCAGACCCTTTCAGATGCACAACTAAATTATATAACCACTGAGAAGGAGTTGTTGGCCATGGTTTTTACAATTTAAAAGTCTTGTTCTTATGAGAATTAAAAATCATTATTTACACTAACCATGCGGTACTAAGATATCTATTTGCTAGAAAATGCTAAATCGAGACAATACATTGGGTTTTATAGTTATAGGAATTTGATCTCCAAATTAAAGACAAGAAAGGAAGTGAGAATGTTGTGGCTGATCATTTGTCAAAATTACAGCAACATGACAAACTACCACTTGATAAGGGAGAAACTAAGGATCAATTCGCAGATGAATTATTGTTTGTTATGGAATATGTGGAGCCCCCATGGTATGCAAACATCATGAACCATTTAGCTTATAGGGTATTGCCATAAGAGTTGACATATTCTCATAAAAAGAAATTCCTTTATGAAGTTAGGCACTACTGGTGGTATGATCCAATTCTTTATAAAGTGTATGCTGATGGCCTCATGAGGATATGTGTGCCTAGTTTAGAAGTTGCTTTCATACTTGCACATTGTCACTACTCTCTATATGGTGGCCACTTCAGAGAATCTAGAATAGTATCAAGAGTACTTGAAAGTGGATTCTTTTGGCCTATGCTATTCTAAGACATAAGAGAATTTGTTCAAAAGTGCGACAATTGTCAAAGAACGGGGAACATTATAAGGCGTGATGAAATGCCACTTTCAAACATTCAAGAAGTTGAGCTTTTCTATGTTTAAGGTGTGGATTTCATGAGGCCTTTCCCCTCTTTTTATGGAAATCATTACGTTTTGGTTGGTGTAGATTATGTGTCAAAGTGGGTGGAGCTATAACAACACCAACTAATGACACTAGAGTAGTTGTCAAGTTATTGAAGAAAATCTTTGTAAGATTTAGTGTCCCAAGAACCTTAATCAGTGATGGAGGATTATATTTCTAAAATAAAAAACTTGAAATGCTTTTAAAAAGGTATGGAGTTTGTCATAAAATAGCAACACCATTCCATCCTCAAACCAATGGCCAAACTGAGATCACTAATAGATCTTTAAAGCAAATTTTGGAGAAAACAATAGGAAATTTGAGTAAGGATTGGTCAAAAAAACTTAATGATGCTCTATGGGCATATAGGACAACTTTTAAAACACCAATAGGCATGTCCCCATATCGATTGGTGTATAGAAAAGCTTGCCACTTACCAGTGGAGCTCGAACATAGAGCTTATTGGGAAACTAAGAGCTTGAACTTCGATATGAATGCAATTAGGAGGAAGAGATTATTGAAACTACATAAGCTAGATGAATTTTGACAATTGGCTTATGAAAATTCCAAGTTGTACAAAGAAACATAACATGCTAAGGTGTACTGATTTAAGGAAAAATATCTATTTTGAAGATTAAAGCTTTTTTGGATAACATTTCTCACTCTTTATCTTTTCCTATTCTCTTATTGTGTAATTTAAATATTGAATGATGAATTTTATAGCCATGAGTGGCTAAGTTCTTTTATATTGTTTGGATTTTGGAAACCCATTTAATTTAAGTTCATTTAATATATTAGTTCTTGTTTGTTAATTGATATTGTGTTTATTGAGCTTGTTGAGTATTGTATTATGGCTAAATGCAATCTTTGTTTGAATTTATGCATTGAGAAATGGTAGATTCAATAGACCCACAAATACTTATTAGATCTCTCAATGACTTGAGAAAGCTTGTGTATATCTAATCCTCTTTAAGTTTGTTGAATGCCTTACAAGTTATTTTAGATCTTATTGAATGATGATGATGAGAATTAAGTCATATTGTGAGATTTGATTGAAACTTGTTTGTGAGATTAGTATTGCTTGAGAGAGATTGTTATTCATTTTATGAAAGCTTGAGGTGTGCAATAGAACTTGAATTAATCATTATTTGGCTTAATGATAATGTGGTATACCAATTCCCCAACAAGATGCCTTTACCATTACTTGTTTCCTTGTTATTCTGATTTATAATTGCTTGATTTATATTTCTTTGTTTAATTGTTATTTTAGTTCTTTATTTGCTTTAATCAAACCATCCTTGATTGCTCTAAACAAATAGAATAGAAATTAATAGGTGTTTAGTCCCCAATCCTTATGAAGATGATATTCTACTTATCACTTTATTACTTGTTCGACTTGTGCACTTGAGGTAATCAATCATTAGTCAACAGTAATGTAATAAAATATGATGTTTTAAAGGCTATTGATTGTTAGTTTGTTATGCACTAGTCATTGTGTATTGTCTTTGAATTTAAGAAAGCGTCAAGGAAGTTTGTTGACTATTAATTTGAGACCCAGTGCATAGAGTATAGGAGATTCAATTTCGCTCACAGTTTATTTATTCTGATTCTTCCATTTTGGGTGAGATGGATAATGTGCAAGGCTATAGCATCAGAAATTTTGATACATAGTTTAGTTCAGGCATTGTAACTTCATTTGATTCTTGTCCCTATACTCATCTGAATATATTTGGGAAGGAAAGCATTGCAAAGTCAAAAAAATGTGGCTTTTATTGGTTGCAACAATGCCAACATTCGAACAACTATAAGAAATTGGAAAGCATTGAAAAGTAATTGCACCTATTTAGCACCAGCTCTTACAAAATTATTTTGTAGATACCAAATATTCTCAACTATAGGACAATAGACATTTTTGTTCAAGAGCTTTCTCCTCTATATATGGATTCATTCACTTTAATTTTTCATTAATTGAAATTTTTGTCATTACAAGATACGGGATGCATTAGATGAAAAAAGAAAAGAAAGAAGCATTTAACAACATATAAATTTTTTCTTTTAGAAAGGAAGAAAAATCTCACTAAAAGTTTTAGCATAGCAGATAATTCTAACACCATTAGCATTCCTAAATTTATTTGCAAAGGAAAAATGGCAAAATCAACTGTAGATTAAATTTTGACAATGAAAATGATGCCTAGTTTCTAACATCTTATTATAGGATTTATTACACCAATGGTACCATAACTTTGCCACATATTTTATTTTAATACTAAATTTTTAATTTTTTTCTTTTTAATTACTAAAATTATATTTTGTTCCAGGTTAAAGTATTTTGAACATATCCGATCAAATTTAGCATACGTTTTCAGCTGGAATAAGTATATTCACTACGTAAACATCTTAATAAATAGCCTAATCATCTTATGGATCCTAGAAAATAAAATTACTAAAGATAACAAAATTGAAAATAAGAAAAAAAATTGCTTTTTAGGGCCCACAAGATGATTAAGTTGCTTAATAGAATATTTATGCGGCGAATATATTAAGAATATGCTTATTTCAGCTATCATATATGTTAAATTTGATTAGATATATTCGATGTATTTTTTGCTGATATCAAAATGAAATATGTGACAAAGTTAAAGTACTATTAGTGCAATAAATCCTCTTTTTTAGATTACAAGCATTTGGGGAAGTTATTTGGTGTTGATTCAATTCCCTGTTCTCTTGAGTGAAATTCATTGTCCTTATTATCTCTTATTTCATTCTAAAATGTTCTTTGAATTGTTTCTGCTTGCCTCTTCATAAACCGGACCTCATGATGACTGCGACTTCAAGTGTATTGTGTTGCTTTTCTCTTATTCTTTGTCATGTTTCTTTCCTCTGAATTTTCGTTACCATGCTACTCCTTGAACTCTAGTTAAAATCTTGAATTTGACGTTTGTTGAAGTTACTTGGTTAAACCATGAATTGTGGAACCTTGTATGGAATTAATTATAATAGATATTGACGAAGTGAAATCTGATGCAAGAACATGAAAAATAAGCATCTAATAATCAATGCCAGGAGCAGCCAGGTGAAGGATAAAACACCTCCTTAAGTACTAGACACAGTATAGGAGTCTTTGATAATAGTAGAGTTCCAAGATGAATTTTATTCAAGTTCAAACAATTTACAGTTTAAATTAAATATAAGTATTTCGTATGCTTCCAAGATCTAAAGCTCTAGGCTAATCAAGATAACTACATAATTGAAGTGAAATAATAATAATAATAATAATAATAATAATAATTTGGTTAAAATATTAGGGAACACAAATGGTAAGTTAACCAACTTTTAGTCTGTTGACTTGGTCGAGTCCTCGACTACCATTCATGATTTTTTTTCAAGTTGCTTTATTCCTTTTATCTTTATTCCTATTAATTTTCATTTTATTACTAGAAATATATTTCCTTCCTAAATTTTTCATTAATGTGAATATATTAATAAAAAAGACCAAAAATATCACTGTATATTAGCTTTATGATTTTATTTTATTTTTTAGAAAATACTAGATTTATTATTTCATTTGACGAAAAAAATACAAAAAGAAAATAATTGAGCAAGTGCATTGGACAATGCAAATATAACGTCATTTTACCTTCCAAAATGTCCACATTTAGTGGCAAACCCAATCCTTCCTCATAGGGGCTGGTTCAAAACAAGTCCGAATACATATCTAACCCCCTAAACTTGTAATGAAAAACCGATTGGTTTCTTGTATTTAAAATTTGACTTTATAGACACCATCATTTGAAAAATTTAACTTTATAGACACCTTCGTACTGATAGTGATGACACACGCTTCAACTGAAATTTTGCTCAATTTGCCTTTTGTTGACAAATTTCTTTTTAGTTCTTGAATTTATATTTAAAATTCAAATATGGTCAAACTGATTATTGTACACCAAACAAAATTATTTAGACATACACTTTTTAGTTCATTTAACTTTATAATCTACTAAAATAATAAAAATATTATTTACAACTTTTTTATAAATAAATAAATTATTTTAAAATAAAATTAAAAAAACTTAAACAAAATTTAAAAAATTTAAAAATATTTTAATATTTATAAAATCATAAAAAAAATCGTATTACAACAATAATAAATTTATAAAGTATTTTGAATTCTACATTGTAAATTGTAAAAATTTAAAATTAATAATAAAATAATTGACAAAGGTTGATTACGTAAATGTAAATTTTATTTTAATATTAAATTGACATTATTCAAAACTATACATATAAATAAAATATTTTTAAATTTTAACTAAAATAAGTTAATATCATAAGGTTATATTGACAATTTATAACTCAAATTTAATTAATTATGGATAACTAATTTCCGGGACTCATGGGCTGAACGTCCTGCAAAGCACTGAACAGAGGGCAAGGTGAGAGGTGGGGGGAATCCCCATAAACACTTCGATGCCTAAGTTAGGGAATAGAAATCGGGCGGAGGAAAGATAGCTTGAATATGTGTGAATGAGGGGTATATGGTGTTATATATAGTGATACTAAAACCTGGGAGGAATAGGAATCCTTGTGGGAGAGTGTTCCTTCTTCAATTAGGATTCCTTTTTGAGGTAGTTCCTTGGACGGATCTGTCTTCTCCTTTTTCCATGTGTTCCTATTTAGGGGGGTGGAGGACCCCTAATTAGGTGGGAACATTCTAGATGGTATCAAGAGTCCCCCCCTGGAGTATGTGGATATTATGTCCGTTGCGTCCGAGTAAGATGTAGTGGTGCCTTTATATGGGTGATAAGATGCAAATGAGCTGAGGTGGCCAGCCTCAGTCATAATAAGCAGAGCTTGGTGTTGAGTATGTTGGTTGATTATCATCGAATCGTAATATGTGGAACTAGGGTACCTGATGAGTGAGTATGATCAACGCAATAGATTAATCCGTTCATTTTGGAATAAGATGGAACCAGTTGTTACTGGATTTGTAGATGCTCAGCACAGGGGCGCGAGGCTTACATACTCAAAACCTCAGTACTACGGAAGGGACCTGAGGGTGCCAGCTTCAATCACTGGACTTTTATGTGAGCGAGACTTAGATGCTCGGCATAGGGGCGTGAGGCTTACATGCTCGGAACCTCAGTACTACGGAAGCGACCTGAGGGTGCTCAGTACTACGGAAGCGACCTGAGGGTGCCAGCTTTAGTCACTGGACTTTATGTGAGTGAGACTTAGATGCTCGGCACAGGGGCGTGAGGCTTACATGCTCGGAACCTCAGTACTACGGAAGTGACCTAAGGGTGCCAGCTTCAGTCACTGGATTTTATATGAGCGAGACTTAGATGCTCGGCACAGGGGCGCGAGGCTTACGTGCTCAGATCCTCAGTACTATGAAAGCGACCTGAGGGTGCCAGCTTCAGTCACTGGACTTTATGTGAACGAGACTTAGATGCTCGGCATAGGGGTGCGAGGCTTACTTGCTCGGAACCTCAGTACTACGGAAGTGACCTAAGGGTGCCAGCTTCAGTCACTGGACTATGTACGGAATGGGCTGGGAGTGATGCTTGAAACGTCTCCCGATTCGCTTGATGGAGCGGCCCTACTCGAAGATGTGAGTGGGCCAACACGAGGTGATTTTATTTCAACTCTTGAGATCATGTGATTGATGCATTGTTTCATGTGTCAGTGAGCAAAATGCTCGTACAGCCATCATCGTGACTCTTCGTCTAATGGATTTTTTTATTCCCAATAGGCCTTAGTGGTCTAGGGAGGAGCGTAGTAATAATGAGGGTAGTTAATGGCATGCTTCCAGGTCCTTTCGTGTCTCTATAAATACTGTTGTGTTTGTTAATTGGCACATTTTTCTTTCTTCACTCTTTCATTCTATTTTTGCTGCATTTCTACTGCATCCACCATTTTTATTCCTTCTTGCCATAACTTCTCGCTTGAGGTTGCCAGGAGATTTTTTCATCATTTCTTCCTCCTCTTTTTTGCCCCTTTTTTGTCATTTGGTTTTCGTTCCCTTCTTTACTATGGCTCCCCAGGAAGAGATTAGCTCTAACCTCTTTGTGTCCAACGTAGATAGTGAATTGTTAGGGTAGTATCGGTGGCGGTTCTGCATCCCCGCCGATTATGTCCTCCACACTGTAGATAGAAGGTTTAGGGCCCATACCCCTTTATTGGGGCTAAGTAGATTAGTGGTGTACTTCGACCAGTTAGAGGGGGGTCTAAAATTTCCCTTAGATCCCTCTGTCAAGGACTTCCTTAATAGAAATAATATTACGCTCCGGTCAGCTTCATCCGAATAGTTATAGGGATACTGACTGGGTTCATTCAGCTGATGCATGAGGAGGGTAGTATTCCCGATTTAGACGTCCTCCGGTATTTGTATAGGCTGACTAGGAAGAAGGGAGAGCTGATGTTCTCCCTTTTGGTCGTACCCAACCATTCCCTTTTTGTTAAACTTTCGGATCTTCACAAGAAGTGGAGATACCATTTTTTTATTGTGGAGCATCAATCAAACTTCCTGGATGTCTGGAGGATGTGGTCAGACGAGTGTCATAAAGTGACCCGTCCAACGAAACTTTTTGATCTGGATACGGAATTAGTTTTGTGGCTACATTTAGACGGACTCGCTGAAGCTCGATCCGCAGAGGATGCATCCCGGAGGTATCTGTGGAGAGTCTGTCCGAGTCGCGACCATTTCCCTAGTATGATTTTTTTTTTTGAGTTTTGTTTTGTCTAACTAGTCTTATCTTTCCATCTGTAGATGGCTGACTTTTTTGATTTTACGGGCGGGATTTCCCTAGTAGATGAGCCAGTTGCAGTGGAGGAGTGCCGGGATTATCCTTCCTCTGAAGCTGAGGCTCCGGCTGCTTTGAAGGTTGTTCCTGTCGATCCTAAGGGCAAAGCAATAGTGGAAAGTAAGTGACCGGAGCTGGTCAGATGATGAAAAAGGTGGCTGATCGAAGCAGAGTCAGATGCAAAGGGGCTGGACGAAGAGATTTACGTTCCAACGTCCCCGGTTATCTAGTTGTTCAAATATGCGGGGCTGGATATTAAAAAAGATGAAGCCCCCAAGCATCTCCAATAGTTAAGTACAGGACCAGTATGCCGAGTCACTGCGGTTACCCAGAGACATGCAGCGTTGGTTGGATGAGGGACCGGACGGATTGCTCGATTCCATAATCGACCAGTCACTAGAGGTAAGGGAGTTTCTGGTACTTGATATAACTGTTGTAGTGGGATTTTGGCTAAGTTGTTTGGTTGTTTTTTACAGATGACTCAGGCCTTGCTAATGGTGAAGGATCAGTACTTCTACTTGAAGAGCCAGTACAGCTTAAAAGAAACTGAGGTGGGGACGATCGCTATAGATTTTGAGAAAAAATTGGATAATGCCAAAGCAGCTCTGGAGCACTGCCAGACATGATATGCGGAGGCCAAATCTGACGGGGAGGCAAATCAGAAAAAGGTTTCTGAACTGGAACATAGCCAGGCCCAACTAACAAGGAGGATCAAGGAGTAGGATCTTTAGATTGCTGGACTTTAGGAGAGGCTAGTGGAGCTTGAGAAATCTCATGCCAATGATAATAAGACATATCAAAACATAGTAGGGGGAGTTTCTCAAGGCTTACCAGGCTGAATGCAAAAGGATCTTGCTCTCTTAAGACTCAAGATTGGATCTGGGGGCCTTAGATCAGATAACCCCAGCCAATCTGGCAAGGCTTGTTGCAGAGGATGATGCCCGTCGAAAGGCCAGTTCCTTTTCTGTGAGGGAGTCTGAAGAGGCCGCTGCTATAGCTAGGTCTGGCGAGCATCCAGAGGCTGCCAATGATGCTTCCCCCTCAGTTTCTGGGACAGGGGGTCCGAGTGTGGAGATACTATAGTAGATATGTATAGGTTTATATGTATCTTTTTTTTAACCAATCATGTGTAAAGACATTCTTTATCAATAAAGATATTTTTTATTGAATCAAATTATGTGCTTGAGTACAAGATCACTGATAATATTTTCTGAGGGAGTCTGAGTTCCAGAACCTTGGTAGTTCTTTGCCTCCTCTTTCTCTTAGTTTCTATGCCCCCTTTGTTGTGCATTTTGAGATCTGATATGGGTCTTCCCAATTAGGGCCTAACTTGTTGGTACCCGAGGTACCTTTGCCAATATCTTCTCTTCTGAGTACCTAGTCACCCGTCTTGAAATTCTCTGTTGGTTTATGCAGATGGTGGTACCAGGTTATCCTTTGTCGATGTGCCTCTACCGTTGCTGCCGCTTGTTCTCTTCGTTCCTCTAGTTTGTCAAGGCATATTTATGTGTTGACGTTATTGACAGCGCGGTCGAGGTCTTGGCTTACCCAATAACTTAGGGACCCAACCTCTACTGGAATTACTGTATCCATGCTGTAAGTTAGTCTGAACGGTGTTTTGCCAATGGATGATCGGGGTGTGGTTTTGTAGGCCCAGATTACATTGTTCAGCTCTTCGACCCAGTTCCCTTTCTTATCATCGAGTCTTTTCTTCAACCCTTGCATGAGGATTCTGTTGGTGACCTTAGTTTGTCTGTTCGTCTGCGGGTGAGCTACTGAGGTGAAGCGCAGTTTTATGCCAAGGTCTGAGCAGAAACTTCTGAATTTGTGGTTATCGAACTGTTTGCCATTGTCTATAATTAAAGTGTGGGGGATGCCAAATCTGCAAATGATCTTCTTTCAGAAAAAGTGTTGTATCCAGGCTTCTGTGATGGTTGGGACTGCTTTTACTTCTACCCATTTCGTGCAATGGTCAATGGCCACAATTAAGAACTTTTTCTATGAGGTAGATAAAGGAAAAGGACCCAGGATGTCCATCCCCCATATAGCGAAAGGCCATGGGCTACCGATGGGATGCAGAGGTCAAGAAGATTTATGGCTAAGTCAGGCATAGTGCTGGCACTGGTGACATGATTGTGTTAGTTGTTGGGCATCCTTGGACATGGTGGGCCAATAGTACCCCTGGAGCAGGGCCTTTCTAGTGAGCGAATAATGGGACTCATATGCACCACATATTCCTTCATGGATTTCTCGTAGTTTGTAATTTCCCTCCTCTGGGGAAACACACTTTGACCAAGGGTGCGAGAGGGATTTTCGGTAGAGCTCCCCTCAGTGGACGGAATAGTGGGCTACTTTGGCCTTGAGCTTCTGAGCTTGCAACTTTTCTTCCAGAAGTGTGCCATGCTCAAGATATTGGATGATGGGCTATATCCATTCTGAGACTACTTATGTTCTGAAAACTTCAATATCCTCTTTGCTAGGATTGGTGAGTGATTCGGTGAAATTCATATCCCTAAATGCTTGACTTTTCTCGACTGCGGATTTAGCAAGGTAATTGGCCTCATTGTTGTCTTCTTTGGGAATCTGGACGATATTCCATTGGCCTCCGTCTCGCTCGATATGTTGCAAAAGTCGCCTGGCTTTGTCTACGTACTTGGCGATGCAGGCTTCTTTGATTTGAAATGCTCTGCTGACTTGGTTGACTACTAGTTAGGAATCCGAGTGTATAATGATGTGTTTGGCCTTGACTTCAGTGGCTAGTTTCAACCCTGTAATGAGTGCTTTGTATTCAGCTGCATTATTGGTGGCATTATACTCTATGCAGACTGTGTACTGGATATGAACTTTATGCGATCCCCTAAGGATTATTCCCGCGCGGGAACCGTGAGCTGAGGATGCTCCGTCAACATAGAGCTTCCATTCTAGTATCTTGGTCAAGGTTACATCTTCCGGAGCCATTTCTTGTACAAAATCCGCTAAGGCCTGGGCTTTCATCTGTTGTCGAGGCTCGTAATCAATATCGAACTCGCTGAGTAAAATCGACCATTGCACTAGCCTGCTTGAAGTCTCTGGTCTTTGTAATATTTTGTGCAGTGGAAAATGGGACCAGACTACGATATGGTGAGCTTGGAAGTAGTGCCGAAGCTTTCGAGAAGCATGAACCACAACTAAGGCTAATTTGTCCAGCATGGGGTATCGGACTTCAGACCCTTAGAGCATCTTGCTGACATAGTAGATAGGGCTTTGCTAGCTTCCCTCTTCCCTTACCAGTACTGAAGCGATGCATTCTCGGCCAACAGAGAGGTATAAGTATAAGGTCGTGTTCGGTATCAGGCGATTGATTAATGGTGGGGAAGATAAGAATCTTTTAATTTCTTCAAATGCTGCTTGGCAATTAGCGAACCACTGGAACTTACCAGAACTTTTGAGAGCTTGGAACAATGAGCAAGAAATAAAACGCCCCAGTGCGGTTATTCTTCCATTTAGCTTTTGTATATCATGGATGCTCTTCGGTGCTGCCATGTTGAGTATGGCTTCCATTTTTTTTGGGTTGGCTTTAATGCCTCGGTGAGAAATCATGAACCCCAAGAACTTGCCGGCCTGGACTCCGAAGACGCATTTATCAGGATTTAACTTGATCCTAGATTGGCTTAGTAACTAAAGGACTTGATCCACGTCTGCTGGGTGGTGCTCAGAGTGCTTGCTTTTGATGATAATGTCATCCATATATACCTTCATGTTGGTCCCAATCTGGCTCTGAAGGACTTGGTTCATCATTCTTTGGTATGTGGCTCCGGCATTTTTCAATCCGAAGGGCATCACCTTATAGCAGTACAACCCTTCGTGTGTGATGAAGGACATTTTCTCCTGGTCTTCTTTCTTCATGGGGATCTGGTGATAACCTTGGGCAGCATCTACAAAGCTGTATAAGCCATGGCCAGTGGTGGAATCGACAAGCTGATCAATCATTGATAATGGGTAGCTATCTTTAGGGCATGCTTGGTTGAGGTCGGTGTAGTCTACACACATTTTGTACTTCCCGTTTGCTTTTTTAACGAGTACTATGTTGGCTACCCAGTCTGGGTGAGTAACCTCTTTAATGAATCCGGCTGCTAATAGCTTCGCTGTTTCTTTGGCAATGATCTTTTATCTTTCGTAGGCGAAAGTTCTTTTCTTCTGTGCTACTGGCTTGGCCCCTGGTTTGATGTTTAGGCAAGGTGACAGGCAACCCGTGGGTCCATGCCGATGATCTTATAAGCTTAAGAAGAAAAATCTTCTGAGTGTCTAATAAGGACGTCCTTTAATGTGTCTTTGATGTCTTGATTAAGGGCATTACCAATTTTCAAAAATTTTCCTCCCCTGATTTGCAATGCCTCCTTGTCTTCCACTGGTTGTGGATCAGCGCCTTGCTTCTCAACTTCCCATGCTTCCAAATGAAAAGCTTCCGCCAGAGATTTCATGGTCATCTAATAGCATTGTTTGGCCATTTGTTGATCTCCCCTAATAGTAAGGGTCCCCATTTTGACCGGGATTTTCATGGTTAATTACCGGATGCTGGTGACTGCATCTGCTTTATAAAGTACCAGTCGCCCTATTATCCTATTATAGGCTAATGGTATGTCTACCACGTTGAATGGAGTCCGAATGATTTTTGTTTCCTCATCCTCTTGGTTTCCGAATTCTAGATCCAGATTGACAATCCCCATCGGTTGCACTGTTCCCCCACAAAAACTAGTGATGGGGTTCTGGATGGTCGTTAAGTTGGTGATGGAGCCGCCCATAGCTTTGTACGCATTCCAAGATAAAACATTGATAGCACTCCCATTATTGACTAATAGCCTTTTAACCCGATACTTATTTATGCATACAGTTATCACCAGGGCATCACTGTGAGGGTGATGTATATGCAAATTGTCTTCCGAGTTAAAAATGTTGTCGCTTTTACCGGGTATCGTTTTTCCTCCTCTACTGCATTTTAATCGTTTTTCGGTGTTTTCTCCTCCCACAATCATGTTGATCATTCCGATCAGTTCTTTCCTAGCTTTCTTTGCCTCAGTTTTGTCATGGTCATGGTTTTCTGTGTTTCTGTGTGTTTCTGTGTCTCCTCGATGCGTCAGTGAAATTATCAAGCTTTCCCCACTGCACTAGTTTTTCTATGGCACTTTTCAGTTCTCTGCAGCCTTTTGTGTTATGGTTGTACTCTCTATGGTACTCGTAGTATTGGCTTCTATCACGAGTAAATCTCTGACTTGGGCTAATTCTTTTGGCCGATGTAATTTTCACTCCATTCTACCTGACCCACATGAGGATCCTGGATCGAGAAGTGTTTAAGGGTGTATATCTATCTGCTTCCCTATCAAATCTATTTGCCGGAGCTCTGAAATTCATTTTTGGGAAGCTTACTCGTCTCTGCTTTGGTCGTTCATCTCTAGTCGGTGGCCTATCTTCTTCCCGACGCATCCTCCTGTCCTCGTCCATCTTTATCATCCAAATCGCTATCGCCATTGCCTCTGCAAAGGTACTCGGTTCTTTAGTCATTAATTTGTCTTTTAGCTTTCCGAGTCTAGTGCCATTTTTCAAAGCTTCTATGGTGACTTCATCAACGAGGTGCTCAATCTACATAGCTATTTTATTAAAACGATCAAGGTAACTTTATAGAGATTCATCAGCTTTCTGCCAGCACATCCGGAGGTCGTTGATGTTTTTTGCAGGAGGGATATTGGTGATGAATCTGATACGGAACTGCTCGGCTAGGTCTTCAAAAGAAGTAACAAAATTCTCCGGGAGCCAATGAAACATTTTTGGGCTCTCTTTGTGAGTGTACTTGGAAAGACTCTGCACATGATTCCATCATTCACATTCTGGAGCAGCATCTTTGTTCGGAAAGCAGATATATAACTAATATGGTCTCCTGTCCCATCGTACTGATCAAGCTGCGGGATTCTGAACTTACTAGGAATCTTTGTTTAAATTATTCTGCTAACAAACGGAGTTCTGCTATCCATCACCCATTCTTCTTCCTTTCTAGGTTTAGTTCGGGCTTTGTTCATTGCTTCCTCAACCTTCTGTGCTAATTTTGAATCATCAAGAGCTGTGATGGACAAACTACACTCCCCTTCTGGTGCTTTACCCTTCCTTGTGCTCGTCCCTTGGGCTTGTCGGGGTGCTGCATTATCATTATTTGGAGCTGGTTCAGTATGCTCACTCTGTATTATAGCGCTTAGTTGTTGTTGCATCAAGGTTATTTGTGCCTGAATATTTTTTATCATGGCCTCTTTGCTTGCTTGGTCAAGGCTGAGTGTTTGGGTTATTGTGTTTAGGTTTAGAGTGGTTATTGCTGGTATTTCTAATAGGCTTGGAAAAGGTATTGAGGGTATTGATCGATGGTGCTGTAGCGGAGCGTAATATGGGAGATCTGCCCCCAAGGACGGGTATCTCGGGGTGTTTTTCGGAGGTAAAGGTGCATAACCGGATGTGGCCCCAACAAGCTGCAAGGTGGGCAATGGTATTATTGCTGGGAAAGGGTTTGAAAGGTCAGTCGAAAAGATGGGTGCAGAAGGATTGGTGCCGCCCTCAGGAATTTAGGCCAGAGGTGGGCTAGAAGTCATGGTGAAGGTGTCTTTAGCTTA
Organism: Mallotus nudiflorus; assembly: GCA_947683625.1. Lineage (NCBI taxonomy): Eukaryota > Viridiplantae > Streptophyta > Magnoliopsida > Malpighiales > Euphorbiaceae > Mallotus > Mallotus nudiflorus. Next base: position 4,123,457 of record CANTUR010000276.1, on the reverse strand, counting down.
GCAAGTGAATGAATGGCTTTTCCCAAGGAGTTCCCACAAACGGCGCCACTTGATAACTAATTTCTGAGACTCCTGGGCTGAACGTCCTGCAAAGCACTGAACAGAGGGCAAGGTGAGAGGTGGGGGGAATCCTCACAAACACTCCGATGCCTAAGTTAGGGAATAGAAATCGAGCGGAGGAAAGATAGCTTGAATATGTGTGAATGAGATGTCCCCTTATGAGGGGTATATGGTGTTATATATAGTGATACTCAAGCCTGAGAGGAATAGGAATCCTTGTGGGAGAGTGTTCCTTCTTCAGTTAGGATTACTCTTTGAGGTAGTTCCTTGGACGAATTTGTCTTCTCCTTTGTCCATGTATTCCTATTTAGGGGGGGTGGAGGATCCCTAATTAGGTGGGAACATTCTAGATGGTATCAATTACTATGAATAAAAATACTTTCAAATTTTTAATTTCTCCTAATTAAGTTAATAAATTAAAAATGATAATTATTAAATTATAATTTTCATTCATAAATATTCCATTCTAAGTAACATTTAATAACTCCAAAATATTTTAAAATATTTTAATATTCATAAAGTTATAAATCATATTTTCATATTTTCATCTATCATTTGATCAAATAATTATTTATTGATTATTTATTTTGTTATTTACTTGTATACAACTGATGTATCTCATATTAAACTATTTATAATCTAATAATTTTTAAATTATAACTACAATTAAAAAAAATAAAATTAATAATATTTGAAGACTACATTATATTTATAAATATTATAATCTTTATACTTTAAATTATAAAATTTTAAAAATGAACTAAATAATCAATAAAATTATTTATAAGAATATATATAAGTTTTTATTTTACTTTTAAATATACATTATTAAAGTCTGTGCATGTAAATAAAATATTTTTAATTTTAAAATTAAATATCTTAATATTAAAAAATTAAAATTATATTTATCATTCTAATTTCAATATAATTAGTGTAAATAAATTAATAATATTAATAATAATTATGTTTTAAAATAATAAAAAAAATGTTAAAAAATGAAAGAATAAAAATGATAATTTATAAGAATTATGAGGATCAAAAAAAAAATTTTTTTAGTTCAGGAGAGTAGAGTAAAAGACGGAAATGTTTAAAGAATACAAAATATATAAGTTTTGGTGTTTATAAGATCAAATTTTACAAGTTAAGATGTCTCTAACGTCAAACCTTAAGTATAGGGAGTCAATGGAATTTTCACTATAAATTCAGGGGCTAGTTATGTGTTTCGCCTTGAAAACAAATAGAGTACCTACTTTGACATGCTTAGTCTTTGGTGCTCATCATGGTCATGGGTCTTTCCTTAATTCTAGTCTTTTTTAATCTCTGCGAAATGAAGTTCTTTCCTGGGTGTTTTATTTCTTTAATTTTACTCATTTCAATTGCTATCTTTTATTATATATGGGAAAATAAAAATTTGTAATTTTAGTTAGGGTGTAATCGAGTCAAGTTGAGACAAACTTTAACTAGTTCATGCATGATTCATTTATAATCGAACTGAAATTGCTACACCATTTGTTGTTCACAAGTTTAAACAAACCTAAAGAAATTTTTAAAAAATGTAAATTATAAATTAAAATTATGCATTAAAAAGTGAAAATAAATTATAATATATATTATAAAAACTATAATTTTATTCTAATAACATATCTTCTAAATATTTTTTACAACAAGAATTTATATATTATAAATTTAAAATTAAATTATTAAATATTAAAATCATGAACTGACTCGCGAGCTTCAAAGTCAAATTTTATATAGTTTGAACTTGACTCGTTTATTAAATGAACTTCAATATACGAGATTAAACTAACTTTCATTAAGTCGAGTATCAACTTGCTCTCGAGCAACGAGACTCATGTATAGCCCTACTTTTAGTGATTTACTTGCTCAGTCTTCCTGTCAGCATTCATAATTTTTCCAAGTTCCTTCATTCTTCTAATTATTTTTATTTGCATTACCATAGAACAGGCATATTCAAAATATACTCTTGGTGCATGGCATTTGTAATGCAATAGAATTTGATATTTTAAGGTCTTGAGCATATTATTAGTAATAGAATCATATGTTTAGGTCACTGTAATATCATATATCCTGAGACAAAAAGGCGAAGCAATAAATTCAGTATTTCATTCCCATCAATTCAAGAGTAAGAGAAAGACCTAATGACCTACTCAAATATTTCAATTGAAATGCTACTAAATGGCATTTTTCATAGAAATAGTGTTTTTGCTTATTTTAATGATCCCCAATACAAAAAAAAAAGTTGAGAAATTATTAAATATAGAAGATTTAATAGAGTATCAAAGTGTTAAAAAAAATTTAAGCTAAGGACATCATAAACTGTAAAGTTTGAATTTTATCATTGTTGATTTAAAAAGAAAGAGTTATTTTCTATTGTACAGTTCATGCTAAAAATAAAAATAAAAAATTAAGCCAAAAATACCAAATGAAAGTATATGGTTTTTTGGACTTTTCACATAGATTTTATGCTGTTTTATTTGCTATAGTGTCCTATGTTACCGTCTTTATGAATTTTAAAGATGATTCATACATTATTTCTTCCTTTTCTTTCACTGGAACGGAATTTGAACTTATCAAGGAAATAATAAAAGATGTCCTAACAAAATTGAATCCAACTTCCATGAGTTACTGCCACAAAGTTTTGGTTGGCATTGAATCACGAATTCAACACATTAAACCTATATTAATCTTGGAATCATCAAATGCAAGAATTGTTGGAATATGGGGTATGGGTGGTCTTGGCAAGACCACTCTTCCTAGAGTAATATATTATAGACTTATTTGTATAATATTTTTAAATTTTGGACTAAAATAATAATATTAAATTATTTATGGACAAAAAATTTTATGGATCAACATGCAAAACTTAAATTGAAATTTAGAAACTAAAAAAATAAACATTAAAGTTTTATAACCAAATTATAATCCAACACAAAGTTCGATAATTATTCACACAACTTACCGGCTAGCTTTTACAATGTATTCATTTCTTTTTACTATCAGTTCATGAGATGTATATATTATATTGTGAAATCCTTCAAATTGCTGCTACTGCTATCTTTTGTAAACAAACTTAGAATTAGTCCTGTGAAAGAGATGATGAGTTGATGAGGAGTGACTAAGAATAAGTTGATGAGTGGGTATTAATTGCGGCTGATGAGAAGTTAAAAGTTGAGTTTGCGATAGTGAGAAAAAAGAGATCATTGATAGTGAGAAAGAAAAAGTGAGGGTTTTTTTTTTTTTTTTTTTTTTTAAGAATCAAAAAAAAAAGTGAGGGTATTATTCGAGACTTTCTTATCTGATAAATAAATAAGTTGGTAATAAACATGAGTAGATTAGTAACTAACGTGGCCTTATTTTTAGGAACTTACTACTTTCTTTCTCTCTCTATATATATAGATTATCTCTCTATATATAGAGAAAATATAACAAGAAAATAATGGAGCAAGTGTGATGGACATTGCAAATTTGGTACGATTTTACCTTCAAATATGTCTGTCACATATAGTGGCAGACCTATCCTCTCCTCTTACGGGTTGAAAAAAAAAATTGAGGATATATATATATTTTACATATGTTACAGGATTAAATTTTATATATTTTTTGGTTAGGAGGCAAGTGGCCCCTGGCTGCTTCAGTTCTATCATTGCAGTTATACATATACACCTAGGGGTATGCATCAGAAAAGTCAAGTCAGGTCGGGTCATGTGAACATATGGATAAATTGAGCGGTTTTTAAAGGTATAAAATGGGCACCGAACCGACATCGAGAATGAATTAAAATCAATGGATTGGAGCCCTGAAATTATCCGGTTAAATCGGATAAAGCCGATCGGATAGAATTATGGGTTGTTGGTTAAAATTAATTGAGCCCAATAAACTAAAATAAAATAAAATACAATATAACTTTTATGCCGAAGTCCAAATGTTAACAAGGCCTTACATATCATTTACAAAATAATAGAGTGCAAATAACATATATAGAACTAATTTTGGGCTAAAATGATCACACTTCAACATTTACATGTAATATTTTTGAAATCTAACTTAAACTTTACATGTTCATTTGTATGTAGCAAAACACTAAGTCTGTCCAAAGAATGTCCATCTTCTTAGTGATCTACTTAGTGTATATATACAAAAAATATACTGAACCCAACAACATCAAAAACCATTGCAAGTGTTGCAAAAATAGAAATCCAAAAAATAAAAATTTTGTCCCTGCAAAAACACATAACTTGAATGAGGCTTAGTTTTAGAAGCCATAAAGTAAAAAATATATTAAGAAAATGGTTAAGACACAAGGCAACATTTTAATGGTTACAATGAAATGCCTCCTAAAAAAATGCAGCACAAGTGAACTCAGGCAGAACTAATCATAAACAAGGTGGAAGCATTCATCATTGCCCTAGCCAAGAATTCAAGCAAGAACAAGGTAGTAAGCAGGCAAAAACAAGGCTGTAATAAACAAACACAGGTTAGGAAGCAAGCAAGTATTTCTATTTTAGAAAAGCATATGAAGCAGTCAAATAAAGAGGCATCATAAGCATAACAAATAACGAATGCAATCAAATAAAGAATGCAAACAAGCAAAAGAATGCAAAATAGCCAAGCTCAAAAATGCTTTTAATGTAATTGAGTTAAAGAATGCAACAACATTTTTGACTGCATTACTATGCCACCCAAAAGAATGCCACTAAGCAATTATTTCCCTCATTATTGTGGAAGCATCATCAATGCCTGAACAGAACAGTACTATTAGTTTTAAGAAATTAGCAAATGAAGTTAAATTATTAGAAATTAGTAATAGAGTTTAAGAGTTGTTACTGCCAATCTGTTCAAGTAATGCTAGCATGCCACGTTGATAAACAACATGCTACTATGTAATTAGATGGCACTTGAAGAAAGGAGTGAAGGCCCAGCACCAACTGGTGGTAATTCTATTAAAAAATCAAAATGAAAGTCAAAATTTAAGCTAACCATAAATTAATGCAATTAAAATAATGAAAAGTATAAACAGACTTGCCTTTGTCAAAGTTGTCTATTTCATTGATTTCTTATTTAATAAATATGTCATCTGAACTCAATCTAAGCCAATCTTGTGCACAAATTAATGCTTCTATAATCTTAAAGTTAGAGAACTCCTAAATGCATCAAGCACTCAACCTCTAGTGCTAAAACAAGATTCAAAAGCCACTGTCGATATGGGAACTGCTAAAACATCATGAGCCATTCTAGAGAGTAGAGGGAACTTTTCATAATTGATTTTCCACTATCTCAAAAGATCAAGGTCCCCCTCTTCTTCTAAAATAGCCTTATTAAGATAAATTTCAAGGTCTGATTTCTTGCTTCCACCATATCAAGTGTCTGCTTTATGCTTCCACCATATCAAGTGTCTATTTTATGCTTCTTAAATCGAGCTTTCAGCACTGGCATAGGTTTAGAAGAAATAATAGAAGCAAAAATAGATTTAGATTATCCAACCATAACAAATTGAGAAGCTTCCACAAATTGTCCATAAATAGATACATAATCCTCAAATAATTCAAACAGATTATTCTTAACGGTAACAAACAAGCTTCCACCAAAATCAGGACTATACATTTGTTTCAATGAAAAAGACAAGCTCTCAACTTTCTCACAAGGATCCAAAACAGATGCAATGAAAATTAAATTATTCATCTTCTCAGGATCCCTCTAGTATTTGTTAAATTTAGTTTCATAATAGCCCCCATATTTCTTACATATAAGTCATCAGAAGCCTCCAATCATTTAGATTGTACAATAGATCAGATATTTCAAAAGACATAGTATTAAAAGTCATATAAAGAGAACCAGAAATTCTCTCTGTCATTTTAAAGAACACCTCAAGTAAGTCCACCAATTTTTTAACAGAAATCTAATTAACATAATTAAGCAGATCATCTTTCAAATCAGCTTTAAAAAATGACTGAGATTCATTAAATTGAAAAAAAATGCTTTTTCATAAATAGAGGCAATTTTTAGCATCAAGTATGTTGAGTCCCACTTAGTTGGAACATCAAGTTGAAAACTAGCTTTTGAATCAATGCCAACTAATTTAGCAACCTCCCTAAATTTTATTAGTCTGGCTGGTGAGTTTCTGATGTATATAACACCTTCCCTAACTTTTTTAACAGATTCAGAAACATCTTTTAATCCATCTTGCACAATCAAGTTCAAAATGTGCGCAATGCACCTCATATGCAGATATTTGCATCTAACAGCACTCACACTCCAAGTTAAGAATTTTTTTTAAATACCCCATGGTAGTGTCGTTAGAATATGCATTATCAATTGTGACAATGAAGATATTTCTAAACCCCTACTTAAGAAAATAGTTTTCCAAAGATTTTGCTATATACTAACCTTTGTGAGATGAAACAGGCACAAAGGAGATAATTTTTTTATGTAGCTTCCATTTGTCATCTATAAAGTGAGCCATAATGCACATATAATTAATTTGTTGAATAGAGGTCCATGCATTAGTTGTTATGCTAACCCTTTGACAATGATCCTTAAAGAATTTCTTTAAGGACTGCCTCTCATTAATATAAACATCATAACAATCCCTAGTCAATGTCCATCTACTTGGTAATTTAAACCTTGGACATGCTACTGTTAAAAATTTCTTGAAACCCTCCCTTTGCACAAATTTAAAGGCAGCTCATCCACAATAAGCATATGTGCAAGAGACTTTCTAATTCCCTCTTGATTGAATTTCCAAGTGCCTAAACATCCTAGGGATTCATTGTTTTCAACTTCCACGTTATTAGAGATAGGTTGCAATGTCAAAAAGTGACTTTCTAGTGTTTTTAAGGTGTGGATTTTTCATATAGGTAAGTACATGATTCCTAAGAGAAGATGTACCATGTGTCTTAAAGTGGTAATGAATAATTTTAGCACAATAAAGGCACCTCCCTTTAACTATAACTCCTGCCTTATTTTTTATCTCCTCAAAGTGTTCCCAAGCTTTTGATCTATGTTGAGTTTCTTTCCTTTTCTTTTTTTGTCGTGGCTGCTTAGAGTTTATATTGTTTTCAGCTTCCACAGTCTCTTTCTCTTTGTTAGGTTCACTACCACCACTAGCAGTGTTTGTATTACCTTTGTTGTTGGTAGGACCAACAATATTATCCATCCACAAAACATCATAAACACACCAAAAAATATAAGAAAGAAAACTTTTAAACAAGAAGCAAATAACTGATATATAAAATATAAACAAATAAACATAACATAATACAAATATTATATCAAATATACACAGACCATAAATATAAAAAATTTGTCCCTAAACAATATTTAAAAAGTATAAATATTTTATATAAAAAAATAGACAAAAATATATAATATATAATAAAGAAAGCAAATATCAACACATAAAACATAAATAAAAACACATAAAAGTTCAATTATAAAATTCAATTATAAAAATTAAATAATTTATGTAAACTTAAAAAATATATAAAAATTATAGAGAATAAAATAACAAAAATTAAAAAATATTTTATATTAACGAATTAACAAATAAGCAATATAAGATATAATCTATAAAAAAAATTGACATACAATATAAACAATTACAGAGAACAAAATAAATAAAACTCACTGGGCTAAAATTTTAAAAAATGTATCTAATGCAAAAAGAGATGGCTTTATTTTAAACCAAAAACACATATATATTTTACAAAAAATTACATTTTCAAATAAAAAATAAAATACATATAAAATAGTAAATATTTCTCACCTTCTGTTTAGTATGTAGAATGAAAGAGATCTGAGCTTCCACTTGGTTTTTTTTTTAAGGCATCAACTTCAAAAGCTTCCACTTTTATTTTATCACAAAGATCTCAATCTGATTAAAGATTTCACCTTTAGTTTCTAATGGACAGATCAATGAGATAATAGGGCTTCCACCTTCATATCTCCATGTAACATCACATATAAACACAAAAATACAAGAAATAGAAATCTCAATAAGTTAATCTCATAGAAATCTCAAAAATTAAAAAAATAAATCAATTATAGTCAACTTACATAAAGAAAAGGAAAGAAAATGAGAACAAAGATCGCAGATCAATAATCTAAAATCAGATCTCTCAAAATCATCACTTAAATCTAAAGTAAAATAAACACAAATAGAGGTGAAGAGTTTATAGATCAGTGATTAATTGATCTGAGATCATTTGGTCACACAGATCATTTAACAATCAAACGCAGCAGGAGACATGAGTTTATGGATGATGCATGCATATATATATATATAAGAACATATTTGAGGGTTAGATAGAAGATTAGAGGTGGCTAGGTTAAAACCAGAGAGAAGAATTATACAATTTTAGGGTTAAAAAGGGAGGCAACTAGGTTAAAACTAGAGAGAATATGAGAGAATTTTAGGGTTAGAAGAAGGGGAGGTGGTGAGAAATGAAGAGGGATGTAAGGATGTATCATAGGATGTATATATATATATAGGGTTAAATAACCCTAGTTCAAAACAATGTTGTTTGGTTTCTCAGTTTTTCAGATGGTTCGGTTTGCTAGTCAATTAGACAGAGCCAAAAACTAAACCTCCGAGTTTCTTGCCTCCTCAGGCCGAATTGCCTTCCTCACACATATGTAATCGAACAACTCCTAATTCTTTGGCTTAGACTGGGCTTGGAAATAAAGGCAGCCAATTTTTTGGTCACTCTTATATATACCTTCTTAGAAGTTTTCTGAGTTACTACCATCCAATCACATGCACATAAGTTAACTTGTTAAGTCTTTGATACTTACTTGATTTGCAAAAGAAGAAAATTTTTTTTTAATGTACGTATGGGTTGCAATTAATCTTTTAATGTACCTATATTCAAGAAAATAGGTAATCAACAACACATGGAATTCTTTTAGTGAGAAAAAAAAGCTTCACTAAAAATTTTATCATTGTTATAATTTTTTTTTGAATAACTTTCTGTTGCTATAATTCTAATGCCATTAGTTGCTAAATTTAATGTTAGGAAAAAAATATAAATCAATAGTAGATCAAAGTATGATGATGAGAATAGGTAGGCATTACCGACCATTTTTTGACACCTTATAATTTTATTAAAAAATACAAATTGTCCAAAAAAAAAAAGAATGCAATTTCCTTTTAAAAAAATAAGATATAACGTTAAAATTATCATTTGGAAAAAATAAAATAAAATTTAGCCATTTGTGAATAGGGGAAATTTTGATATGACTCATTTTTTTTTTTTCTAATTGTTCAAAAAACCTTATTCTATGAAATGAGAAGTGAATACAATAAAGTTTTTTCCTTTTATGTAAAAACCTAGAGTTTAGAAATAAGGAAATGCACCCGAGCATCTCAACTAGGTTGACACACTCTTAGCATTTGCATCATTTTTTTGTCGTCCAAAATAACATTAAAAGAAATAGGTAAATAGTCACACATAGGGGAAACCAAGGCAAAAACCTCTTCAAAACTAAATAAACCTATACAAAGGTTACCTACTAAAATCATAATAAATTGCAGAATTATAAAAAGAAGGGACAAAATCCCACCAAAGAAGGGAAGAGGTAGTAACTCCTTTTTTTGCAAGTAAATCAGCCACTGAGTTGCCTTCTTGATAAATCGAAGACATGTGAAAGTTCATGTGATCAATAAAATGAATACACTTAAGCCACTATTGAGCAAGCTGCCAAGGAATGTGAGTAGTTTTAGACCAAAATGTCTGAACAACAAACATGGAATCACACTCAAGCCACAACTAATGCCATCCTTTTAACCAAGCCACTTCAACAGCATAAACAGTTGCACTTAACTTAGTAATGTAAGCGTAACTATTACCAATCCCAAAAGCAAACGTTCCTCGTAGGAAGCCCAAGGCCATTCTGAAGATGCCACCAGCTCTAACAGTGCCTGGAGCACCAAGAGAAGAGCCATTAGTGTTAACCTTTAGCCATTGAGGGGAGGAGGCTGCCAAATAATGGAAATGAACTTAAGGGCAGGGCCAACAATCACTTTACTGCAAAGTAGTTAAAGAATGCGCCTTTCACATTCGTCCAACATGGAAAAAATTGGTTTTTTTGATTGAAGACCAAAGCAATAGAAGCACCATGTGTATGTTAGGAGTTGTATCATAAAAAATGGATGCATTTCACACTAGCCAAATAACCCAAACAACATGAATTATAGTAAAGCACCATAAGGCAACAACTTGCAAACTAAAAGGGTGATGCATCGAAGCCAAAATAAAATCCATTAAGCTACCTAAAAGCATGATTCCTTTGCTAAATAACAAAGAAATTGAATACCATATAGCCCTAACAAAAACACAGCGGGTAAAAAGATGCTCATGGCTTTTAGACTGAGACAAGCATAAAGTACAACATGAAGCAAAAATAAACCCTTTTCTGAAACTTATCATTTATAGGTAAATAACCAAGAATGGCCCTCCAAAAAATTAAATATCATCATAGAGGAAGAAATTCCTTCTAAAGAAATGAATGTCAAAGAACAACTTGCCTTAACACTCGCAAGAGATCATACATACTCTTAATCGAATGGATTCCATCAGTGGCCTTGGTCTAAACACACAAGTCTGAATCATTATCAATGAAGTTGACAACCTCTATGTTTGCAATAATAGTGGCATTCAAAATGTGAGAAAGGTTCTTATATTTATTTTATGATGTCATTTGATAATTGGCTAAAAGAGTGTTGGACAATGCAAATTTGATGCTTACCTTTTTTTTTTTACAAGATCATCCGGTATTCAGTATCTTATAGGACCCAACTAATCCACATATGACCTTAAAAATTGAACCTGAGATCTCTAATTAAGTTGAAAGAGTCCTTGCCAACTCATCCACACCTCTTGGATAACCTTCTTTTTTTTTTTAAGAAAAAAGAAATTCATTTGTGTACAAACCTTCGCTAAAAGTTTCTTTTTAGGTGATATATTCCAATTACAGGTAATTTTCACCCACAATACCCACATTTTGGCCAATATTTCACCATGGTACCTAAATTTCAAAATATAACAGTAAACCATTTGACATTTAGTTCAATTTCCAATAAAATGTCCAAAAAGCTTTTATGACTTAAGAGGTTGATGTGGTGATGAGGTGTTCATTAATGTGGTTGGAAATTGACACACTAGACCAACCATGTGTTAGATCCAAGTGCCACATTATCATCCACTACGTCATCAAATGCCATGTCATCATTATTTTTCCTACTTCCTCTCTCTCTCTCTCTCTCTCTCTCTCCCTCCCTCTCTCTCTCTCTCTCACAAGCCTCTTCTAATGTCTCCATCTCAACCTTCAGCTCTGTCTTTATTTCTCGTCTAATAGATTGAAATTATTTTTTATTTTTTTCTTTTCAACTTTCTTTAGTTTCTTTTACTTTCTTGTTCTTTCCTTCATTTTTCCATCATCCAAACACTCCAATTATATTTAAAAAAAATTAAAATTAAAATCAAATATATATTCAATCAATCAAACAACAATCAAATCCAAATCCATTGACTTTATAGCACATTTTTATTTTTATTTTTATTTAAGAGAAAAGAATATTCATTAAGAAGAAATAAGACTGTCAGTTAGAATAAAGCTTAACACAATAGGAGATACTTCTTCTAAAAGAACCTTCCCAAAAGCTAAACTAGATGCATGTCGTGCTAGATAAACTAAAATAACCCCATTAAATAGAAGAAATAGCCATGGCATTATCAGACTCCAATACCAATTTGCAAAAACCTGCATCTTTAGCAAGTCAAATCCCATAACAAATGGCATAAACTTCGGCCACTTCATTGTCAAAACTTAATGGACCCTTTTCTTGGAGTAAAGCATCATTAACTGCATCTCTGATAACCACACCCACACTAAGCTTCGATGAATTTAAAGATAACACAACATCAGTGTTAAGCTTGAAAAAGCCATATAGTGGTGGAAATCAATGCCCAAACTCAACTATAGGCTACTGAAAAGAAGTATTCTGCACTAAATTTGCCTGCCTGAACAATCAAAGATGATCCTCAACTCGATGACCAATCTTAACAGCTTTCATCAACTCCAAACCATGCATAACTTGATTTATGTCAAACCAGATATACCACAAGATACACATTTAAAAAAAAAACATATTTCACTATAATAGTAAAATCTAACAAAAAAAATTAATCAATTGAAGATCCATTGTCATTTTCTCATTCCATGGTTGTTGCTTTAGGATCCTCCACTGCCGCCTCTATAGAGTTATTGATGCAATTGATTTATCCTCCATCACTACCTTCTCCTCCTTTGCCCTTCTCACCCCTCTCTTCACCATTATCGTTGCCAGCCTCATTTCAAAATTAGCATCACAGAAAATGGTGAATACAACAGTGGTGGAGTAGCGTTGGTGAAGAATTTAGAGGTGGGCACAAGCATGACTACTTATTTGATTTTTTTGGTTATTAAAATCATATTTGTATTAGAAAAAAAATTAGGCATTTGAATTTAAAAAAAACCATTATTACCACTCAAGGTATATATATAGGTACGAAATCATATATACATTTATATTAAAAAAAATTGGACATTTGAATTAAAAGTAAAAAAAAAAAGAACTTTTGATTGTAACAATGCATTTGGTGATGATATAGATGGCTAGAGTGATAATGGTAGTAAGTTAAGAAATTGGTTTTGTGAGGAGTTTGATTTAGATTGGATTTCAAACGTTGTTGTAAGTTAGAATTGAGTTTATTTTTGCCTTAGCCATCAAATAATTATTTTGTGATCTAGATTTCTATTAATTATAAAGAAGAATAATAAAGAGCTAGGTTTGAAAATGGTGGAGAGAGAAAGAGAAAAAAGAGGAGAGAGAGATAGATAGGGGAAGTGAGAAAAAATAAAAATAGTAATGACCTGGCAGTGACATCTGACATATGGTTAGTCCAGTATGTCAATTTCTAGCCACCTCAGCGAACACCTGATCACCACATCAGCCTTTTAGGTCATAAAAGTTTTTTGGACACTTTGTTGGAAATTGAACCAAATGTCAGACAGTTTACCATTACGTTTTGAAATTTAAGTACCATGGTGAAACATTGGCCAAAATCTAGGTACTATGGGTGAAAATTACCCTTTTAATTACAAGTGAAATTGTAAGTAAAATCATGGATAGATATTGACTTGCTAAGTCTTCAATGATTACGGTATTTTTATCAACTATTAATTTACATTTTCTCAAAATGTCTCTTCAACGAACTCTTAAAATTAAATTAGTTAATTTTTTGTTACATTACACTAAATATGTAAAATGTTGCTCTCATTTACTTAAATTTCAATTGAAGTTCTAAAATTCAATAGCAAAAGTGCAATCACTTTTTTTTTTCTATATAATTTTTTAAAATAATAATAATAATTTTAGCCATTAAAGTACTAAATCTTTATTTACCATACAATTTTCTTTAAATTTTCATTAGTTTAAAGCGATATCAAAATAAATTGATTAGTTTAAATTTTTATTAATTTTTTAAATTAATTTTATTGAGAGATTTTTGTTATTTTTATGGTACTAATTGAATAAAGCTGTTTTTTTAAATGTTTTATACATCATTATATCATCCAAATAAAGTTGTTGATATGATTGGGAATTAATCTTTTGTCATGATAGACTTACTATGTATAGGCGAAACAAAAGTTTATTTTCAAATTTAAAAATATTTAAAAAATTAAGAAGAAAAAGTTTATTTTCGAGTGTGTGGAGTAGGAACGAGGCTCCCAAATTTTCCAAGGACACAGCTAAGGGTGGCCATGGTTCGGAACCGAATGGTTCCAATTCGAAGGTTTATGGAACCAAACTTGAACCGTATACAGGACGGCTCTGGGCCAATTCCGGTTCAGAACCTAATTTCGGTTCTAAATTTTTTTTATTATTTTTTCATTTTATAATTATATTTAAATAATTTAGAATATTGTAATAATTTTTAAAATAATTTAAATTATGTAAAAAACACTAATGCAATTAAAAATTGAAGTGAATAAATTTTAAATAATAAATGAATTAAAATTAAAAATGAAAATAATAGAAAAAATTAAAGGGCTAATTCAGTTGTCATGTATCCTTTTGGGGTTTAAAGGAATCAAAGCCAACGTAGTTGTAATATCCCGAGTTTTTAAATATTTTAATATTGCATCGGGATATGCAGTGTTAATAATTTTGTATATAATTATGATATTTTTACGAGTTGTTATGTATTTAAAACTTATTTTAATTATTGTATATTATTTTAAGTGCTTTACGTAAAATTTTCCCGAGAATTCTATTTTCGGGAAAATTTTCACATAAATAATTTACTATTAATTATTTAAAGTAGATTTACGCATTTGCATGAGCTCATATATATTTTTAAAGTACTAAATAAAGTGTATATATGTGTGTATTTATTTAAATTAAACTAGGGTTTAATTAATTACCCTAATATTTTTATTATTTATTATTAGTTTTAATATTAGTTAATTAATTGTTTTTAGTGTATAAATTATTAAAATATTAAATTATGTGTGTGTGGTGAATATTTATTGTCTATATCATATTATATATTAAAATAATATAAAGTATATATATATATACATACCTATACATATATAATATTTATCAAAAATCAAGATTTGGCAAATTACCAATCTGCCCCTCCCTCCTTCTTCTTCTCTCCCGACGCCCTACCCTCATTGCGCCTCCCGTTCTAGCACACCGGACCGCCCTTCGCCGCCATCAGCTACCGCCAACCTCCTCCCCTTTCCTTCCTCTTCCTCTCCGACGCTGGAAGCCCGCTGGAACGCCCGGAATTTACGGTGGCAACAAGAGAAGCTCTTCGCCGTCGACCACCATTTCATGCACCGCCGGTCTTCATCGACTCCTTGAGCTTTGGTGGTCCCTATTCTAAGCTCCTTTTGGCCGGAAAACAAGTGGTTGATGAGGTTTGAGCTAAATCTTCAACTCAGTCATTTTAGCTTCTTGATTTTTTTGAACTTAGAATTTATTGATTCATGAAAAGTCCCTTAACAAATGTTGATCCTAGTAGCTTAATCTACATGTGTGAATTTTTGTAGAATTTTTGGGAATTATTTTGATTTTTGAGTATTTTTGAATATTTTATTATTATTTTCTAATTTTCGAAAATTAATTAATTAAATTATGAAATTGTGTTTTATGATAAATATAGGTGTTGAAATGAATTATAAGAATTTATTTGGAATTTTTATGAATTTTTATGTATTTATTTTGAATTTAATTAGTTTATGTAATTTTGGAAAAATTAGGTTAATTGTGTTTTTAATTGAAATTAATTAGTTAATTGAGTTTAATTATTGATATTATTGATAAATATGTTGAGAAAATTAATTTTGGATAATTATACTATTTTTGGTGAATTTTTGGAGTAATTTTAGTATATTTATATATATATGGGTATTTTGGTAATTTTACCCTAAATTGACTAAAAATGTAATTAAATTGGTTTTAATAGTTATTTAAGGTATAAAAATGATTCCTACAAATTATTTAGTATTTTTAATTAATTAAAACTATTTTTCGTGAATTATTTTCAAATTATATATATAATATACGATTTTTCTAATAAAATGAGTTTTTATCGATTTTTACTATGTTTTAGGGTTAATTATGTAATTTCTACTTATAAAATGTATTTCTATGATATAAGGGTATTTTCAGTATTTTTATATTATTCTGTGAATTATGGACCCCGGTCGGTAAACTGTAATTTGGAGTCCGACCGAGGGGTTGTGGATGTAATTCTGTGTCTATTTTTGAAGTGTGTTTCTTTGCAGGGCCGGCTCTACTCTTTGAGTAGAGAGATGTCCATTTTACAGGGGAGGTTTTATCGAATTTTCAGTAGAATTCTCGTAAAACGTGATGTCCGGTCAAACCCTAATTCTGATTCTATGTCTAATATTCTAGATCGAGTTTCTAGGATTTTTTGTTAGGTTTATTCTGATATCTGTTATTTTGTTTGTTTAGTTGCGTCAAGACTGAGGCCTAGTGGACCAGGCCCATCGGACCTATCTCGAGGAGCGCACTAAGTGTGAGTTACTATTCTATATATATATGCTTTAGGGTGCATGATTTAGAAATATATGTTTTATTTTGATTAATTATGCATAAATAATTCAATTAGTACTTAAGTTTATTTTTACTTTATTTTGGTTTATCTTTAGTATATTTTCGATATATTTTAAATTATATGCATGTTTTGCTAATAAATTAGGTTTAAAATTGTTTTTGAATATATTTATAGTTTATTTCGTAATCTATCTGGATTTCTTTAGCGTATATATACTCGAAATATACCTGGTTTACTTTTGGTATATTTCTAGTATATATATGGTTATTGTTGCTATTATATTTAAATTCATGCATCATTTACTTTTACGAATGTATGCTTTATATTTTAATGAAGGATATCAATAGAACATGCTACCTAGTGGGCAGCACTAGGACCGAGTACGTACCGGTACACTTATAGCATTTAGGCTATATTACTAACCATTTGTGGATATTGATTGGATATGATTATCTGATGTGTGAGATATGGTTTGGAGGTGTGATTGCTGGAGCTCGGTTGACCAAGTGTCTCGGGGCCAATCACATCGACAGTCAGACTGCTGAAGCTCGGTTGACTTAGTGTCTCGGGGCCGATCTACTGTCCAAATGGATCAAGTGATTATATTGGAATAAGTGAGCCTGTATGGCTAGAGTGTTGTCTAACACTATTTTTGAGGTTGCGATATTCTAGGGTTCTATTAGATCCTTTAGAAACGGTGATTTTCAATAAATATATATAAAATGATTTTATTGCATCTGTGTGTATTTGCTTGTATATATATACATTTTATATATATGCTTTTGATTGTGTGCATTGGCATTTAGTATGCATGTATATATATTATAGTAATTCACTCAGTGAGGTCTGACTCCCCTCTGTTGACCATTTTTCAGGAGAGTCATCATCTTCAGACCTCAGTAGCAGGCCTGTACGCCAGATTTCTTCTGCCCCGGCTTCTTTATGTAAACTGCTTATCTGAGTCTTGAGTTTTATTTTTATAATCTAGACACTACAGTAGTTGTATAAAGTCGTGAGATATGTACTTTAAATATTTGAACTGAAACTTGTATTAACGAATTTATTTATATATATGAGATATGGATTTGATTTAAATCCCATGGTGGAATATTACTTTGATACTTATGATTTTATTTCCACTGCATTAAGAGTTGTTGTTATTATTATTGTATGTTTATTTTATTTTATGCTTGCTACAGGTTCCGGATTCGAAAGAATTCCCGTTCCCTAGCGCCGGTCATGGCCCCTGTTTTAGGTCGTGACAGTAGTTCTCTTACCTTTTAAAAAAAATTTTGATACCCCTTTACTTTATGAATTTAGTCGCTACCAATACCGAAAGTTGAAGTTCCCTCAGTTCCGATTGTCATCATCTCTACAAATTCATCGTCATCATCATCCCTCTTAATTTCTTGATCCCATATAGCTGCTCTTGTCCAATCATCAACACATGTTTGAACTTCAAGTGATTCAAGAGCCATGATTGAGCATGTTTCATCCAAAATATTCCCTCCCGCACTAAAAGCTTGCTCAACAACCCCTTTTCGTGAATTATTTTCAAATTATATATATAATATACGATTTTTCTAATAAAATGAGTTTTTATCGATTTTTACTATGTTTTAGGGTTAATTATGTAATTTCTACTTATAAAATGTATTTCTATGATATAAGGGTATTTTCAGTATTTTTATATTATTCTGTGAATTATGGACCCCGGTCGGTAAACTGTAATTTGGAGTCCGACCGAGGGGTTGTGGATGTAATTCTGTGTCTATTTTTGAAGTGTGTTTCTTTGCAGGGCCGGCTCTACTCTTTGAGTAGAGAGATGTCCATTTTACAGGGGAGGTTTTATCGAATTTTCAGTAGAATTCTCGTAAAACGTGATGTCCGGTCAAACCCTAATTCTGATTCTATGTCTAATATTCTAGATCGAGTTTCTAGGATTTTTTGTTAGGTTTATTCTGATATCTGTTATTTTGTTTGTTTAGTTGCGTCAAGACTGAGGCCTAGTGGACCAGGCCCATCGGACCTATCTCGAGGAGCGCACTAAGTGTGAGTTACTATTCTATATATATATGCTTTAGGGTGCATGATTTAGAAATATATGTTTTATTTTGATTAATTATGCATAAATAATTCAATTAGTACTTAAGTTTATTTTTACTTTATTTTGGTTTATCTTTAGTATATTTTCGATATATTTTAAATTATATGCATGTTTTGCTAATAAATTAGGTTTAAAATTGTTTTTGAATATATTTATAGTTTATTTCGTAATCTATCTGGATTTCTTTAGCGTATATATACTCGAAATATACCTGGTTTACTTTTGGTATATTTCTAGTATATATATGGTTATTGTTGCTATTATATTTAAATTCATGCATCATTTACTTTTACGAATGTATGCTTTATATTTTAATGAAGGATATCAATAGAACATGCTACCTAGTGGGCAGCACTAGGACCGAGTACGTACCGGTACACTTATAGCATTTAGGCTATATTACTAACCATTTGTGGATATTGATTGGATATGATTATCTGATGTGTGAGATATGGTTTGGAGGTGTGATTGCTGGAGCTCGGTTGACCAAGTGTCTCGGGGCCAATCACATCGACAGTCAGACTGCTGAAGCTCGGTTGACTTAGTGTCTCGGGGCCGATCTACTGTCCAAATGGATCAAGTGATTATATTGGAATAAGTGAGCCTGTATGGCTAGAGTGTTGTCTAACACTATTTTTGAGGTTGCGATATTCTAGGGTTCTATTAGATCCTTTAGAAACGGTGATTTTCAATAAATATATATAAAATGATTTTATTGCATCTGTGTGTATTTGCTTGTATATATATACATTTTATATATATGCTTTTGATTGTGTGCATTGGCATTTAGTATGCATGTATATATATTATAGTAATTCACTCAGTGAGGTCTGACTCCCCTCTGTTGACCATTTTTCAGGAGAGTCATCATCTTCAGACCTCAGTAGCAGGCCTGTACGCCAGATTTCTTCTGCCCCGGCTTCTTTATGTAAACTGCTTATCTGAGTCTTGAGTTTTATTTTTATAATCTAGACACTACAGTAGTTGTATAAAGTCGTGAGATATGTACTTTAAATATTTGAACTGAAACTTGTATTAACGAATTTATTTATATATATGAGATATGGATTTGATTTAAATCCCATGGTGGAATATTACTTTGATACTTATGATTTTATTTCCACTGCATTAAGAGTTGTTGTTATTATTATTGTATGTTTATTTTATTTTATGCTTGCTACAGGTTCCGGATTCGAAAGAATTCCCGTTCCCTAGCGCCGGTCATGGCCCCTGTTTTAGGTCGTGACAGTAGTTCTCTTACCTTTTAAAAAAAATTTTGATACCCCTTTACTTTATGAATTTAGTCGCTACCAATACCGAAAGTTGAAGTTCCCTCAGTTCCGATTGTCATCATCTCTACAAATTCATCGTCATCATCATCCCTCTTAATTTCTTGATCCCATATAGCTGCTCTTGTCCAATCATCAACACATGTTTGAACTTCAAGTGATTCAAGAGCCATGATTGAGCATGTTTCATCCAAAATATTCCCTCCCGCACTAAAAGCTTGCTCAACAACAACTGCTGATAAAGGACATGCTAAAATTTGTTTAGCAATTTTGGCCAATATTGGGTATGTATTTTGATGTTGGCTCCACCATTCAAGAACTGGAAATTCTTTACCTGTTTTTCTATTAGCTCTAATATTGGCTTGTAAACTCAAAAGAAGTCATTAGATAAATGTTAAGTTCAGGTGCTCTGGTTGATCCTTAAGGTTCTTTCTATCATTCAAGTAATATACGATCCCCCATACTAAGTTTACCAATTTCAACACTTTGAAGAACTTGATATGTAGGTTGAGACGAAGATGAAACATCATTATATTGCATTTTATAATCATTAAATAATTATCCTAAAACTCTTCTAACATCATTAATAATATTATCAATGTCAACTTCACATTGATCAATATTTAAACATCCATAATGCATACTTAAATAATTGGCTAAACCATTTATTTTAATTATTGGATCAAAAACACATACAACATGATTAATTAGTGGAATCATTTTAAAATAATTTAACCATTTATTTTTCAATAATAATATTAATTATCTTAAAACTAAGTTAGTCTCATTCTTTTGCATAGCACTAACAGTATTAATACATTCAATTAATAATAAATGAGTTATTAGGTAATAAACTCCACTTAATATGTATATTGCATCATTGTTGTATTCAAAACCCGCAAGCGTAAGGATCGTGATTGCAGTGTAAAGAGTTATCGTACCCATGAGGATTGTATATTGAATACTAATATCTCTACTTATGATCTTAGCTAGTAAATTGAATAAAAGTGTTTTAACAAATAAAATATAAATCAAAGAAATGTAAATTAAATTAAAATCAAATGATTAAAAGCTTAGAGCCTAGGTTTAGTTTACTATTCCAATTTGATCATAAGCACATTAACACACAAAAGACATTGACTTCAGTTAAGGGTAATTGTTCTAAAGTACCTAAAGACTCTCTTGAGTTCAGTTAAGCATGCTAAGATTAAATTTTAACCTACTCTCTTAGTTAAGAAGTTAATCAAAACTCATTAAGTTCCTTAATAATTAGTTTTCCACCATAGACCCTGCCTACTGTCATGGTCTCCCGGAGAGCTTGCCTACTCTCATAGTCAAGTGATCTAAGCCCTATGATTTTTAAGCTAATAAAATCCTCCAATTCTCATTGGTGAATTTACCTATAGACATGCAAACAAGCCAGCTAAGAATGAAAGCATACATTCAATGCAACTCATAATATTAATTGAAAATTAAATTAATAAAGACTTATGTTCAATCACATCATGGAAATAACTACTCCAAACCTAAACCCTAAAAGATAATTAGCCAAGCATGGTTGTGGCAAAGATCATAAATATAATTATAGAATTAGAGAAGAAAAAGAATTAATAAAAATAAACTCTTGAATTCTTTCACAAATCTCCTTCAATTTTGTCTAGTTCTTATTTATGGCTTATTCTTGATGACAAAAGATTATTTCAAGCCCTTATAAGGTGAACTTGGCAGGAAACATCACAGCCCTTAAAAAACTCTTCCTTTTTTAGTAAGGAAAATACTTTAATTATGACATGGGCATGGACATGGCCATGTCTGAAGTGGTGTCACGTTACAAGTTTTCAACACAACTTCAAACATGGTCGTGATTGATGTGGTGACAAATTCTCAACTCTTCAAAAAGTTAGATAGAATGTTGCACAGGTTAAGACATGGCATTGGCAAGCCATGTTGCTCATTCTTTACATTCCAAAGGTCAATATGGCCGTGTCCCAAATGGTGTAGTGCCATTATTGCATTCTTTGCTAAAATTTCCTACAAAGAAGGAAGACCTTCCTTAATACTTAAATAAAATTCCTAATTAAATGAAAATTATGCTAAAATAAGCAAAAACCAAAACAATACATTAACTTAAAATAATTCCTAATTAGATTCAATTACTACCTAATTAAGCTAATTACTTATTAAAAAATCCAATAAAATTCAACTCAAATACATGTAAAGAATTACATACATCAAATTCCCCCATACTAAAGTTTTGCTTATCCTTAAGTAAAAAATAAATTTTAAATTTAAAGAACAAGCTCAACTACAACCAAAGATTTATAACTTCTAAGACATGCAAACTGATAACATCGAGATTGAAACTTGTTTACTAAAGAATATAATTGGACAAAACTACATCATATATGAACAATTTACTAGTCATAACCCAAGCATATAACTCTTTAAAATCCTATGAATACAACTCTAAAAGAGAAACTTCAAAGTCTCTAACTCTTTTAATCAAAATTGTGGTTGTGAATGCGTTTTACTCTCCATTTCACAACATTTTTTCTTTTCTTTTTTTTTTGTCTAGTGAGTGCATTTTATGCTCCATCTCACCATATTTGTATTCTCTCAATTCAACCTTCCCACTCTTAGTCATCCTCCATCGTTCCCGTATTACTAAGCGTATATACCGCCAAGTGGATCCTTTGGATACTCATACTCTAATTAGAGCATTGGACTAGCTTTTAGAGAAAATAAAAATTTAAATTTAAGCGTTGCTCTTACTTAAGAAAAAAGAGAGTTATTTTTTTAGAATTACAAACCAATATGCATATTCTCCCAAAATTATGCTCAAATTCAATCTCTAAGTTCATGCTTAGGTTATAAAAACTAAATTTTTCATACATAATAATCATGTACAACTATATTAATTAATAAACCATTCAATAATAGAATAAAAATGCATTGGCTCTCAGAGTTTTGGGTTCTACATTTTTTTATAGAAGTAACAAAGATTGGTAGAGCATGTTGAAAAGATTAGGCAACATGCCTAATTTTGAAATTCATAATGTTTTAAAAACAAGTTATGATGGACTAGATTCTAAAAAGCAAAGTATATTTCTTGACATTGCATGTTTTTTCAAAGGAAAAAGTTGTGGAGATGTTACTAAAATTCTGGTTATCGTTGATTCTGATGTGCATTTTGCTATCCGTACCCTTAATGATAAATCTCTCTCATTGTGGTTTTCTGACTATGTGCTTGAGATGCATGATCTATTGCAAGAATGGGTAGAAAAATTGCATTTGATGAATCTAGATAACTTGAAAATCGTACCAAGTTGTTGAATCCTTAGGATGTCAATGATGTATTGAAAGAAAACAAGGTGAGCTTTTCTTAATTCATTATGGTTTTAACTGATACAATAATATTGAATGCATATTGTACTATCCATTATTAGGGAAATGAAGCAATTAAAGGAATATCATTGGACAGCTCTATGGCAAGAGAGATTCACTTAGAACATGACATGTTTACAAAGATGCATATATTTGGTATAAATCTAAAATTCAAGTTATTTTTTAATTTTAGTCCAAAAATACCCTTTAAATAGAAAGATATTGCTGAAAATATAAATAATGAATGGTATTTTAGTCATTTAGAAATATATATTTAAAAGTTGTGAAATTTATTTGAAAATTTCAACCATCTATACATATATATATATAGAAATCATTAATCTCAAATTGTAACAAGTGTCTATCCTTATAATTCAACATTTACTTCTATTTAGTTTTTAATATTTTGAATATTTTTGTTAAAAAAAATTAAAAATCATTTTTTTATGTAACTCTGTTTTTTTCCTATGAAACCGTATTGTTTTTTAATGTAACTAAAACACTATTATATATATATATTAATAATACTCAAACTCTAATATATTTATATACTACATATTTTTCTACCTTAAATCACTCAAATATTTATTTTCAAACCATTAAAAATTTTATTTTTTTAAAAATTTAAAAGTATAATAATTATTTAGTATTATTTTTCAACTAAATACTACTATATATACTCTAATACTAATCGAATAATTTTAAAACTAATCTTATTATAACTAAAAAATTATGGTAACAAAAATTAAATTTATAACTAATCTTTTTTTCATTTGAGGAACCGTACTAAGACATTAATTTTTTATTCAAAGTAAAGTAACAATATGATCAATCAAATAAAGCTCTCCTAAAACTTTATGTGTAATATTATTAAACCTCAAAGTAAATCTCTATACTATTTAATAAAAATTTATTATACTATTTATTTATGCTAAACATTTTATTATACTATTTTTCAATCTATATAAACCCTTTATGTAAATTTAATTATTTATATATCCTATAATTTAAATTTTTTACTAATAAAATATATTAAAATATAAATAAATAATTTATTAATAAGTAGTCTGTGCAATGCATGAATCGACGATTAGTTTTATTAAGATTTGATCTAATTATAATCAATTCCACAAATTTTAAAATTTGGAATTGCAAATGAATTATACAATATATTTATTTAATTAAACCAAATACACATCATTTAAAATTATAAATAAATTTTATAAAATTTTATAGAATTTATTTATACCAATCACACTTAAAGTTTTGAGCATGTCATTAAAACTTTTAATTGAATCATGTGTGATGGTACGTGCATTGTCATTGCACATTATCCATTTTGGCTGAGATGTAGCACCAAAAATTTAATTAAACAACCATCACCAACTCTATGACAAGCTCCACCACACCCTATGCCAAATACTATGCCACATGTAGCTAGGGTTATTGCTGAGAGAAGAATTCAAAAAATTACATTTGGGAAAATAACAAGCTTTATATATTCAGGAGACTAGAGAATTGGGATCTATCAACAATTTCCAACCTTGTTTACTAAGCATTGCCTGATAGAAGAATCTGAATTGTTTAAAGCCCATACTGAATTAAGTCAGTTAATGTGATTCCGTTTTTTATTATTTCTACCCTAATAAAAAGAGTTCAGGATTTGCTCAAAAGGGAGCAGGAACACAGTCATGATATAGTTTGGCAAAGCTTTGAGTACTTATTTTATTATAATTTCTCTACAAGAGAAATTTTTTTGCTACCATGATTGGACCTTTTTCCACGGTTTATCATGGATAAAGGCAAAAATCTCCTTTTTATTTGGCCCTACCATAAACGGAAGGCCTAGATATTTATCATGGTTAGGCTTTCCGTGATAGCAAACATGTCTCCAATTATCCTCTTCTTGGCATTATGCACATTCCTGTAAAAAAAATTCAATTGCTATCTATATTGGAAAACCACAAAAATGATTTTTTAAAGTTGCTTCATTCTTTTATCTTTCATTCCTATTAATTTTTAGATTCATCACTCGAAACTTATTTCCACGTTAGAATTTTAACTTATGTGATTATACTTATCAAAACAGACCAAAAAAATTATTGTATATATACACTAGTTTTATGAAATCATTTGACAAAAGAACATAGAATAAGAAAATAATGGAGCAAGTGTGCTAGACATCGCAAATTTGGTACAATTTTACCTTCAAATTGTCAAGTCATATCAAACTTTAGCTATGTTTTAATTGTATTCGGATTCTCTTTGTATCATTTAGTCATTCACTAGAACACAATCATTAATCCCTTTTGTATTATATATATGAAAACACAAGAGATTGATATGCCTGAATAGAATGAATTTTATTAATACAGGAACGTCTCCTATATATACAAGAGCAATTACAAAAAGGGTTCCCATATGTTCCTACAATTCAAGAACTGATTAGTGCCTAAAATATACAAAAGGAAACTTACAACTGTTATAGCTAAAATACATATTGGTACAAATCAATCTATCATAAATATAGAAGATATGACATATTTATTTTCCTAACACTCCCCCTCAAGTTGGAGAGTGGATATCTTGTACTCCCAACTTATGAATCATTAGAACAAAGAAATCTTTCCCCAACGGCTT
This sequence comes from Mallotus nudiflorus, assembly GCA_947683625.1. NCBI lineage: Eukaryota > Viridiplantae > Streptophyta > Magnoliopsida > Malpighiales > Euphorbiaceae > Mallotus > Mallotus nudiflorus. Next base: position 4,097,826 of record CANTUR010000276.1, on the reverse strand, counting down.
AGTAAATACATCAGCTAGTTGATGAGCTGAGTTCACATATCTTATGACCACAGATCCATTCAGAATTTTATCTCTAATGTAATGACAATCCATCTCAATGTGTCTAGTTCTCTCATGAAATACAGGGTTGGTTGCAATGTGTAAAGCTGCCTTGTTATCACAAAAAAATGAGGTTGGTTCAGAAAGCACTAGATTTAGATCCTTAAACAAATACCACAACTAGGTTAACACACAACATGTCCCTGTCATAGCACAGTATTCTGCTTCTGCTGAAGACAAAGAAACCATTTTTTGGCACTTCGATTTCCAGGAAATTAATGATGGTCCAAGAAAAACACAATATCCAGTGGTGGATCTTCTGGTTACAGGACACCCCACCCAATCGGAATCAGAATATGCCCTTAATTTTAAATTATTAACTGAAGAAAAGAATAAACCTTTTCCAGGTGCTTCTTTGAGATAACGCACAATTCTTAATACTGCATCCCAATGAAGTTTCCTGGGTTGATTTATAAATCTGCTCAAAATATGGATTGCATAAGTAATGTTAGGGCGAGAGACAGTTAAGTAAATATGTCTACCAATCAATCTCCTATACTTTCCTGAATCTTTGAGTAGATCACTTTGGTCAGATAACTTTAGACCTTTTTCCATTGGAGTGTCAACTGGTGCAGCTCCTAATAGACTTATATCTTCAATAATTTCTAAGGCATACTTATGTTGACAAATATAAATCCCATATTTAGAAGCAAAAACCTTAATACCAAGAAAGTACTTTAGATTTCCAAGATTTTTAAGTTGAAATTGACTATGTAAAAAAAGCTTAATAGAATCAATAGCCTTTAGATCATTCCCTATAATCAAAATGTCATCAACATATATTAAAAGTACAGTAAATGAATTTCCATGGTTTCTAATGAACAAAGAGTAATCAGCTTTAGACTGAACATACCCGACTGATCAAATAGCATCAGAAAACTTTATAAACCAGTGTCACGAGGCTTATTTCAAACCGTATAGAGACTTATATAATCAGCAAAAGAGATGTTCCTCCCCCTGTCGCCGAAGACCCAATGGAGGAGACATATAGATTTCTTCAAATAAATCCCCACGCAGAAAAGCGTTGTTGACATCCAATTGATGCATCGTCCAACCATGAGCCGCAGCCAAAGCTAATAAATAGCGAACAGTAATAATTTTAGCAGTAGGGGAAAAGGTTTCATAATAATCGACTCCTTCGAGCTGTGTGAAGCCTTTAACAACTAAGCTGGCTTTATATTGTTCAACAGAACCGTCTACTTTATGCTTCACCTTATAAACCCAGTGGCAGTTGATCAAAATTTTACCAGCAGGAAGGGAGGTCAATGTCCAAGTGCCGTTTTTTATAAGAGCCTGTAACTCAGAATCCATGGCTGCCTTTTAAGCAGAATGTAAAATAGCCTCAAAGTAAGAGCAAGGTTCGAAAACCTAGGCAAGCTAAGCCAAAAAAGCCTGATGATGTGGGAAGTACCGATGGTAGGAGAGATAATAAGCAAGAGGATACCGAGTGCCCTTAACTGGACCTAGCAATAAGAAAGACGAGTGACCGGAGCAAACCTGATTACATTAATAATCATTATAACGGACTGATGGCTAGAGCGATGGAGAATAAGTGGGGCAAGATCTATAGGCTCAGGAATGAGAGGAAGGACAGGTGCAATAGGAGAAGCGGAGGATAGAAGAGCGGGTAGGGAAGAAGGAGCAGGTGGTAGATCAAGGGGTGAATCGGAGTGGGAAAGGATCGGCAACAGTGAATGAGTTGGAGCGGTGGTGAGAGAAAGACGATGAGAATATGTGCGAAGGATAGGTGGTGGAAAGTTTGGCGGTGAGGAAAGAGAAGAGGAGTTGGTGGTGTCTGAATAGGAAAAGGAAGGAGAAGATATGGTGGGAGTGGGAGACTTAAAAGATAAATCAGCAGGAGATAGGCAAGGAATTGGGCCTGATGATAGGCTCAATAAGGGACGAGATGGCTTGGAGGCATAAGGAAAAGAATCTTCATGAAATTTGACATCTTGGCTTGTAAAAATTTTGCAATTTGATAAGTCATATAACTTATAAGCCTTTTGGCCAATTGAATAACCAATAAAAATTGATGGAACAGCCCGAGAGTCAAATTTATAAGTAGGATGAACATTGGTAACGTAAGCTAAACACCCAAAAACACGAAGATGGGAAAAAGATGGAAGTTTGGAATAGAGAAGTTCAAATGGTGATTTGTATGTAAGGGTTGGACAAGGTAAGTGATTACTAAGATGAACGATTGTAAGAACACATTCCCCTCAAAGGTGAGGAGGAAGATGAGCTTGGAATTTTAAAGCACGTGCTACTTAAAGAATATGGCGATGTTTGCGTTCCAAACCCTATTTTGTTGGGTTGTGTAAACACAGGAATGCTGAAAAATGACACCATTATCATAAAAAAATGAACGACGGGATATGAATTCACTACCATTATCACTTCAAAAAGTTTTAATGAGAGAGTCAAATTGAGTAAAAACATAGTTAAATAATTGTTTTAAGATTGATTGTGCTTCATTCTTATGGCGCATTAAAAAAACCCAAGTGAAACGACTATAATCATCGACAATAATAAGAAAATAATGAGCTCTAGAAATATAAAAGTAATGATAATATCCCCATAAATCACAATGAATGAGTTCAAAAGGTCAAATAGAAGAAATTTTACTAGAACTGAAAGGTAATCTACTTTGTTTTGCCAATGGACATATGTGACAAGCATTGTTAGGCTGAATGGAAAAGTTCAAGAAATGTTTTGCTATAAAATTTAAATAAGATAATGACACCTGACTAAGACGATTATGCCAAAGGTTGGAAATGCTATGGATGTGATTGCAAGCAGATTGTGTGATGGACATATAATGGTTAGTGAAAGGTTTGTTTATCGCTAATGTCATCAAATAGTACAGTCCATTACATTGTTTACCTAAACCAATCATTTTCCTCGTTGTAAGATCCTGCAAAATACACCAATAAGGGAAAAAAGTTATTGAACAACTCAAACCTCTTGTTAAACAGCTTACTGATAGTAGGTCCACTTTAAATTTTGGCACAGATAACACATCATGTAAATAAAATATGTCATTAAAAGGAAAAGACCCTTTAGCAACAATATCAACCTTATCTCCACTAGGCAATAAAACAGATGGCAAAAAGAGATTTTTAGTGGGATTTAACAGGGAAGATGAAGTAATGTGATCCATCGCCCCACTGTCAATGATCCAATTACTAGAAATGACTTTGGACAAACCTAGCTTTGTCACTACATTTGCATTAGGGCTTGTATTCTGGTTGGACTTCTGAATTTTATCATTGAGGAGAGCCATAAACTAGTTGAACTGAGTTTCAGATAAAGTGATATTAGGCATACCTGCTTCATTCAATATCCTAGAGGCTTGATTGGCAAAAGGAATCCTTACTCTGTTTTGTTGGCACCCAAAATTCACACCGGAATTTTATTTTGCTTTTCGATGACCAAGTGGGTAACCAATAATTTAAAAACAAGTCTGAACCCAGTGTCCTAATTCTCCACAATGTGTACACTGTGGCCTTCCTCGACCTGTACTGTGCCGTCGGTCCAAATCAAAGGGTCGAGTTGCTTAAAAAGAAAAACTACATTCTGGATGGGAGGTCTACTGGTCAAAAGCTTTCATTTTTCCTCCTCTTCCTAAATGTGAACTAGGCCTGGTGTTATGGTGCACTGCCATTGCTACACTCAAGTCTGATTCAATTGGAGAATGATAAACACTAAGGAACCGTTGCTTTTCTTCTTGGGAGACTGCAGAATAGGCTTGTCAAACTGTTGGCAAAGGATTCATTAGAAGAATTTGTCCACGAATTGCACCGTAAGTCTCATTTAATCCCATTAAGAATTGCATAAGTTTTTATTGTTCTGATTGTGAAATTTCTTAATAGGAAGCCAACTCATCCCAAAAACTCTTCAGTTTAGTATAGTAAACTGAGATGGATTGTTGCTCTTATTTAAGGCAGGCTATCTCTCGCTGGATCTCAAAAATACGTGGGGCATTGCCCTGAGAGAATCCTTCATACAGGTCTTCCCATACCTCTTGAGTTGTAGAATAGTAGATAATGTTGTCTGCAATATCTGGATTGACGGTGTTGACAATCTAAGAGTGCACTATGTCATTACATCGTGACCAAGCAGCATAGCCTTCTGGATCTATTTTCTCTGATGGAGATTTGATTGAGCCGTCCATAAAATGAAGCTTATTTTTGGAGTTCGGTGCCAAGGTCATCACCCTTTTCCATTTAGAATAGTTGTCCCCATTCAAAGGTTTAGAAATAAGAACCAGACCTAGGTGATCTGAGTGATGAATGAAATATGGATTTGAGACATCTGACATAAATTTGTCTAATTTGGATTGTTTGAAATTGGCATCTGATTTACTGAATTGTTTTATCAATGATGGAACACTATCTCCGTCCATGACTGTCACGACTTAAAACAGGGGCCACGACCGGCGCTAGGGAACGGGAATTCTTCCAAATCCAGAACCCGTAGCAAGCCTTAAAAATAAATAAAAGCATGTAATAATAATAACATAAATAAAATATTTTACAGCGGAAATAAATCTCATAATTAATAATAAAATAATAATCCATCAATAGGTTAGATAAAACAAACTCATCTCAAATATATAATATCTTTTAATACAAATCTCAGTTCAAATCTTTAAAATACAAATCTCATACAAACATAATACATAAATCCCATAACTTGACTACAACTACTGCAGTGTCTAGAATATAAAATAAAATCAAGTAAGTAGTTTACATAGCAAAGCCAAGGCAGAAGAAATCCAGCTTAAAGGTCTGCTACTGAGGCCTGAAGACGAAGACTCTCCTGAAAAAATAGTCAACAGAGGGGAGTCAAACCTCATTGAGTGAATTGTTATAATATATATACATGCATAGCTAAATGAAAAATGCACACATTCAATAGTATATATAATAAATATATATACAAGCAAATACACACAGATGTAGCAAAATCATTTTATAATTCTGAGAATATATGTTTATGAAGGATCAAATAGAACCCCAATTATCGCAACCTCAAAACAGTGTTAGACAACACTCTAGCCATACAGGCTCACTTATTCCAAATAAATTCACTTGTTCCATTTGGACAGTAGACTGGCCCTGAGACACTAAGTCAACCGAGCTCCAGCAGTCTGATTGTCAGTGTGATTGGCCCCGAGACACTTGGTCAACCGAGCTCCAGCAATCACACTCCCAAATCACAACACACATCAAATAAATCAATCCAAAATAGGTTAGTAATTTAACCTAAATTCTATCATCGTACCGGTACGTACTCAATCCTAGTACTGCCCACTAGGTAGCACATTCTATTGATATCCTTCATTTAAAAATAAATTTATTCATCCATGAGATAAATGATGCATGACTTTAATTAAAATAACAATATAAACCATATATATACTAGAAATATACCAAAAATAAACCAAGTATATTTCGAGTATATATATGTTAAACAAATTCAATTCAATTATAAAATAAATAAAAAATAAACTATATATATACTTAAAAACATTTTAGGTATAATTCCATAATAAAACATGAATTTAATTTAAAATATACCAAAAATATACTTAAGCCTTTATTAAATCATTTGTGCATAATTCATAAAATTAGAGCATACTTTTCTAAAAATATGCATCTTGAATACACGTATATATAAAATAACAACTCACAATTATTGCGCTCCACGAGATGGGTCCGACGGGCCTGGTCCACTAGGCCTCGGTCTCGGCGCAACTAAACAAACAAGCGACAATACGAAATTAGAATAAATCTAACGTAATTCTAGAGACTTGATCTAAGAATACTGAACACAAAATCAGAATAAGAATTCGACCGGATATCACATTTTATGAGAATTCTATTGAAAATTCGGACGATGCTCCTCTGTAAAATGGACATCTCTCTACTCAGAAAGTAGAGTCGGTCCTACAAAGAAACACACTTCGGAAATAAACAATCACACAACCCCTCGATCAGACTCCCAAACTATAATTTCACCGACCGAGGTTCACAATTCACGAAATAACAAAAAACACATTTAAAATGTCAAAATACCAAAAATACCCTTTAATACTCAAAATATAGCAAATCAAATATTTAAAATACTGAAAATAATTATTTAACCAATAATTATAATAAAACTCTAATTTTAATAAAATATTATTAAAAATCCATAATTCCTGATAAATTCATAATTATTGACCAAAATACATTTTATAAATCCAAATTACATAATTAACCCTAAAACATATTATAAATCGATAAAAACTTATTTATTTACAAAAATAGTATATTATATATAATTTAAAAATAATTTTTGAAAAATAGTTTTAATTAGTTAAAAATACTAAATAATTTGTAGAAATCATTTTTATACCTCAAATAACTATTAAAACCAATCTAATTATATTTTTAGCCAATTTAATGGCAAATTACCAAAATACCCCTACTATATACAAATTCACTATAATTATTCAAAAATTCACTAAAAATAGTATAATTACTCAAAAATTAATTCCTCAACATATAATTCAATAATATCAACAAATATACTCAGTTAACCAATTAATTTCAACCAAATACATAATTAACCTAATTTTCTAAAAATCACATAAACTAATAAATTCACAATAATTATATAAAAATCACAAAAACTACAAATAAAATTCTAAAATGCATTTTAACACCTATAAACACCATAAATCACAATTTCATAATTTAATTAATTAATTTACAAAAATTAGAAAATATTAATAAAATAATAAAAATTCACAAAAATGAAAATAATTCCCAAAAATTTCACAAAAATTACAGCATGTAGATTGAGTTATTAGGATCAATCTTTATAAAGGAAGTTTGCTTGAATCATTAAAATTGAAGCTCAAAACAATCAAGAACTCAAGTTGACCGAAATTAAAAATTGGAAACCTAGGAAAATCTAGACCAAATCAAGTGAAACCAAGCTTAGAAATGCACCCACCAGAGCTCAAGGAAGGGATAGAGGCCGGTGGAACTTCAAACGATTGCCAGAAACGTGCTGATCGGAGTTAGGATAAATTTTTTATTTCTTTAAAGAAAACCGGCCAAACAATGCCAGAAATGGGAGGAAAGGGTGGCGGAATGGGCTGGAGATGGAGGAGGATAGCTGAGAGGCACACCGACGGCAAGAAATCGACGTGACAGTGGTCGGAAGTGGGTGGGGGACGTCCGGCAGCTTGATGAAGGAGATAATGGCATAATCATAAATAACACAAACTTTTATTTTTGTAAGTATATATATGTATATATTTAACTTTAATTTATATTATAATAATATATGAATATTATATTCAAATTAATATACACCACACACATAATTAATAATATCTATATACATATACATATATATACACATATTAATTATTAAAACTATATAATATAATATAAATTTAATTAAAAATAAACCATAATTAATTAAATGTGCATATATGCATGTATATCTATATATTTTAATACGACACTTAAAATCATGCATGGTCTCATGCAAATTCACAAAACCATCTAGACTAATTAATAATAATTTATTTAGGTTTTAATTTTCCCGAAAATAAAACTCTCGAAAAAATTTTATGTAAAAGTCTTAAAATAATTAAAAATGACTTTAATAAATAATAAGCTAATTAAATAATCAAATATATATATAAATTATTAACATTGCATATCCCGATGCAGTTTAAAATTATTTAAAAACTCAGGATATTACAATGACGATAATTAACGAGCGATGTATAAGACTTTTGAATATAGTGCAGAGTCAAGATTTAACCTACTCTGATACCATGAAAACACAAGAGATTGATATGCCTGAATATAATGAATTTTATTAATACAGGAACATCTCCTATATATACAAGAGCAATTACAAAAAGGGTTCCCATATGTTCCTACATTTCAAGAACTGATTAGTGCCTAAAATATACAAAAGGAAACTTACAGCTGTTATATTTAAAATACATACTCGTACAAATCAATCTATCATAAATATAAAAGATATGACAGATTTATTTTCCTAACAATATATACATATATATATATATATATATATATATATATATGGTTCAAGAAAGATTAATTATTGCTTTCTTAGATTTTCTCTTATATATCTAAAGAAAGTTTTCCCTATATCACCAATGTCACCTCTTCCTTCAATGCTTGGCAAATCCTAGCCAATACCTTCGGTTCCATATCTCAGAATAGGCAGCTTCAACTCAACATTAAGCTTCAAGAACTCAAACAACACAACCTCAGTGTTACTCAATACCTCTTAAAGGCCAAGTCCTTTATCTATGAATTGTCAGCCGTTGGACGCACCATGTCTTCGATGAAATTTAGTGCTATTATTTTTTGAAACCTTCGACCAGAATATCACAGTTTTATCACTGCATTAACTTTGCATGCTGCACCAGTAACTTTCGATGAGCTGCATAGTCAGTTGGCAGCACATGAGATCCTTTTTTATAGCCATCATAAGCCTCCTCTCATAAATCTCACATACAGACCAACCAATACCTCGGTGTACAACCCTCCACTTTTTCCAACACCACAGTAGCCAATGACTATTTCTGTTCAAGTTTCAGGCCCTAGCCCATGGCTCCATCGATAAGGTCAACCCAATTCCATTGCTTGCTAATGTGTGTCGACACCGATACCAATCCATGGCCAATTCTCCTTACCTCAAGCACATGTCACCTATCCTCACCCTCCCTATCTTCTACACCAATGCTACCATGGATAGTTGACACAGGTCCAACAACGCACATCACCCCTGACTTAGGTGCTCTCACCCTTAACTTGGGTGCTCTTACCCTTCCTCACATCTATGATGGACATAAGTAAATTCTGGTAAGAAACGGTAATAGCCTCCCCATTCAAGCATCTAGTAACTCTTTTATTTCATATCCCTCTTATTCTTTCAAACATCCTAATACCTTGCATGCTCCTTCTATCACCAAACCTTTAATTTCTGTTCAAAATTTTAGTCATAATAACCACTACTTTTTTTAATTTTGGCCTTTTTTCTTCTTAATTAAGGATCAGAAAACAAGACAGTCATTGCTGAATGAGCATTTAGCAATGGCCTATACACCTTCCCACCCTCATTTTCAACTACTTTGTTGATTGAAGCTCCATTATCCCACTGGAATGCCTAGTTAGGACACCCTCATGACAAAGTCACTCACCGAATTGTGTCTACCTATCAACTTCCTTTTTCTAAGCATTGTAATAAAGCCAAGTATGGTTCATGTGACCTTGGCAAATCTAGTAAAAAAAATTTACCTTTAATTTCTCATTGTAGCAAATAACCATTTAATTTAATTTATTCTAATGTTTGAGGACCCTCACATACTTTATCTAATCTTGGTTTCAAGTACTTCATTTTACTTGTTAATGACTTCACATGTTACACTTAGTTATTTTTCATGAAGAACAGAAGTGAAGTCCATAATATTGTTACTAATTTTATAAGCTATATGGAGCGCCAATTTCAAACAACACTCAAAGCTTTCTAGTTCGATTATGGTGGTGAATTTCAACATTTAAGCAAGTTCTTTAAAACTAAATGCATCAACCATCACCTTACTTGCCTGCACACCCATGAATAAAATGGTGTAGTCGAGCACAAAATTAGATATGTTGTCGACACCAGACTTACTTTAATGGCTCGTTCTTCTTTGCCATTTTGGTACTGGCCTTACTCCTTTAACACAACAGTAAGTTCTCTCAATGGCTTACCCACTTCGGTTCTTAAAGATAAATGTCCACATTTTTAAATCTATGGCACTACTCCATCTTATGGCAATTTGAAAGTATTTAGGTGTTCTATGTTTCCATTACTAAGACCTTATAATCAACATAAATTCTCATATCGCTTAAAAGAGTGTGTTTACCTTGGCCCTTCTTCCTAACATTATGGCCATCGTTGCTTGGACAAAACTACAGGTAGAGTCTACATTGCATGCCATGCTAATTTCATTAAGGCACAATTTTCGTTTAAGGAAGTCAACTTACCAAAACCACCTAACATTGCATCTAGTTCCCCGCTTTAGCTATGAATCTAATTAGTTATTGCTCCATCATCCGGTACGCAATTTAATTCAAACTCTACCTCTCTATCTATAACTTCTCCTCCCTCTCTTATCTTATCTCCACTACCAGATTCCCCACAATCCTCTTCTACCTGAACTCCATCATCACCCAATCACTTACACCAGTCCTTATCCTATTCACACTCCACATATACATATCTCTCTACCTTGTCTCTTACACCCAATACCAACTCACCTTCTAAATTACACCTTATTGTTGATCTCTCTTGATATCCTCCTTTATCTTTCTATCCTTCCACAATAGTCACCTAACCCACCTCTTCACCCATCAGCACTCACCAAATGCAACTCCAACCCTCTACCATGTAAAAACACCAAGCTCTCCTTACCAACACTGACACTACACTATCTATTATATCCCTTAAACCAACCACTTATACCGAAGCCTCCAAACACAAACATTGGTGCTCCACTATATAAGATGAACTTTATGCACTCATTCAAATAAAAACATAGACCCTTGTGCCTTGTACACCACAAGCTAATGTCATTAGAAATAAGTGGGTGTTTTGCATTAAACAACATCCATATGGCTCCAGTTCAAGGTATAAAGCTCACTTAGTTACAAAAGGCTTTCATTAATAATACAGCATTGAATTTTTTAAAAATTTCAATCCTATTATTAAGGCTATCATAATCCATCTCATTCTCTCTCTTACTACATCATAAAATTGGACATTACACCAACTTCATATATCCAATGCTTTTCTTCATGGCATTCTGGATGCACCTATATACATGTAACAACCACAGGGATTTCGTGATCCTAATCATCCTAATTATGTATATTGCTTGCACAAATCACTTTATAGGTTGACACAGGCTCCACAAGCATAGTTTCACAAATTACAAACTTTTCTTCAAACTCTCAATTTTTCCATATTCAAGGTTAACCATTCACTCTTTATTCTTTGTAAAGGTACTAATGTTCTTCTTCTTTTTGTCTATGTTGAAAAAAAAATTTTGCGTCTAAATCAAATAATATAAAACATAATTTCTAAACCCTAAATAATATATAGAATTTAATAAAAATAAGAAAATTTTCAAACCCGGGACTGTGTGAATAGTAACTGAACTCGAAAATATGTATTTTTTTAAATAATTCAAAAAAATAAGTAAAAATAATATTTAGGTAGATCTTAGCTCAAAAATCAATTTATCTAACTACCACATCTCCAAATTAAATTAAGTTAAATAAGAAAAATTAAATTAAACATATTGACATAAATATAAAATCGAGTTTTTGGAGTCCTTACCAGTTGATAATATACTTGAAACTAACTATATATTATCAAAGCTTCTAGCGTGAGCTTTGAAATAAGCCCAAGCTCGATCGGTTTTGCTCGCCGACAACCAGACTGCACTATTCACATAATGTTATCCTACATTGTTGCTTCTCAGACTGACGGCAGCGAGGTAGTGCTGACAACGCTGCAGATGGTGGCGTGGTGGTGGTTGGGTGGTTGCAAAGAAAGGAAAGAAAGAAGAATGAAAATGAAAGAAAGAAAAAAAAAGAAATAAGGAGAGGAACAAAGCCGCTGCTCGAAATGTCTTCTTTTTTTTTTAAATATATATATATATGTATGTATACACACATCTACACACATATATATCTATATTTATTAACTAATTATATATATATATAAATTAATTTAGATTTAATAAAAGTACACCACAAATAATAATAATAATCAAATCTTAATTAACACTAATTAATCCCCAAATTAATATTAATAATATTAAATAACAAATAACAATAAAATTTAACTTTAATTTTTTTTATCTAGTAACAATGCCAAATAATAATATAATAAATAATAACTCTCGAAATAAAATTTAATTTCATAATAACCAAACATACAATTTAACAAAATAAATAAACAAAATAATAATAACGACAAAAATATTAAAATCCTTATTAATAAAAATATCTATTAACACTACATATCTCATAATTTAATTTAATAATTTATAAAATATCGGGTTATAACAAGGGGTTCCTCCTAATAATAGTCTTTGACATCCAAAAAGAATTTCTTCTTTTATTTATAAGAGAGGTTAAGGGGGTAGGACACCACAAACCAAGTAATTGACAGAATCTGCATACTATGGTGTCGAGCTTTTAATTTGCAAAAGATGTTCACCCTTAAAGTAATCGTTAATTGGTAACTCATGTTCTCTAATAAATAACTCTAGTCTTGAGAGGTGATCCGCTACTACATTTTCAGCCCCAGCCTTGTCGCTTATTTCCAAATCAAATTCTTAAAGAAGTAGAATCCATATTATGAGGCACAGCTTTGCATCTTTCTTGGAAAGGAGATACCTTAAGGCGGCGTGATCAGTAATTACAATGACCTTGCTACCTGTCATGTAAGAATAAAATTTGTCAATTGCAAAAATTACAACTAAAAGTTCTTTTTTAGTAGTAGCATAATTCAATTGAGCTTCATCTAATGTGTGACTAGCATAATAAATAGCATAAGCATGTTTGTCTCTGTGCTGCCCTAAAATAACTCCTACAACATAGTCACTTGTGTCACACATGACTTCAAAAGGAAGGATCCAATCGGGAGGTTATAAGATTAGTGCAGAGATTAAGGCTTCTTTTAACCTACAAAAAGCATCAAGATAATCTTTATCAAATACAAATTGAATATCCTTAGACAAAAGATTGGTGAGAGGTTTAGCTATTTTGGAAAAGTCTTTAATGAATCTTCTATAAAACCTGACATGTCCTAAAAAGCTATGAATGCCCTTCACGCTTATGGGTATGGGAGCTTCTCAATTACTTCTATTTTAGCCTTATCCACCTCTATGCCCTTGTCAGACACTAGATGACCTAAAACGACTCCTCTTGTGACTATAAAATGGCATTTCTCCCAATTTAGCACCAAGTTAGTTTCTTCACATCTCTGCAGCACTTTAGACAGATTATTTAAGCAATCATCAAAAGAAGAACCATACACTAAAAATTCATCCATAAAGACTTCCATAGTGTTCTCTATAAACTCAGAGAAATTTGCAATCATGTACCTTTAAAAGGTAGCAGGGGCATTACATAACCCAAAAGGCATGTACCTGTAAGCATAAGTTCTATAGGGATAAGTGAATGTGGTTTTCTCTTGGTCCTCAGGGTGAATTAGGATTTGAAAAAATCTCAAATACCCATCCAAATAGCAAAAGAAAGAGTGTTAAGCTAACCTTTCTAATAGTTGGTTAATAAAAGGAAGAGGAAAATGGTCCTTTCTAGTGGCTTTGTTCAATTTCCTATAATTAATAAACATCCTCCATCCAGTAACTATTATAGTAGGGATCAATTCATTGTTCTCATTTTTAACAATAGTCATCCCCCTTTTCTTAGGAACCACATGAATTGGGCTAACCCAATTACTATTTGAGATTGGATATATGACTCACGCATTAAGCAATTTTATTATCTCTTTCTTAACCACTTCTTTCATGTTAGGATTTAATCTCCATTGATGTTCAATAGAAGGATTACTTCCTTCTTCTAAATGTATCCTATGCATGCAAAAAGAAAGGCTAATCCCTTTCAAGTCATCAATTGTGTATCCTATACTTTTCCTATGATCCCTAACTCTTCTAAGCAACTTATCAACTTGTTCCTCATTTGATCTAGCACTGATAATAATGGAATAAGTAGAGTTAGGACCTAGAAGAACATACCTCAAATCAGAAGGGAGCTATTTAAGCTTTACCTTTGGTGCATCTTCCTCTCTTAAAGTATAAAGATGATGTATTTCATAGGGTAAAAAATCATACCTTTGAGATTGATATCATGGAAGCATATGAGTAGCATTTATAATGTTAGTGTAAGCTACTACCTCAAGGTTTTCTTCATCAAATTCCATCTCTTGAATAAGATATGCTTCTAGTGGATCTTAAAATTATTATTTTCTGAAAACTTTTTCAATGCAGCCTTGTATTGCATCCACCCTAAAACATGATTTCACCATTGAAGGATCCTTGATCATCTTGAATACATCAAACTCTATTGTTTCTTCCCCTATTTCAAGCTTGATTTTCCCTCCCTTTACATCAATTATGGCACCAACTGTAGCTAAGAAAGGTCTTCCTAAAATTATGGGAATTTGAGAATCTTCTTCCATCTCTAAGATCATGATGTCACAAGGCATATAAAATTCGCTAACTTTGATTGGTGATATCCAAAATCAACTTAGGATAGACTATTGACCTGTCTACTAGCTGTAAAGAAATACCTATCAGTTGAGGTTCACCTATATTTAATTTCTTGCCCAAAGAAAAGGGTATTATTGTGACACTAGCTCCAAGATTACAAAGAGCTCTACTTATGGAAAATTTACCAACAACACAAGGAAGAGTTATACTCCTTGGATCTTTAAGCTTTCGGGAAAGCTTATTTCTAATCACTGCACTACACTCCTCATTCATGGTATGGTCTCATGATCATCCCAATTCCTCTTATTAGACATGATGTCCTTTAGGAATTTAGAATATTTCAGCATTTGGGTGATCGCCTTTAAGAAAGGAATAGCGATGTCTAATTGCTTAAACACCTTCAAAATGTTTTGAAATTATTTGTCAAGAGTTCCACTTCTTATTCTTTGAGGAAAAGGTAAACATGAGTTTTTGTTTGCTTGGACTTGAGGTCATCACTCTTTGACTTGTCACTTTCCACATGATCTTTCTTGGGTACATCTTTTTTCTCCTCAATCCTGCACTCAACTTCAGGTAATTATTTTCCACTCCTTAAGGTGATAGCTTTTGCGTGCTCCTTGGGATATTCAATTTGGCTTGGAAAATGGCCCATCTGGGGAAAGTTAGAAGAGCTTGCTTGTGATGCAATTTGATGTTCCAGCATCTTATTATGTGTGGCTAATTTTTCTAACCTTACATCCATCCTTTTGAAATTCTCTTCATGCTGCTTAAAACCCTCTTGAAGTGTTTGATTTATCTTGCTATGTGATTGGATAAATTTTTACATCATCATCTCAAGATTAGATTTGGGTTTAGGTAGAGGATAAGTGATTTTTCACTGAAAACTCAATGGTGCTTTTGTACCCTTGATTTGCATTTGAGTTTGATTCGTCTGTTGATTCTCTATCCAGGGTTATAGGTATTGGAGTAAGGATTTCCTTAGGTTCTGCCATTAAAGTTATTCAAGGCATTGAGTTACTCAATTTAGCAGCCTTGGTAATAAGATTCACTTTGTTAACACTCTATAGTAGAATGTCCTTCTTCACACCCTTCATAAGATAGCATCTATAATGGATAACCTAAAAACTTTAGCTTTTGCAACTGTTTTATAAGGGAATCTAATTTAGCATTGACCAAGCTCAAATTATCAATATCATGTACTCCTGCTACTTTCCTAGGCTGATTTCTCTCTTCATGCCACTAATAATTGTTCAATGTTATCTTTTCCAATAGTGCATATGCACCGTCCGGTGTTTTACTCATGAAAGAGCCTTGTGCAGTAGCATCTATGGTTATTTACAAAAACTCAAACAGTCCTTAGTAGAATGTTTGCATAAGGACCCAATTCAGACTGCCATGATGAGGGAAATGTCTTTTTAGGTCTTTAAATCTCTCCTGAGCTTTGCAGAGAGATTCTCCGGGCTATTGCCTGAACCCTATGAGGTCTTGGCGATATTTGGCAGTCTTTCCAGGTGGATAACACTTGATGAGAAAGGCCTTAGAAAGTGTACCCCATGAGGTGATGGAATTTGGTCCAATGATCCCAACCATAATTTCGCCTTGTCCCTTAATGAAAAGGGAAACAACCTAAGGTGAATAGCATTCGTGCTTACTCCATTGATCTTAAAAGTGTCATAAATGTTAAGGAAAGAAGGGATCTTCTGATGGTAGTCCACTGAACTGATATTATGAAACCATTTAGATGTATGTGGGTTTGATTTTGAAGGTGTTAGCTTTGATAGTTGGCTTCATAATGCAATTTTGGCTTCCTGTAAGACTTGGAACCCTATATTCTTCCAAAGCTCTTACTGCTTGGTTAGCCATTCTTTTATCTTTTTCTCTTTTCTCCTTTCTCCTTTCGATTCTTTTTGTAAGTCTTTTTGATTTCTGGATTTACTTTCTCTAGTTTAAGATGTTTTGATCTTATCTGCATAAATAATAATCAAATACCTAAAAAGAAAGTAAGAAAATTAAATAAAATAAAAATGAAATGTTATTCTAGTAAAAATAAAAAGTGCGCCTAATATTAGTGTTGTTGATCTCCCCAGCAATGGCGCCAAAAACTTATTAGGCAAATTTCACAAATGCACGATTCACAACAAGTAGTAAAGTGATATATATAAGTATCGTTCTCACAAGGAGATTGATACCAAGTACTAGCCCTAATTTTACTTCCACAATCTAACAAAATAGAATAATTGTAATGATAAATCAATTAATAAGAAAAGAAAACTTAAAGCTGAAATAATTAAATTCAATAATTAAAAAGCTAGAGTCTGAATTTGTTTCACTAGTTGTTACTTGGATTATAGGATCTTTTCACAATTCAATTCATTAACTTAGTTAAGGGTAAACTACTCAAAATACCTAGAGTCTCTTTCGAGCTCATCTAAGAATACCAAAGTTAATTAAAGCTTATTTTCAAGGTCACGTCAATTAACTAAGGTTCATTAAGTTCCTTAATGCTTTATTATTCTCCAAAGGATTCGTCTACTTTTGTGATCGAGGTTCATAAGTTTTATAAGTCTATAAGCTAATAGATCATGCAACTTTCGTTATCTCTAATCTATCTAAAAACATGCATTTAATTAGGCCTAAAATCAAATACAAGACAATAAGCACAACTTGTAAAATTGACTGAAAGTTAATTCACTAAAAGGAAATAAGAATTCAAACAAGTAATAGACTAGCTACATAAATCTAAACCCTAAAGAGAGTTTAGCCATACATGGTTGTTGCGATGAACACAAACACAATAAAGAGAATTAAAGATAGAAATGAAATAATGATTTTGGTTCTTGAATCTTGCATAACTCCTTCTTCAATCTCCTTTTAATGTGTCTTCAAGGGTGTTTCTATGAATAAGAATGATTCTTAATGGTTAGGAATGAATAAAAAAACCTTTTTATCCCCCTTTTATATTGCAAATTCAATGGAAACCTAATTTGCCTTAAATTCTTGAGTTTTCTCCAAAAAGGAACTTATTCTACTCGTCACCACTTGGTTCACGACCCTAACACGTCCTAAAATTTCTATCACCACTTGGCTCACGATCATGAGTGAAGTGGTAATGAGCTTTTATAATTGTTTCAATTTGGACAAAGGGGAGCACGACTTGAGGCACACCCGTGAGCCATCTTATGACTCTTGAACGCTCTTTAATCAATGATTTGGCATAAAAGCTTCCAAATGAGGTCTTGTCCAACTCTCCTTAATCAACTAAGCTTCCTTATTAATCTTTCGTACAAAACAGGGGAAATCTTTATTAAAATTAAATAAAACTCTTAAATAAACTAAGATTTAATAGAAAATTAGAATGAAGGTCTAATCTAAACAAAATGCCTAATTAAACCTAAATTCTTCCTAAATATTATCAACTATATTCATAGTTCATTAAAATTCAACTCTAGAATAAGTGTAAAATTACACTCAATAACTACAATTTCATTTGTTTAATAAATAAATATATTATTTTTTCTTTTTATCTACATGATAGATTTCAAAGGTTAAATTTTTTTATTCTATTAATTTGTGACAACTTTAAAAGCTGACACATTATTAAGGAAGAGGAATTCCTACTCACATGGTTTATATAAAAAAAATTGTATCTTTATCATTTTTATTGACTAGGGGAGAAGAAAAATAATAGAAACTAAAAATTGTAAGTGCTACCAAGGTGAGAAAATGGAAAATAGAGATGATACTTTTCAAAATTCTACAATTATTCTATGGTTCAAGAGCTCATATCATGCTTTTAAGAATGAGATTATCACTGAATTTTTGGCTTTTCATTATGTTCAGTAACACAAACTAAATATAATACAAGAAAATGCATTCATATGATGGCAGTGGGCATACAATCTTTCACTCTTTCTTTATTTCAAGAAAATATATAGCTTCAGCTTTTCATTAACAAAAAAAAATATAGTAAACTTGAAAGGGTGTTCAAAGTTTAAAACAAAAAACATATGTGTGTATCTCTTCTTTAAGGAAAAATAAGTAATTACAAGAAGCTAAAATTTTGAAAACTTTGAACATTTGTAAGCAGTAATAGAACAATAATTTTCCTAAAACTTTTCATCAACCTAGAAGCATAAAAGTAAGTTTGAAGATTACCATTTTGAAAATGAAAGTGCCTTCAATTGCCAATTTTGTGGGAACTACTGAATCTTCCATAGCTCATTTCTCTTGTTTTATATTTTATCTTACTGAGGACATCCAATATTTATTGAATTTTAGTATTGGAGGAACCCCATAAACAATTTCATTATTGGATGCACTAAAAGAATCACTACTTATTCTGTTAATAATTTGGTTCCCATCAGTTACAAACAGCAGCCTCATTCTTGTGGATGTTAATGGAGAGATATTAAGCACATACTCCTCCATTTTAGCATGTTCCTTGTATAGCTGAGCCATTAAGCAACTTTCTAAGGAACTTCAAGGTTTAATAAAATGGCCATTTTGAATTTGGTCATTAGAAAACTTTTTTTATTTTTAGACTCATAAAAAGAATCCAATTCACTACTAATGAGGGAGTAATCAAATGGTAACTCCTATCTTAAAAGAGGAGGGGAAAACTGTGATTTTCATATGTCTCACATTTGGAGAGCCCAAACCTTAATAATTTGTCACTTTCCCTCAAAACCATTTGCCAATATTTAGCAAATGTATCCAGCAGCAGTAGCTGATCCAACAACCCAAAAATCCATTTTTGCTCCAGCAGAAAACAAAATGCTAACCAAATTCCACAACAGTAATTTTCCTCTTTATATCAAGTTCAACCACAAAAAACCTTAGGGTTTAATAAATATATGATTTTTTATGTTAATTATATGATTTTTTATGTTAATAAATATAAAAAAAAAACTAGTATTAATAAAATTATATAATTTTAGTATCATTATATAATTGTAATGTTCATTAATAATGATGTTAAGTACATATAGTTAAAATTTGGTAATTGTAATACAAAGTTACATATTTATAATATAAATTAGTATTAATATCAAGGATTACTATATTGATATTAAATAGATTACATAATTTTAATGTATATTAGTATATCCTTTATAAGTTATGATATGATATGTTAGTAAGATGTTAATGAGAGAAAGTCTTTCTCTGTTGCAGCATCTGCTGCTCTGTTTTCTTATGCTTTCTATATTCTATTGCTCATAATACCCTATTCAACAACACTCCAATCACCACTACTTGATTTACCATGTCATTTCCATCTCCATCTGATTTACCACTGACCACCTTCCATCGACTTTGTTACTCACTCAACCATGGTATTCCCATCACAATCCAGTTCTAGATCCACTATGGATCTATGTTGCTAAAGGTCAAGCTTTAGGACGACGCTTGAAATCTAATTTTTTAGTTAGTTAGTCCGAGCATTGGGTTGCTACTCTCTATATCATCTATTCTAACCCCTTGGTGGCTATAAGTATTCATCATCAACTACTCCTACTCTCTATCCAACTTAACCAACTATCCAACATACCCAAAACTCAAGAAGAGGTCACTTTACTCCACTAAAAAATCTACTTCCTGGAGCTAAAAGAAGTGTTAGCTTTATAAGTTCCCATAGAATGTACCCAACTAGTGGGAAATATCATAAGTGATCATTCATACCTTCCAAGCTTTCTACAATATATTCCCCCACTGATATAGAGCTTCTATTCTGAATTTTATGCAATGGGTCTCAGAGCAAAGAACGCCATGGTCCTCAAATTTTCATAAAGTAAAGACATCCATCTTATGACTATGGAAGCAATCTTACCAGTAGTCAATAACCAACAATTTGTCCTAATAAACTTCCAAAATTAGGTTTTTTTTATCTCTCTCGCAGAAGCATGGAAACCACTTACTGACTCTAAGCTTGGTGGCGTGTGATCCCTACTCTCCAAGCAAGGCCATTGGGCAACCTCGAGCCTCGAAAGTCTCCCAGTTAAGTACTGGAGAAGTTACTGTAATGATCGTAAAAAATCATGACTGTCACAAGGTCATCTTTAAGGAAGGCAAGCAACCTTGTTCTCCTGGAAAGCATAAGACAGTTATTAATAGGCTACAGACAAAGGCCAATGAAATATGCCTAGGGCCCAACTCAGGAAATCCCTTCCCCAACATTATAATATTAAAGTCTACAATGCTAACATCTAGGTTCAAAATCAGCGAGCCCATGGACTCAACTCCTAATCAAGTGCATTTTCAAGATTTATTCTTAGGGTCATCAATCAAACAACTCTGCCAAAGTGTAACAGGCTTATATACAAAGCCACAAATTGTACTATTTGGTTAATCTACGAAATATTATTACTGTTATTAAAAAAATGTATATTGGTATGATTATGTAAATATAATTCAAAATTATTAGTTGCAATAAAAAATTATGAGAATAGAAAGTATATCATAATACTAAGTTACTATTAAATTTAGTTAAAATTATTTAGTTTCACATGAAACTAAACAATTGACTATATAGTATATATTATTACTATTAAGCATAAATAAATTTAATTTGTGAATCTATTAACGATAAAATTACTACAAATTAAAATCACCAACTATAAGATTACTACAAGGTTACTAACTCTAAGATTAACTTAATAATTATCTGGTATTAATTTTGTCACGACCCAAAACAGGGGTCATGACCGGCGCTAGGGAACGAGAATTCTTTTAAATCCGGAACCCGTATCAAGCCTAAAAAAAAAAAATAAAACATGCAATAATAATAACAATATATAATGCAGCGAAAATAAAAATCATAAATATCACAATAACATTTCCACCAACTGGATTTAAATTAAATACTCATCTCATATATATATATAATTCTTAATACAAATCCAGTTCAAATATAATACAACATCTCTTTAAATTATTTAACGACTACTGCAGTGTCTAGATAAAATAAAACTCAAGACTCAATGAAGCAGTTTACACAAAGAAGCCGGAGCGGAAGAAATCCGATGTACAGGCCTGCTACTGAGGTCTGAAGACGATGACTCTCCTGAAAAATAGTCAACGGAGTGGAGTCAGACCTTACTGAGTGAATTACTATAATATATATACATGCACACTAAATGATAATGCATACAATCAACAGTATATATCTAATATGTATATATACAGACAAATACACACAGATGCTGTAAAATCATTTTATATATATTTCATTGAAAATCATCGTTTATGAAGGATCAAATAGAACCCTATGATATCGAAATCTCAAACAGTGTTAGACAACACTCTAGCCATACAGGCTTACTTAATCCAAATATATTTACTTAATCCATTTAGACAGTAGATTGGCCCTGAGACACTAAGTCAACCGAGCTCCAGCAATCTAACTGCCAGTGTGATTGGCCCCGAGACACTAGGTCCACCGAGCTCCAGCAATCACACCTCCAAACCATATCTCACACATCAAATAATCATATTCAATCAATATCCACAAATGGTTAGTAATATAGCCTAAATACTATAAGCGCACCGGTACGTACTCGGTTCTAGTGCTGCCCACTATGTAGCACGTTCTATTGATATCCTTCATTAATAAATATAAAACATTCATTCACAAATAAATGATGCATGAATTTAAATAAAATAAAAATATAAGCCATATATATACTGGAAATATACCAAAAGTAAACCAGGTATATTTCGAGTATATATACGTCAAATGAATCCAATCAAATTATAAATTAAGCTAGAAATATATTTAAAAACATTTTAAATATAATTTATTAACAAAACATGCATATAATTTAATATATACCAAAAATAAACCAAAATAAACTAAATATAAACTTAAGTAATAATCAAATTATTTATGCATATTTAATCAAAATAAAACATGCATTTCTAAATCATGCATCCTAAGCATATATATATAAAATAGTAACTTACACTTAGTGCGCTCCACGAGATGGGTCCGACGGGCCTGGTCCACTAGGTCTCGGTCTCGGCGTAACTAAACAAACAATAACGACAGAAATCATAATAAACTTAATAGAAAATCCTAGAACTCGATCTAGAATATTAAACACAGAATCGAGATTAGGGTCCGACTGGATCTCATGTTTTACGAGAATTCTACCAAAAATTCGACAGAACCTCCCCTGTAAAATTGACATCTCTCTACTCAAAGAGTAGAGCCGACCCTGCAAAGAAACACACTTCGAAAAACAAGCTCAACCCCTCAGTCGGACTCCAAACTACAGTCTACCGACCGGGGTCCACAAACACAGAACAATTTCAGAAATATCAAAAATACCCTTATAACATAGAAATTCATTTTATAAATAGAAATTACATAATTAACCTTTAAACACAGTAAAAACCGATAAAAACTCATTTTATTAGTAAAACCGTATATTATATATATAATTGAAAATAATTCACGAAAAATAGTTTTAATTAGTTAAAAATACTAAATAATTTGTAGAAATCATTTTTATACCTTAAATAACTATTAAAACCAATTAAATTACATTTTTAGCCAATTTAGGGTAAAATTACCAAAATACCCCTATATATATAAATATACTATAATTACTTCAAAAATTCACCAAAAATAGTATAATTATCCAAAATTAATTTTCTCAACATATTTATCAATAATATCAATAATTAAACTCAATTAACCAATTAATTTCAATTAAAAACACAATTAACCTAATTTTCCAAAAATTACATAAACTTAAATAATTCAAAATAAATACATAGAAATTCATAAAAATTCCAAATAAATTCCTATAATTCATTTCAACACCTAATTTAACCATAAAACACAATTTCATAATTTATATAATTAATTTTCAAAAATTAGAAAATAATATTAAAATATTCAAAAATACCCAAAAATCAAAATAATCTCCAAAAATTCACACATGTAGATTAAGCTACTAGGATCAACTTTTGTGAAGAGAGTTTTCATGAATCAATCAATTCGAAGTTCAAAGAAATCAAAAATCCTAATGTGGCTGAAATTAAAAATTCAAAACCTAAGCAAATCAAGACTAATTCAGCTCAAACCAAAGCTAGAATCACACTCACCGGAGCTCAAGGAGAAGAAAGAGACCGGCGGTGTCAAAAATGGTGGCCAGAATCTCGAGGGAAGAAGAAAATGCAAACTCTTGGCTTCCGGCCAAAAATCGACCTCCAGATGCCGAAAACGGCTGCTACAGGCGGCGAGGAAGGCTGGGGAAGGTGGTGGCACACCGGACGACACACCAACGTCAAGGAATCGGCAGTTTCAGGCGTCGGACGACGGTGAGGGTGAAGATCGGGGAAGAAGATGCTTCGGGGGCAAAATGGTAATTTTTTTAAAAGTTTGATTTTTGATATATTATATGTATATATATATATACTTTATACTATATAATAAAATAATATTAAATTACACACATTAAATATACACCACACACTTATAATTTAATATTTTAATAATTTAATACTAAATAAAATAATTAAATAACAATAAAACTAATAAATAATTAATAAAATATTAGGGTAATAAATTAAACCCTAATTAAATAACTATATACACACATAGGCTTTATTTAATAATTTAAAAATATGTATGAGTTCATGCAAGTCCATAAATCTATTTAAAATAATTAATAGTAAATTATGTACGTGAAAATTTCCCCGAAAATGAAAGTCTCGGGAAAATTTTACGTAAAGCACTTAAAATAATACACAATAATTAAAAATAGGTTTTAAATACATGTCAACTCGTAAAAAGATCATAATATATATACAAAAATTATTAACACTACATATCCCGATGCAGTATTAAAATATTTAAAAACACGGGATATTACAAATTTGAGCTAAAATGTTTAGTTTAAAATTAAGTAAATAATTACTCTTATAATATTAATATAATTTATAATTTAATAGTATTATGTAACAATAATAAATGCAACATTAATTAAAATTTTTATTACATAAATATACGATTTAAATTATCATATAATACTAATTTAGTGTTAAATAAATATAATTTAAATTATCATATCATATATTCCCTCTGATCCATTTCAATTGTTTTTTAAGAAAATTCAATTTATTCCACTCCAATTGACGTTTTTAGATTACCAATACAAAAATAAATTTTTCTTTTCAATTTTATCCATATCTTGATTTTAGAGTAAATATTCTATTAGAGTAATTGTAATTCACATTAACTTTTAATCTTTCAAAAAGAGAGTTATATAGTTATTTGCACCTATAATTATGTCTATTAAATACGATTCTTAATTTTTATGACACTATCTTAAACGACAATTGGAATGGAACAGAACGAGTAATACTAATATAGTGTTAAATAAATACAATTTAAATTATAAAATATTATAAAATAGTTTTAACTATAATTTATAAATTAATTCAAAAATAAATTTATTTAATATTAAATAAATATAAACCATAGTGCCGATGAGGCCTGGCCAACTAGTTAAGGCTGAGGCACCCAAGGCCTGTCTTATTTAAATCGTGGTAATGCCATGCGCTCCTATGGATGGAATTCAAATTTTATGGATCTCACATACGTTAAGTTTAAACTCTCTCTCTCCTACTGGGTTGGCCCTCATCTGATCTCGCCAACAGGTTTTTAATATTTATTTTAATCTCAAATATCAATCTGTTTTTTCTAATCAATTGCCATGAATCAATGTTCATATTCTGCTTCTTCTTCTTCTTCTTTGGCATCATCTTCTTCTCATCAATCCTCATATCCCACTAACTCCCCACCAATAAATTTTGATGTTTTCCTTAGCCTTAGAGGCGAAGACACTCATGATAACTTTACTAGCCATCTCTATAATGCGTTAAACGAAAAGAAAATCCTTACTTTCATTGACAATAGACTTGTGAGAGGAGAACAGATTTCGCCATCACTTTTAGAAGCAATTAAGCATTCCAAAATCTTAGTTGTCGTATTCTCATAAGACTATATGATACCATCTAGAATGTTCCCACCTAATTAGGGGTCCTCTACCCCCCTAAATAGGAACACGTGGATAAGGGAGAAGACATATCCGTCCAAGGAACTACCTCAAAGAGGAATCCTAATTGAAGAAGGAACACTCTCCATAAGGAATCTCATTCCTCCCAGGTTTGAGTATCACTATATATAGAACCATATACCCCTCATAAGAGGACATCTCATTCACACATATTCAAGCTATTTCTCCTCCTCCCTGTTTCTATTCTTTAACTTAGGCATCGAAGTGTTTGTGGGGATTCCCCTCACCTCTTACCTTGCCCTCTGTTCCGTGCTTTGTAGGACGTTCAGCCCAAGAGTTCCAAAAATTTGTTATCAAGTGGCGCTGTCTGTGGGAAACTCCTTAGGAAAAGCCATTCATTCACTTACTAAGCTAAAGACACCTTCACTATAACTTCTAGCCCACCTCCGGCCCAAATTCCTAAGGTCGGCACCAATCCTTCTGCACCTATCCTCTCGACTGACCTTTCAAACCCTTTCCAGCAATAATACCACCACCCACATTACAGCTTATTGGGGCCACATCTGGTCATGCACCTTTACTTCCGAAAAACACCTCGAGATACCCGTCCTTGGGCATAGATCTCCCATATTATGCTCCGCTGTAGCACCATTGATCAATACCCTCAATACCTTTTCCAAGCCTACTAGAAACACTAGTAATAACCACTCCAAACCTAAACATAGTAACCCAAACACTCGGCCTTGACCAAGTAAGCAAAGAGGCCATGATAAAAAATATTCAAGCACAAATAACCTTGATGCAACAACAGCTAAGTGCAATAATACAAAGCGAGCATACTAAACTGGCTCCAAATAATGATAATACAACACCCCGACAAGCCCCAGGGACGAGCACAGGGAAGGGTAAAGCACCAGAAAGGGAGTGTAGTTCATCCATCCCAGCTCTTGATGATTCAAAATTAGCATAAAAGGTTGAGGAAGTAATGAACAAAGCCTGGACTAAACCTAGGAAGGAAGAAGAATGGGTGATGGATAGCAGAACTCTGTTTTTCAGCAGAATAATTCAAACAGAGATTCCTAGTAAGTTCAGAATCTCGCAGCTTGATCAGTACGATGGGATAGGAGACCCTATCAATCATATATCTGCTTTTCGGACAAAGATGCTGCTCCAGAATGTGAACAATGGAATCATGTGCAAAGTCCTCCCAAGTACACTCACAAAGAGCGCCTAAAAATGGTTTCATCGGCTCCCGGAGAATTCTATCACTTCTTTTGAGGACCTAGCGGAGCAGTTCCATATCAGATTCATCACCAATATCCCTCCCGCAAAAAACATCAACGACCTCCGGATGTGCCGACAGGAGGCTGACGAATCTCTACGAAGTTACCTTGACCATTTTAATAAAACAGCTATGCAGATTGAGCACCTTGTTGATGAAGTTGCCATAGAAGCTTTGAAAAAATGGCACCAAACTCGAAAAGCTAAAAGACAAATTAATGACTAAAGAACTGAGTACCTTTGCAGAGGCAATGGCGATAGCAGTTCGGATGATAAAGATGGACGAAGACAGGAGGATGCATCGGGAAGAAGACAGGCCATCGATGAAGGATGAACGACCAAAGCAGGGACGAGTAAGCTTCCCAAAAATGAATTTCAGAACTCCAGCAAATAGATTTGATAGGGAAGCGGACAGATATACACCCTTGAATACTTCTCGATCCAGGATCCTCATGTGGGTCAAGCAGAATGGAGTGGAGATTACACCGGCCAAGAGAATCAGCCCAAGTGAGAGATTTACTCGTGATAGAAGCCAGTACTGCGAGTACCACAGAGAGTATGGCCATAACACAGAAGGCTACAGAGAACTGAAGAGTGCCATAGAAAAACTGGTGCAACAAGGAAAGCTTGATAATTTCACTGATGCACCGAGGAGACGCGAAAACATGAAAAACCATGACCGTGATAAAGCTGAGGCAAAGAAAGCTAGGAAAGAACCAATTGGGACGATCAACACGATTGTAGGAAGAGAAAACACCGAGAAACGGTTAAAATGCAGAAGAGGAGGAAAAATGATACCTGGTAAAAGCGATAGTATTTTTAACCCAGAAGACAATTTGCATATACATCACCCTCATAATGATGCCCTAGTGATAACCGCATGCATAAATAAGTATCGGGTCAAAAGGCTATTGGTCGATAATGGGAGTGCTATCAATGTTTTATCTTGGAATGCGTACAAAGCTATAGGCAGCTCCATCACCAACTTAACGGCCATCCAGAACCCCATAACTAGTTTTTATGGGGGAACAGTGCAACTAATGGGGATTGTCAATCTGGACCTAGAATTCCGAAACTAAGAGGATGAGGAAACAAAAACCATCCGGACTCCATTCAATGTGGTAGACATACCATTAGCCTATAATGGGATAATAGGACGATCGATACTTTACGAAGCAGACGTAGTCACCAGCATCCGGCAACTAACTATGAAAATTTTGGTCATGAAGGGGACCCTTACTATCAGGGAAGATCAGCAAATGGCCAGACAATGCTATCAGATGACCATGAAGTCTCTGGTGGAGGCTTTTCATTTGGAAGCATGGGAAGTTGAGAAGCAAGGCGTGGACCCACAATCGGTGGAAAACACTAAGACATTACGAATCAGGGGAGGAAAATCTGTGAAAATTGGTAATGCCCTTGATCAAAATATCAAAGACACATTAAGGGACGTCCTTACTAGGCACTCAGAGGATTTTACTTCTCAAGCCTCCAAGATAGTCAGCATGGACCCACGGGTTGCCTGTCACTTTCTAAACATCAAACCAGGAGCCAAGCCAGTAGCACAGAAGAAAATAACTTTCGCCTACGAAAGATAAAAGATCATTGCCGACGAAACAGTGAAGCTATTAGCAGCCAGATTCATTAAAGAGGTTACTCACTCAGAATAGGTAGCCAATGTAGTACACGTTAAAAAAGCAAATAGGAAGTATATAATGTGTGTAGACTACACCGACCTCAACCGAGCATGCCCTAAAGACAGCTACCCGTTACCAACGATTGATCAGCTCATCGATTCCACCACTAGCCATGGCTTATACAGCTTCATAGATGCTGCCCAAGGTTATCACTAGACCCCCATGAAGAAAGAAGACCAGGAGAAAACGTCCTTCGTCATGCATGAAGGGTTGTACTGCTACAAGGTGATGCCCTTCGGACTGAAAAATGTTGGAGCCACATACCAAAGAATGATGAACCAAGTCCTCTAGAGCCAGATTGGAACCAACGTAGAGGTATATATGGATGACATCATCATCAAAAGCAAGCACTTTGAGCACCACCCAGCAGACGTGGATCAAGTCCTCCAATTACTAAGCCAATTAAGGATCAAGTTGAATCCTGATAAATGCGTCTTCAGAGTCTAGGCTGGCAAGTTCCTGGGGTTCATGATTTCTCACCGAGGCATTAAAGCCAACCCAGAAAAAATTGAAGCCATACTCAACATGGCAACACCAAAGAGCATCCGCGATATACAAAAGCTAAATGGTAGAATAACCACACTGGGGCATTTTATTTCTTGCTGGGCTAGGCGATGTCTACCATTATTCTGAGCTCTCAAAAGTTCCTACAAGTTCCAGTGGTCCGCTGATTGCCAAGTAGCATTTGAAGAAATTAAAAGATTCTTGTCTTCCCCACCATTAATCAGCCGTCCGATACCGAACGCGACCTTATACTTATACCTTTTTATTGGCTGAGAATGCATCGCTTCAGTACTGGTAAGGGAAGAGGGAAGCCAACAAAGCCCGGTTTACTATGTCAGTAAGATTCTCTGAGGACCTGAAGTCTGATACCCCATGCTAGACAAGTTAGCCTTAGTTGTGGTTCATGCTTCTCGAAAGCTTCGGCACCACTTTTAAGCTCACCATATCGTAGTCCGGTCCTGTTTCCAGCTACAAAAAATATTACAGAGACCATAGACTTCAGGCAAGCTAGTGCAATGGTCGGTCTTACTTGATGAGTTTGATATTGATTATGAGCCTCGACAGCAAATGAAAGCCCAGGCATTAGCAGATTTTATACAAGAAATGGCTCCGGAAGATATAACCTTGACCAAGATACCAGAATTGAAGCTCTATGTTGATGGAGCATCCTCAGCTCAGGGTTCTGGCACGGGAATAATCCTCAGGGGACCGCATAAAGTTCATATCCAGTACGCAGTTCGTATAGAGTATAATGCCACCAACAATGCAGCTGAATACGAAGCACTCCTCACAGGGTTGAAACTAGCCATTGAAGTTAGGGCCGAACACCTCATCATACACTCAGATTCCCAACTAGTAGTCAACCAAGTCAGCGAAGCATTTCAAGTCAAAGATGCCTGCATCGCCAAGTACGTAGACAAAGCCAGACGACTTTTGCAACACATCGAGCAAGACAGAGGCTAATGGAATATCGTCCAGATTCCCAAAGAAGATAATAATGAGGCCGATTACCTTGCTAAATCTGCATTCGAGAACAGTCAAGCATTTAGGGATATGAATTTCACCGAATCACTCGCCAATCCCAGCACAGAGGACACTGAAGTTTTTAGAACATAAGTAGTCTTGGAATGGATACAGCCCATAATCCAATATCTTGAGCATGGCACACTTCCAGAAGACAAGCTGCAAGTTCGGAAGCTCAAGGCCAAAGCAGCCCACTATTCCATCCACCGAAGGGAGCTCTACCAAAAATCCTTATTGCACCCCTGGTCAAAGTGTGTTTCCCTAGAGGAGGGAAATTACATACTCCGAGAAATCCATGAAGGAATCTGTGGTGCACATAAGTCCCACTATTCGCTCACTAGAAAGGCCTTGCTCCAGGGGTATTACTGGCCCACCATGTCCAAGGATGCCCAGTAGCTAACACAATCATGTCACCAGTGCCAGATCTATGTCCGACTTAACCATAAATCTTCTCGGCCTCTGCATCCCATTTGCAGCCCATGGCCTTTTGCCATATGAGGGATGGACATCCTGGGTCCTTTTCCTCCATCTACCTCATAGAAAAAGTTCTTAATCGTGGCCATTGACCATTTCACGAAATGGGTAGAAGCAGAAGCAGTCCCAACCATCACAGAAGCCCGGATACAATACTTTTTCTAGAAGGAGATCATTTACAGATTTGGCATCCCCTACACTTTAATTACAGACAACGAAAAATAGTTCAACAATCATAAATTTAGAAGTTTTTGCTTGGATTTTGGCATAAAACTGCGCTTCACCTTAGTAGCTCACCCACAGATGAACGGAAAAATTGAGGTCACCAACAGAATCCTCATGCAAGGGTTGAAGAAAAGACTTGACGACAAGAAAGGGAACTAGGTCGAAGAGCTAAACAATGTAATCTGGGCCTATAGAACCATACCCTGATCGTCCACTAGCGAAACGCCATTCAGACTGACTTACAGCATGGATGCAGTAATTCCAACGGAGGTTGGGTCCCCAAGTTACCGGGTAAGCCAAGACCTCGACCATGCCATCAATAACGTCGATGCACAGATATGCCTTAACATACTAGAGGAAGGAAGAGAACAAGCGGTAGCAACGATGGAGGCACATCAGCAAAGGATAACTTGGTACCACCATCTGTGTAAACTAATAGAGAATTTTAGGACGGGTGACTGGGTACTCAGAAGAGCAGATATTGATAAAGGCACCTCGGGTACCGGCAAGTTAGGTCCGAATTGGGAAGGCCCATATCAGATCTCAGAATGCATAACAAAGGGGGCGTATAAACTAAGAGAAAGAGGAGGTAGAGAACTATCGAGGTTCTGGAACTTAGACTCTCTTAGGAAATATTATCAGTAATCTTGTACTCAAGCACACAATCTGATTCAATAATAAAAAATATCTTCATTGATAAAGAATGTCTTTATACATGATTGGTTACCAAAAAAAAAAAGAAAGAAGATACACATAAACCTATACATATCTACTCTAGTATTTGAACACCGGACCCCCTATCCCAGAAACTGAGGGGGAAGCATCATCGGCAGCCTCTGCATGCTTGCTAGACCCAGCTGTAGCAGCAGCCTCTTCAGACTCCCTCACAAGAAAGGAACTGGCTTTTTAGCGAGCGTCATCCTCTACAGCAAGCCTGGCCAGATCGGCTGGGGTTATCCAATCTAAGGCCCCCAAATCCAATCCTAAGTCTTGAGAGAGCAAGATCCTTTTGCACTCAGCCCGGTATGCCTTGAGAAACCCCCCTACCACGCTTTGATATGCCTTCTTATCGTTTGCATTAGATTTCTCAAGCTCCGCCAACCTCTCCTAAAGTTCAACAATCTGAAGATCCTGCTCCTCGATCCTCCTTGTCAGCTGGGCCTGGCTATGTTCCAGTTCAGAAACCTTTTTCTGATTCGCATCCCCATTAGATTTGGCCTCTATGTATCTTGTCTAGCAGTGCTCCAAAGCTGCCTTGGCGCTATCCAGCTTCTTCTCAAAGTCTATAGCGATTGTCCCCACTTCAGTTTCCTTTAAGTTGTACTAACTCTTCAAGTAGAAGTACTGATCCTTCGCCAGCAGCAAGGCCTGAGTCATCTGCCAAAAACAACCAAGCAACTTAGCCAAGAATCCACAACAACAATTATATCAAGTAGCAGAAACTCCCTTACCTCTAATGACTGGCCGATCATGGAATCGAGCAATCCGTTCGGTCCCTCGTTCGACTAATGTTGCATGTCACCGGGTAACCGTAGTGACTCGACGTACTGGTCCCGTACTTGACTGTTGGAGATGCTTAGGGGCTTCATCTTTTTCAATATCCAGCCCCGCATATCCGGACAACTAGATAACCGGGGGTGCTGGACGTAAATCTCTTCATCTAACCCCTCTGCATTTGACCCTATTTCAATCAGTCGCCTTTTTCTTCATCTGACCCGCTCCGGTCGCTCACTTTCCACTGGTGCTTTGCCCTTAGGGTCGACGGGAACAACCTCTGAAGCCGAGGGAGCCTTAGTTTCTGGGGAAGGATAATTCCAGCCCTCCTCCACTGCAGTTGGCTCATCTACTAAGGAAATCCCGCCCGTAAAATCAAAAAAGTTAGCCATCTACAGATGGCAAGATAAGACTAGTCAGACAAAATAAAACTCAAAACAAAAAAATCATACTAGGGAAATGGTCGCGACTCGAATAGACTCTCCACAGATACCTCCGGGACGCATCCTCTGCGGATCGAGCTTCGGTGAGTCTGTCTAGATGTAGCCGCAAAACTAATTTTGTATCCAGATCGAAAAGTTTCACTAGATGAGTCACTTTATGACACTCGTTCGACAACATCCTCCGGACATCCAGAAAGTCCGATTGATGCTCCACAATAAAAAAATGGTATCTCCACTTCTTGTGGAGATCCAAAAGTTTAACAAAAAGTGAATGGTTGGGTACGGCCGAAAGGGAGAACATCAGCTCTCCTTTCTTCCTAGTCAGCCTATACAAATACCGAAGGACGTCTAGATTGGGAACCCTACCCTCCTCATGCATCAGCTGGATGAACCCGGTCAGTATCCTATAACTATTTGGATGAAGCTGACCGGGCACAATATTATTCCTTTTAAGAAAGTCCTTGACAAAGGGATCTAAGGGAAATTTCAGACCCCCCCTCTAACTGGTTGAAGTACACTACTAATCTATTTAGCCCCAATAAAGGGGTATGGGCCCTAAACCTTCTGTCTGCAGTGTGGAGGGCATAATCGGCGGGGATGCAGAATCGCCGCCGATACCACCCTAGCAATTCACTATCTACGTTGGACACAAAGAGGTCAGAGCTAATTTCTTCCCGGGGAGCCATAGCAAAGAAGGGAACGAAAACCAAATGATAGAAAAGGGGTAAAAAAAAGGAGGAAGAAATGATGAAAAGAATCACTTGGTTACCTCAAACAAGATTTATGGTAGGAAGGAATAGAAACGATGGACGCAGTAGAAATGCAGCAAAAATAGAATGAAAGGGCGAAGAAAGCAAAATGTGCTAGTTAGCAAGCGTAGCAGTATTTAAAAAGACACGGAAGGACCTGGAAGCACGCAATTAACTGTCCTCATTATTACTGCACTCCTCCCTAGACCACCAAGGGCCTATTAGGAATAAAATAACCCATTAGGCAAAGATTCACGATGACGGCTGTGTGAGCGTTTTGCTCATTGACACACGAAACGATGCATCAATCATGTGATCTCAAGAGTTGAAATGAAATCACCCCGTGTTGGCCCACCCACATCTTTGAGTGGGCCGCTCCATCAAGCAAATCGGGAGACGTTTCAAGCATCACTCCCAGCCTATTTCGTTCACATAAAGTCCAGTGACTGAAGCTGGCACCCTCAGGTCGCTTCCGTAGTACTGAGGTTCCGAGCATATAAGCCTCGTGCCCCTGAGCCGAGCATCTAAGTCTCGTTCATATAAAGTCCAATGACTAAAGCTAGCACCCTCAGGTCGCTTCCGTAGTACTGAGGTTTTGAGTATGTAAGTCTCGCGCCCTTGAGCCAAGCATCTACAAATCCAGTAACGACTGGTTCCGTCTTGTTCCAAAACGGACGAGTTAATCTATTACGTTAATCATACTCACTCATCAAGTACCCCAGTTCCACAGATTAAGATTCGATGACAACCAACCAAAATACTTAGCACCAAGCTCTGCTTATTATGACTAAGGCTGGCCACCTCAGCTCACTTGCATCTTATCACCCATATAAAGGCATCTGCATCTTACTCGGACGCAACGGACATAAATATCCACATACTCTGGGGGGGACTCTTGATACCATCTAGAATGTTCCCACCTAATTAGAGGTCCTATAACCCCCTAAATAGGAACACATGGACAAGGAAGAAGATAGATCCGTCCAAGGAACTACCTCAAAGAGGAATCCTAACCGAAGAAGGAACACTCTCCTACAAAGACTATGATTCACTGATCCATAAGGAATCTCATTCCTCTCAGGTTTAAGTATCGCTATATATAGAACCATATACCCCTCATAAGGGGACATCTCATTCACACATATTCAAGCTATCTCTCCTCCTCCCTGTTTCTATTCTCTAACTTAGACATCGAAATGTTTGTGGGGATTTCCCTCACCTCTCACCTTATCCTCTGTTCCGTGCTTTGCAGAACGTTCAACCTAAGAGTTCCGGAAATTAGTTATCATTATGCATCTTCCAAATGGTGTTTGAGGGAACTTGTAACGATTCTTGATTGCAGGGGAAACAATGGCTAGATAATTATACCAGTATTTTATCGAGTTGATCCATCTCATGTTCGTAATCAGACTGGTAGCTTTAGAGCTGCATTTGTGCGACATGAAGAGTCTTTGAAAGTGACCAAAGATGAGGTGCAGAACTGGAGAGATGCTTTGAAGGAAGTCGCTAATTTGAGTGGATGAGAGTCGTCTATCATCATGTAAAATTCTTTGAAAATATTCAGGAAAAATCCTATGTTAATAGGATGATAATGAAATGTTCTTTGAAATAATTAAAAAAAATAAAGCCTAAAGAATTAACAAATCACAATCTATTGGCAACGACTCTTGAATCAGTAGCTTTCAATTTAATGGGAAAATAATGCATATTGAATGTGATAGCCTTATTTCTAATTAAGCTTTTTGACCATTTTTGGATATCTAGTAAAATGTGTTTCTATTTTTTTAATCTTCTCCCTTTTGTAATTCATAGGCAGTCAAGTTCAGATTTTTTTTCTTTTTTTGTATGAATTTTAATTTAAGAAAATCAAAAGAGAATCATGCTCTGTTTTTTTTTTTTTTTTCTTGAATTGAGAAGAAACCTTCTGTTGGATATTATTTGAAACAATCTTTGTAAATGGCAATTTGAAAGATTTCAGGAAGATATAAGTTGTCAGTAATAAACATTCATTTTTAATTCTTTTCTGAATTAATTTTATAAACACTGATTGATTTCACATGTTTACCAGGTAAGAATCTGAACTTATCAAGGAAATTATAGGGAATATTTTGGAAAAGCTGAATCAAATGGCTTCCAAAT
The DNA here is from genome assembly GCA_947683625.1 of Mallotus nudiflorus. Taxonomy (NCBI): domain Eukaryota; kingdom Viridiplantae; phylum Streptophyta; class Magnoliopsida; order Malpighiales; family Euphorbiaceae; genus Mallotus; species Mallotus nudiflorus. The sequence continues at coordinate 4,062,342 of CANTUR010000276.1, read as the reverse complement.
ACTACTTCAAAGGCTTGGTTGGCTTTGAGACAAGAATTGAAGCAATTAAATCTCTATTATGCTTAGAATCATCAGATGTTAGATTTGTTGGAATATGGGGCATGGGTGGTCTTGGGTGGTCTTGGTAAGACCACTCTTGCTAGAGCTGTTTATTATGAAATCTTCCCTCAATTTGAAAGCTGCTGCTTTCTTCCCAATATTAGAGAGCAATTGCAAAGATGTACACTATTTCACTTACAAGCTCAGCTTTTTTCAGCACTCATAGAGAAACAATGTCTAACTTCAAGCACTCTTGATTTACGCCCATCATTTTTAAAGGATCGTCTTTGTTGGAAGAAAGTTCTTATTGTTGTTGATGATGCACATGATTTCAGACAATTGGAAGAGCTAATAGTACCTAGTGAGTGTGAGCCTGATCTTTTTGTTCCAGGGAGCAGATTTATTGTCACTAGTAGAAATAAGCAAGTTCTCATTAACATTGCTGGTGATAAGATTTGTACAATGGAGGAATTGAACGAGCACGAAGCTCTTCAGCCTTTTAGCATGAGGGCCTTCAAGAAAGATTGTCCGAGTGATTGTATATTGCAAGCAAAAAGGGTGGTAAATTACGCAAAAGGCAATCCATTGGCTCTCAGAGTTTTGGGTTCTGCATTGCTTGATAGAAATGACGAAGATTGGAAAAGCATGTTGGAAAGATTAGGTGACATCCCCCATCCTGAAATTCATGATGTTTTAAAAACAAGTTATGACGGACTAAGTTCTGAAGAGAAAAGAATATTTCTTCACATTGCATGTTATTTCAGAGGAAAAAGTAGTAAACATGTGACCAAAATTCTGGATGTTGCCTTTGGTACTTCTGTGCAATTTGTTATCACGACCCTTATTGATAAATCTCTCATTATGGTTACCTATAACAATGAGTTGGAGATGCACGACCTATTGCAAGAAATGGGTAGAAAAGTTGCGGATGATGAAATTCCTACTAGGTTGTTGATCAATTTTAAGCATTTCAACGGTGCATTGATGCAAAACAAGGTGAGCTTTTCTTAATTCATTATGCTTTTAACTGATGTAATAATATTGAATGCGTTTTGCACTATCAATTGTTAGGAAAATGGAGAAATTGAAGGAATATCACTGGACATGTCTATGGTTCTAAGTGAGGTTTACTTAGAACCGGACGTGTTTACAAATATGTATAATCTTAGATTTCTCGAGTTCTATTGGCCTTATGAGGACTTCCATGAATATGGAGAAGAACAATTGCACCTTTCGAGTCAAAGGCTTCGATCTCTTCCTAGGAACTTGAGGTATTTCCACTGGACTAAATTTCCTTTGAAGTCAATACCGTCGAAGTTCTTTCCTGAAAGTTTGGTTGTGCTTCAGATGCGGAATAGCAAGGTTAAAAAGCTTTGGGATGGAGTACAGGTATTTAATTATTTATATATGCTAATAGCTCTAATAGTAGTTGCTTCCTGAAACAAGAATGAAGATGATGCAATTTTTTTTTTTTGTTCATGACAGAATCTTGTCAATTTAATAGAGATTGATATCTCAGATTCCAAATATTTGACTGAAATTCCTGATCTGTCAAAGGCTATTAAAATTGAGACCATCATACTGAGGGGCTGTGGAAGATTACTTAAGGTTCACTCATCCATTCAGTATCTTCACAAACTGGAAGTTTTCAATCTTGAGGGTTGTAAAAAATTGGAGAATCTTCCAAGAAGAATCGAATCGAAAGCTTTAAAAGTTCTTAATATGTTTGGTTGCCTAAGGGTGGAAAGGTGTCCAGAGATTACTGAAGTAAATATGGATAAATTGTCTTTAGATTGTGCTGCAATGACACAAGTGCCAAAATCAATGCTGCTTCTGTCAACAGTTTCTGTTCTAAATGTAACATATTGCAGAAAGTTGTCGAGCCTGCCACGCAACTTCTGTAAATTGAAATCTATTCATTCGTTTTCTGCATGGAAAAAGTCAGAAGTTGAGAGTCTTCCAGAAATCCTGGAGCCTATGAATCTAGTTGAGTTGTCTTTGTGGGGCTGCATAAATCTTAGGAGGCTTCCGGACAGCATCTACAATGTAAAATCCTTGCTATTCCTTGATTTAAATCAATTGGGAATTCGAGAGTCAACCCCATCCATTGAACATTTGAGTTGCCTTGACACTTTGCTCCTCAGGGATTGCAGATATCTTGAAAGACTTCCGAGCTGTATCCAGAAGCTTCTGCATCTCAGGGATTTGGACATGAGGAGATGCAGGAGTCTTCATTCCTTGCCGGAGCTTCCACCATCTTTAGAAGATCTACATGCAGACAACTGCATATCACTGCAGACCGTAACAAGCAACTTCACAAAATATTGCAATCTTTCCCGTGCAAATTTTTCAAATTGCTCGAGTTTGGATCAGAAGCCACTTGAGGCAGAGCTTCTGTTCATAACTGAGAATGTAAGCCCATTAAGCTAACCAAAATTTTCTTATATGTTTCATTTCTAGCTAAATGTTTGATTTTGTGTTGCAGCGTCATTGTGAAGTGGTATATCCTGGAAGTGAAGTTCCAGGATGGTTCACCCATAGAAGTATGGAATCTTCCATAACCATACAGTTTCCTTTAAATTGGGATCAGTTCAAGGGAGTGGTTTTCTGCATCATCTTTGAATTTAGGAAAGAGTTTTATAAATTTGGTACACCATATAAAATTGGTTTCAAGATGGATCGTTTTGACCTTGATAATAGTGGTGAAGTACGTGAAGGCCTTTGGAGTTACCCTTGTCCTGTTCTGTCTGATTCAGATCACATGCTAATTGTGTACCAGAGAGACAACCCGTTCAAAGAATATTCAGCCACTCTATCTTCGTTTCAATTATATCCATATGCATATACATATATGAAATGGAAGGATGGATGTAATGTGAAAGCTGAAATTTTAAAGCATTGGACGGTGAAAAGATGCGGGATTCTTCTGGTACAAGTACAAGATGATACAGAGTCTATAATTGTAAGTTCCTTTAAAACCTTTCACTACTGATACAATTAACTAAAAATGTTTTTATCTATTTGTTTTTCTATTTTCTCTTTTCAGTCACAAACCCTCTCCTCCTCCACTTCCCACCCTGTCATCATAGCTCCACTTGGCTCAGCCGCTGACACAGCTGGCATACTTAGACGTGGCGTTGGATCCTCCGCTGCCACAGCACCAACCGCCTCCTTCAGCAGAATCAGTCTCTATACCAATGATGCTCCGGGACTCAAGTCTCTCCTACTGTAGTTGTCGTTATGAGCCTCTGTTTCATTGGCTTCGTCACCGCTCTTCACATCTTTGGTAAGTTTTAACCCAGCAAGGTAGCTCCCGGTGCCTAAGTTCAGGTCAAACATGTTCCGTGTCTTTAACCTAGCATTGGTTTACGGAGGAATTAATGTACCAATTAGATGTTTTTATTTGTTTCTATTAATGGGCTATTGATTGTTGGTGTGTTATGGCATCATACAATAATGTTTTAAGCTCTTGAGCTTATCTTTAGAATTTACCTGAATCATACACGCTGGTCATTGTGCATTGTCTTTGAATTATGAGCACTAGATAAAATATATTAATATCAAAATAACATTTTACATAAATTGTGTGTGTTGTTTTTTATTTTGTTTCTGTTGGTATAATTAATTTATAGACGTCTGTTAAATGGATTTGTTAGGTCAGAGTCAGCACTTATCAAGAAAAGTGTGAAGGATATTTTGAAGAGACTGAACCACATTTCTCCAACTTACTCTCCAAATTTAGTTGGAATTGATTCTCGGATTAAACAAGTTGAATCTTTATTAGGTAGAGAATCATCATCTGTTCTAATTGTTGGAATATGGGGGATGGGTGGTATCAGCAAAACCACTCTTGCTAGAGCTGTCTTTGACATAATTTCCGCTCTGTTTGAAATTGCTACTTTCTTGCCGATGCTACACAACAGTTGAAAATGAGCACAACACATCTTTTACGAAATCAATTGCTTTCAAAAATTTTAGAAGAGGAGGAAATGAAGACAGGCAGTGTTGATTTATGACTTGAGTCATGTGAAGGCTCAGCTTCAGCGTAAGAAAGTTCTCATTGCTGTTGATGATGCAGATAATTCAACACCAATTGAAAGAGCTACTAGCTAGCGAGTACAATTTATTTGGTTCAGCTTGTAGGATTCTTGTAACCAGTAGGGATAAGCAAGTTCTCAAGTGCATAGCTCATGCTATCTACACAATGGAGCCGTTGAACCCATCTGAAGCTCTTCAGCTTTCTGGCTTGAATGCCTTCAAGCAAGACTATCCTTTAAGTGATCGCATACATGTTAAGAAATGGTGATAAAGTATGCTAATGGCAACGCACTGGCCCTTAAAGTTTTGGGATCTGCCTTGTTTGATAGAAGTGAAGAAGATTGGGAGAGGGCATTGCAAAGATTAGAAAAATTCCCCAATCAGGAAATATGTAATGTTCTGAGAACTAGTTATGATGGACTAGATTCTGAAGAACAGTGTATATTTCTTGATATTGCATGCTTTTTCAGAGGCGAAGATCGGGATTCTACAACCAAATTATTGGATGGCTGCTATTCTTCTGCACAGTTTGTCGTAAGCATTCTAATTGATAAGTCTCTAATTACAATTTCTTCTTATGGTAACAAGTTAAAGAGTTGCATGACCTGTTGCAAGAGATGGCTAGAAACATTGTGCTCGATGAGTCCAAGAAACCTGAAAACTGTAGCAGGTTAAAGATTCCAGAAAATGTCTGCTGTGTATTAAATTAAAGGAAAACAAGGTGACAAGCATTAATTTTTTTTATCATGACTTATTAATGTCTATTTATGATGATAATGAAACTAATCTTCTGATATTACCTGTGTAGGGAACTGAGACAATTGAAGGCATATCACTGGACATGTCAAAGGCAGCTGAGATTTGCTTAAAACGTGAGACATTAGCAAGGATGTGTCACCTCAGGCATCTCAAATTCTGGTCACTGTTGTCACCATTTGATAGGCGCAGAAAAAACGAACTGCAGATTTCTGGCTGCCACCTTGAATCTCTTGAAATGAATTGAAGCATTTCTACTGGAGTGAATTCCCCATGAAATCTCTACCAGCAAAATTCCATCCAAAAAATTTAGTTGTGCTTAAGCTGCCCAACAGCAAGGCTAAAAAGCTGTGGACAGGAACACAGGTGTATGTATACACTAATACTTTTAGTATCAGCTGCTCTCATATCTCCTTTTTTTTTAATTTCTCAATTTTTGTCACCACAGAATTTTCCCAAGTTAAGAGAGATTGACCTTTCAATGTCTAAATATCTGACAAAAATTCCTGATCTGTCAAAGGCTGTAAATCTGGAGAAAATCAATTTCTGGTATTGTAAAAGTTTAGTTGAGGTTCACTGCTCCATTCAATATCTTCAGAACCTGAAGTTTCTCCATCTCAGCAGTTGTTTTATCCTGACCAGTATTCCAAGCAGGATCAATTCGGAAGTCTTAAAAGATCTGGATTTATGCAGTTGCCCAAGAATAAAGGAATGTCCAGAGTTACAGGCAAATATAGAAGATTTAAGATTAGATTGCACTGCAATGGAAAATTTGAAATCCACTGTATCATCAATCCTGATTTCATCGACACTTGTTCGATTAACTATTAATAATTTCGATGGTAGATTCTCGAGTCTAGCTAGCAACCTTTATAAATTGAAATCTCTTCGGACACTTGAACTATACAGTTGGTAAGAGCTTGAGAGTTTCCCAGAAATCTTGGAGCCCATGAACAATATAAAGTGGATTAATGTGAATTACTGCAGAAAATTAAAGAGGGTTCCTGACAGCATCTGTAACTTGAAAACTTTGGAAACTCTATCTAACTGGAGCAGTCATTAAAGAGCTACCATCATTGATTGAACATCTAAGTTGCTTGGGGTATTTGGGCCTCTATGGCTGCAAGTGCCTTGAGAGCCTTCCAAGCTGTATCAATAGACTTCCTCGACTTTATTACATGAACTTAGTGTCTTCGTTCCTTACCGGAGCTTCCACCATTTTTACGCGTAGACAGAAGGGATTGCAAATTGCTAGAGACCATGTTGGGTGGTGAGAGCCAAGAAACAAGAAACTAAAGGCAATGAAAAATAGTCCTGAATTCTCACACATTTTCCATTAACAAGATTGCTCATATATAGCACCAATATCACATTTTTTTACCAAGTGAATATCATTTTTTAAAATGACATTTACACGACATGTTACACCTATTAGTAAGGTATATATGATTTGGTTTTGCTTGTACAATTAAACAAGAGTAATATCTACGTCTATGCCGACTGGTACATCACTTTTAAATGCTTTTACTTCCATTTACATTCTAGTTTTTTAAAAAATTAAAAAAAAATTATATTACACCTTTTTTTATTGATTTAATAAACGTATCTGTGATTTATCACTTCACTATTCTTTTATTGAAATATTATTTTTTAGACAGTTTTAAAAATATATTCTTTTACGTTATAGAAACGTCAATGAAATAAAATAAAATAAAAAATAAAAGGAATAATATTATAATCTGTTAATTTGTATATAAATATTAAAAAACAATCTTTTACAATATGTTGAATTACAAAAAACTCCAAAAAATAGACATTAAATATTTGTTGATTTTAAACCATATTAAAAATATGAAAAAGAATAGAATTATGTCTGTTAGATAATTTTATTAAAGAAAAAAAATTGATTATTACAATCTTAAAACCTAGGTATTTATATGGGAGCACAACCCTACCAATTCCATGTAGCTGGCAAAGAAAATAAAAACAATTTTTAGTTTAAAGTAGGAAATCCAATACCAATTAAAAAAAAAAAAGTCAAATCCCAACTAGAAAAAAAAATATTTAAATCAATGCAAAGATAGAAATAAAAATAAAATCCTAACTATAATAATAAATTATATCTTCTATCTTTTTTAAAATATATATATATATATATATTTTTTATGTACTGTTCTCCAAACTTGTTTCGAGAATTTTTAAAGTGGTTGCTCCACCTTTCTCTTTTATACTCCATTCATTCCTTTTTATATGCCGTTTTAGAGAAAATTTAAAATTTTATTTAAGTGTCATTTTTATATAAACAATAAAATTAAAAATTTTTTTTCTCAATTTTACTCTTATCTTTATCAGTTCAAAATTATTTGTATTCAATACAAATTTTTAGTCTTTTAAAAATCAATAATATTTTAATTTCTAAACTCATTTTTTTCCTCAATTTAAAACTAATTAATTATTTCTTAATTCAAGTGAAAGTTCCTAAAACAACATATAAAATTAAATGGAGGAAGTATATATATAATTTTTTATTAATTATAGAATATTCAAACTGTATATTATAAATTAATAATTTTGTATAATATTTCATATGTTTATAAAAATCTCACGCCAAAAAATACATCAGACAAACCATGGTCAATCTTACAATAAATATCTAAAGAAGAAGAAAGAAAAAATTACTTCTTTTTTTTTTTTTTTAAACTCTCTTTATCTCACAGATCCCACCGACACATTTTTAATTTCCCGCGCTAACAGTGCCATGACGACCGCTTTTGTCACGTGTATCACGTGACCTCATACATCAGTCTCTTCTTTTTTTATAAAAAAAAAAAAAACGCAGGTGTCAGTCTTTTTTGTCATCAGCAATCACCTCATCCATATCCGCCTCCAAGCTAACTGTACCGCCTGTTAACTTTTCCTTAATAAAACTTTATTTACTTTGAATATATTATATTTTTATTTATAATATCTTGAATATTGAATAATTATAAAAATTTTGATTATTTAAAAATTTATCAAAATAGTAAAAAAAAAAAATACACTTGAATAACTAGATATCTATGATATATTATATTTTTTTATTGAATTGATAACATGAATACATTTTATTTTCATTGATCACATAGAAAAAGCTTAAAATAAATTCAATTTTAGTTTTTTTTTTATAAAAAATCATTTCTTTCGGACATATTATATTTTCAATTATATTTGCTATATAATGTTTAATTTTTATTTATTGAATAAAAATGCAATATACTGAAAGTACAAAATTCGCCCAGTCTAAACACATGTACATGGAAAAATGCTGAAGCTAAGGAGTCACCGACACAAATTCTCTTTTTTCTGTTTTGATGTAATAAAGTGTGATTTCACGCTATGCTTAAGCCAAAATTAAATGCTCTATTATGAACAATTCAAGTTTCTATTTCTAAAATTTTCCAACTGTTTCTCAGCAACCAAACATGAAATTTACGACAAATTAAAAGTAAAAATTTTGAGAAAATTCACATTTGAATTTTTTTTCCATAATTTTCTTGGAGATGAACACTTTTGACATTTTTTAGACCTATTAAGATTACAATTCTATATTTATATGGCAAAAAGCAGAAAAGGAAAAAGATTATGCAATGATATAAGCTAGCAATCACCAACCCAATGCTTCAATCATCATCAGCATCATCTCCTGATGATAAAGATGCAATCTTTGTTGTTGATAATGGCGACGACGACGTTAACGATGTTGAGTTTTCACAAAACTCAAAGCTATTATTATGATCGCTTTCCATTCTTTCAACGACGAAATGTCCCAAAGAATCAACGGTCTCCACTAAATTCTCCTCGCACAAAAATTCGTCGCTAAAAATCCTCTCAACCTCTCTATCAATTTCATGAACAAACACATGTGTCGTCTTATCACCACCTCTCTTGCTCCTCGCCATTACTGAAGCTGTAAATATTGGCGACATCCTCCCCGGTGCTGCCGCGAAATACCCACGTGGACCGTCGATCAAAATCACATCCCAAGCAACTTCATAGATATGATTAGGCATGTCATTGATGCCGAGCTTGCAATCTGAGAACAATAAGTTCTGCACAGGCTTACACTCGTCCTTCACTTGTTCTTGTGCTGCTGCTAAAAGATCATTCGTTTCGCTTACTTTCGTCGTGTATTGTATATCATAAGCTTCGATTTCGGGATGAATCTTTTCAAAATTCGACACAAAATACTCACTCTCATCGAGAAAGATTGTACGTCCATGGAAATTAAGTGATTTCCATAAAAGCGTCTCGTGAGTCAAACCAAAAACAAGGAAATTACAAGGAGGTGAGCACTGGTGAAGAGTAGCAGCAATGGTGGAAAGTTCAGCTAATGACATGTGGGGAGTTGTGGTGTTGGAAGAGGAAGCATAGTGGAGTAAGGCAGTGGTGACGGAGAGTGGAAGAGAAAGGGCGGAAGTAGCGGAGGAAGCAGCGGTGGTGACGGTGGGGATAGTGGTGGAGAAGAGAGTGAGAGTGAAAGCTAATGTAAAGAAAGTAACAATAAAGACTAACCAAAGGCGATGATGAGACTGAGACGCAGGAGCTTTGTGGATGGAAGATGGATGAAGAAGAATAAGCTTTGTGTTGGTGTTGCTCTTCATTTTTCTTGAAAGAAAGTGAGTAAGAGAATAATGTTGAATCTTGAAGTTTTGAAATGAGAATTGTTTATTTTGCTTTCTTGATTTTTTTTTTTTGAATTTTCTCTTGTTTGGTGGTTGCGAAGGTTGGAAGGGACAGAGGAATCTACGGAGGAGATTGAGAAGGGGTTATGAGACTCCCAAGAACAGAGAGGTGAAAGTGAAAGGGACAAATAAACAATGGAATGTGGGGTATCGATGGAAGAATGGATCTTGGAACAAGCATTTTGTTTGAAGAATTATGAAATTTCCTTTCTCTTGTATCCCATCTGTTTAGCATCAGTTCAAATAAATTTGAATATCAATTGCACTAAGCAACGATCAACAGTTACAGGATGTTATATAGGTAGTGGTAAAAAAAAATTTGCAACCTTAAGAATTATGAATTTGATCACGAATTTTAGAGAGATAAATTTTTAATTTAAATTATTAATATTTAAAAATTATTAAATTTTAATTAATTCAATTTAATTTAAATATAATCACAAAAGATAATAAAAATCATTCAACACTAATTTAATATGATAATATATATTACAATTTAAACTTAAAAATCGCTTCAATGATAACAGTTTACTGTATTTGTATTGATAAATGAAATTTCTTTTTAAATTCAAAAAATAAAATCACCAATAAATATATTAGTTTGTATCAAGAACATGGAAATGTGAACTATCACAAATCTCTTTGTGCATTTTGCAATTTATTAATTGTGATTAGTAAAGAGGGGGCAACAACAGTCAATGAATATATTCATTGATACTTAGGTACAGGATAGTGGATTGAGCTCTGCAAAGAACCAGTAATGGTGGGACAATGACATAAATGGAGCCTGGGGACACTTCTGAATAATGTAATGTGAAAAAAAGATATGAAAAAAATTAAAAATAAAGCAAAGAAGAGACAGGCTACCAGAAAATCAGTACGGCATTGCTTAGAGCCGCGAGCAGATGTTACTATACATATGAAACTATCTGTATTTTTGCCTGAATCATGTACAGTAACAGCAGTTCAAAAAATTCACTTTTTTTAATCTTATATTCCTATTTAAAATTTATTAAATTTTAATTAATTTTATTAAATTTACATACATCTATAAAAATGATAAAAAAAATTTAATAATTAATTTAATATGATTATATATATTAATATTTAAATTTAATATCTAATTTTAAATAATATTTCATTAAATACTGCATATATTAATATTTTAATTTAATATGTAATTTTAAACAATATTTCATTAAATATTGATCAAAAAAATCATATATAAACGTATTTCACAAGACCCATTAATGAAAGATTCTTGGAATATCACATAAAATCCATGAATTAATAAATTATTTTTTCAAATTTTGATTTTTGCCATAAATTGGCATGGTGGAGTTAGGAGACATGATTGGTAAGAATCAATTCTTGCCAGAAGAGCAAATATATAATGACTTCTGTTGGGGATGCATGCAAGTTCAAATATCAAACATAGAGAGCTAAGTAATAAATCATAACAAACTTACAAGTAGACACAAAAGCATAAATGAAATTGCCTGTCTGCATTTATCATTTTGCAGTTCATATCATCTGTGTTTTATTCAGTTAAAAAATATATATCAAAAATGGAAATTTTTTGTTCTATAGGGTATAGGCTTTTTTTTTTTTTTTGAACAATATAGGGTAGGCTTCATATGTATATATATATATATAAAATCTTCTCATAGAATGATGATGGAATTTAATCTATATAATATTTTTTTACAAGTAATTTTTAATTGCATAATTCAAATATGAAACTCCAATCTAGCAAAAACAAATATTGTGTATTAATTTAAATAAAAATTTTAATATTTTTTAAAATCACTAGGATTTAGAATTTATTTGACTCTAATTAATCAAATTTGATATGTGATGAAGTAAAATTATCTCCTAAGAATAATCCGAATGCATATACTATATCTTAAATTTAAAATATTAGATAAGGGAAAATACTTGACAACAGCTTATCTAAGAGTTGTCAAGGATTTATGTAATAGTTAGAATGTAGGTGAGTGCAAACCTTCCGAATAAATCGAATTAAAAATCATACTGATCTAATTTGATTTGGTTTATTTAACACTAATATTTATTGTTTTTTAACTAAATTAAAATTTTAATTTGATTCGATTTGATTTAACTGAATTAATAGAATAAATTGAAATTTAATATTTTAATTTTTAAATATTATAATAATTTATATTTATAAATATTTAATTTAATTTGATCTGATTAATTTTAATTTTAAAAATTTTAATTTTTTTAATTCTATTCAATTTGATTTTTAATTTAACATTATTCAATTTTATTTAGTTTTATTTTATTAATTTAGTTTAGTCAAAAAAATAGTTAAAAACCGACACAACGTAGACCCCTAATTAAGTGGTTATCTTTTCCTAACAAAACCAACAAATTATAGGAAACTCATAAAAGACAAAAGAAAGACCAAAAAAAAGTTTAGTCTATTATGTCGTCAAGTGATTAAAATATATATATATATATATATATATATATTTTTTTTTTTTTTGAAAAAAGGAAGTCCTAATGAAAATGGCTTCCCTCCTATATCTGTGCCTTTTCTTTTGAAAAAATTACAAAAAATTAAAGACCAATAAGTCACTAGAAGTATCAAAAGTCTTGACAGGAATGATGATAAGGTCAAAGACACCGGATTTCACGCCATTTTCAGTTATGTTAGTTACTGTGTTAGTCAGCTATTGCACAATTCTCAAGCAACAACCAACCCATGTTTCAATCCCAGCTACACAAAATTCTTCAGCCTTTTCTTTCAAAGTTTGAAATTAAATGTGACACTGTTGTTTAAGCATATGCATATGCATGCCTCAGTTCTAAGTCATACCTTTAAAATTTTCCATGAAAATTAAATGAATAACATAATTATATATTCTTTATATACATGTAATGATATCCAAGATTTCAGAATTCTTGAATTGCTAGCTAGTGAGACATGTATTTTTGGATCATGTCTTGCCTAGATCTATCAAAAGCCACTTAGCTAAAGTTCCACTTGAAGGCAAATAATAGATTTCTTTTGAGTGACTATGATGGGAAGAAAAAAATATTTTGAATATTCTTCTTCTTTTTTCAAAAAATTATTTGTTACTTCTGAATTCCAACTAAACCGCACTAATTACTTTCAAACAGTCTAAAAATTTAGAAAATGTCTTTTTTTTCAATTACTTTTGCCCTCTAGAGTTTTATGGTAATTTCATGAACCATGACAAACTATTTACATCAAGGCAAAAAATATATTTTTTAAAATTATAAAATAGACTAATACACAAATACACTCTTTAATTTATAACACATTATTAAATAAGTTTAAATTAAATTTTTTCAATAAATAGAATTTAATACTTCTACTTTAATACCAAATAAATCCAATTTTGACTCAAATTATGTGTGTAATACAAATCTATGAAGAGAGAGTGAAAAATTATATTGAAAATTTTATTAATATTTTTAAACTAAATTAAATTTAAAATATTCCAAAAATCCACATTAATCAACCAAACTATTTATTTTCTACTTCACATTAAACAAAGAGTTTTGAAAAGTTAAACTATTATAAATACTATTTTTTAATATTAAATAAATTAAGATTAAAAAAATAATTTTTATTGAGAGTTTGATTGTCATATATATTATAATCCCAAAATTGGGCTTATTTGGTATTAAAATTATAAGTATTAAATTTTATTTATTAAAAAAGTTCAATTTAAACTTATTTAATTTCGTATCACAAGTTGAAAGATATATTTTGTATATTAATTCTTTATAAAATTGATAAAAGTGTGACTTTTTTTTTGCATTTCATATATAAAATCTGAATAGGATATCAAATATTTCATTTTAAATTTTTCTTAAGACTCAAAGCAAATCACAAATTAAGAACTTGATAAAAAAAAAAAAAAAAAAGAACGAAAATTAAAGAACTTAAAGACTCACTGAACTGCACTGCCCATTGAGAGAAGCAGCTTTTGCAAAAGCTAGTGGTTACAAATAATTGCTCACATCTTTTCTGTTATATATGAGACGTGCTTTTCTCAAACACCATCTCTACTTTTCTTGATTAAAGTTTACCAATATCTTGTTTTTACACTGAAAATTTACTATGTTATTGCTAAGTTGAGCTGGCCACAAGAATAATTAAGAGTAAGACATCTTCCTTTTGCATAGTAAAATAGCAAAATCTTGATTATGTTTTGAAAAATCTAATTCTTTATCTGTTGCGTGTGTGTATGTATACATAAACTCATGATTATGTTAAGAAAGTATGGTCGTGTTTTTATTTAATTTTAAGTTTGCTTTTATTCTTTGTTGTAATGATTGAGATATTTGAGAGCTTATCTTTATTTCTATGCAAGTTAGTATGCATGTGATTCAATTTTTTCCCACTTTTATTATTATTCTAAGAATATTGTCAGGAATCAAGATGAGAAAGTGGATTCTTTTTTAACAGAAAAAAAAAAAGTTCATTACAGAGTTTATTACTAACAGATAATCACATTAACCTTCTAAAAACATATAACTAAAATTAATACTAAATGTGAAAATTAGCGACAAAAAACCCATGAAACACATGAATTTACTCTGAATTACGTGCCTACCAATTGATCGGAACAAGAACCAAGTATTGTCTGTAAACGTATGGGTATCTCGACTATGGCCTTCAACAGGATGAAGTTGGCTGTGCATTGAATTGTACATAAATAACCTTTGCTAGAAGTAATTGAGCATTTCGCAAGATTTTCATTTTCCCCACACCCATGGAGCACCAGTCATAGCCCATAAGAACAGTTGGACCTTTAAGTTATAATATCTCAAATTATGTTAGGCCGAGGCAAAACCCAATAGATGGTAAAATGAAATGATGTGCATTTTATACACTACATTGAAGCCTAACAATGCCTAAGATTAAATTATCAAATGGTAAAAATTTCTTTCTTTGCATACTCCAGAACCAGCATTTCATGCACAAACTATATTTTATCATAAAAATTTTCAATTTCATCCACAAAATTCAGATGTTAGAAGAAGCCTAGAGCAATAGCATCACTTGTGCGTAGCCAGCAGAAAACCAACATATAGCAATCCATGCTAGAAAAATAGAACGTCTTTAACTTTAAAAACAATGTATAGGTGAAAACATATATGTGCAAACATATCTAATTGGAAATACATATGAGCAGTAACTATTAATACTAATTTTTTTGAACATCACTATTAATGCCAGTTGATACATGGATTTGTATTGTATTTCCCCAACTTTTTTCATCTAAACCAACATAATTCTCAACCTGAAAGTTTCTGATGGAAAAAATTTCAAGCCTCCAAGAATCCATAATATAATGGTAAAAAACTCAAGTATGATAAGACTTTAACTCTTCAATTAAAGCACTAAGATCATTGTAAGATGAACCTCCTACTTCGATAGCCCTCCTTGCCATTTCCCCAATTTTCTTTGCTCTGCTTCTAATTTCATCTGCTTTCTCACCCACCATTAACTCCTTCACTGCCTTCTCTACCTTTCCACTCTCCACATAATCACCCACCAACCTAACCCACTTTTGAGCACCAACACCAACTCCAATCTTCAAAACATCAGTAATCAACTTCTCATTGAAAAACTGATCGGCAAAAATAGGCCATGTTACCATTGGCAAACCAGCACTCACACCTTCTAAAGTTGAATTCCACCCACAGTGTGTGACAAAACCACCAACTGCTTCATGATTAAGAATCAAAACCTGAGGTGCCCATCCTCTTATAATTAACCCTTTTCCTTGTATTCTTTTCTCATATCCATCAGGCAACCATTTCTCTTCTTCATTTTTCTCTCTTCTCACAACCCATATAAATTCTTGCCCTGAAGCTTCAAGTCCTAAAGCTAACTCAAGTAACTGAGAATCGGAAAACTGTGCAACAGTACCAAAGCATATATAAAGAACTGAATTGGATTTCTTTGAATCAAGCCATTTCATACACTCATGTTCTTCTTTACCACTTTCAACTTTTTCTTCAAGATTAATCCTGTTGCTGCAAAGTGAAACTGGCCCTATATGCCAAGCTCTTCTACCTAAAACATTCCTGTAATAATCAACATAATCCGATTCCAATTCATGAAAACTATTAACAACCATTCCAAAGCTTCTTTTCTCTGCTTCTTTAGCACTTTTAAGCAATTTTGCATAGACATTTGGTTGCTCTATTAAAAGACTATCAGGAAGCTGTAATCTTGAGAATTTGATCAGATCAGGAAATCCAGGCAAAATAAATAACTCATCATCAGAAGATACTTTCTTGTGTGGCTCATGCTGTTCAAGATTAGCGAAACAACACATTGAAAAAAAACTAGTACCATAAAAGATCAATCTGGGAATACCATATTTTGATGCTACATCAGCTGTCCATGGAAAGAATATATCAGAAAGTAACCCATGTGGACGCAATTCTTGTAAAGCTTCTTCCAAAGGTTCTTGAAGCAAGGAAAGTGCATCAAAGAATTTGCTGTGGGTCTTTCCATCAGTGACTAAATCAAGATTTTCAAGACCTTCAGGTAATCCAGCTTCTTTTGAAGGGAATCTAATGATCTTGAGGCTGATTTGGGTTGTTTGCAATAATTTGTTTAAGCGAGGTGCATTTCCAGGTGTGGTAATGACAGTGATCTTGACGCCTCTTGATATAAAGAGTTTACCTATGTCTATAACTGGAAGTGTGTGACCTTGTGCCATTAGAGGGAAGAGAAGGATGTGAAGTTGATTATTGTTAGATTCCGAAGCCATATTTGAAGAAACCAGAAAGAGTTCTGTACTGGGTTTTCTTAATGGTTGCAGGTTAAGTTTCTGGAAGGAAGGATGAAGTGAAGAAGGTGCCATTTATGATGGGTTGTGGGGCAGCTTTTATCTTGTATCTTTGAAATTTCTAGATGACGTGACAGTGGTTAGTGGTTTGGTTGGCAGATAACTTGGACAATTGGATTAGTTTCTGTTCCTTTCGTCAATTCTACATTAATGGAGTCAACCATGGAAAGCCGAAAAGCAAGGTTCAGATTGATCCCACGTTTTGTCCTATGTTTATATTAAACTTTTTTTTTTTAATTTCTTTTAGCCCAATTGATTTTTTCAAAAAAAAAAAAAACCTATATTAACTTTTTTAATTTTATAATTAAATTATATAAATTAAAAAAATATATTTTAGCAGTTAATTAATATAAAATTAATTAAACTAATAAATAAAATTCATAAATTATTTTAAAAATATATATATATAACTTAAATATAAAGTTTTTAAAAGTTTTAAACTTACAAAATAATTTTTTAAAATTTTAAAATTTTTTGAATTTAAAATTTTTTATAGATCCAAAAGTTTTAAAAAATTAGCAATCAAGTAATATATATTTCAAAAAAAATTATCAATTTTATTAATTAATCTGAATAACAAATTGATAATTGATAAAATGTAATTTTAAAAGTTAAATAATAAAATGTTACTCATCAATTTTTTTTTAATATTTAGATTAATAAAAAAAATTGATAAATTCTTTTAATTTCCTTTAAATATATATTATTTGATTGTAAAATTTTATTGAAAATTTTTAAAAAATCAAATAAAAATTTTAAAACTTTATAATTAGATTATATGTTTGTAAAAATAATTCATCAATTTTCTTTATTAATAAAAATTCTTTTTTATTAGTTAACTATTAAAATTTATTTTTTTTAATTTATAGACTTAATTAGAAAAATATTTAAGAAAGAGTCTATCCTGATCTAATATTTTTCTTAACAAAAAGTTTCTATTGAACCTAAAAAATAGAAAGGTTCACAATAAACTTACACTGGAAAGAAAAGAAAGAAAATTGAAAGGAAAATATAAAAGAAAATAATGTTATTTTATTTTCCTTATTTTTTTCTCTTGTGTTTGAATTTGATGAAAAATAATATAAGAAAAAAGAAAAGTTATGATATCTTTTTTTATTGAGAAGATAAAACATTTTAAAAAAGAAAATAAGTATATGATATATTTATTATTATATCTATGTACTAAAATAATGAGTGAAGAGACAAATTGTATAATAAAGGTAAAATTATAAAATGAAAATGAATAATAAATTTTTTTTTCCTTTTCATTTATTTTCTTTCCAATTTGAAGAGACAATATAGGAAAAAAAATAAAGTAAATTTTCTTTTTTCTCTGAATTTTTCCTCTCATTCTAAACAAGATAAAAGTAATTTTCCTCCCTAATTTTCTTCACCTTTTTCCTGTCCTCACCACTTTCTTTCCATTCTAAACATAGTGTTAGAGTAAAATGTGGACCTACAATTTAAAACTTTTGAATTTTTTTTTTAACAAACAAACCTTTTGAATTAAGTAGGTGTAATATATGATTAGTGTAAATATTAATGAAATCTTAAATCAATTTTTTGAGTTAAGCAGGTGAAATTTATGATTGGATCATCATTTTTGCTCACAATTTTTTTCTTAATTACAGCAGAAGAAGAATTAGGTAAACCCCTTTAACGAAAGAAGTGGGACGACACATGGGTTGATCATGCTGGTACATTTGCATCTATAAATAATGTAATTACTGATATAATTTTCTGGTCCACTCTCAAAGAATTGAAAAAATATACTGCACCAATCATGGTAAAAAGTTGTTGGACTTTTGTGAGAAAAGGTGTACTCGAGGAAGAGCAGGAAGAAAAGATGTTTCAACTGCCAAAATACCAACTACAACTGAAAGGACCTTTTTGAAAGTTTCCAGATTATAATCCTGAAATTATAATTTTCCTGTCACAAGTTTTAGTTTATTCTTAAAGAACTAGAATTCATTGGTAAACACATACAAAAAAGTTTAATATATATATATATATATTGAAGTTTAAAATAAAATGATATACTAAAAAACATAACCAGATGAACTTTAAAAAAACCATAAAAATAACAATTTATTGTCACGAATTGGACAGTGATACTCATTGTTACTAGTTTGTTCATAGTAAAACTACAGGGTAACTCCCTGATACACCAGGCCGCCTTTTGCAGCAGCAACTTACATAGTAACTCCCTGATACACCCACAACCAACATAATTAATTTACTTTTAGTAGATAAATTAGCAAATCTATATGTTCTTACTCCTTAATTCTTCAATCAAGGCATTATAATCAGAATGAGAAGATCCACCTTCTGCAACTGCTTTTCTTGCCATTTCTGCAAGTTTTTTTGCTTTGCATCTCATTTCCTCTGCTTCTGCACCCACCATCACTTGTCTCAGTGCCTTCGCTATAGCTTCTTTCCTCACACCATTTCCCACAATATCAGTCCACTTCTGAGCACCCACCGCAATTCCGGTTCTTAATACCTTTGTTATCAACTGTTCAGTATAAAACTGCTCCTCTGGCCATGTCACCATTGGCACTCCTACTGATACTGCTTCAAGAATGGAGTTCCAGCCGCAATGAGTCACGAATCCTCCTACTGCTTCATGTTCAAGAATCAATACTTGAGGTGCCCACCCTCGTATTATCAGCCCCTTTCCTTCCATTCTTTTCTCAAATCCATCAGGTAACCAATCTTCTTCATCGTTTTCGCTTTTCCTTACTACCCAAATGAATTGCTGCCTTGAATCTTCAAGCCCCATTGCAATCTCAAGAAGTTGAGACAAAGAAAACTTCAACATGCTTCCGAAGCATATATACACAACTGAGTTTGGTTTCTTTGAATTCAGCCACTCTAAACACTCACTTTCATCAATGGAAGCGTCTTCACCTCTCTTTGCCATATCTTGAACTTTACTATTGCACAGCGAAATGGGACCAATATGCCATGATTTGATTCCTAAAGCTTTGGTGAAATAATCAGCGTAATCGGGTTCGAGCTCATAGAAGCTGTTCATAAGAATACCATAGCTTTTAGCCTCTGATTCTTTCAATTTTCTATAGAAGTCGGAGAAGGTAGTTTTGTGTATGATAAAATCTGGTAATTGGCTTCTTGTCAACTTGATCTCGCCTGGAAGATCAGGAATGAGAAAAAGATCAGTATCAGATGACATATTTTTGTAAGGCTGATACGCAATCACACAACTTGAAGCACATAAAGCGAAGTAACAAGTTCCAGTAAAAACGATTCTTGGAACTCCACACCTGGATGCAACTTCATTAGACCATGGAAAAAAAATGTCAGAAACTAGACAATCAGGACAATGCTCTTTCAAGACATTTTCAAGTGGCTGAGCAAGTAGAGCAGTGGCCCATAAAAACTTGAGTCCCATTTCAGGTGAAGGAAGCAACTCCGAGTGCTCACATCCTTCAGGCAATCCAGCTTCCACACAAGGGAACTTGATGATTAGAGAGTCAATTTTATGACCCAACATTCTGCTTTTCTCAATTGATTTGGATATAGCAGGAGCATTGACAGGAGTGGTAATGATCCTAACCTTCTGGCCTCGTGATGCAAATAGCTTGGCCATGTCTATGAGTGGAAAGAAGAAAGAATGAACGGAAAGGAGAAAAAGTATAGTTCATTTCTGTTTCCAGTATCCATTTGATCTTGAAACTTGAAAGGGTGATCAAACTTGGAACTGTATGAAGTAGCAAGCAACCAATGTCGTATAACTGTAATAAAGAAGTTATAAGAGGCGGTGAGCTAGAGTCGGTGGAATCTTGCTGCTGCCATTAATATGTGAAGTTCATTTGTGTGTGTGTGTATATATATATAGGATTTATTGAAGTATAAAATAAAATGATATACTAAAAAAAATAACAAAATAAACGTAAAAATAACCATAAAAATAACAATTTATTTTCACAAATTGGACTGTGACATTCATTATTGTTTAAGCACCTATCAACAATATTATCAATTTCTTTTTTTTTAAAAAAAAAAAGAGTTATACGTGATAGGTTGGACTAAGTTTCTTCCATTATCCATAAATAAATTGATGGCTTTAACACTGCTCAACTTAGATTGAAGTTAGAAAAGAACTGGCCATCTAAAAATTTTCTTGATCAATAGGATCTATAAAAGGATCTATAAATCTGAAACTATATCTTTTTATTGACCAAAAATTCCAACTAAAAAAATAAACCGTTTCAGAGAATGAATAAAATGATATCCTCAAATAAATATGTCTATATCTTGCCAACAATATAACAACTATATAGTTATTTCATTACTCTATTAACTTTAGTTATTTTCGTAAATTTATTATATTTTTAAAATTATGAGGAATTAATATATAATTTTTCAATTTATTGTAAATCTATGTAGGGTTAAAATAGTATGTGCCATATTGATATAACATGCTCACGTGGTATACGTGTAAATTTATTTGTTAATATGAAAATTATGAAGAAATAAATAAATAAATTTTCTATTCTTAACTTTAAGTTTTTTTTTAAATATATCCTTAACTTTCATTTTATTTTTTTATAAATATATCTAAATAATCTGCATATACATGCCATATTGGCCTACTATTTCCGTAATGGTCACATGTTATTTTTACCATAAATTGATTTGTAATAAATTTAAAAGTCATATATCAATTCACCGCTATTTCAAAAATTGGATAGGTTGCCGAAAATAACTTAAGTTCATGGTATAATTTATGCAATAATCCTAATTATAAATAGTATAATTTTCAAAAATTTAATTACACAAATAATTTTTCATAATTATAGTCTTAGGGTATGTTTGGATGAGAATTGAAGGGGGTTAAATGTTACTCCTATAATACATTAATCCCCTTTACTTTTATTTGATAAACTTTAAAAGCTTAGAGTTAACATATAATCCTCTCATGATTAAGCCCACTTATATGTATTTTTATTAATTTAAGTGAAACTAAATTAAATGTCTTGAACAATAAAAACATATTTTTAAAAGAACACTTTATATTTTTTTTTTATTTTTTTACCTTAATTATATTACTTCAACTTTTTTTCAAATATCAAAAATCAAATCTATTAAAAAGATACGAATCAACTTCAATTTTTATTATAATATTTATATTATTTTTTAAAATGCATATGAATATATTATTTAAATAATTATATAAATATTCAAAAATTTAAATATTTATTTATTTATTTTTAAAAATAATAAATTTAATCAACTGTATAATTTTTTTTTTTAAAATATCACATTACAATTCATCAATTATTTTTTCTTTATCAAATAAAATTAACGGTTTAATTATTAATTTTGTAACTGTTACACTTTTAACAATTGTACTTACATAGTATTTTTTTTAACTCCAATCCAAATGTACTTTAATAATATAAAATTTACTAAATAATTGTGTTGTAGAATATTTACATATGCATATTATAAATATTTATTAAAAATATAGAAAATAAAAATTTTAAAATTCAATTAATTACCATAATTTTATGATTGGGTCATCTTGTTGTTGACATATCTTTGTTAGTAAAAAAAAAAAAAATTACTATATTTTTCAAAAACATAATTCGTGAAGGACCACTGCAACATTAACAATTTGATCATTAAGTGGTGAACAAGTTAAAGAGGTTGATTGTCGTAAAAGAAAAACCATAGCTGCTGCTTTCATGAAAGAAGTGGTTATTCTGTGTTATTCTACACTTGTACTTTCGAGATATCTCCTCACCTGCCATCATCTCCTTCTCTCTTTCGTATTCTCATTGCAGAAGCCACCCATATACTTTTTTTATTTTTAATATTATAAATAATATATATCTGAGTTTAATTATAAATTAATGTGGATTTCAATAAATCTATTCGTACTCAAATCTGTAACGCTCCATTTAGATGAATGAAATTTCACTTAATTTGTAAAAAAAAAATGTTATTCGAGACTTCTCACTTTTCCACGGAAGACTACAATAAAAAAAAAAAAAAAAAAAAAAAAAAAAAAAAACTGTAGTTAAGAAAATAAGATGAGAAAGTAAAATAAATAGGTAAAAGAGTAAAGTTATTATTTTGTTGATTGATTAATAAGAAAATTAAATTTGGGAAATCAAATTTATTTTTTCATGCTAGATTGGACATTTTCATTTTTTTTATGACAAATAAATAAATGGGTTTATGATAAAACAAGTAATATTTTTCATTTTATTTTAATTATATAATTTTCTAATTCTCTCTCATGTAATTGAAAAAAAATATATTACTTTACTTTTTTATGGGATCTGTTAAATTTGATATGGATTAGTTTTTTTTTTTATCTAAATATTTTTTTTATGTTTACTACATATTATAAAAAAAAGAATTTAGTTGCAAATACATACCAAAAGTCTACTACGTTTGAAATAAATTATCTTATAGTTAATTTTATTTTATAAATTATTAATATTTAAAATTTATTAAATTGTGATTAATCCGATTCAATTTTTAATGTTCAATCTTAAAGCTAAACGCATTAGTCTCAAACATTTTTGAACTAACATTACTATCAAATGCTGTGGCAAAAATTTCATTTAAATGAGTTCAATTCATGATAATTATATAAACTCTCTGAAAAATGTTAAAATATTCTGAAAAATGTTGCAGTTTGAGCCTTGAGGTAAAATCTGTACCTCTGGGGTCTAATTGCTTTGTTGATTTTTGAAGAAGCTTCCTTCTATTATTTCAACATGACAACTACCTGAGTCTGAGGGAATGCCATATGATGATAAATAATAACAACTTAAATAATAGTTGAAATTTTTTTTTAACAATCAATAAAAATAATTAAATTCTAACATTATAAAAAAAAAGTATAAATAAGATATCCACACATTTCACTATTTATAATATTCATAAGGGACAAATAATAATAATACTAATAATTGTAATTGAAAATAATGTTGTATATTATTTTCATCTCAATCGTATCATGTAAGAGATTGTTTTAGTCAGTTCTAACACCTTGGATAAAAATAAAAATTGAAAAATGGATCAAACATTTACTAAATTATGAAAAAATAAAAGATTGCTTGAATATTACCATCGCGTATCACAATTTTACTCAATAGCTCCTTTTCTTTGGCTGATTGTCCCTGTAGATTTAGAGACAATCAAGTTGTTTTTTAAAAAAAAATTATCCTGTAGCTGTCATTGATCACTACATATATCATTATCTATTTTTTATTTACATAAAAATAAATTAAATAAATTTATCTGCTAGGACTCAATTTTTAATATATCATTGTGTAATTAATTAATATGGCATTCTTTTATACAGTAATTTATCAAATCAATTATTTTTCTTTTTATAAAGTCATACAGCTAAAAAAAAAGGATTTTATCATAACATTATGAATAATTATAATTGGTAGAATTGAGCAGAATATTTGCTAGTAACCATATTAATTTTTGCTAGTTTTTCCCCCAGTTGGTTTTATTGAATTCAAGTGCGATAAGACTTCAATTCTTGAATTAAAGCCCCAAGATCATTGTAAGATGATGACCCATTTTCAATAGCATTCCTTGCCAATTCTCCAATCTTCTTTGCTCTACTTCGAATTTCCCCAGCTTTCTCACCCACCATCACCTCCTTCACCGCCTTCTCTAATTTTTCACTTTTCACATAATCTCCCACCAATGTCTCCCATTTTTTAGCACCAACACCAACTCCAATCCTCAAAACATCAGTAATTAACTTCTCATTGAAGAACTGATCACCACAAACTGGCCATGTTACCAATGGCAAACCATCACTCACACCTTCTAAAATAGAGTTCCATCCACAATGTGTTACAAACCCACCAACTGCTTCATGTTCAAGAATCAAAACTTGAGGTGCCATCCTCTTATGATTAATCCTTTTTCTTCCATTATTTTCTCATACCCATCAGGCAACCATTACTCTTCCTTGTCTTGCTCATTGTTTTCTCTCCTTACAACCCATATAAATTCTAGCCCTGAAGCTTCAAGGCCTATTGCAATCTCCTGTAGCTGAGAATCAGAAAACTTTGTAACTGTACCAAAGCACACATAAAGAATTGAATTGGATTTCTTTGTATCAAGCCATTTCATACATTCATGTTAATTGATGCTTGCTGTTTTACCTCTTTGAGCATTTTCTTCAAGATTCCTGATGCAAAGTGAAACAGGCCCTATATGCCAAGCCCTTCTCCCTAATAAATTCCTGTAATAATCAACATAATCAGGTTCCAATTCATAGAAACTGTTGACGATTATTCCAAAACTTCTTTCTCTGCTTCTTTCGCATCGCCGAGCAATTCTGAAAGAACATTTGCTTGCTGTACAGTAATGAAATTAGGAAGCTGCAATCTTGTGAATGTTATAGGGTCAGGGAAACCAGGCAATATAAACAGGTCAGTGTCAGAATATACATTCTTGTGAGGCTGGTGTTCTTCAATATTTGCCATGCAACACATTGGAAAGAAACCAGTGCCTAAAAAGATTAGCCTTGGAATTCCATACTTGGATGCTACATTGGTTGTCCATGGAAAGAAAAAATCTGAAACTATACCAAGTGGGCACAGCTCTTGCAAAGCTTTCTCTAAAGGTTGTTGAAGCAAAGACAGAGCTTCAAAGAACCTGCTGTGAGTGTGTTTATCAGAGACCAAATCAAGATTTTCAAGGCCTTCTGGCAGTCCAGCTTCTTTTGAGGGGAACTTGATGATCTTTAGGTTGATTTGGGTGGATGAATCTTTGATCATTCTGGTGAAGTGAGATGCATTACCTGATGTAGTAATGATGGTGGTTTTGACACCTCTTGCTGCAAAGAGTCTTGCTATATGTAAAACTGGAAGCAAGTGACCTTGTGCCATTAGAGGGAACAGAAGGATGTGAAGCTGATGGTTAGAATCAGAAGCCATTTTTGAAGTGTAAAGATTTGAATAAATTAGAGAGAACGATTTGAAGATGCAATAGATGGATCAGCTTTTATACTGAAGCTCTTAAACTGTGTTTGATGGAAAGTTTCACTAATCACGCCAAACTTGACAAAAAGGCTTAAAAAAAGAGGCATCACATTCACGGAAGAACTTTGACATTAATATTCTTTTCCATTTTATTCTCTAATTAATACAGTAGAGTAATCTCTAGTTAAATTCCTTTACGAGTATTAACTTAATGATATGCATCTTTGCCTTCTTCCCAATCTCATCTCTACAGAATTCAGTCTCGTGGTAATTGAAGTACAGTTTCTTTAAACTACAGAAAATTATGATTCGTTTGGCTTATCTTGCATGTTACTGTTGCACAGCGAAATGGGGCCAAAATGCCATGCTTTTAATCCTAAAAATGATCAATGTAATCGGGTTCGAGCTCACAGAAACTGTTGATTAGAACACCATAACTTTTAGCCTCTACTTCTTTCACTTTCCTGCGCAACTGAGAGAAGGCAATTTCTAGTTTAACAAAGCCTGGTACCTGGTTTCTTGTCAACTTGATCTTACATGGATAATTCAGTCCTGTTTCAGCCCCGTGTGCCATTGAAATATAAAGAACGTTCGGATATCCTTTGAGACACGATTGTAGCTTGGGCCGTTTACCTCTCAAGAACCAAAGCTGTTGTGAACAAGATTTGAAGCACGGATGTATCTTGGGCTGTGTTCCTCTTGGATCAAAATAAACATCTCAATAAGGTCATCCACATATGTATTATGTGGAACACAGCCATGTGAGTTTCACAACTGATTACTATAAACGTTCATGGTGGTGGGCTTCAAGACTCAGCCTCCCTACATATCCATCACGGACCCAAAAAATCTATAAATCCATTCTCAACCAAAATATCATACTGTGAAGCTTCGGACTATTTACCATTTTAGGGGCAAAAAGATTTTATTTCACATTTTATAATGATTTTGGATGAGTTGACAAGTTGTAGGTATAAAAGGCTATTTCAAATAATGTAATGTGCAAAATACTATTTAAAATAATATTTTGTACTTTTAATTTTTTTTAAATAATTGTAGCACAAAGTGTAGTCCTATTTTTAAATAATTTATTTTTTCTATAATATATATATATATATATATATATATATATATATATATATATATAATTGTGTAATGATGAAGTTAAATTTTTAATAATATTTAGAGACTAATCATTGTGTAATTATTGTTAATTTAATAATAATAATAATAATAATAATAAATCTTATTAACAATAATAATAGTCAATAGTTGTAATTATTTTATTAAAATATTATGTATAATTAAGATAATTTAAAATAATCATAATAATTATTATATAGATTTACATACTAAAATTATCTAAAAGTTATTATGAATTTGTATGAATAATAATGAGTAGCTAATTTGTGAAAATAATTAAATAATTCTTTATTAATAATTAATGTATTAAAAATAAGTAATTAAAATATAAATAAGAATCATTATTAATATACTTTTTAGGATTATTTGCCAAATATTGTCCGATTTTGTAGTCGTAATGAAAAAAATTTCATCTTATGGTTGTTTTGAGATAATGTTGAGCATTTTATATGGATATAATAATTTGGATTAATTATATATTTGTTCATTATCCAATATAAGTTATTATTATTATTATTATTATTGTTGTTGTTGTTGTTGTTGTTGTTGTTGTTGTTGTTATTATTATTATTATTATTATTAAATGAGAGGGGTAAAAGGTGAAAAGAAAATATTGATGATTGATAAATAATAGTTACAATAACGACAAATACAAATAAAGTTATAAAGAGAAAA
Organism: Mallotus nudiflorus; assembly: GCA_947683625.1. Lineage (NCBI taxonomy): Eukaryota > Viridiplantae > Streptophyta > Magnoliopsida > Malpighiales > Euphorbiaceae > Mallotus > Mallotus nudiflorus. The sequence goes on along the minus strand of CANTUR010000276.1, from coordinate 4,035,111 downwards.
AGAAAAAAAAAAGTTAGGTGTCACAAGGTCTATGCATGCGGACTTTAGAGTGTAAGCCCAAATTGCAACAACAAGCAACCCGTGCTGAGCTCATATCAATGAACTAAGATCCACTATTATGAGAATCACGACCATCATCATCATTGTGATCATTAGGGTTATCGTTGTGGTCATCGTCGTCATCAGCATTAACAGTAATGTTATAAGGTGCATATAAATTTAGATTAGGTGGAGGTGTGCGATGTGATGGAGTAGGTAGCACTTTATGAGGTTGAGGGGTGAGAAATGAGGATAGAAAATTTTGGGTTGAAGAAGGAATTGATGGAAAATGAGGAGTTTATAGAGTTGGAGCCATTTCGATAAATTTAAAATAGAAGTAAATGGAAGTTGACTGAGATGGAAGTCTATGAATGGTGAGCTGACAAAGGGATAGGGAGTATGGTGTGATGAAGAAGGAAAGGATGGAGAAGAAAAGGTAATTGGGTAGAAGGAGTGAGATCTTATGCATTAAAGAATGGATCAGATGGGTAAGTAAAGGAAAAATGAGGCGGAGGATTGAATGAAATGCTTGATCAACTAGCTTCTGAGACTAAAGTCAATGAGATGTTGATGCCCTGGGTGGAAGGAGCTGCGGGGATTTTTGTATGAATATAGTGTGGTTGAGGAATGAGAATACATCCATCACTTATAGTTGGGGGTCTAAGAGCCGTTGAGCGTCGGTATGAATGATGTTGATGATGTCGCAGTGTCTCCTCATCAACAGGACTAACATTAATCAATTATTATGGGAGTGGGGTAGGTTGTGGTGCAGTTAGGGCATGGCATATCATTTGATACTTGTCACCTAATCTCATTAAGTGTGATTTGTGAACTGTCAGCAGTCAATGCGATTTGCTCAAATGCATCAACCTACACATTGAAAAGAAATAAATTTATAACAAATTTAACAAATAATGTAGCAAGATATTTATTGACAAAATAAAATTATGTACATACAACTACTCCCAATCGAGCACTAATGGGTGAGATGCATCGATGTGTCACTGAACGGTACCACTCTAAATATTATGAATAGTAATGTATGGATCTATATGAAGGTTCCCTAACCATAATATGATGAGCTCGACAGCCCTAAAACTTAATCCATTGGGCATGTTTTTTCGCCCAATTTGTGTCATGATCCCTCAAATTATTATAATGCAACTCATTAAAGCGAAAAGAACGATGAGGAATGGGTTGTACACATCCAAATTATCATAGTACCCTATTAGGGTAGTGCCATTCAACAATATGGATGCATATGAGAGGTACTATCGATCACCATATGTCATGCCTTTGTAAGTAATAAGCGAGCAATTATTGAATGACATCCTCGGTGTATGGCTCCCAGATAATCTACATAAATAATAAATATTTGTTTATTTGAAATAATAATATGGTTATTTCAATTAAATGTTTTATATAATATAAGTAATTGATGATGCTGATGCTAATAATGATGCTGATGGCGACGACGACTATGACAATAATAATAATAATCATAATAATACTAATTTATTATGGTTTAAATATATAAATTAGATAAAGTTAATAGTAATTATTTTGCAATAATAACAAGACCATAGAATTTTATGGGAAATTTTTTTAATAAAAAATAAGAAAATTAATTGTAGTAAATAATTTATTCTAAATATTGAATTACAATATATATATACGATGATTATTATTATTAATAAATTGAATAAATTTCTTTATAATATATATAGAGAAGTAAATTTGCTAATAAATATTACAAAAATTAATTAATTACAAAAAATACGTAATTAAAGTTTTACCTCATCTTGACATGCATTATCTAATCTTAGACAAATGTCTAAAATGACATGTGTAGAAATAAATGTAATCGCACGTGGTCGGCTCCACTTGAAATAATTGTATGTCTCATGTTAGTAAATCAATATTATTAAGAAAATTTAAAAATATAACTAATATAACTTTGACCTAAAGGTACGTCTAATGGAATTTACTGGTCATGCAGTGTAGGAGCGAGAAAAGGAAATCGCTCCCATGCCCATAGTTAAAGGAGAAAGAGTGGGCCGCCCATTTGTGTCACTACTAGCAGCCTCGATGCATGACAAAACTCCTTATATAGGGAAGCCAAACATACAGAGCCCCAACTGTATTGGCCAATTAAGTCAAAATTTACCAAGAATTGAAGGAACTGCAAGTTGACTCTACCGGTAGCTATTGTTATTGGGAACAATACCTACGAACAAAGCTGCAAAATGTATGCACATGTGTGTCTATGCAATATTGTCTGGTTAACTTGTTGAGGCAATTCTGCGAACTGCTCCTTAAACCATGAACTGCAAACTAATGAGTTATGAATGTCATCTGGTTCAGGTGAAATCCCTAGAAGTGATTGGCATAAATCTAGGTAATCACGACGAACTCCACTAGTAATAGCACTCCCATCAACTGGCAAGCCTGTTAAAACAACAACATCCTAGAGCGTGATAGTGCACTCTCCATCCAGAAGATGGAAAGTATATGTCTCTGGTCTCCAACACTTTGCTAGGGCAGAAATTAAGTGCCAATCATACTGGCGTTGGCGAATTCGTGTAACTTTGAGAAAGCTAGTGTTTCTTAATAACCTCTCCATTATAGGAGTCATGATCTTTTAAAATGTACGTCGACATTGAATAACCAGATCTTACAATTGCAAAAATTATGTATATAATTAATAATGCCACTTTGTTTTGTCAATAATCCACTTCCTTTCACATAATATTAATAAAATTAATATTCGTTTATTTTGTACATTTACTAAATATTCGTAATTACCATATTTATTTTTTAACCCAAAATGCTAAATAGCCCTAAATTAATATTCCTAATTACCTGGTCATGTCATATAGCGTGTGATCTATGTTCATTTTGTAGGTATAGTAATGATGCATCGTACGGTCCAACCTGGATGTAATCACCTGGCACATAATTTTGCTCTATATCTACAAAAATAAATCACAAATAATATGTAGTCAACATCTTTGACTAATAAAATTTATTTTACTTATTGTAAATACATATATTGAAATGACATGACATTCGCATCTTATATCTCAATGACAACTCAATCAATTTATTTCACTATGTCAAATATAACCACAATCTGATAACATGTGATACAAATTGACAATTTCAATTATGAGATTCACATGTTACTTGAAGGACATAGTTTATATTGATTTGACAAAATGAGTGACATGGACAATAATTCATTTCATAATTTAATATTATATATAACAAACAAAAAACATGTGATACAACTTCACAGCTATAATTATAGGAATCACATGTCATGTACATACATAATTTACTCTTGATTGAACAACACTAGAATCTTCTTTTCCATAAATAACAAGTGATCATAAAAGTGGCGTACTACAATATTAGATTGGGCATATAAATTTTATGTCCTTAGATATGTAGTGTAGTACTATAGATACATATTCAATTATGTTTCATCATCAATCCACATTTATATATGCATACACATTCACAAATATAAATGTACTCCCAATAAATTCAATATATAGTTAAATAGCAAGCCAACTCGTAAACTACCTTACCATTTGAAACATAGTTGAAACATCAAAATCATCTCTAATTTGTGTAAAACCAAATAGTGCATTTTCACCAAATCCCACGACTGACCGTCTAAATAAAATTTTCATAATAATCCCACCATCACTAATTCTGACAACATTTTTAATTATTTTATGTAACCCATCCATATCAAAATCATCAATAAAATTAACCATTCTTGACGATGTATTTACTACGTTTGGACGACTCACAGTTTAAATAATTTGACCACCCCAATATATGATCACATATCGTGCATTCAACATTTTGGCCTATTATAAAAACTAATTGCAATAAGTTTTTCAATTTATGTATGTACATAATATAATAATTCATTGAACTAACTATTGTTCGTTTCACTCTGTACAACAACTTCACTTAGTAAAGACAATATTTCCATAGTAAGCATTAAATTTATTATGATATAAAATTTCACTAATAAAATTTTCATAACTATATTACCACCAAAGTATATATATATATAGAAAAAAATATAACAAAAATTTACCACTAATCAATATATTATAAAAATTTATTTTGAATTGAACATACCTTATAGGTTTACAAGTGGCCTCTTCAATATCACCTTCTACAAAATAAAATAAAAAATATATAAATATATAAATATATCTAAGACAATAATATAAACATATTCAATACTGCAAAAAAAATATTTAACTACATTGCCATATATATATATATAACCTTTTTATAATTATGAGTTGATATAAATGATGATTACTAACTAATTAACTAACCTACAAAAATATACAATTATATTTCACCAACAATTATATATAATCTGATATTGTGCAATCATATCTAACATAATACAATAAAATATTGCATACACAAACACTTCATAATAAATATGATATATATTTCATTTTAGGATACATCAAATAAACATAAATTATTTAAGTAACATAAAAAAAAATGTATAAAAACTCCTCACATAAAATTAGTATATCTATCACCTAAACCTAATTGTCCTTGGAATTGACTCTTCAATTTTTTCTTTATCCATAATACTTGTGGTCATTTTTTTCAACCAAGGATATTTTGAGTTAGAACCTTTTAAAAGATGACTATTTGGACTAATCATAAGTTTAGAGGTCTTATTTAAATTGTGTCAAATATTGTCCTCCAAAAATAAATATACTAATGCATCATATGATATGTCATCATTAGGGCCCCAAAGTCTCAAATAATGTTGTCTATACATCAAGGGCAATGTAAAGTACAATGCATACTTTTTAGACACTTCACCCATCCTTTTGGCACTATGAATAAGTTCTTGAATCTTTTAGTTCACTATTCTGATATGCTCACACGTGTATGCTCAAGCTTCATTTTATATTGATCGAGTTCATCATTTAATTGTCTAACTCTTTCTTGTTGTGTTGTTATTCTAGTGACTTTAGGAGTAGTAACTATGCGAGGCTCAATACGATGAGTTCTATTTCTCCGTAACTCTCTATAGTCTATGATTCATTGCATTCTCTCGACATATGATATTTTCCTTAGAAACATTAAGGAAATAACGACATAAAAATTAGCTAACATAATTTGTAGTCTCAAGCCATAAAACAACGTTTAATTTGATCATTACAATACAAATGTTTTTTTACCTAACTAAATAAACAACATTTAATTTGATAATTAAAATAATTAAATAATATTTTTATAACAAACTAAACAAATTTATACTGAAACATAAATAAGGTTATTTATTATCTCATATACTAAATAAATATTGTTTATTCTAATTATTATGTAAAATATAGTAAATAATTTTGTGAAAAATTATATATTTTTACTAACTACCTAAATACATATTTTTTAATAAAAGGCAAATATTTTTTCAAAACAGTACTTACAATTTTGTACTAAATAACAAATGTTACAATTACCTAATTACATATTGTTACTGAAATATTTCAGAATAAAATAGTTACAAAAATATCAAATAAACATAAATCACATCATTATATAAATAAGACATGCTATAAATAATCAACATATTAGAATCATACATTTTACACAAAATAAAAAGCAAAAAAGCATATAAGACAATATATAAAAATAATAAATACAAATATTTTCCCTAAAATATTATTTTAATGTAATTTTTTTTACTACAAGCTATAAAAATATAAATTTTATTATCTACATACAAAGCTTATATAAGTAAGAGATGATATAAATTTTTGTTCTGATCTAATTAAATAAACAAAAACATATTTTAATTAATTTTTTTGGATTACTAATTACATATTTTCACATTAATTTCAATAATTAATTAAAGAATTTTCTACTAACTACCTACATAAAAAATAAAGATCATCTACAAAATAATTATAACTATAAGATAATATATAAAAAAAATTAACTAAATAAATATATAAAAAGTTAACTATATAAATATATAAAAAATTAACTAAATAATTTTGATTATTCTTACTATACAATTACTTAAAAAATTAAACAATATCCAAAATATTACCTGCATGCAATAAAAATATAAATTTCATTTACTACATAACAAAACTTAAATAAATAAAAATTGATATAAATTGTTCTTACTATATAAATAATTAACCAAAAAACAATAAATAAAAAATCAACACAAATATGTTAACAACAATTATATCTCACAAAATATCCACAAATGAATAAATACCCATTGCATACAACCATAACTTACAATTTTTTCCACTCATCAACATATTGAATAATAAAATTATTAACAAAAATACCTTTTTAGCTTTCAATTTTCACCTCCTCAATATCACATTAAAAAAATAAAAAAATAAAAAAACACAACAAAATTTTAAGGTAATAAATACAAAATCTTCACTAACTATATAAAGGAAATATATAAATGAATTTATAAATTTTCATCCCTAACTAATTACATTTTTTTAACTAACTTTCTAATTTCATTTTAATACAAATATATAACATTTTTTTCACTTAATACAAACAAAAAAAAATAAAAAAAATAGAACAATACAATACATACATTACAATTTACCTTTTTCTTAGAAATGGAGTCGTTGGATCTTTATGCCAAGAAGAAATGAACAAACTTAAAAAAAAATTTGCAGCAAGAAATGGAGAAAACCTAATGAAGGAAAGGGATGCATGAGGATAGTGAATGTGTTGGTAAATTAGGTGGAGGATTTAAGAACACCCAAAATGCTACTTGAACTAGCGAAATGGGTGAATAATTTCTATTGATGGGATGTCTCAAGCACACTAACATATTCTTTTCAGCATGTAGAATCGATATTCTCGCATGTGAACAGTGGTAACATGCTACTAGAGTAGCGTTTTGGTACTGTCCTATCATAGTGAACAGTAGTAAAATGCTACTTAAGCCCCACCCTAAACTAGCTTCTAGCTTTTTTTATCTGTAGTAATGCTTTTTTTTTCTGCAGTAATGCTTTTTTTTTTCACAGTATTGCATTGGGAAGGACATGAACAGTAGTTTGCTATCTACTTAAACTAGCTATTAGCTTTTTTTTTTCTGCAGTAATGCATTGGAAAGGGGCATGAATGACAGTAAAACACTACTTTGAGTAGCGTTTTATTGTCTATTTAGCTTTTTTTTTCTCTGCTGTAGTGCATTGGGAAGGGGTGAAAGTTCGTAGGGGGAAACTGAAAAAACTAACAAAACACTACTAGTAGTGTTTTGATGGGTGCTTCCCTTACACTACTTGAAGTAGCATTTTAAAGTTAGTTGGATTTTGTATGTTGCTATAACACTACTTCAAGTAGCATTTTTTATTTTTTGTTCAAAAAAAAAGCAAGTACCGTAAAATGGGAATAATTTTTAAAATCACCATAATTTGGGAAATAAAATTCTTTTCCCTAAAATGGTAAATAGCCCGTGAAGTTTCATTAAGAAATCTCTAGCTAAATTCACATTATAAAGTTTATAAACTCTAACACAAAGCATATGCAAATAAGAAAAAAGTTCCATTAAAACTAGGAGTGTGCAAGAACCAGCCGAACGGAACCGGTTTGTTTAATTGGCTCGGTTGGTGATAGGTCAATCGGTTGGTTTAGTGCTAAAATAGGGGAATGCCAATTTTTGAAAATCGATTTGATTTAGGATACTGACTGAAACCGACCGAAATACTATATATATATATATATAATTCAAACGGTGTCGTTTCCTTCTGAACCCTAATAATACCCCTAGTATAGAAACTTCTTATTGATAAAAAAACCTAACCCTAATTCATTTCTTACATTTCCCTACCACCTCCCACCTTTTCTTTTTTCTCGAGTCTTGACTTCTCTTCTTCTCTTATCCTTCAAGAACCCTAAAATAGAGTCGGCCCTTTGTTTCTTTGACTATTTCTTCATTCTTTCTTCCATTAAAACTTGCTCTAGATGCAATTTCTCCCTTTTCTTCATTTATAACACTAGATTACAGTGAAATAAATGACATTAATTAATCGATTTGCTCTTATCTTTGATTAATTAGTGATTTTTTTGTCTTTTTTTGCACTCTTAGTGTTAATAACCATGTGATCTCATTCTAAAATGTTTTTTACAATATTTCATGTGATGGGATCTAATATGGTAAAGTCTTTTATTTTTTTTGATATATATGTCCATATAACATGATTTTTTTGGTGATTAATATACTAAAAATTAAATATTTATGTTTTTAAACAAATTTTATGATTTGATTTATATTTTTGGTTTGTTTTTATAGATCTAGTTTAATTTTAGAAGATTTAACAAAAAAATTTAGTTTTGTTGTGTTTAATTTGATGTCTGTAGACTTTTATGTTGATTCTTTGCATGCATGTCTTACTTGTTTTAAAAATGTTTGATTTTTCAATGTATTTTTCTTATTAATTTATCTATATTTATAGATCTAGTTTAATTTTAGAAGATTTTACAAAAAAAAAAAAGATTTTTTTTGTGTTTAATTTTGTGTCTGTGGACTTTTTTATCGGTACCTTGCATGCATGTCAAATTTCTTTAAAATTTTTTTGATCTTTTAATGTGTTTATTCTATTATTCAATGTGTATTTATAGATCTCGTATAATTTTAGATGATTTAATTAAAAAAATGTAATTTTCTTGTGATTAATTGATGGTTTTTTTATTTGTTTCAGTTATAAGTTAAGCATTTTGCTTAACTGCTTGGGTGGAAGCTATTTGCTAAACAGATTCAGAACTTGTGAATATATGACTATTGTATATGATCTCTGAATCTGGCATTAGAATTTTTAGTGCAAAATTAATAATGGTGGAAGCTTGTTTTTATTTTTTGTCACTACGTCATTGTAAATTTGGTTGCTTTCTAGCAGAGGCTTAATCTAATGCATAAAGGTATATCTTTGGTATATATGTGTAGACACCTAGTTCGGTCAGCCCGCAATAGAGCCTGATGATAAGGAATGTAAAACTTGAATGCAGGGGGGAGCCCAAAATCTTTTTGAAAGTAAGCCTGAGAGTTTAAAACCTTCTAAATTCGAGCCCAGGAAACCCCTTAGGTCCAGGTCACTCTGGCCCATCCGCCCTAAAGTCAAGGTAGGCTACAGAGGTAATGCCTTTGAGGCAGCCACTTGCCTCTACATTAAATGCAGAGGTGACAATGGTGGTTATTGAGGGGCCCACTTTGACTCAAAACCCAATCTTTGGTATAGAATAGAAAATTTTTGGGAAGAAAAAAAGCTATAAAATGCAATGATGAAGAGGAGTAGTAGGGGTATGGCTAGGGAGGAGGATTAAAAAGGGAGAGAAAAGAGAGAGAAAAAAGAAAAAAAGGAAAAAACAAGGGAATAGAAACCAGAACAAAAAAGGGAGAAAAAAAAGCTCTGAAATTGGAAAGAAAGAGGAGGAGGAGGACATTTTTAGGGAAGAAGAGGAGGAAACCAAACTAAAAAATGTCATTTTCTAGAGGAAGAAAGGAAAAGAACTTGCATTCAAAGGAAGTCTAACGCACAATCATCTATGAGGGCCAATCATTTTGGATCAAAAACTCATATTTCAATAATTTTTCTTACTTCTTTCTTATGACTGAGTTATTAGCTTGCATGATATTTTGTTAGTTTGTATAGCTTTTGATTTCATTATTTATTCACTTGTTCTCTTGTGTTCATTATCTATGATTTTCCATGTTTTAGCATGATTGTTTGAGTTTTAAGTATAGGGGTGTGTTTAGTGTCTTCACCTCAGTAAATCCTTGCTTAAAGCATAATTTTTTATCATTTTGAGAGTCGTTCGAGTCTGCTGATCAGGCGATGCCTCTTTACAGAGGTGATCACCACTTCGACAGGCCTTCACATGGTCTCACTTCTCCTTTCTTATAAATTATGCATGACTTGAACCTATATGCATCTTGTTGCTTATATATATGATTACCATGCTGTATAATGTCGTGATTATGTGATATTATTATGTTATTTGTAAAACACTCTATGACTTGTATTTCCATTCCTATGTGTATTATTCATTGATTGTCGCTTGTGAGATAATGTTATTATTTATGGAAAAGAACTAACATGTGTTTATTGTAGGGATTGTCTGGTGACCTTTAGCCACTAAATAGTCATTCGATTAATTAGTTCTTGAGTGGTTTTTTCTTGTATAATTAGTTTATCGTGGTTTACTTTAAGTATATGTACGGTTAATTTCCTATACATTATACTTTTATTTTTCTCTAAAGTGTTGTAATCCTTAATCCCTTCTCCCTTTGATTTTGAATGAATGGTTGAAAATATTGATTATTTATTTTGTTTATGATGAATATTAGGACAAAGTGCATAAAAAAGAATTAATGTAAAAATTCATATTTAATTATAAAACTTGACAATTATTCGAAGGCAATTACAATCCATGTGGCAATAAAGAAATAATTGAATAATAAAAGGTAATAATTCAAAAAACATAAACGGAGGCCAACTACAAAGTTAGGTGGGTATTCAAATGTCCATACCCAATTTTTGAACCCGTTCTCTGACGACGACTTATGGGAACCTTCGTGGAATCCAGTTGCTGTATAAGTGTGTTCAGACTTTCATCCGTGTAGTAACTCCATCTCCATTTAGTCTTTAAAGAGCTAACATGTATTTTCTAATAGGCCTCGAGCCCACACCGTGCTGTGGTTGCCAAATACTTGGGCGCATGCAAAATCTTACCGCCTACAATATGTTAATAAATGTATTTGGTATATTTTTGTTGTGATTTGTTGGGTTTAATTAATATTTTCTACTTTGTATCTAATTTATTTTTTAGAAATGGAACCTGATAGTGGCAATATTCCTACCATTGATAATTTGAGGGTGGAATCATCACAGATTATGCAAGTCCCAGATACATAGACTTCATCTGCTGGTTACATTTTAAGAAAACTAAGGATAAACCAGGGGGCTCGACTGCCAAGTGAAAATAATGTGGTAAAACTTTCTATGCTGGTAGTAAAAAGAATGGCACTTCTAGTCTTAGGAATCATGTGTTGACTTGTACTAAAATGCCCCAAAGTAAAGACATTAGGCAGTCTCTTTTAACACTACTACCTGCATATGATGTTTGTCAATCACAAAATTCACAATTAGGAGTAATAGGCACATGGAATTTTGACCAAAAAGCCATCTTTAAAGTACTTGCATAATTGTTGATTGTTGATGAATTGCCTTTCAAATTTATTAAAGGTGATAACTTTAAAAAATTTATTGAAACTTGTTGCCCTAGGTTCAAAATTCCATTTATATGGACTTTTTTTTAAAGACCGTTACTCCATATTTCTTGATGAAAGGGTGAAGCTTAAATCATTTATACAAAACCAATCTCCTAGAATCAGCATAATAACTAATTCTTGGACTTCCATTCAAAGAATAAACTATATGTGTGTTACTACTGTTATAATGTAAATAAACATAGTTCTTTAGGGTAGTAAAGGTTTAATTTTATTTAATTTTATTATATTTGATTGTGTTTATTTGGTTATACAAGTATTATTTATATCTCTTTTGTTCATGTTGTCCTTATGTTGATTTTGTGTGTTTTGTTATGTTTTTAGGCTTAAATCATGTATGAAGGAGGACTTGGATTTGTTTAGAATGAAGTATGATGCACACATAGTCAAAATGAGGATCTAGTCAAGAGATATATTGAGATAAAAAATGACTGTGACGAGTCGTCACACTGTGCTGACTCATTCTAAAGGCTTCCCGTGCCGAGTTAGCATAGTAGTGATGAGTTGGCACCACTACACCCTTTCATCTCATCCTTTCATTTTTACATTCCTTTTAAAAGGACACGAATTGCAGCCCTAAGAACTATATAAATATATGAATTTGGTTGTATTTTAATAGATAGATATTAATTAGTTTTTGCTTAGAAATCATGATCAAAATTTTAGTTTTTGTGAAGACAAACTTGATGAAGAAATAACCAAGAATCAAGAGAAGATCATTCAACACCAAGAAATTTCTAGAAGACATTCATTCAATCTTTCTTTTTCCCTTATTTATGTAGTAATTGATTCTTCCTTATTGTTCTTTAATCATGTATCTTGGTTAAGTCTTTGTAAGAGAATTGCAATAATGAATTAATTTAAGAACTATATTTTCATATTATATTATTTGTGATTTAATTTCAATTATGTATGTTTGATCACCATATGTAACTAGTTAATCAATTATTTACAATGAGAATTGGAATAACTTGATGGAAACGTAATTGAAATTACTTAAGGATTGAAATAATACCTAGAGATGAGACATTCGCCTTAAGAGAATAAAGAATTAGTATGATACTTAATGATTTTCACTTATCTCTGCAATTTCATGAGAATGAATATGGACTCTAAGAGAAAATACCCTTGATTGATTATGAGAATTACTTTTGAGGATTATAAACTAATTTACATGTTATTTATATGATTATTTACTTTCAAGGTTCTTTAATAATTTTGAATTGTGACTCACACACACATTATTTTGAATTATATCCACCTTAATTAGACACTTAGTAAATTGATAGTTTAAAAGTTAATTAGCATAAATTGATACTATTGTAATATTATCTTACTTATCCATCCGAGTATTTATTCAGTTAATACAAAATTTGCTCTAAATTTCCTATTGTTTGACAACCTACTTGCTCTATATTTAGTCTTAGAGACTAGGGTTTTACATTTTAACTCACACCAAATTTTTTTGCTGTTGTCGGGGAATTTGTTTAGTAATTTTTATTTACTTAGGATAGATAGTTGTTTTTGTTTTTCATTTTGTATTTTTTTTATAATTCATTATTTATTTAATTTTGATTATTTGACTTTATGTTTGAATTTTTATGATGATGACTATAAGTCTTAGTGATAATATTCTTTACTTTGATCTTAAAATTGAATTAAATTTACGTGCTATATGCAGGGAACAAAGACATAGAAGAGTGAATCAAAGGGAATCGACTAATATGGCTGAATCGGTGAGACGGACATTAGGCGATTTTATTATGCATGACATATCGGGTAGTTTTAGAGGAAGTGTAGCACCATCTATTGCTAAAAATAATTTCAAAATCAAACCAAGCATCATTCAAATGGTGCAAAATAATCAGTTTAGGGGTTTATAAGGAGAGGACACTTATGCTCATATATTAACTTTCTTAAATGTGTGTGCAACCTTCAAGATAAATGGAGTTACCAATGATGCAATAAGGCTTAGACTTTTCCCATTTTCGGTCAAAGATAAAGCATAAGTATGGCTTGCTAGTTTGCCAAATGAATCAATCACAACATGGGACTAATTGAAGAAAGCATTTCTACACAAATATTTTCCATCACACAAGACTGCTAAGTTCCATAATGAGATTACAATATTCAAGAAAAATGTAAGTGAGACAATATATTCAGCTTGGGAGAGGTTCAATGAACTTCAAAGGCAATGCCCACACCATGGCTTGCTAGATTCAATGATCCCTTAAATTTTCTACAATGGGTTAACGGATGAGAATAAGAATATTATCAATACAGCTTCTAGTAGAAAATGGATGAATAAAATAGTTAGGGAGGCTATTACTTTACTTGAAGAATTTGCATCTTAAGGGTACATGGGTGATGAAACAATAATGGCAAAAGCTAAAGGAGTTTTAAAGCTTGACGCCATTAACCTATTGAATGCAAAGGTAAATGCTCTCACCAAGTTGGTAAGTAAAACTCAAATTAATTCTGTAGAAAGTACTAATCTTCTTTGTGAGTTTTGTGGAGGATCTCATTCATATTCTTAATGTAATTTGAGTACTAATGAGGATGTGAGCTATGTACAAGGAGCTTTCAACCAAAGAATAGGGTTGAATTCTAACTCTTATAACCCTCAATGGAGAAATCACCTCGGGTTTTATAGTCAAATCCATCCTCTCAACTTAATCCATTATTTTACCTAAACACCAAATGCAAAACCCACCAGGATTTCTTATGAAACAACAAGTTTTTAATCCTACTCAACCTAAATCCAACCTTGAAACACTTATGGAACAATTTTTCAACCAACAATTGACCTTAAACAAATAAAGTAAGGAGCAATTTAGGTAAATTAACTCCAAACTTGAACAATTGTCCACCCATAACTATATCCTTGAAAACCATATTGCTCAACAAGCCTCCTCCTCCAACTCTAAACCTACGGGAAAGTTACCAAGCCAAACGAAGTTTGCATAAAAAGAGACGTTCCAAGAAATTACTTTGAGGAGTGGTAAGGAAGTTGAAAAAGTTGCTAGTATGAATACGAAAGTAGTTGAGGATGATGATGAAGTAGAGATAGAAGCTAGTAGGGGGAATGATGAGAGGTTGTTAGTACTAAGAATAATATTGAGGGTATTAAAAAGGATAAAAAGGGAGATGCCATACCACTTAAGGTAGATGAACCTAAAGTAGATTTTAAAGCACTTCTTTTTCCTCAAAGGTTCATTAAACGTAGCTTAGATAAGCAATTTGATAAATTCCTTAATTACCTTAAGGAAATCACCATTACTATTCCATTTATGGATGCCATTAGAGACATGCCAGCATGGGGTAAGTTTTTAAAGGATATTATTAGTCATAAAAGTAAATTTGAAGATTGTGGTTTAGTTTTTCTCGTTAAAGAATCTAAGGCTATGTATTCTAAATCTCCACTAAAGCTTAAGGATCCTGGTTGTTTTACTATTCCTTGTATTATTAGTGATACTCACTTTAATAAATCTTTGTGTGACATTGGTGTAAGTGTTAGTCTTATGCGCTACTCCATCTTTAAGAGGCTTGATATAAGAGAGCTTAAGCCCTCAAATATGTGTCTTTTAATGGCAGACAAATCTATAACTTATCCACTTGGTATTCTTGAAAATGTGCCAACTAAAGTGGGTAACTTTGTTATCCCAACAGATTTTGTTGTCTTGGAAATAGAGGAGGATATTGAAATCCTAATCTTGGAAATGCAGGTGCAATTATTGAGATGAAAAGAGGCAAGATTACATTAGAAGTAAACAATGATAATATGGAATTTGATGTATTCAAAATAATGAAGTCAACAACTATAAAAGTAGCAAATAAAATTAACTCAATTGAAATCATTAATGAATGTATTGATGAGGTGATAAATGAATGTCTAAGCCAAGACCGTATTGAATGATATATGATGTAAAAAGCTAGTGTGAGATCTTTAGACTTAACTTTATACCTTTCTCCTCATAGGACTTCAAGATTTGAACCTTTAAGTAAAGATGATGATCCAAAGTTTACTCAACAACATGAAGAAGGAAGGCTAGAACTTAAGCCTTTACCATCAAATCTAAGATATGCATTTCTTAACTCTAACTTTAAATTTCCTTTTATTGTAAATTCATCTGTGCCTAGTAATAATGTTGATGCCTTATGTGATGTGTTGCTTAGACATAAGAATTCCATTGGTTATTCCATTAATGATTTGAAGGGTATAGGTCCTAATGTGTGCATGCATAGAATCCTCTTAGAGGATAATGACAAGCCTTCCATTGAAGGTCAAAGGAAATTAAACCCCACTCTCAAAGAGGTGGTTAGAAAAGAGGTTATTAAGTTGCTTGATAATGGAATCATATATTCCATTAGTGATAGTAAATGGGTTAGTGTCGTTCAAGTTATTCCAAGAAAGGGTGTTTAACAATTGTTAAGAATGAATCTAATGATCTAATACCCACTAGAACTATCACAGGATGGTGTATATGTATAGATTATAGAAAGTTAAATAAAGCAACTAGGAAAGATCACTATCCATTACCTTTTATTGACCAAGTTCTGAAGAGACTAGCTAATTTTTCTTATTTTTGTTACCTAGATGGACTTAGTGGTTTTTGCCAAATTCCTATTCATCCTGAAGACCAAGCTAAAACTACTTTTACATGTCCATATGGTACATTTGCCTTTAGACATATGCCTTTTGGTCTATGTAATTGTAATATCCCGAGTTTTTAAATATTTTTATACTGCATCGAGATATATAGTGTTAATAATTTTTGTATATATATTTATGATATTTTATGAGTTTGTTGTTTGTTTAAAGTTAATTTTAATTATTTTATATTATTTTAAGTACTTTATGTAAAATTTTTCTGGGAATTGTATTTTCGGGAAAATTGACACGTAAATAATTTAATACTATTTATTTTGACTAGTTTTATGAATTTGCATGAACTCATATATAATTTTAAAGTGCTAAAATAAAATGTATATATGTGTATTTATTTAAATTAATTAGAGCTTAATTAATTTCCTTAATTTTATTATTTAATTTTTGTATTAATTAATTTTAAGTGTATAAATTATTAAATATATTAAAATATTTGTGTGGTGAGTATTATTTGTGTGTGGGATTATATTATTATAATATATATAAGGTGGATATATATATATATATATATATATATATATATATATATATATATATATATATACATATATACACGATTTTTTCAAACAAAAAATAAAAGTTGCCTTATTTACGATTTTACCCCTCCTGCATCTTCTTCTTCCCAATGCCATTTCCACCATTTCCAGCCACTTTCAAGCTGGTTTTCTTGCTGTTACTATGCCCCTCAGCCTTCCTCCTCCACCTCTAGCCATTTCCACCACCTGAAACACTCTTTTCCGACGTTGTTTGGCTGAATTTTCATCAATGAGCCAAAAATCGACTTAGCTCCGACCAAGCACTTTCCGGCCACCAAATTTGATGTCGTCGGTCTTATCTTCTCCTTGAGCTCTGGTGAGTGTGATTCCAAGCTTTGTTTCACTTGATTTGGTCTAGAATTGCTTAGGTTTCAGTTTCTTCAAATCAGCCATTTTGGGTTTCAAATTTTTTTTAGCTTCAATTTGATTGATTCATGAAAAATTCCTTCATAAACTTTGTTCCTGGAAGCTTAATCTACATGCTGTAATTTTTTTAGAATTTTTGGAATTTATTTTAATTTTTGTGAATTTTTGATTACTTTATTATTATTTTCTAATTTTCGAAAATTAATTAATTAAATTATGAAATTGTGTTTTATGGTGATTATAGGAGTTGAAATGAATTATAGAAATTTATTTGTAATTTTTGTGTATATATATATAGGGGTATTTTGGTAATTTTACACTAAATTGGTTAAAAATGTAATTAAATTGGTTTTAATAGTTATTTAGGGTATAAAAATGATTTCTGCAAATTTTTAGTATTTTTAACTAATTAAAACTATTTTTTGTAAATTATTTTCAAATTATATATAATATACTATTTTTCTAAATAAATGGATTTTTATTGATTTTTAGTATGTTTTAGGGTTAATTACGTAATTTGGATTTATAAAATGTATTTTTATTATATAAGGGAATTTTCAGTATTTTATAAATATTTTGTGAATTGTGAACCTCGGTCGGTGAATTGTAGTTTGGAGTCCGACCGAGGGATTTTGGTTGTAATTCTGTGTTTATTCCGAAGTGTATTTCTTTGCAGGACCGGCTCTACTCTTTGAGTAGAGAGATGTCCATTTTACAGGGGAGGTTCTGTCGGATTTTCGGTAGAATTCTCGTAAAATGTGATGCCCGGTCAAATTCCTATTCTAATTCTGTGTCTAAAATTCTAGATCGAGTCTTTAGAATTTTCATTAAATTTATTTTGATTTCATGTTGTCATTTGTTTGTCTAGCTGCGCCGAGACCGAGGCCTAATGGATCAGGCCCGCCGAGTTTGTCTCGTGGAGCGCTAACATATGAGTTATTATACTGTATATATATGCACTGCATATAGGGTGCATTATTTAGAATTTTTCATTTTCATTGTATGTTTTAAAAATGATTTAAATTATAATATTTTTGGTATATCTAGGGTTGCATTTTTATATATATGCATATTAAATAATTATGCATGTTAGTTTGATATATGCACATTAAACAATTAGGTTTAGGTTTAATACATTTGAGTAATATACACATGTTTTAAAATGTACACTTAGACATAATTATTTTATTAAATGATTAGTATACTTTAGGTATAGTTTCAGTAGATTTTAGGTTTATTCTTAAATAATTGCATGTTAAATTATAAACCTACACTTAAATTATTTTTAAGTTTATTTTTGGTATATTTTTTATTTATTTCCAAATAAATATATGTTTATTATTAAATTAAACCTAACACATTAATGGTATATTTAGGGTTTATTTTTGATATATGCATGCTAGATAATTAGGTTCATTTTTAGTATATTTGTGAATATATGTTAAACACAAACACATATTTAAATGAATATTTATACATAAATGTTTTATTAAATGATTTGTGTACTTAGGGTATATCTTTTGCATATTTAAGTATATTTTTTTAAGAAAATGGATGTTATATTATTGTTACTCATTTAAATTATTTTTAACTATATTATTGATTTATCTTTAGTTTATTTCATATTTTATTTGACACATATATATATATATATACCTGAAATATACTGGGTATATTTTAGGTATATTTTTGGTATATATATATATATATGGTTGGTTTTACTATTATGAATATTGTTCTACATTAATTATTTTCCGAATGAATGATTTATTCGAAGTGAAGGATATCAATAGAACGTGCTTCCTAGTGGGCAGCACTATGACCGTGTACGTACCGGTACGATAGATAAGGATTGAGTGATAGTTAAAATTGGGTGATTATAATTGATTTAATTGATTTGACTAAGATTAATGGTATGTTAGATAGTGTGATTGCGGGGCCAATCACACAGACAGTCAGACTGCTGGAGCTCGGTTGACTGGGGCCAGTCTACTGTCCATAAGTGAATTGAATGATCTATTGGGTTGATTGAGATGTGAGGTGATAGATAGTGTGATTGCTAGAGCTCGGTTGACCAAGTGTCTCGGGGCCAATCACATTGACATCCAGACTGCTGGAGCTCAGTTGACTTAGTGTCTCGGGGCCAGTCTGCTGTCCAAATTGGAATAAGTTTTCTATTTGGAATCAAGTGAGCCTGCATGGCTAGAGTGATGATGGGGTTGTTAAGATTGTTATTATTAGGGTTCTATGGATCCTTCATGAATTTAATCAAACGTTTTCTACATGTAATATATTTATAAAAGCAGAGTTTGGCATTCGTGTGAAATGTGTGTATATATATACATATATATATAAGAATGCCTGATTGTTATAGTTTAGTTTGCATGTATATATAGTATAATAATTCACCCAGTGAGGTATGACCCCCCTCAATTATTTTTTTCAGGAGATCCCATATCGTCAGACCTTAGTTGTAGAGTTCCTCGCCGGTGTTCTTTAGTCTCGGCTATTTTATGCAAATGTATATTCTAAACTTTAAATTGTATTCTAGAAACCGCAGTAGTAGTGTTATTATATTGGAAGTGTATTATTTTGTTTGGATATTAAATACTCTGAGAATTTGTATTTGAACATTATACGAATATGTATTCATTTATAAAAGGATTTAGAGTATTTATTTTATTTATTGATTCAGAAAAATTTTAATTCGGTCGTACTTTTATTTATTTATTGTATGATTTTATTTTCTTAGGCTTGCTACGGGTTCCGGATTCGAAAGAATTCCCGTTCCCTAGCGCTGGTCATGACTCCTAGTTTGGGTTGTGACAGTAATGCACCTGCGACTTTTCAAAGATACATGTTTTCCATATTTAGTGATTTACTAGATGATTGTGTAGAAATTTTCATGGATGATTTTAGCATGTATGGTACTAACTTCTCCTATTGTCTAGACAATCTCTTTAAAGTTCTTGATAGGTGTATTGAGTATGGTTTGGTCTTGAATTAGGAAAAGTGCCACTTCATGGCACAATAAGGAATTGTTCTTGGGCACCTAGTATCAAAGAGATGCATTGAAGTTGATAGAGCAAAGATTAAGGTTATTGCTAATTTGCCACCTCTGAAGTGTGTTAAGGATATAAGAAGCTTTATTGGACATACGGGCTTTATTGCAGATTTATCAAAGATTTTTCCAAGATAACTAAGCCATTATGTAAATTACTTGTTAAAGATTCTTATGTAAATTACTTGTTAAAGATTCTACTTTTGAGTTTGATGATGCATACTTTGATGCATTTAACACTTTAAAAGTAGCTCTCATTTTAGCACCAATTTTACAACCACCTAATTGGGAGCAACCATATGAAATTATGTGTGATGCAAGTAACTTCACGGTAGGGGCTGTTTTGGGTCAAAGGAAGGAATGTAAGCCTTATGTGATCTACTATGCTAGCAAAATACTTGATGATGCTCAAATCAACTACACCACTATGGAGAAAGAGTAGCTTGCTATTATTTATGCATTTTACAAGTTTAGAGCATACCTCATGGGCCAAAAGGTGATTGTATATTTAGACCATGATGCCCTCAAATATCTTCTAAGTAAGAAAGATGCAAAACCTAGGCTCCTAAGGTGGATTCTAATGCTTCAAAAGTTTGATTGGGAAGTGAGAACCTTGTTGCAGATCATCTATTAAGGTTAGATCAAGAAGGGTTAAAGAAACATGATGATAGTGCGCCAATCAATGAGACATTTCACGTTGAACACCTATTTAGTTTAGTGTCAAAGGAACTTCCATGGTTTGCTGATATTGAAAATTACCTTTTTAGTGGTGTTCTTCCTTATGAGTTGGATTATAGACAATGTAAGAAATTGTTGCATAATAGTAAATTTTATTATTGGGAAGAGCCATTGCTTTATAAGAGATATGTAGATGGTTTAATTAGAAGGTGCATTCCTCAAGATGAAGTTCAAGATGTTGTGAGGCATTGCCACTCCATGGATGTTGGTGTACACTTTGGTACATTTAAAATAACATCTAAGGTACTTCAATCTAGTTTTTGGTGGCCTACTTTATTTAAGGATGCTAGATATTTGATGCTTATATGTGATAGGTGCCAAAGACTGGGTAATATTTCTAGGAAACATGAGATGCCTTTAAAAGGAATTCTTGAAGTTAAGCTTTTTGATGTTTAAGGCATAGATTTTATAGGTCCATTTCCTAGTTCTTTAGGCTACAAGTATATATTGGTTATGGTGGACTATGTCTCGAAATTGGTAAAAACAATACTAACCATTACTAATGATGCAAAAGTGGTTAAAAAGATGCTTAAAAAGACTATTTTTCTAAGGTTTGGTATTCTTAGGGCATTGATTAGTGATGCAGGTTCGCATTTTTATAATCATGTAATAGAGTCTCTTTTGAAGAAGTATGGGGTAACACACAAAGTATCTACCCCATATCACCCATAAACAAGTGGGCAAGTTGAGGTAAGTAATAGAGAGATTAAGTGGATTTTAGAGAAAATGGTGTCTTTCTCAAGGGAGGATTGGGCATTAAAGCTTGATGATGCCTTATGGGCATATAGAATAACCTTTAAAACCCTAATTGGCCTTACGCCCTACTAATTGATTTATGGGAAGTCTTGTCACTTTCTCGTGGAACTTGAGCATAAAGCATATTGGGTAACAAGGGCTTTGAATTTTGATTTGAAGAAGGCTGGAAGAAAGATATTACTTCAACTTAATGAATTAGATGAATTAAGAATGAATGCTTATGAAAATGTAAAGTTGTATAAGGATTGTACCAAATTATGGCACGATAAGCATTTATTTAAAAAATAATTTCGTGAGGGAGAGCTTATTCTCCTTTATAATTCAAGACTTAAGTTGTTTCTGGGAAAGTTGAAATCATGAAGGTCAAGCCCCTTTGAGGTCGTCAAAGTTCATCCTCATAGTGTAGTCAATATTGCTAATGAAAAGGGTGAAATCTTTAAGGTTAATGGACATCGTCTTAAGTCTTATATAATCGATGAAGCAATCAATCCAAACTAGTCTCTCTCTCTATCTACACCTTAATTACAACACAGTTAGGTCAAGTTATAGACCTTTAAATTTAGAAAGGTTAACAATTCTTTTTATTAGTTTACTTCTTTATATATATATATATATATATATATATATATATATATATATATATATATATATATATATATATATACTTATTACCTAAATAAACACACACTAAATAGTGAAAAGTTGTGTCCTTTTCCAAGAAAGGTCATGACATTTCATTATCACCTTAAACACCTTCTCCCCTACTCTACTACCTTTATAAATATCACCTTTGACTATAACTTTCAATATTCCATTTCTTCAAATCCCCATACATTCCCTACTTTTATATATGTAACTTTCTATCTTCCATCTCTTTATTTTTCATTTCCTCTTCCTAATTACTCTCTCCTATTCTTCCTCAACACCCATTCATATACCATTTCCTTTAAATCCCTACACATTCTCTACACTTTTACTTTCCATAAAGTAGGATTTTTAAAATGGGTAGGACAAGGGGTTCTTCTTCTAAACGACAACACATTAAAGATGAACATCAAGAGGAAGAAGAAAAATTTTCATTAACTTACAAGGCTAAGTTTCCAACCCTCCCCCATGAAGAAGGTGCTAAATTTATAACCATCAAGTTCAAAGAAATTATGGGTTGTAAGTATATTCCTACCTCTCTCCTTAATGAAGTGGGTATGCTTGATTTTTTTACTCAAATGTTAACACAATCTGGCCTTAAGAAGTTTGTTTCCATACATGAAGATACATATGTAGAGTTGATTACCGAATTTCACACTACTTTAGAAGTGAACTCAAATAACTCTTACATTCTAGAATTTTGCATGCAAGGAAATAAACATCAACTTACATATTCTTTTATGCAACGTGTCTTTGGTTTTAAAAAAGATAGTTTATGTGATCCCCCACCATCCTTTAAATTGAATGAGTTTTGGACATTTCTAACCAATTTGCACACACCATTTCAGCTAAAAAAGGAAAGACTATGCTTATAAAAGATTTGAAATATTTTGTAAGGTTATGGCATGTGTCATTTTTCACAAAACTGAGTTCATTCACATCACTGCAGAAGAGTTGTTCTTAATGTGGTGCATTCATAATAAAAAAAAATCATGTTGGAAACATTGGATTTTCAACCAATTATTAACTTATTCTGCACATAAGGATGCACCCTTAACCGATGGTTATGTGGTCACTATTATTGCTAAAGCTTTAAATCTTAATCTTAATGATTACACTCATGTTGTTGAGTGTTCTTACTTTACAAAGTAAGCATTTGTATGGTTGTGGACGCTGCATTCCATTTGGTTCCCATACGAACATGATCCTTTTGGAAAGGAATTGAACAATCACCTCCGATTGAGGAATTCCAAGAAGAAGATGTAGAGGAAATGGATCCCGAGGAAGAAGATGTTGCACCTGAATAATTTCCTACTTATCCACCACTTAGTGATGTCCCCTTACTAACTTATCCAATGCAGGGTGAAACCGGTGGTTCTTCAAGTGCTCAGCCCCATATTTGACATCAAATCTTGGATAATCAAATTGCAATGTAGGGACAATTAAACGCAATTAAGATTTGTAATAAATCAATCAATCATTGGTGACAAAAAATGGAGTACAAGTTGAATAAGTTCTTTGCCTATTCTGGATACAACATTGAGTCTCCTCCGCCCTCCCTTTCAGATGATTAAGGGAGTATTTCTATCCTTCCTTACTTTTATGTTGTCATATTGAGGTCAATGTGCATTCTAAGTATAGGGGAGGGTTTTAGTTTTTATTTTTTGTTAAGTACTTATTTTGTATGAGTGTATCAACTATGCTTAGTTTTGCTTCATTTGATATTTCTCATTTTATTTTCTCCATATTTGGTTTAAGTAATTATCTTTTCAAGCTCATTTTGATTTTGATTGAATTTTCCCTTTCGTTTGATAAGTTAGTAACTATCTTTTTATGTTTAATTGATAGAATTTTTAAATTTCATCTAACATAAATTTTAATTTTTAAATTTTATCTTTTATTATTATTTTTAAAGTCTAAGGAATGTTTAGTCAACTTTCTAGTTGTGCTTTAAGCTATGTTGGTTAGGATTTAATCTTAGGTTTTAAAGATTGAAGTAACCTTAGGAAACTATAGCCATATTATGTGTTACCAACTTTTCAATAATGGATGAGGACACTAAAAAAAATCACTGTTAATGTCATGTGTTTTGAGTAAGTTGTGTATAAGTGAGTATGCTCCTTAATTACACTCATTCAGAAAGAAAGTATGACGTTATAGGTAGTTGTGTTTTGAGTAAGTTGTGTGTAGTTGAGTATGCTCCTTAATTACATTCATTCAGAAAGAAATGCAATTCATTTATAAAAATATATATAAATACAATAAATGTGTCTAAAAATTCCATGAGAATTGTTGGTTAATGCGTGTGCTTACTCCTTGTCCCATGGCTTATTTAGTCCTTAACAATCCTAAGTTTGATGAATGAGCATTATATCTAGAAAGCTTGATTAGCACCTTGACTTTACATTCTTTGAATTTGTTCTTAATAGTTTGAGATAAATTGTTAAACTTATTGATTATGCTATGAAATTTGTCCTTTCTATCATTATTGAGCATTGTCAATTTAGTTACTACCTACCTTTTTCTTAAAATTTTCTTTCTTAAGTTAAGATGGCTTGTTGAGATAACTACAACAATTTTAATGAAAATAAAGTTTTTGTTTCTCATTTAGATCGATGCTTCTTACTTGAGGACAAATAAGGTCTAAGTGTAGGGGAATTTGTTATAATGCAAATAAGCATAGTTTTTAGGGTAGTAAAGGTTTTATTTTATTTTATTTTATTATGTTTGATTGTGTTTATTTGGTTATACAATTATTAGTTATATCTCTTTTTGTTCATGTTGTCCTTATATTAATTTTGTGTGTTTTGTTATGTTTTTTGGCTTAAATCATATTTGAAGGAGGACTTAGATTTGTTTAGAATGAAGTATGATGCGTGTAAAGTCAAAATGAGGATCCAGTCAAGAGTGTCAAGTCGTCACACCATGCCGACTCATTCCAAAGGCTTCCCATGCCAAGTTGGCACCACTACACCCTTTCGTCACATCCTTCATCTTTATATTCCTTTTAAAGGAGCACAAATTGCAACCCTAAGAACCATATAAATATATGAATTTGGTTCTATTTTAATAGATAGGTATTAATTAGTTTTTGCTTAGAAATCATTGTCAAAATTTTATTTTTTGTGAAGACAAACTTGAAGAAGACATAACCAAGAATCAAGAGAAGATCATTCAACACCAAGCAATTTCTAGAAGACATAGTAAAGGGTTTTATTTTTTCAATCTTTCCTTTTCCCTTTTTTATGTAGTACTTGATTCTTCCTTATTGTTCTTTAATCATGTATCTTAGCTAAGTCTTTGTAAGCAAATTGCAATGATGAATTAATTTAAGAACTATATTTTCATTTTATATTATTTATGATTTAATTTCAATTAGTGCAAATAGTGTTATGTATGTTTGATCACCATATGTAACTAGTTAATCAATTATTTACAATGAGAATTGGAATAACTTGGTGGAATTGTAATTGAAATTACTTAAGGATTGAAATAGTACTTGGAGACGAGACATTCGCCTTAAAGGAATAAAGAACTAGTATGACACTTAATGATTTTCACTTTTCTTTGCAATTTCATGAGAATGAATGTGGACTCTAAGAGAAAATACCCTTGATTGACGATGAGAATTGCTTTTGAGGATTATTGACTAATTTCCTATCAATACATGTTATTTATATAATTATTTACTTTTAAGGTTCTTTAATTATTCTGAATTGTGACCCTTACACACATTATTTTGAATTATATCCACTTTAATTAGACACTTAGTAAATTGATAGTTTAAAAGTTAATTAGCATAAATTGATACTATTTTAATATTATCTTACCTATCCATTTGAATATTTATTCGATTAATACAAAATTTGCTTCGAATTCCCTAGTGTTTAACACCCTACTTGCTCTATATTTAGTTTTAAAGACTAGGGTTTTACATTCTAACTCATACCAACTGCCCACTTTATTGAGAATGAGTGGAAGCTTCAAAAAAGGATTATGTCTCTTGTGCTTGTTACTTCTCATAGGGGAGAGTACGTAGCTAAGGCTTTTCAAAATTGTTTGCTTTATTAGGGATTAAAATTTGTGTTTGTTGTAACTGTTAATAATGCTTCTTTAAATGATACTGCTCTGAATTTTTAAAAAAGAAGCTCATGTCTTAGGGAATTTTCTTTGCTTTTATATTAAAATTTGTATATATGAGGTGTATAGCTCATATATTAAATCTTGTTCTGAATAATGGCTTGAAAGAAGCTTCTAAGTTTGTTAAAAAAAATAGAAAATTTGTGAGGTACATAAGAAGTTCACCTATGAGACTTCAAAAATTTTAAAATATCTTTGATTTTGTTGGTATTGAGTCTTAGTGTCTTGATGTTCCCACTAGTTGGAACTTAACTTATCTTATGCTTAGAACTGCTTATTTGTATAAGAGGGCTTTTAATAAGTTTAAGGAACAAGAGAGTTCCTTTAAGGAAACTTTAAAGGATGGTGTGTCAGATTTTTTTTATTGGCAATATGCCAATAAAATTATTAATATGTTAAAGCTTTTTTATGACATGACTTTGCAAATTTCTAGTTCTCTCTATGTCACTGCTAATTCCTTATTTACTGAAATCTCTAACTTACATTACATGTTGAATGAGTGACAATCTTCATCTGATTTCTCTGTTGTTTCAATGGGGTTTTCAATGCAATTTAAATTTGAAAAATACTGGGGTGACCCAAAGAAAATGAATACTCTAATATTTCTTATAAATATTCTAGATCCTCATAACAAGCTTAAGTATATGAAATACTCACTCAAGAAAATGTACAGTGAGGATAAAGGCTTAACTTCGTATACCATTATGAATTTTTATCTATTTACCTTGTTTAATGAGTATTCTATCTTGTATGGTTCTACTTTGGTGGAAGCAATTCTGGGCCCACTATTTCTACTGCCCCTTCTAATCTAGATGTGCCTGAGAAATCTTTGTCTCTGTTAAAAGCAAAATTCAGAAAGCATATAATGAAAACCAGTGGAAGCTTTTGTAATAAAAAATTTGAACTAGATATATATCTATCTGAGGAAATTGTGGAGGAAGATGATTCTTTTGATGTCCTCCGTTGGTGGAAAATTAACTCAGAAAGATTTCCTATTATGTCTAAAATGGCACGTGATGTGTTTGTTGTCCCTATATCAACTATGGCATCTGAAAGTGCTTTTAGCACTAGTGGGCGTGTTTTTGGATGTTTTCAGGAGTTCTCTTACTCATAAGATAATTGAGGCATTAATATGTACTTCAGATTGGCTAATAAGCCCATCTCAGTTGAAGAGACCCTTGATGAGTTGGACAAATTTCAAAAATGTATAATTTTTTTGTTTTCTTTAATATCTTTTTTTTTTACAATTATAATGAATTTTTACTAACTCTTTTGTTCCTTTTTTTTTTTTTTTTGCAGATCTACCTTACCAAACAAGCATTGGCCCTTCTACATCAACTGCATGCTAACTTGATTTGAATTAAACAAATCCTAACCTAACACTTATCAAAAAATTTTATGGTTCATTTTTTTTACTTCATATCTGTGCCTGATTGCCTAATTCATTTCCATTGCCTGATTCATTTCCATTGCTTTGTTTGATTGTTGTTGCTAGATGCTTATTTGTGTTTGTTGCTTTGCTTGATTGAGTTGTGCACTGCTATTAAATGTGTTGTGCCTATTTTTGTGACCTGCATGATATGCAAACTCTTTATTGAGGTGCCTATATTGCTGTTGCAATGCATTTGGTGCACAACTTTGAGGCAATGATGAAAGCTTCCACCCTTATGTATTCTGATTATGACAAGAGTGCTTGCTTAAGTTTCTTTGGTAGCTAATTTTCTAAGCTATCAGAAATGTGGCTACATTCTTGGATTGATTGATACATATAAATTTTGTGCCTCATTTTAATTTTATTTGCTTTAGTGTTGTTTTCTAAATTGATTTTGAGTCTCATTTTCCCTTCCTTTGTATTTGTTCTTTGTAGGGACTTTGTATTTTAAGGACTCACTTTAGACTGACTGCAATCATTTTACATGCACATATACTATATTTTTGTAAGCAGTAGACAATTTTTGTATAGAAAATGTAAAAGCCAATTAATTTTATACTTAATTTTTTGTTAATTGATATTATAGCATGAGTAGGCCTTAATTTTTTGGTTTGTGGGCTAATATTTTTTGTAAATGTTAATGTGCAAACAAATGTTGGGCCAATTTTATTTTGACAATGTATATCACATTCACTGTTTCTATTTATTAATATGTTAAAAATTATGTTGGGTTTTCAATTTCTAAAGCCCAACCCTTAGTGGTCCAAATTATTGAACTAAATCAATTAAACCGAATTAATATGGTTATTGAACGTTCGGTTAAATTATTTAGATTGGTTCGGCTTCCAAATATATACCTTCAAAATCAATTTGACAACTGAACCAATTGAAACCAACTGATGCTCTGTCCTTGGTTAAAACACAATTTTTTTGCCAATAAGAAAGTGATTAAGTAATAATTTTTCTTCAAAAATATTATAAGGCAAGGTTTGAATTTGTCGTCATTGATTTAAAATAGGAGGATTACCCATATTATATAGTTCATTAATATTTAAATTTTATGATATTACTATTTAAAAAAAACACGATTCTTGATATTTTACGTGTAAATCCATCTGCAGCTGACCATGGAAAGAAAAAATATGAGAGTAGACAGTCAAGACTGTGCTCATTTTTATTTTCAGGTGGAAAATTTATATCCAAAATTGAGTAACTAATTTTTTTTTAAAAAAAGTTATATTATTAATCTCTAATCTCATAAACAATTTTTATTTTAAGTTTAAAAAATTGAAAAACTCTATTTGATGGGTGTCGTTCATGCTAAATATAGTAAACTTTTCAATATTTAATTAATATTTCAAAAATCTTACACTTTATAATATACTTTTAAAAAACGGCTGAACTAATTTCTTAAATTTTTTTTAGTAAAAGAAACTTTTGAACAAGAAAATAAAAATTGACTCAGGTACCAAACAAAATTTAATACACTTTCCACTCCATGCAATAAAATTTGAAGCATTCAACTGCCTGGTAAGTATACTTCCCTGGAAAGTAGACCATATTAAACCAACCAATTCAAGGAAGAACAGAAGATAATAACAGTCCACTCTTCAGTACAAAAAGCAACTCGTTCATCCTCTATGCTCAGAAGTTGCCACTTCACATCACCCTCTAATTCTCTCTGATTTTAGCAAAATCTGAAACATGGTTACTGAATCAGATCAACTTCACATATTTCTCTTTCCTTTAATGGCATCAGGCCACAGTCTCCCATTCTTAGACATAGCCAGACTCTTTGCAGAAAGAGGTATTAAAATCACCATTATCACTACTCCAGTGAATGCACCTCGCATAACCAAATCAATACAAATAACCCAAGATTCAGCTACCCAAATTAGCCTCAAAATCATCAACTTCCCTTCCAGAGAAGCTGGATTACCTGAAGGCATTGAAAGTCTTGACATGCTATCTGATCATCAGCTTCGCGGCAAGTTCTTTGCTGCTCTATCTTTATTCCAAGAACCTCTAGAGCAAGCTATTCAAGAGTTGCATCCACATGCAATCATTGCAGATGTGTTCTTTCCGTGGGCTACTGATTTAGCACTTAAATGCGGAATTCCAAGGTTAATTTTTCAAATAAGCGGCTTCTTTTCCTTGTGTTGCTTCGCTAATATTGACGAACAACAGCCTCACAAGAATGTAACTTCTGACACCGAACTGTTTAGCTTGCCTGGTTTTCCTGATTCGATAAAGTTCACAAGATTGCAGCTACCTGATAGCTTCACAGCTGAGAACCCAAACCCTTTTCTGAGATTGATAATCAGTACTCATGCAGTGGAGAAAAGAAGCTATGGAGTGATTGTTAATAGTGTTTATGAACTGGAACCTGGATATGTTGATTATTACAGGAATGTCTTGGGAAGAAGAGCTTGGCATATAGGGCCAGTTTCACTTTGCAATAAGAATTTTCAAGAAAAGGCTCAAAGAGGGAAGGTATCAAGCATTAGCGAAGGAGAGTGTGTCAAATGGCTTGATTCAAAGAAACCCAATTCAGTTGTTTATGTATCATTTGGTACAGTTACAAAGTTTTCTTATTCTCAGCTGCATGAGATTGCATTAGGGCTTGAAGCTTCAGGGCAATACTTCATCTGGGTTGTAAGGACAGAAGGAACTGAAAGAGAGAGTGAAGAGAAATGGTTGCCTGATGGGTATGAGAAAAGAATGGAGGGGAAAGGATTGATTATAAAAGGATGGGCACCTCAAGTTTTGATTCTTGATCATGAAGCAGTTGGTGGTTTTGTGACACATTGTGGATGGAACTCTTCTTTAGAAAGTGTATGCTCTGGCTTGCCAATGGTAACATGGCCTATTTTTGCTGATCAGTTCTTTAATGAGAAGTTAATTACTGATGTTTTAAAGATTGGAGTTGGTGTTGGTGTTCAAAAATCGAAAATATTTGTCGGGGATTATGTGGAGAGTAAAAAGATAGAGATGGCAGTGAAGGAATTAATGGTGGGAAAGAATGCCGAGGAATTCAGAAACAGAGCAAAGAATTTTGGGAAAATGGCAAGGAGTGCTATTGAAGATGGGGGCTCATCTTATCAGGATTTGGGAGCTTTAATTGAAGAACTGAAATCTTATCATGCTTGAGGATTGCACATCCCCCAGTCTATTTCTAGCTTGTGATGTCTTAGAAGCACTACCTTATTACGCCTCTTGTTGTAATGATTTTAACAAGCAACTACTTATGCATTGCTAATAAATTACAGTTTTTTCGTGGTAGGTCATTTTTTCCCAGTAAATTTTTTCAGACAAAATCTTGCAACAGCTTAAATGTGAGAAATCAAAGTCTAGAACCTCTAAGGTAAGCTTATTGATACGGAAATTTAATTTTCTCTGAGTTTAGGAGGGAAGTTTCACTCTTAGATTAATTAGAAATTGAATTTAGAACATTGTAATGCAATAAATATTTATACGTTCAAGCACATATAAAAAAAATATCGGTATAAATTTTATACAATATAATTAATAGAAAATAAAATAAATTTTTTTAATAATAATTAGTTTACATGCCACGAACTAATATATACTGATTATTGATATGATTTTTATGTACTGATTATTGATTTATTTTTTCTTAGAAAAATAAAAAGAATTATGTTATACTTTAGTTTTATATATATTCTATATAAATTTTATTCATAGCTTATTAATATAAAAATAAAAAAGAAAAAGAGAAACAATTTACAAGATAAACGATGCAACAATAAAAAAAATGAAACAATTAACCTTCTTTCATCTCCATCCACATGCATTTTAAAGACATTTGAAATTTATATCTGAAACAAAAATAAGAACAAATTACTTTTTTTTTAATGACTTGTTTTATTCATTAAATGAAAGAGTGCTTCACATCACAACTGAAAAAAAAAAAAAGAAAAAAAAAAACAGAAATTCAAGAAACTAAATGAGAAAACACGGCAGCTTATTCCCACTCAAACACAACTAACTAAAGACCAAAACACATACTAATTTCTGAATCAATCTTCAACAATGACAAGACTTTAACTCTTCAATTAAAGCACCAAGATCATTGTAAGATGAACCACCTTCATCAACAGCCTTTCTTGCCATTTCTCTAAATTTCTTTGCTCTGCTTCTGAATTCATCTGCCCTCTCACCCACCATTAATTCCTTCACTGCCTTCTCTATCTTTCCACTTTCGACATAATCACCCACCAACTGAACCCACTTTTGAGCACCAACAGGAACTCCAATCTTCAAAACATCAGTAATCAACTTCTCATTGAAAAACTGATCAGCAAAAACAGGCCATGTTATCATTGGCAAACCAGCACTCACCCCTTCTGAAATTGAGTTCCACCCACAATGTGTCAAAAAACCACCAACTGCTTGATGATTAAGGATCAAAATTTGAGGAGCCCATTCTCTTATAATTAACCCTTTCCCTTGTATTCTTTTCTCATACCTATCAGGCAACCATTTCTCTTCTTCATTTTTTTCTCTTCTCACAACCCAGATAAATTCTTGACCTGAAGCTTCAAGCCCTAAAGCTATCTCAAGTAACTGAGAATCAGATATCCGTGCGAAAGTGCCAAAGCATACATAAAGAACTGAATTAGGTTTCTTTGAGTCGAGCCATTTCATACACTCATGTTCTTCTTTACCTTTCTGAACTTTTTCTTCAAGATTAATCCTACCGCTGCCAAGTGAAAATGGCCCTATATGCCAACCTCTTCCACCTAAAACATTCCTGTAATAATTAACATAATTATATTCCAATTCATAAAAGCTATTAACAACCACACCAAAGCTTCTCTTCTCTGCTTCTTGAGCACTTCTAAGCAATTTTCCAATAACACTTGGCTGCTCTTCTAAAATTTCAGGAGGAAGCTGCAATCTTGAGAATTTGATCAGATCAGGAAATTCAGGCAAAATAAAAAACTCATCATCAGAAGATACTTTCTTGTGAGGCTCGTGTTCGTAAAGATTAGCAAAACAACACAGGAAAAAGAAATTAGTACCGTACATCAATCTTGGAATACCATATTTTGAGGCTACATCTACTGTCCATGGAAAAAATCTATCAGAAATTAAGCCATGTGGACGCAGTTCTTGTAAAGCTTGTTCCAAGGGTTCTTGAAGCAAAGGAAGTGCATTAAAGAATTTGGTGAGATTGTCTCTATCAGTGACTAAATCAAGGTTTTCAAGACCTTCAGGTAATCCAGCTTCCTTGGAAGGGAATTTAATGATTTTGAGGCTGATTTGGGTGGCTTGCAATAATTTGTTTAAGCGAGACTCATTTCCAGGTGTGGCGATGATAGTGATCTTAACACCTCTTGATTCAAAGAGTTTAGCTATGTTCATAAATGCATTTATGTGACCTTGTGCCATGAGAGGGAAGAAAAGCATGTGAAGTTGATTATTGTTGGATTCAGAAGCCATATTTGAAGAAACCAGAGAGTTTTGTATATTGAGTGGTCTTTATAATTGAAGGTTTCTGTTTTGAGAAGTGAGGATGAAGTGGAGAAGCTGCCACTGATATTAGGCGTTATGGGGTAGCTCTTATACTAAAGATAGGAGGGCACTCCTGATTTTTTTTTTCCATTTGAAATATGCATTAATTGAGGTGACATTGAATAGTTGGGAATATTTTATGCATTAATTGAGGTGACAGTGAATAGTAGTTGGGAATATGTTATGCATTAATTGAGGTGACAGTGAATAGTGGTTGGGAAAGTGATCTGAATTAATTTAGGTGACAGTGGTTGCTTTTGTTCATAGTTGTTTTTTAGTAATTTTTTTTAGGTTGATGTTGGTTTCTGATTTTTTTTTATTGTTTTTCGGATTATTTTTTGATTTCTTTATATTTTGGCAGTTGTTTTATAGTTATTTTGATTAGTTCATTTCAATTTTATGAGGTTATTTTCTAACATTTGTTTTTGGTTGTTTCAATAATTATTTTAGTTGAAAAAATTGGTTATAAATGTTTCCAACTTATATTGTACAAAAGTTTTTTTGGTAGAGAGAAAAAAAAGGCAAACAATTAAAAAAAAATGTGGATCCTAGTTAACCGTTAAAAAATAAAAAAATTTGAAAATAAAGAAAAATGGAGGTGGAGAAGAAAAGGAAACAATACATGAATATATATATAAAAAAGAAATATTAGATGTCGCAACATGTAATATTAAATAATTAAATTGTGAGAGTTATTTTATTAAAATAATCTCTATCCAAATAGATAGAATCTCCTATATTTGTAGGTAAAAAATGGAAATAATTTTTTTTGTATAAAAATGTAACTGATAATTTTATAGAAAATAAAAGATTATTTATTGTTGATTGCAACGTCACAACCTAGAATATGTATGACTATCTATAAAAAAAATATATAAATAAAGTAGAATAAGAGAAAAGAAAAGATAGCAATAGAGATTTAGGGACCTTCTGACCAAAAAACAGATTTAGGGACATGAAGATATAAGAAGAAAAAATAAAAGATTTGCAGATAAAGAAAAAAGAAAAAGAAGAAGCAATACAGAATAATTAAAATAAAGAAATGAAAAGAAAAAAAAAAGAAATGAAATGAAGATGAAGAAGACGGCGTTTATGAAAAAGTTTTTCTGTTTTTTTAAATAAATTTTCAGTCAACCTTGTTTTTGGTACAATGGAGATATAAAATCTCATGTACATAGTTTTTTTTAATACTGTCTTGAAAATTAAATCAAGATTGTTGAAAGTTTTTTTAACTATTCAAACTGATCTTTCTAAATTTTTTTGGACAGGAATTGATGGATGAATTTCATAATTCTTATTGAATATAATGGAAGGAATTAAAGTTTTAAAAGGGGCTCTAATATAAACGTTTCTAATTATATAAATGAAGTTAAAATTATTAGATTTATTTTTATTTAGTTACAACTATTATTTTTGTATATCAATATTTTTAAAATATATACAAATATACCTACTATTGATTATTTTTTATGATTATAATTAAATTAATAGTAATTGAATAGTTTTAATTCTATTTGTGTAAATACAAATATTTGTATTATAAAAGGACTTTTAAAAGGAAAATAAACTCTGTTAAAAAAAAGGAAATTAAACTAAATAGTATTCACAAAAACAAAAGAAAGTAAAGGTAGAGTAGTTAGCCGATAGCTTTTCTCTTGGAGCTAACTGAACTGAAAAATAAAGTAATGGATAATAAAACATATACTGTTTTATGGCCAAGGTAACTTATCTATTAGACTTTTTTTTTTTTTTTTTTTTAGCCTAGCTTTTTTTACTGGAGTTGGAATTCAGGTAAAAATCCCAAGCATGCCAGTAAAAGTCTCGACTTTTGACCATTTGACCACAGGTGGGCTGGCTTAGCAGACAAAATATATATTTTGACTAGTTTTGGGTAAAAAAATTTTGAACATTGATATGAAGATTAAAAACTTCTAGTATTAGAATATTTTTATACAAAATTAAGTGGGATTTTGAATCAAGCATATGTAAGTTATGATTGGAGCATCAATGTTGCCGACAATACATACTTTGTTGAGCAACCAATCTTTTAAGTGAATTGAATTAATCCAACTAAATTAAATAACAATTAAATTAAAATAAAATAAAATTAGAAATCAAATCGAATTGAACTGAAAATTATAATTTTAAAATAAAAACTAAATTGACTGAACTAAATTAATTTTTTATAAATATAAATTATTTTAATAATTTTATGAAATTATTATAATATTTAAATTTAAAAAATAAAGATGTATTAACTTTTAGTTTATTTGATTAATTCAATTAACTGAATTTTTAAATATAAAATTGACTAAACTAAAATTTTAGTTCAATTTTATTTGACTCATTTTAAAAATTAAAAATAGTAATAAAACAAATTGAACTGAACTGAATTGATTTCAGTTTGCTCCAAAGATTTGGACAGTCTTACTGATGATGGTTGATAATCGGAATAAAAATCTAAATTCTTAAAGAGGAAGCCAAACTATTTTATTTCTAATTATAAAAATTATTTTATAAATGAAGTCTATTTCTCTTTTAATAAAAACAATTCTACAAAAATAAAAAATTATATTCTCTTTAGGTTTTATATATATATATCATTTTCTATTTATCTTTTATATATTTTCTACATTTTTTATATTTTTTTTACACAAATACTGATTTACATTTCTGAGTGTTTGTAAAAAAAATATTATTCATTCACTCAACTCTTCCTATCAATGCAGATTCCACTGTAAATATCTAATTTAGAGTTATTAAATGACACATTCTATAAGAACCTAAGTTGTCTTATTTACTAAAAATAATTAAGAGTTAGGCAACCAAATATAACTTCGAAGTTGCTTGCTAAGAATCTTGCTCAACAACTCAAGCATTCACCCAAACCAGTGTTTGAAACATAACAAGCCAGCTTATTTCATACGCATATATATTCTCTAAAGAATGAAAGTAGATGAATGGGCAAATTATCATTTTATGACAAAAAAAAAAAAAAACTTATTCTCTTTTCATGCTACTTTTAAAAAAAAAAATTTTTATGGTGGTTTTAATTTTTTTTAAAAAATAATTTTTTTTATGGTAGTTTTAATTTTATGAAATATTATATTATTTTAATATTATTACAATTAATTAATTAATTATTATAATATTAAAAAAAAAAAAAAAAGAGGCCATAATAATAAAGACATACAAGTTGGCCATAATGATGTTAAAATAAAAAAAATTATAAAATTATTATAATTATGGTATTATGATAGCTATGAGCTGAATAAACAAACTGACAAGTAACTGAGAAGAGACAACAATTTACGAGCTAAAAGACTAAAAGGGATTGCTCACTGTTGAAATTTGGAATTACATTTTAACAATAACAACGGTTGAAATTTGGAATTACATTTTAACAACAACAATAAAATTATTAATAATCATCACCATCTTATTTATATTTTAATTAACTATTTTTAATAAATTAATTACTAATAATAAATCACTAATATTTTTAATTAACTATTTTCACATATTAGACCTATTTTATTATTATTATTATTAATTTCAATTTCCTATATTATATAAAACATTAAAATGAAACAACCACATTATTATTATTAATCATTACATAATTATTTTCATCATTATGCCGGAAAAAAAAAACCGTAATCATAACCTAATAATCAGTTAGTAATTTTAATAATACAAAAGTAAAACATAATGCTTACAACATTATTTTAAAACATAATCATTATACATTATTTTAATCAAGGAACAAATGTTCCCAGAATTCATTTTCTCCATTTCGCCACTTCATGTGGCGAAATGAAGAGAAAATATTTAAAAAATAAAAAAATGAAGTTTCATATATTCATTCAAGGTGGTGAAATGGGCTTTGAATAGCGAAAATTTGTGTAAAATTTCAGAATTTCACCAACTCAACTAAAAGTATTACAAATAGAAAAAAATTTCAAAATCACCAAAAAAAAAGTTTTTAAACAACCATAATTTGAAAATAATTTTTATATTTTACCATAAAACGGTAAATAACCCTTATTCACCATAAACATGGGTCAAAAAATAAATAGTCCACCAAGATCACTGCAAGTCACAGATATAATAATTATAGCATAAGGAAACAAAGGCGCATGGGCAGCACTCGGTCCACTCGATAAGGAGATTATATTTGTTCTTAAAAAGTTCTGAAGCGGTCCATGTGCAGTGTAAAATATAAATACAAGCAAATTCAATGTTGCTTACGGAGGGTTGAAGTTGATAAAAGACGACAGAGGCATGGCAATAAAATTCAAGATTTCTCACCGACAATGACAGAATTAATTGCGTTTCAAGTGGGCATCAAACTTCGCAACGCTACCTACCTTCGCAAGTCATGTGTGAAACACACAAGAGTGTAGTGTATTCGATCGTGAGCTATTACTTCAATGCTTGACGGTAGCAGGGCTATCAGTATGAACTCTCTCTTCCGGAGAATAATGTATTTCAGTACCCGGAACGAGACAAAACCAAGAAGCAAAATTAGTTCCTAGTAGCAGTTTGAACAATCGGCCGGCCATGTGAGGCTTGCAAAGTTTTTCTTGGGCCCTGGGAATTAGTTAAGAATAGAAAGCAACTAAAGGACGTGCAGTAAAAGAAAAGGGCAAAAGTTTTTAAAAAATCTTTAAAGCTTTTTGTAATTTTAACATATTTTTTAATTTTAATAATGTCATGATTTTTTTAATTTTTACAATTTTATGCATAGAATAAATATTGCCACATCAAAATGTACTGTTTTGATTATTTATAAAATATATATATATATATATATATATATATATATATATATATATATATATATATATATATAACCTTTGACATTTTTTACAATTTAAATACGATCTATTGATTTTGACAAATTGGCATGTAATTTTTTTTTATTTAATTTATACTTTTTAGTTGATACATATGAAGTAAATATTTAAGTAATAACAATTTAAAATTAAATTTTCTAATTAAATAAAATATAAATTTTATTACTTATTTTTATGCAATAGATTAAATTATTATTTTGAAATATTTAAAATATTTAAATATTTAATTTAATCAAATTATATTTTATTATTTAAATTGATTTACATATTAAGTAAATCAAATTAAGCATAAAATAATTAATGACATAAATTTTTTTAATTAAATCTTAATTTTTCTTTTATTGATGAATTTATAGTAATTAATAATTGGTTTCCGGAATTTCTGGGCTGGGTATCCTGCAATTCACGAATAGAAAACAAGGTAAGAGGTGGGGAGAGTCCCAACGAATATTCCGATGCCTGAGTTAGAGAACAGAAGTAGGAAGAACACAAGATAGCTAGAATATGAGAGAATGAGATGCCCCTTTGTGAGGGATATAGAGTTCTATATACAGTAATGCTCAAACCTGGGAGGAGTCAGATTCCGTGTAGGATAGTGACTCATAATCTTAATAGGAGAGTGTTCCTTCTTTGCTTAGAATTTCACTTTGGGGTAGTCCCCATTCCGGACGAATATGCCTTCTTTCTAATCCAAGTGTCCCTAAGAGCCCTTAACTGGGCGGAAACATATTAGACAGTATCAAGAGTCCCCCCCCCCTTGATTCTTCCATATCCGGACATAAGAGCCTTTATGTCCGACGTGCCCGGGTAGAATAGGGTGTTGATGCTTCCATATGGGTATTATATATTTCTAAAGTCGGATGAGCTGAGGTGGCCAGCCTCAGTCACAGTGAATGAGTAGAACACAATTTCAAATCTCAAGACATTCTTGTTGCTGAAATGCCATCTGTAGAGTGGGAATAGCTGTTAAATGTGTAGGAGCACAACAATAGATTAACCCATCCATTTGGAAATGATATGACAGAATGAGTCGTCATTGGATTTTTTATGCTCGGTGCATGGACGCAAGGCTTTACGAGCTCGGAACCTCAGTACTACAGAAGCGACCTGAGGGTGCCAGCTTCAGTCACTGGACTTAGATGCACGAGGCTTAAATGCTTAGAACCTCAGTACTACAGAAGCGACCTGAGAGTGCCAGCTTCAGTCATTGGGCTTAGATGCTCGGTACATGGATGCGAGGCTTACATGCTCGGAACCTCAGTACTACAGAAGCGACCTGAGGGTGATAGCTTCAGTCACTAGATTTAGATTTGCAAGGCTCATATGCTCGGTACATGGATGCAAGGGTTACATGCTCAGAACCTCAATACTACAGAAGTGACTTGAGGGTGCCAGCTTCAGTCGTTGGACTTAGATGCGTGAGGCTTAGATGCTCGGATACCCGAAATGGGCTATAAGTGTAGCTTGGATGCTTTTCGAGTAGCTTGATGAAGGAGACCAGTCGAAACTTAGGCGGGCTGACACATGACAGTGTCGCTTCAACTCCTAGGGATTCAAAGTTTAAATCGCGTGAGTTATATATCATTTCATGTGTCAATAAACAAAACATTTCTATGGTTGTTGTCGTGGCTCTTCGCTCAATTGGCTTATTTTCCTAAAAGGCCCCTGATGGCCTAGGGAGGAACGAAACCATAATGAGGGCAGTTAATGGTGTGCTTCGAGATCCTTCTGTGTCTTTATAAGTACTGCTGCGCTTGTCGACTGGCGTATTTTGCTTCTTTATTTTTTCATTATTTTTGCTTTTGCTACATTGGTATTGCCGTTGTTGTTTTCTTTTCTGCCTGCCGTGATTCTTGCTTATGGCAACTAGGTGATCTTTTATTTTTTCTTCTTCTTCTTTTTCCTTATTTCTGTTGTTGTGTGTTTTTCTTCTTCATTATGGTCCTAAGGGAAGAAGTTAGTTTCGACCTTTTTATCTCAAATGTAGATGGTGAGTTACTGGGTGGTACCAAAGGCGATTCTGTATCCCCGTCAATTACACCCTTCACACCTTAGATAGGAGGTTTAAGGCCCATACCCCCCTGTTAGGGCTAAGTAAATTAGTAGTGCATTTTGACCAGCTAGAGGGGGGTTTGAAATTTCCTCTAGATCTCTTTGTGAAGGAATTTTTAAATAGGAATAACATAACGCCTGGTCAGCTTTATTCGAATAGCTATAGGATATTGACCGGGTTCATCCAACTGATGTACAAAGAGGGAAAAGAACCTGATTTAGATGTTTTTCGATACCTGTATAGGCTGACTAAAAAGAAGGGAGAGCTGATGTTTTTCCTATCGGTTGTGCCTAACCATACCCTCTTCGTAAAGCTTCCAGATCTCCAAAAGAAGTGGAGACACCATTTTTTTAATTATAGAGCATCAGTCAGACTTTTTGGATGTCCAGCGGATATGGTCTGACGAGTGTCATAGGGTGAGTTGGCCTGTGAGACTTTTCGACCATGATACACAGATGGTTTTGCGGCTACATCTCGACGGGCTTGTCGAAGCTCGATCGGCGGAGAATATGTCTAGGAGATACCTATGGAGAGTCTATCTGAGTCGTGTTCACTCCCCTAGTATGTTTGTGTTACTTTGAGCTATATTTTTGACTTGATCTATTTTTGCAACTATAGATGGATGACTTTTTTGATTTTACGGGTGGAATTTCATTAGTTAATAAGTCGACTACTCCAGAGGAAGTGCAGGTATCTCTTTCCCTAGAACTCGAATCTCCTGCAACACTTGAAACAGTTCCTGCTGACCCCAAAGGTAAAATGGTGGTGGAAATAGCACAGCCGAAATAGGTAGGTCGAAGAAAGAGGCGGTTGATTGATCCGGACTCGGACACGAAGGGGCTTGATGAGGACATTTACGTTCAGCGCCCAAGGTTATTTGGGTGTCCAGATATGAGGGGCTGGATACTAAAGCGGATGAAACCTCGAGTATCTCTAATAGTCAAGTGCGGGATCAACATGCTGAATCACTAAGGTTGCGCGGGAATAAGCAATGTTGGTCTGATGAGGGCCAGAGGGGTTGCTCGACTCCATGATTGGCCAGTCATTAGAAGTAAGTTAGTTCTGCTATTGATGTTATTATCATATATGCTTCTTGTTGATGCTAACTTTTTACTATTGACAGATGACTCAGGCCTTGCTGCTGGCGAAGGATCAGTACATTTACCTGAAGAGCCAGTATAGCTTGAAGGAAACCGAGGTGGGAACCATAGCCATCGATTTTGAGAAGAAGCTAAATGGGGCAAAGGTAGCCTTGGAGCTCTGCCAGACAAAATATACTGAGGCGAAGTTTGATGTTGAGGCGAATCAGAAGAAAGTTTTCGAGTTGGAACATAGCCAAGCCCAACTATTGAGAAGGAGAGCTTGAGAAATCCCAAGTGAGTGATAAAAAGTCATACCAAGGCATGGTAGGGGGGTTTCTCAAAGCTTATCGGGCTGAGTGTAAAAGGATCTTGCTTGCTCAGGACTCGGGATTGGATCTGGGGGTATTAGATTAAATAACACCGGCAGACTTTGCCAAACTTGCTGCAAAAAAGGACGCCCGTGGAAAGGCCAATGCTGCTTCTATGAGGGATACTGTGGAGGATATTATTGCTACTGATTCTGTAGCGCATCCAGAGACTGTTGATAAGGTTTCCCCCTCTGTTTCCGGGCCTGAGGGTCTGGATGTACATATAGCAGAGTAGATATATATATATGTATTTTTTTTGTAACTGATCTCTTGTAAAGGCATTTTTATTAATGAAGAGAAAATTTATTGAATCATATATTGAATACAATCTTATTAATAGTATTTTTTGAGAGAGTCTGAGTTCCAAAATCATGGTAGTTCTTTGCCTCCTCTTTCTCTTAGTTTATATGCTCCCTTAGTTATGCTTGCCGAGATTTGGTACGGACCTTCCCAGTTTGGACCTAACTTGCCTGTTCCTGAGTTGCCTTTACCAATATCTGCTCTTCTGAGTACCTAGTCTCCCAACTTGAATTGTCTTGGGTGATGCCGTTGGCGATGGTACCATGTCACCTTTTGCCAATGTGCTTCGGTTGTGGCTGCTGCTTGCTCTCTCTGTTCCTCTAGTAGGTCTAGACATATCCGAGCATCAATATTTTTGATGGTGTGATCGAGATTCTGGCTTACTCGGTAACTTAGTGAACCAATTTCCACTAGTATTACAGCATCCATGCCATAGGTTAGCCTGAATGGTATCTCTTCGGTGGATGATCAAGACATGGTTCTGTAGGCCTAGATTATGTTATTGAGTTCTTCGACCCAATTTCTTTTTTTCTCGTCGAGTCTCTTCTTTAATCCTTACATGAGAATTCTGTTGGTGACTTCCGTTTGTCCGTTTATCTGCGAGTGGGCTACCAAGGTGTAATAACCCGTGTTTTTAAATATTTTTACACTGTACCGGGATATGCAGTGTTAATAATTTTGTATATATATATCTTATGATATTTTTACGAGTTAATATATATTTAAAACCTATTTTTAATACTGTGTTTTATCTACAGTACTTTACGTAAAATTTTCCCGGGACTTGCATTTTCGAGAAAATTTTCACGTAAATATTTTAATATTAATTATTTTAAATATATTTTCGGACTTGCATGGACTCATACGTATTTTTAAAATACTAAATAAAGCCTACGTGTGTGTATATTTATTTAATTAGGGTTTAGTATTACCCTAATATTTTATTTATTATTTATTAGTTTTATTGATATTTAATTATTTTTATTTAGTATAAATTATTAAAATATTAAATTTTATGTGTGTGGTGTATATTTAAAGTGTGTAATTTAATATTATTTTATTATATAGTGTAAAGTATATATATATACATATATACATTAAAAATTGTCAAAAATCAAAAGAATTGGAAAATTACAAAACTGCCCCCGTGAGCTTCTTCTTCCTCCCGACCATTTCCTTCACCGTCCGATCGCTGCTACTGCCGTTTCTTCACCGTGGGTGTGCCGTCCGGTGTGCCACCACCTTCCCCAGCCTTCCTTGCCGCCTGTGGTAGCCA
Source organism: Mallotus nudiflorus (assembly GCA_947683625.1). Lineage (NCBI taxonomy): Eukaryota > Viridiplantae > Streptophyta > Magnoliopsida > Malpighiales > Euphorbiaceae > Mallotus > Mallotus nudiflorus. The sequence continues at coordinate 3,991,918 of CANTUR010000276.1, read as the reverse complement.
TTTCCAGCGTCGGGGAAGCTTGATATCGCCGGAAGCCGAGAGTTTCATCTTCTTCTTCCCTCGCCGATTCCGGCCACCGTTTTCGACACCACCGGTATTCATCGACTCCTTGAGGTCCGGTGAGTGTGATTCTAGCTTTGGTTTGAGCTTAAATGGTCTAGAATTGCTTAGGTTTCGAATTTTCAATTTCGATCACATTAGGGTTTTTGATTTTTTTGAGCTTCGAAATTGGATGATTCATGAAAACTTCCTTCACAAATGTTGTTCCTAGTAGATCAATATACATGTATGAATTTTTGTAGAATTTTTGGAGATTTTTTAGATTTTTGGGTATTTTTGAATTTTTTAATATTATTTTCTAATTTTGGGAAATTAATTATTTAAATTATGAAATTGTGTTTTATGGTTAAATTAGGTGTTGAAATGAATTATAGGAATTTATTTGGAATTTTTATGAATTTCTAAGTATTTATTTTGAATTATTTGAGTTTATGTAATTTTGGGAAAATTAGGTTAAATGTGTTTTTATTTGAAATTAATTGATTAATTGGGTTTAATTATTAATATTATTGATAAATATGTTGATAAAATTAATTTTAGATAATTGTATGATTTTTGGTGAATTTTTGAAGTAATTTAAGTATATTTATATATATAGGGGTATTTTGGTAATTTTACCCTAAATTGGCTAAAAATGTAATTTAATTGGTTTTAATAGTTATTTAAGGTATAAAAATGATTTCTACAAATTATTTGGTATTTTTAACTAATTAAAACTATTTTTCGTAAATTATTTTCAATTATATATATAATATACGATTTTTCAAATAAAATGAGTTTTTATCAGTTTTTATTGTGTTTTAAGGTTAATTATGTAATTTCTACCTATAAAATTTATTTCTATGTTGTAAGGATATTTTTGGTATTTTCAGAATTATTCTGTGTTTGTGGACCCCGGTCGGTAGATTGTAGTCTGGAGTCCGACCGAGGGGTTGTGGATTGTGTTGAGCTTATTTTATGAAGTGTGTTTCTTTGCAGGGTCGGCTCTACTCTTTTGAGTAGAGAGATGTCCGTTTTACAGGGGAGATTCTGTCGAATTTTCGGTAGAATTCTCGTAAAACGTGATATCCAGTCGAACCCTAATTTCTGATTCTGTGTTTAATACTCTAGATCGAATTCTAGGATATCTGTTAGGTTTATTCTGATGTCAGTTAATTATTTCTTGTTTAGTTGCGCCGAGACCGAGGGCTAGTGGACCAGGCCCATCGGATCCGTCTCGTGGAGCGCACTAGGTGAGTTACTATACTATATATATATGCTTAGGATGCATGATTTAGAAATATATGTTTTACTTTGATTAAAATGCATAAATAATGTGATTTGTATTTAAGTATATTTTTGGTTTATTTTTGGTATATAATAAATTATATACATGTTTTATTAATAAAATATATTTAAAATGTTTTTAAATATATTTTTAGTTTAATTTATGATTTGATTGAATTCATTTGACGTATATATACTCGAAATATACCTGGTTTACGTTTGGTATATTTTCGGTATATATATGGTTTATATTGTTATTTCATTTAAATTCATGCATCATTCATTTTTGTGAATGAATGATTTATTTATTAATGAAGGATATCGATAGAACGTGCTTCCTAGTGGGCAGCACTAGGACCGAGTACGTACCGGTACGCCTATAGTATTTAGGCTATAATACTAACTTATTTGTGGGTATTGATTTGATGTGATTATTGATATGTGTGAGATGTGGTTTGTGGGTGTGATTGCTGGAGCTCGGTTGACCAAGTGTCTCGGGGCCAATCACACTGGCAGTCAGACTGCTGGAGCTCGGTTGACTTAGTGTCTCGGGGCCAGTCTACTGTCCAAATGGATTAAGTGGTTATATCTTGGAATAAGTGAGCCTGTATGGCTAGAGTGTTGTCTAACACTATTTCCGAGGTTACGATATTCTAGGGTTCTATGTGATCCTTCATAAATCATGATTTTAAATAAAAGTATATAAAAATGATTTTATTGCATTTGTATGTAATTGCCTGTATATATATATATTAGATATATACTGTTGACTGTATGCATTATCATTTAGTGTGTATGTATATATATTATAGTAATTCACTCAGTGAGGTCTGACTCCCCTCCGTTGACTATTTTTCAGGAGAGTCAACATCCTCAGACCTTAGTAGCAGGTCAATACGTCGGATTTCTTCCGCCCCGGCTTCTTTGTGTAAATTATCTACTTGAGTCTTATTTATTTTATCTAGACACTGCAGTAGTTGTGAATTAAAGTATTGGATTACATGTATTTTATTTTAAAAGAGATGTATTATATTGAAACTGGATTTGTATTAAAGATTATATATCTATGAGATGAGATTTGATTTAAATCCAGTTGATGTAAATAATATTATGATATTATGATTTTTATTTCCGCTGCATATTATATGATTATTGTTATTATTGTATGATTTATATTATTTTTAGGCTTGCTACGGGTTCCGGATTCGAAAGAATTCCCGTTCCCTAGCACCGGTCATGGCCCCTGTTTTGGGTCGTGACAAAGTTGGTATCAGAGCAGAGTTCTGTGTCAGGGCTTAGTTTTGTGAGTTATGGCCCTAGTTTTTGAGTTATGTTTTCTGTTGAACTACTGCAGTGTATTAGGTTCGAGTATGTCTTGATGAGTATTCCTTGCTGTAGTTTTCAGCGTTATTCCTCTGTTGTCTGTTTTGTCCGAATCTTTCCGTTTGTCTTTTCAGTATGAGGAGGCGAGCACGTGTCGCTCCATCGGTCGTTGAGGCCGAGGATGATGAGTCTTTTCAGGATGAGGTTTTACGTCCTGAGCAGCCAGTTAGACGTAGAGGTCGTGGCAGAGGTAGACCTCGAGGAGCGGCAGGTCACCGTAGGCAGAGAGAGTTACAGGACGAGGAGCCTGTTGAGCCTGAATTTGATGTTCCTATTCCTCCAGTTGTTCAGCTTGTTCAGCCTGCCTATCAGCAGGGTATGTCTGACCCTGAGGCAGCTTTGTTCTATGCCCGAGTCGGCAGGATTGCTTTTGACGGTACTTCTGATCCTTTAGATTTTCTGTATGCGATTGAGACTAGGACTCGGACTGCTCATACCGAGTACCAGCGGATCATGATTGTTGAGTTGTCTGTTGAGGGACCAGCTCTAGATTGGTTCATTCAGATGATCCAGCCCTATATGATGACGATGTCATGGGCTCAGTTTCGAGAGCGGTTCATGAGGAGATTCTGTCCAGAGCCTCTTCGTTTGAGCTATCGTCTCCGTTTGACCAGTATTTCTCGTGGAGATCTATCTGTAGAGGAGTATACCCGAGAGTTTCTTCGTCTGGGTAGATATGCTGAGGATCTGATGCGAGATCAGTATTTCGTAGTTACTACGTATGTTACTGGTTTGGGTTCAGCTTTTGCTGGTATGCCTACAGCAGGTCTTACTCTGGAGTCTGTGATTGAGTTAGCTAAGGAGATTGAGCTGAGGTTAGTTAGGCAGGGAGCGATGCCTGATTATTACCAGCTAGGAGTTCAGTCGAGTGGATTGCAGGCTACTCCGTATTCGAGTTTTCATGTTGGATCGAGTAGTCAGCAGCGAGGTCCGACTCAACAGAGTCAGAGACAGTAGCAGCGAGTGCATCGGAGCAGTAGACATGGCCGTGGAGGTCAGCGTAGATCGTTCAGATTTGGGTCAGGTGCTTCGAGCAGCAGTAGTGGTCGTAGTTCTGGATCAGCTGCCAGCGTTTGCCAGACTTGCGGTAGAGTCCATCAGGGACTGTGTTATCTGACACCACTGACATGCTTCAGATGCGGGCAGACAAGACATTTTGCCAGATCATGTCCTTATTCTGGGTATCAGCAGCAGCAGATTCTGCGATTCCCACAGCAGTCGATTGCTAGTGCTGCACCCGTGCCATTTCAGTTACCACCAGTCCAGCATCAGAGTTCCACTCAGTTTGTTCCACAGCAGAGTCGTGGTAGAGGTACTAGAGGAGGTGCCAGAGGTGTTGGTCAGGCTTCTACCAGTCAGCAGGGAGGTCGAGGTCAGGCCAGAGTCTTCCATCTGACTCAGCAGGATGCTCAGGCATCTAATGCAGTCGTGGTAGGTATTGTTTCTGTTTGTTACCTGGATGCTTGGGTTTTGTTTGATCCGGGTGCCACGCATTCATTCATTTCTCCTGTTTTTGCTTCTAAATCTTGTTGGCAAGCTTCGAGGATGGCTTTTCCTTTGTCCGTTGCCACTCCTCTGAGCGATTCCTTGGACACCGATATTGTTCTTTCTAGTTGTCCAGTTCTCGTGGGAGATAGAGAATTACCCGCTGATTTGATTTTGTTGGATGTGATGGAGTTTGATGTTATTTTGGGAATGGATTAGTTGTCTCAGCACTTCGCCGTGGTAGATTGCAGGAATAAGGAGGTGACTTTTAGAATTCCTGGTGAAGAAGATTTTAAGTTTGTGGGTGATAGGAGTTCAACACCTCAGAATCTTATTTCTGCTATTTCAGTTAGGAAGTTGTTGAGGAAAGGTTGTCAGGGATATTTGGCATTGGTCAGGGATACGTCAGTGGAGAAGTTATCACTCACAGATGTTCCTGTTGCTTGTGAGTTTCCTGATGTTTTTCCCAAGGAGTTGCCAGGTTTACCACCTCACAAAGAGATTGAGTTCTATATAGATGTGGTTCCAGGTACTACTCCTATATCTATACCACCCTATCAAATGGCTCCTGCAGAGTTGAAAGAGTTGAAGAAGCATGAGCAGAACTATCCTACACATGATCTTGAGATGGCTGCAGTAATCTTTGCTTTGAAGATTTGGAGAAATTATTTGTACGGGGTGACTTGTGAGATATTTACTGATCACAAGAGCCTTAAGTACATTTTTCAACAGCGAGATTTGAATCTGAGGTAGAGAAGATGGTTGGAATTGTTGAAGGATTATGACTGTGAGATTCTATATCATCCGGGTAAAGCTAATGTTGTAGCAGATGCCTTGAGTAGGAAGTCCTCAGGTAGTCTTGCTCACATCAGTGTTGAGAGGAGACCATTGATCCAGAAATTGCATCTGATGGTGGATCAAGGTCTGATGATGAAGATTAGTAGATCAGGTGGACTGCTAGCTCAGTTTAAAGTACGATCTGTACTGAGGGATAGGATTAAAGCAGCTCAGAGCCGAGATCCTATTCTGGAAGAGCTTGCAGAGAATGTCAGAGCAGGGAAGTTCACTGATTTCACACTTGATGATGATGGTGTGTTGTGGATCAGTGGTAGATTGTGTGTTCCTGATGTGGATGACTTGAGAGAGGAGATCCTAGAGGAAGCACATTCTACAGCCTACAACGTTCATCCAGGTGTCACTAAGATGTACCACAGTATTAGAGATTTATACTGGTGGGATGGATTGAAGAAGGATGTCGCTGATTATGTTGCTAAGTGCTTGACGTGTCAGCAAGTGAAAGCCGAACATCAGAAGCCTTCTGGGAAGCTTCAGCCTCTTCCTATTCCCGAGTGGAAGTGGGAAAGGATAGCTATGGATTTTGTGGTCGGTTTACCTCGTTCGAAGGATGGATACGACTCCATTTGGGTGATTATAGACAGGTTGACGAAGTCTGCACATTTCTTGCTTGTGAAAGCCACCTATTCAGTTGCTAGATTGGCGAAGTTGTATGTGAAGCATATCGTATGCCTTCATGGAGTACCTGTGTCCATTGTGTCAGATAGAGGTTCAGTGTTTACTTCTCGTTTTTGGCAGAAGTTGCAGGAAGCGATGGGAACTAGGTTGGATTTCAGTACTGCTTTTCATCCTCAGACAGATGGCCAGTCTGAGAGGATGATCCAGACACTGGAAGATATGTTGAGGATGTGTGTCTTGGATTTGGGAGGTAGCTGGGATGATCAATTGTTGCTCGTTGAGTTTGCATATAATAACAGCTACCATAGCAGTATTGGCATGGCACCGTATGAGGCATTGTATGGAAGGAAGTGTAGATCCCCGTTGAGTTGGGATGAGATTGGTGAGAGAGCTTTGACTAGACCTGAGATGGTTCAGGATGCTGCAGAGAAAGTTGCCTTGATTAAGCGAAGATTAGAGACCGCAGTTAGCAGACAGAAGAGTTATGCGGATCCTAGGCACAGAGATGTGGAGTTTCAGGTTGGAGATTTCATTTTTCTGAAGGTATCTCCGATGAAGGGTGTGATGAGATTTGGCAGGAAGGGTAAGTTAGCACCGAGATATGTTGGACCGTTTGAGATTCTGGAGAGAGTTGGCACTGTTGCATATCAGTTGTATTTGCCTCCAAGTATGTCACAAGTGCATCCAGTATTTCATATCTCGATGTTAAGGAAGTATATCTCAGACCCTTCACACGTGTTGCAGCCTGACAGTGTGGAAGTGAGTGAAGATTTGACGTTTGTGGAAGAACCTGTGGCGATCGTTGATTATCAAGTTCGACAGTTGCGATCGAAGCAGATTCCGATGGTCAAGGTTCTGTGGCGTAGCGATAGAGTTGAAGAGCATACGTGGGAGACTGAAGCTGAGATGCGAGCTTCTTACCCGTATCTCTTTCCTTCTTGATCTTGTTTTCTGGAATTCGGGGACGAATTGTTGTAAGGGGGGAAGACTGTACCGGGATATGCAGTGTTAATAATTTTGTATATATATATCTTATGATATTTTTACGAGTTAATATGTATTTAAAACCTATTTTTAATACTGTGTTTTATCTACAGTACTTTACGTAAAATTTTCCCGGGACTTGTATTTTCGGGAAAATTTTCACGTAAATATTTTAATATTAATTATTTTAAATATAATTTCGGACTTGCATGGACTCATACGTATTTTTAAAATACTAAATAAAGCCTACGTGTGTGTATATTTATTTAATTAGGGTTTAGTATTACCCTAATATTTTATTTATTATTTATTAGTTTTATTGATATTTAATTATTTTTATTTAGTATAAATTATTAAAATATTAAATTTTATGTGTGTGGTGTATATTTAAAGTGTGTAATTTAATATTATTTTATTATATAGTGTAAAGTATATATATATACATATATACATTAAAAATTGTCAAAAATCAAAAGAATTGGAAAATTACAAAACTGCCCTCGTGAGCTTCTTCTTCCTCCCGACCGTTTCCTTCACCGTCCGGTCGCTACTACTGCTGTTTCTTCACCATGGGTGTGCCGTCCGGTGTGCCACCACCTTCCCCAGCCTTCCTCGCCGCCTGTGGTAGCCATTTCCGGCGTCGGGGAAGCTTGATATCGCCGGAAGCCGAGAGTTTCATCTTCTTCTTCCCTCGTCGATTTCGGCCACCGTTTTCGACACCGCTGGTCTTCATCGACTCCTTGAGGTACGTTGAGTGTGATTCTAGCTTTGGTTTGAGCTTAAATGGTCTAGAATTGCTTAGGTTTCGAATTTTCAATTTTGGTCACATTAGGGTTTTTGATTTTTTTTAGCTTTTAATTGGATGATTCATGAAAACTTCCTTCACAAATGTTGTTCCTAGTGGCTCAATCTACATGTATGAATTTTTGTAGAATTTTTGGAGATTTTTTAGATTTTTGGGTATTTTTGAATATTTTAATATTATTTTCTAATTTTGGGAAATTAATTATTTAAATTATGAAATTGTGTTTTATGGTTAAATTAGGTGTTGAAATGAATTATAGGAATTTATTTGGAATTTTTATGAATTTCTAAGTATTTATTTTGAATTATTTGAGTTTATGTAATTTTGGGAAAATTAGGTTAAATGTGTTTTTATTTGAAATTAATTGGTTAATTGGGTTTAATTATTAATATTATTGATAAATATGTTGAGAAAATTAATTTTGGATAATTGTATGATTTTTGGTGAATTTTTGAAGTAATTTAAGTATATTTATATATATAGGGGTATTTTGGTAATTTTACCCTAAATTGGCTAAAAATGTAATTTAATTGGTTTTAATAGTTATTTAAGGTATAAAAATGATTTCTACAAATTATTTGGTATTTTTAACTAATTAAAACTATTTTTCGTAAATTATTTTCAATTATATATATAATATACGATTTTTCAAATAAAATGAGTTTTTATCAGTTTTTATTGTGTTTTAAGGTTAATTATGTAATTTCTACCTATAAAATGTATTTCTATGTTGTAAGGATATTTTTGGTATTTTCAGAATTATTCTGTGTTTGTGGACCCCGGTCGGTAGATTATAGTCTGGAGTCCGACCGAGGGGTTGTGGATTGTGTTGAGCTTATTTTATGAAGTGTGTTTCTTTGCAGGGTCGGCTCTACTCTTTTGAGTAGAGAGATGTCTGTTTTACAGGGGAGATTCTGTCGAATTTTCGGTAGAATTCTCGTAAAACGTGATATCCAGTCGAACCCTAATTTCTGATTCTGTGTTTAATACTCTAGATCAAATTCTAGGATTTCTGTTAGGTTTATTCTGATGTCAGTTAATTATTTTTTGTTTAGTTGCGCCGAGACCGAGGGCTAGTGGACCAGGCCCGTCGGATCCGTCTCGTGGAGCGCACTAGGTGAGTTACTATACTATATATATATGCTTAGGATGCATGATTTAGAAATATATGTTTTACTTTGATTAAAATGCATAAATAATGTGATTTGTATTTAAGTATATTTTTGGTTTATTTTTGGTATATAATAAATTATATACATGTTTTATTAATAAAATATATTTAAAATGTTTTTAAATATATTTTTAGTTTAATTTATGATTTGATTGAATTCATTTGACGTATATATACTCGAAATATACCTGGTTTACGTTTGGTATATTTCCAGTATATATATGGTTTATATTGTTAGTTCATTTAAATTCATGCATCATTCATTTTTGTGAATGAATGATTTATTTATTAATGAAGGATATCGATAGAACGTGCTTCCTAGTGGGCAGCACTAGGACCGAGTATGTACCGGTACGCCTATAGTATTTAGGCTATAATACTAACTTATTTGTGGGTATTGATTTGATATGATTATTGATATGTGTGAGATGTGGTTTGTGGGTGTGATTACTGGAGCTCGGTTGACCAAGTGTCTCGGGGCCAATCACACTGGCAGTCAGACTGCTGGAGCTCGGTTGACTTAGTGTCTCGGGGCCAGTCTACTATCCGAATGGATTAAGTGGTTATATCTTGGAATAAGTGAGCCTGTATGGCTAGAGTGTTGTCTAACACTATTTCCGAGGTTGCGATATTCTAGGGTTCTATGTGATCCTTCATAAATCATGATTTTAAATAAAAGTATATAAAAATGATTTTATTGCATCTGTATGTAATTGCCTGTATATATATATATATATATATATATATATTAGATATATACTATTGACTGTATGCATTATCATTTAGTGTGTATGTATATATATTATAGTAATTCACTCAATGAGGTCTGACTCCCCTCCGTTGACTATTTTTCAGGAGAGTCAACATCCTCAGACCTTAGTAGCAGGTCAATACGCCGGATTTCTTCCTCCCCGGCTTCTTTGTGTAAATTATCTACTTGAGTCTTATTTATTTTATCTAGACACTGCAGTAGTTGTGAATTAAAGTATTGGATTACATGTATTTTATTTTAAAAGAGATGTATTATATTGAAACTGGATTTGTATTAAAGATTATATATCTATGAGATGAGATTTGATTTAAATCCAGTTGATGTGAATAATATTATGATATTATGATTTTTATTTCCGCTGCATATTATATGATTATTGTTGTTATTGCATGATTTATTTTATTTTTAGGCTTGCTACGGGTTCCGGATTCGAAAGAATTCCTGTTCCCTAGCGCCGGTCATGACCCCTGTTTTGGGTCGTGACACAAGGTGAAGCAAAGCTTTATACCGAGGTCTGAGAAGAAGCCTCTGAACTTATTGTTATTGAACTGTTTATCATTGTTCGTAATTAAAGTGTGGGGGATGTCAAACCTGTAAATGATCTCCTTCCAGAAGAAGTGTTGTATTTGGGCTTTTGTAATGTTTAGGACTGCCTCTACTTCTACCCACTTAGTGAAATGGTTAATAGCCACAATTAAGAACTTTTTCTGCAAGGTAGATGGAGGGAAAGGACCAAGGATGTCCATCCCTTACATAGCGAATGGCCAAGGGCTGCCGATGGGATGCAGGGGGCGGGAAGGCTTGTGATTGAGTTGAGCATAGTGCTGGCACTGGGGACATGCTTGCGTTAATTACTGGGCATCGTTAGACATGGTAGGCCAATAGTACCCTTAGAGTAATGCCTTTTGAGTGAGCGCATAATGGGATTCATGCGCTCCATAATTTCCTTCATGGATCTCTCGGGGTATGTAATTTCCTTCCTCTTGTGAGACGCACTTGGACCATAGGTGTGAAAGGGATTTTCGGTAGAGCTCCCCTTGATGGATGGAATAGTGGGCTACCTTGGTTTTGAGCTTCCGAGCCTGCAGTTTGTCTTCTAGGAGTATTCCGTGCTCCAGGTATTGGATTATCAGTCGCATCCATTCCGAGACTACCTGTGTCTCCAAAACTTTGAGGTCTTCTGTACTGGGATTGGTTTGTGACTCGATGAAATTCATATCTTGGAATGCTTGACTATTTTCAACTGCGGACTTGGCTAGGAAGTCGGCCTCATTGTTTTCTTCCATGGGAATCTGGATGATCTCCCATCGGCCTCTGTCCCATTCAATGTATTGTAAAAGTTACTTGGCTTTGTCTACGTACTTGGCAATATGGGTGTCTTTGACTCATAACATTTTGCTGACTTGGTTGACCACCAGTTAGAAGTCCGAGTATATGATGAGGTGTTCAGCCTTGACTTCAGTGGCTAACTTCAATCCTGTAATGAGTGCTTCATACTCGATGGCATTGTTGGTTGTGTTGTACTCGATTCAGACTGCATATTGGATGTAAACCTTGTGTGGTCCTCTGAGGATTATTCTAGCACCAGAACCTTGAGCTAAGGATGCTTCGTCAATATAGAGCTTCCATTCTGGTGCTTTGGTCAAGGTTATATCTTCTGGAGCCATTTCTTGCATAAAATTTGCTAATGCCTGGGCTTTCATCTACTGTTGGGGCTCATAGTCAATATCGAATTCACCGAGTAATACCGACCACTGTACTAGCTTGCCCGAGGTCTCCGATCTTTATAAGATTTTTCATAGCGGGAAATGAGATCGGACGATTATATGGTGAGCTTGGAAGTAATGTCGAAGCTTTTGAGAGGCGTGGACCACAACCATGGCTAGCTTATCTAACATAGGATACTAAATTTTAGGTCCTTGGAGCATTTTACTGATATAATAAACTGGGCTTTGCTGGCTTCCTTCTTCTTTTACCAGTATTGAGGTGATGCATTCTCGGCCAATAGAAAGGTATAAATACAATGTCTCATCTGGGACGGGCCGGCTGAGTAGGGGTGGTAAGGATAAGAATCTTTTAATGTCTTTGAATGCCACCTGGTAGTCAACAGACTATTGAAACTTCCCAGAATTTTTGAGAGCTTGGAACAATGGTAGACACCGCCTAGCCGAGCAAGAAATAAAATGCCCTAATGCGGTGATTCTTCCATTTAATTTTATACCTCATGGATGTTCTTCGGTGCTTCCATGTTGAGTATGGCTTCCATCTTTTCCGGATTGGCTTCAATGCCCCGGTGAGATATCATGAATCCCAAGAATTTGCCTGCTCGGACTCTGAAGATGCATTTTCGGATTCAACTTAATTATGGATTTGCTTAATAGCCGGAGGACCTGGTCTATATCCACTGGGTGTTGTTTCGAATTCTTGCTTTTGATTATAATGTCGTCCATATATACTTCTACACTCATGCCAATTTGGTCTTGGAGGACTTGGTTCATCATTATTTGATACGTGGCTCTGACGTTCTTCAGTCCGAAGGGCATCACCTTGTAGCAATACAAGCCTTCATGGGTGATGAAGGACGTCTTCTCTTAATCCTCTTCCTTCATCGGGATCTGGTGATAACCTTGTGCCACATTAATGAAGCTGTATAATCTGTGGTTAGCGGTGGAGTCAACGAGCTGGTCAATTGTGGGCAACGGGTAACTATCTTTGGGGCATGCTCGATTGAGGTTAGTGTAGTCTACACACATTTTGTATTTCCTGTTTGCTTTTTTGACTAGTACCACGTTGGCTACCCATTCCGGGTGAGTAACTTCTTTAATGAACCCAGTTGCTAACAGCTTCGTTGTTTCTTCAACAATTATTCTCTGCCTTTCGCAGGCAAAGGTACTTTTTTTTTGTGCTACCGACTTGGCTCCGGGTTTGATGTTTAGGTAATGACAGGCAACTTGTGGGTCCACGCCGATGATTTTGGATGCTTGTGAAGAAAAATCCTTTGAGTGTCTGGTAAGGACTTCCCTTATTTCTTCTCTGATATTTTGGTTAAGTGCATTGCCAATTTTCACGGTCTTTCCTTCTGTGATTTGTAAGGTCTCCGTGTCTTCTACTAGTTATGAATCGGTGCCTTACTTCTTAACTTCCCATACCTCTAAAGGAAAAGCCTCCGCAAGAGGCTTCATGGCCATCTGGTAATACTGTTTGGCCATATACTGATCTCCCCATTTTGGATGCTTGTGAAGCAAAATCCTTTGAGTGTTTGGTAAGGACTTCCCTTATTTCTTCTCTGATATTCTGGTTGAGTGCATTGCCAATTTTCACAGTCTTTCCTTTTGTGATTTGTAAGGTCTCTGTGTCTTCTACTAGTTATGAATCGGCGCCTTGCTTCTTAACTTCCCATACCTTTAAAGGAAAAGCCTCCGCATGAGGCTTCATGGCCATCCGGTAATACTGTCTGGCCATATGCTGATCTCCCCGAATGGTAAGGGTTCCATTCTTGACTGGAACTTTCATCGTTAAGTGCCAGATGCTGGTGACTGCATCTGCCTCATAGAGTGTTGGCCGTCCTATAATCCCATTATAGGGTAGTGGTATATCCACCACATTGAATACAACGCAGATGACTTTTGCCTCCTCATCGTCTTGATTTCTAAATTCTAGGTTCAGTTTGACAATTCCCATTGGTTGCACGGTTCCTCCACAGAAACTCGCAATGGGGTTCTAGATGGCCTTCAGGTTGGTGACGGAGTTGCCCATTGCTTTGTACGCATTCTAAGATAACACGTTGATAGAACTTCCATTATCCACCAGTAGCCTTTTTACCCGATACTTGTTTATGCATGCAGTTATTACCAAAGCATCACAATGGGGGTGATGTACATGTGAATCATCTTCCGAATTGAACATAATATTGCTTCTCTTGGGTACTGATTTTTCTCCTATACTATATTTTAATATTTTCTCAGTGTTTTCTCCCTCTATAATCATGTTGATCGTTCCAATCGGCTCCCTCCGGGTTTTCTTTGCTTCCGGCTTGTCATGCTCCTGGTTTTTGGAGATTCCGCTTCTTCTCGGTGCATCTATGAAATTATTGAGCTTTCCCCTCTGCACCAGTCTTTCTATGGCATTCTTCAGCTCTCTGTAGCCCTCCGTGTCGTGCCTGTATTCCCAATGATACTACCAATATTGTCCTCTGTCCTGGATAAATCTCCGGCTTGGGCTGATTCTCTTGGCTAGGGTGATCCTAACTCCATTTTGCTTGACCCACATGAGGATTTTGGATCGAGAGGTGTTCAAGGGTGTATATCTATTTGCTTCCCTATTAAATCTTTCTGCCAGATTTCTGAAATTCATTTTTAGGAAGCTTGCTAGTCTATGTTTCGGTCGTTCATCCTTGATCAATGGCCTATATTCCTCTCGTCGCATCCTTCTATCCTCGTCCATTTTTATCATCCGGACCGTCATCGCCATTGCTTCTATAAAGGTACTCAGTTTTTTAGTCATTATTTTACCTTTAAGCTTATCAAGTCTAGTGCCATTTTTCAAAGCTTTTATGGCGACTTCATCAACAAGATGCTCAATTTTCATGGCTGTTTTATTGAAATGATCAAGGTAACTTCGTAAAGATTCATCAACTTCTTGTCGGCACATCCGAAGATCGTTGATATTTTTGGCCAGGGGAATATTGGTGACGAATCTGATACAAAATTGTTCTACCAGATCCTCAAAAGAAGTGATAGAATTCTCCGGGAGTCGATGAAACCACTTTTGAGCGTTCTTTGTGAGTGTGCTTGGAAAAACTCTACACATGATTCCATCATTTACATTCTGGAGCAGCATTTTTGTTCGGAACGCTGATATATGGCTGATGGGATCTCTCGTCCCGTCATACTGATCAAACGACGGGATTCTGAACTTAATAGAGATCTCCATCTGAATTATTCTTCTGACAAATGGAGTTCTGCTATCCATAATGCATTCTTCTTCCTTTCTTGGTTGGGTTCGGGCTTTGTATATTGCTTATTCAACTTTCTGAGCTATTTTTGAATCATCAAGTGCCAGAATGGTTGAGCTGCACTCCCCCTCTAGCGCTTTACCTTTTCCCATGCTCGCCTTCGGGACTTGCCAAGGTGTTGTGTTATCATTGTTTTGAGCCGGCTTAGAACACCCACTCTGTATTATAGCATTTAGCTGTTGTTGCATTAAAGCTATATGCGCCTGAATATTTTTTATCATTACTTTCTTGCTAGTTTGATTGAGGCTGAGTGTTTAGTTTACAGTGTTTAGATTTGGTGTGGTTATTGCTGGTGTCTCTGTTAAACTCGGAAAGGGTATGAAAGGTATTGAGTGATGGTGTTGTAGCAAAGCATAATACGGGAGGTCTGTGCCCAAGGACGGGTGTCTTAGAGTGTTGTCAGGGAGTGAAGGTATATGTTCGGATGAGGCTCCAGCATGCTGTAAGGTGGGTGGAAGCACTATTGTTGGGAGAGGGTCTGAGAGGTCAGTCGAAGGGATAGGTGCGGAAGGGTTAGTGCCGACTTTAGGAGTTAGGGCTAGTGGTGGGTTAGAAGTCATAGTGAGGATATCTTTAACTTAGCAAGTAAATGAATGGCTTTTCCCAAGGAGTCCCCACAGACGACATCACTTGATAATTGGTTTCCGGAACTCCGGGGCTAGATATCCTACAATCCACGAACAGAAGGCAAGGTGAGAGGTAGGGAGAGTCCCCACGAACACTTTGATGCCTAAATTAGAGAACAGAAGTAGGAAGAACACAAGATAGCTAGAATATGAGAGAATGAGATGCCCTTTTGTAAGGGATATAGGATTCTATATATAGCAATGCTCAAACCTGGGAGGAGTCAGATTTCGTGTAGGATAGTGACTCATAATCTTGGTAGGAGAGTGTTCCTTCTTTGCTTAGGATTCCACTTTGGGGTAGTCCCCATTCCGGACGGATTTGCCTTCTTTCTAATCCAAGTGTCCCTAAGAGCCCTTAACTGGGAGGGAACATATTAGATGGTATCAGTAATTAATTAATTTTAAATTTGAATTAATAACCATATTACTATATTTTAAACGAATAAATAGTAAAATTTTAAAAGATATATTTTATTTGCAGTTCTATGTATAATATAAATATTTAAATTATTTAAATTAAATTATTTTCGAAATGATATTTTAACTCAAATTAACAAAAATAAGTACATGTCAATTCAAATGTATCAATTAAATGTTCATTACATAAAAATAAACAATAAACTTATATTTTATTTAATTAGAAAATTTAATTTTGAATTCTCATTACTTAAAAATTTGCTTTGCATGCATCAATTGAAAAGTATAAATTAACTAAAAATAAGAAAAATGTGTATCAATTTGTCAAAATCAATAGGTCATGTTTAAATTGCAAAAAAGGTCAAAGGTTGTGTATGTTTTTGCAAATAGTGAAAATGGTGTGTTTTGATGTGGCGCTTATGTGGATCGACTCATATTTTTCCAATAAACATGTCAGTATAGTTTCACCGGATTTTCAACTAGTGCATGGAATTGTAAAAACTAAAAAGTTGGTGAATAATATTGCCAAAATTAAAACGATATGTCAAAATTACAAAAAACACTAAAATTTGTGATTTTTTTTTGTAATATATCCTAAAAAAAAACTATAAGTTGATGACATAGGAAGGTTTTGAACAAGAATGATTTTCATATCAAAAGCTGAAATTTGAGCATTGAGCATCAAAGCACCGAAACCTAGAAATAGTCGGACATCCGAATGAGTTACTTAGATACTCAATTTTATTCTCATTTAAAACAAACACCGAGCATCGAGTATCTACCACTAGAACGTAGAGACGGTCAGCTGAATTTGAATCCCACTAAATTTATTTTATTTTTAATAAAAAAAGCCAAACTTCTTAGCCCTTGGTTTGATTTAATTCCATTAAAAAATTCATTTAATTTTTAAATTAATTTTAAATAGACTTCATTTGAAATGAATTCCAAACTCATTTAAACCCAACATATTTCATCGATAAAATAAATTTAGTATTAAGTAATTCTAAAAATTTTAAAAGTTTAAATTGAAAATAAATTTTACAAAATTTTTATTTAAATTAAATACAAGATTTACAAATAAATTCTATAAAATTTTATATAATTCATTTGAACCCAACCAACCCAAATTCTACGGTACCTGAAACTGTGACCATATGGGTAGATGTACAAGTTTTGAAGGCCATTGCAACACTGCTCTGAAAACTTCAAGCACAGAAAAAACCTTCGCTGCTCTTCAAGCCGACCCGTTCGCTGCTCTGAGCATCTGAAAAAACCTTCAAAGGAGCTATGGTCACAAAGTTCATCAACGTTCTCCGAGTAACCAACCTCCATCGCCAGGGTTACTGGTAAATGGTCATGCTGAAGTGGTTTTTACCCAGCCATTGCTTTTAAAATCAGAATCCTAGCATCAAATTGGAGATTCAGACCAAGAACTTGTGGATTGCGATCAAGATTCTGAAGGAACTCAAGAACCTGTTACTTCAATTGTGTCAGCATACCGTTGACTCACACCATCCACTAAAGTACAGCTGTTCATTTATTTTATGCTCAAACACGCAATGGAGATTTTACTTGCCAAATCAAGTATCGTCGCTGGACATTACTTTATCTGATCAACCAGTGGTGCAGCAATTTTTCTTGCATGTCTTGGGCTAATAGTGCTTCCTATAAGCGTTGATGTTGGAAACTACATCAGCAACATATTTAAGGAGAGAACTGTATATAGATGCGTTCCCAGGTCATTCGTAATTTGGAAAAGAAATTTGTGGTTGGAGGCAAGTTCTACAAGCATCTGAAGTTATGGTGCAGCATGTGTAGTAAATGTTGTGCTCAATATTTGTAACCTATTATACTATCAAGGGATAAAAGAAGTTCAACAATTTCACTAATCAAAAGTCTTTGCAATAACGAACTTGCAAGTTCAGGCTTTCAAAAATTTAAATATCCGGCCAAGGCGGTACTCAAAGATTGTCCCATGAAGCTTAGTCTCTCCTCTCACGTGGATTCATCTCTGGTTGTCAATATAAAAAATAATAATAATAAGGCAAGAAAATTATATTACCGAAGACTTGTGCAAATCTAGGGGAGATTTTTAGCAACATAAGCAAGGTTGGATCTTATGAAAGCCATTTCACTAGGTTCAGTTCCATACCAATCTTCAGCTAGCATCGATAACTGTATTATTTGAGCACAGACACATCAGTGAAGATCCGAGTTAAGCATTAAAGTAAAATCGGAAAATTGGACATTCAAGCATGTCAGACTACTCGCGAAGGATGAATTCAAAATAAAACAACGTGCTAAGAGATTACACAAGCAAAAGTCATGGGAACATCTTCAAAGTCATTCAGTAAACAACTGAAGCAAACACCAAACATAAATATTCGTCCAATCAAAGAGCAGGACTAGATACACCAAGCGATAAGTTTTCTTTCTTTCTTAATTATTTATTTTCATTTTATCATTATCATTATTTATTTTTATATGAATAACTGTATTTTGTCAAGCATATTTACACACATATAGAAACCTATTTATTAAATTACATCATTACTCTATACATAGAGTTTAGAAAACATCCACATATTGGTATATCTATATGAACACACTGAAAGAGATCAATCAAACGATCCAAAAATTCTTGTTTTTCTTCTGTGATTACAGTTAAAACAATGCAAGCATAAATGCTACTTCGAATGCCTCATTAGGCCTACCTCATTTAATCGTAGACAGTCCAAGTCATCAATCACTTTGCACCATATTCGGCACCAACAAAGCATCAAAGCTTAGACATTAACAGTACTCATTCCCGAGGTAGATGTTCAATAAGATGGGCTGACTCTGAATCATCTGAGGCTAAATTCTGCCACTGCCAATGTAGTCGAACGATAATGCTCATTCCCGGGGTAGATGTTCGGTAAGACGGGCATACTCTGAATCATCCGAGGCTGAAGCCTGCCATTGCCAACGTGCTCGGACGATAATACTTATTCCCGGGGTCGATGTTCGGTAAGATGGGCTAACTCTGAATCATCTGAGGCTGAAGCCCTCCACTACCAATGTACTCAGTCGATTCTCTCATTCGCAGGATTGATGTTCAATAAGATGGGCATACTCAGGGATGTCCGAGGTTGAAAGCCGCCACTGCCAACGGACTTGATCAATCTTCACAATCTTCAAATGAGACTGCTAAGATATTTTTAGAATCTCAAAACAGAACCCCGGTCAAAACACACGAATTTAAATATCCAAATGACATTCGGAAACTCTTGATAACCGAAATGAAAATCTAAATCTTTAAAGAGAAACTCAAACTATTTTATTTCTAATTATAAATATTATTTTATAAAAAAAAATTTTTTCTCTCCTAATTAAAATAATTCTATAAAAACTAAAAAATTTTATTTCTCTCATTACGTATAATTTCTATTTAGTATATATATTTCATTTCATCTCATATTCTATTCATCTTTTATATATTCTTTCCGTTCTTTATATTTTTTTTATACAAATATTAATTTAAATTTTAAAGTGTTTGTAAAGACTTGCCAAAACTTTCTACCAACTTTGAGATTACTCACCTAACGGTCTATCTTAAAGCTGTTAGTCTAATTGGGTGTTGATTTTTGAAGGGACTTTCTTGTATTATCTCATTGACTAATTGGGTTTGTGTTGTGATGTGATGAAGAAAAATGAAAACGACAATATTTACTGTATCGCGATCCGTTATACAATGAAAATATAATAATTTTTTAATTTTTTCAAGCACTAGAATTTTACCACAATAAAAATTAGCCTGCAATTGAAACTAATGTTGCACATCAACTTCATGATAATTACATCACAAAAAGTTGAACACAGAGAAAGTGGAAAAAACCTTCTCCCAACTCTCCCTTCTGCTTCCTCTCCTCCATCTTATTGTTTTAGGTGCTTTTTAGTAATTTTCTAGTTAGAAAAAACACCTTTTTTTCTTTTTCTTTGCTTTTGTGTTTTCTTCTAATAACATTTGATGTTTTATGGTTTATTTTCTTAGTTACTATAGAAATTTTTTTGTGCTAGATTTATAGATCTAGTTTATGTTGATATTTTGTATAATTTTTGGTTTGTCTGATCTATTTAATGTAGCAATATATTGATGAATTCTGAGGCTTGTGTTTTACATTGTTGGATTTTTTGAAAAAGTTTAATTAAGATCAATATCTAATTTGACCCCTTCAGTTGCATATAATATACATGTTGACGTTTCAATGATTATTTTTCAGATCTCCTCAATTAAAATAAACTGTATTTTTCTAATTGTAAAATTTAATATTTTATGGATAGTATTTTCTCTCTTTATGTGTGAGTGACCATTGATTATAACTGTTATATCATCTTTAAGTTAAAAAAAAAAAAGTAGAACAAAGAGATTATTTCAATTATATTGTGACATTTACCACTCTCTTCTTATTTTTTATTAATAACCTAAAACTAACATAAAACTCATTAAACTCTTCTTTTTTTCTTTCAATTTTTTTTTTTTCTTTTCTAGCCGCTCATCTTTCTCAGCAAGAAAGGGGTAACTTTTGCCATTTTTAGCTTAAAATTGCCCCTCTACATATATTTTTATCAATTTATTTTAAATAAGTGGTTATTCCACATAAATTTATGTTTTATTGATTTTTCATAATTTTGTCACCTTGTTATGATGTTTGGTTTTCGTCATTTTGTTGTGCCGTTTGATTTTTGTCATCTTGTTATGACATTTTGTTTTTCATCTTGTTACAACTTTTTTTTTTTTTTTGATGATTCAAACAAACAAAGTATAGTAGATCAAACGAAGACAATGAATTAGATTATGACCATCAGTATATTGCAAAATTGGAGTTATAGATATTCTAATCATTATAGTATTATCAAATTTATAGATTTTGAGCCAATTCATTATGTTATTAACTTAACTGTTGTTTCATCCTCTATGATTTTTAGCGAATTCGTATTTGTGTTTTATCAATGTATTGCTAGTTTGAATCAATAGAATTATTTTTCTTTTTTTAAAAAAAAAAAAAAAACTCATTAAAATTCAACTTAAAATATATGTATAAATTACATTCATCATAATAACACACAACTTTATAGTCCTAAATTTTTAAAGTATCAACCTATAACAGTTTACACCTTATAGTATATATAGAAATATTAAAAGTGTAGTCGAGTTAAGTGAAATTTAATTTTAACTAGCTCATACTTAACTATTTATTATTAATTCAAACTCAAATGAGTTTAATATTACTTACGAGATTAATTAAATTTAAATATACTTACAAAATATAAATTATAAATTCAAATAATTCATAAAAAAATTAAAAATTAAATATTTTTATTTTAGCATTTATGAAATATTCAATTATAATTATAATTATAATTTTATTCTAACAAACAAACTAAAATAAATATTTTATATTTATTATAAGTTCAAAAATACATTTCATATTGAATAATAATTTAAAATTTTTAAAAAATATATTTCATATTAAATAATAAAAATATGTTATAAGTTAAAAATATTTAAACAAAAATCAACTATAATAAAAAATTTTGCACTCATAAAATTTAACTTTTAACAAATGTCTAGTTATGATATCTTACTTTTAGTAAAAGTATCATATTGATATGTTACTTATATAACTACTATATTAGCGTAATATGATATCACATTATAAAAATATTATACGGTATCATATAGATATCAAGTGGTATATATATATATATATATATATAAAAGTGTGACATATATTATCATGTGAAATTTTATTAATAATAAAATATTTTATTGACATGTGGTGTTATAAAATAAAAATTAGGCATTTTATTAATAATAAAAAATATTAAAAAATTTTATATTACAATTTAAAAATTGAATAATTGAATAATATTTAATTGAAAAGTTGAATAGCATCGTGTAAATATCCCCATCTTTAATCGAACGTTTGCAAGAGTGCGAAAGTGGGGCACTATGGATTGTCGTGTCACACATGAAAACCGCACGAACTTAAAAATATATATATATATATTTCTCGGTCTCATATCGCCACGTGAACGGTAAGTTGCTGACTCGCGCACACGTATATATATATATTTTAAAGATTAATGTTTAGTGCTGCTACAGCTGATAATGTTGCGACCAATTTTATAAAGCTACTAAATAAGATACAGGTCAATTTGGTAACTTTATAAGGGCTGCAATGTACTGTACATGTCTTATTATATATAAATAAGAAAAATTATAAATTTAGTATTTAAATTTTTATAATTTTTTTTATTTTAATGTCTAAATTATTATTTTTATTTAAGTATTTAAATTTTTAAAAAATATATGCATTCAATTTATTTTAAACTAATTGTATATTTAGTTAGTTTAAACGAAATCTAATTTTTCTAATTATTTTTATTTTTTTAAATGAAAAATAGTAAAAAAAAATGATATGTAGAATAAAAAAATAGACGCTATTTGAATTAATTAAGTATATATTCAATTTAAAATAAATCAAATATATTTAATTAATATATTTTTTAAAAATTTAAATACTTAAATAAAAAAATAATTCAAATATTTAAATAAAAAAATTATAAAAATTTAGACACTAAATTTATAATTTTTTTCCCCATAAAAATACAGAAAGAAAGAGACGGCAGCATCCCCACCTCTCGACACAGGCACATGCGCCATAGAAAAGTATGGACACATGTCACGGGAAAATATGCCTAAAAAAAGATCCCCATGTCTTGACACACGGAAAAGCTTATTGCTATCATAACACTGCCAAAAAAGAAGCGAAAATTAATTTATTTCCTACAATTTTTTTTAGTTCAGATGGTTAGTATGTTACTATGTTTGAATATTAAAAAAAAAAAAAAAAAAAAAGAGAAAAGAAGATGATAAAAATATTAAAAATAATTTTTTAAACTATTTTTCTAAAAATAAAATAAAATAAAAATAATTCAAGTAGTAAAACATGTACATATTTAAATAAAGAGAGTATATTTCGAATCTCTATTTTCCTTACTATGTTCTTTTACGGTGAAAAATTAACTATAACTTAAAATAAAAAAAATTAAGATATTTTAAATTATTATATTAGTTTTTCATTTCTAAAAATTAAATTATATTTAATTTTTGTTAATTTTTTTCTCCACTTTCTATTCATTTTGGAAAGACAATTTTGAATAAAAAGTAGTACATTTTTTTTTCCTTTATTTTTTTCTTATTTTTTTAAAAATGATATTTTTCTTTTCTTTTCCAAATATGAAAAAGTTATTTTTCTTTCTCATTTTTTTTTATTTTTCTTCCTTCTTATTTTCCACAATTTCAAACATAGGGGGAGGAGGAGGAAAATTTTTAGCACTTATATATATAGAGAGAGAGAGAGAATAAATTTTGTTAGGAGATAAAATGTTGAACATTTTCTACACTAAATGTTGAACATTTCTTGATATTAAACATTACTTTTGAACGCTGCAAAATGGTGAAAATCACCCTCTTAAAAAAAATTATGAAATGATTGAAGAAACAAATTAGAAGAAAGCTTAGGAAGAATATGGAACCATCATTTCATGCACAAACTATATTTTTGTATGATAAATATCGATTTAGAATTCTCATTTACAAAATGAAGCTGTTAGAAGCCAGCAGAAACCAATATGGCAATCTATGCTACAAAAATAAAAATGTGGGGTTTTAAGAACATCTTTAACATTAGAAACAACATATAAGAGAAGTATATGTTACCATAAACTGAATCTAATTTGCAATACATAAGAGTGGTAGCTACTAATACTTTTTTTTTTTTAACAAGTAATGAAATTTCATTTATTTGTGAAAGAGTTACACGTAAAAAAAATAATAAGTAAAGGTAATAACAACAAATGATTCAATCTTTTAATAGACAGAGAAACATATCAATTTTTCTAAATATAACTAGAAAATATTGTGCAGTATTGAAAAATTCTTAATGATCAATATCTTCCCTTTTCTTATCTTCTTATGAGACTAAGGAGTTTAAGTTTGGATTCGAATCTAATAATATTTGATAATGTTTGTCAATATATCACCATCAAATAATAAAGACCTACCATTTTGGTACTCCACTGTAAAGGTTTCATCACAACTACTAAAATATTATATCATTGAATTAGATTTAAAAATCTATTACAAAACTTTTTTTTTAAAAAAAAAAACACACTAGAACTAATATTATATTCTCAACCTATATTAATTAGGGATAAAAAGAAAATGGGGTAGTGTTTTGCCAACCACTCATAAAACCATCAAGTTTAGGGAAAAGAGTGTGAGAGAGGTAGAAGAAAAAGGAAAGATTTTTTTTATTTTTAGAACAACCATCGAGAAAGGGAAGTTAATAGGGTTTGAACTGACACTAATTACTTATGTAGTAGCTATTAACTAGTTTTTTTTTTGGGAACAACCATTAGATATTACTATTATTATATATATATATGGTGTTAATTTTTTTTTTGTTTAATCGTGCATCAAGTATTCAATCCTTAATTTTTGGCACCCCTAAAAAAGTTGGTAAACTCCTTATCAATTGGCAAGTGGTCCACTTGGTAAGGAGTTTACCATCCCAAACAAAGCCTCATTGGCAATAATTTAAACATCAAAGAGTAGAAATAAAAAAAAAGTTCATTATTTAAGAAAGAGAAAAAAAGCGTCACCAGCTACTAATACTAGTTGATACGAGGATTTGTATTTTTTTCCAAAACTATACATCTGACCAACATAATTCTCAACCAGAAGCTTTCTAATACAATGGTAAAACTCAAGTATGATAAGACTTTAACTCTTCAATTAAAGCACCAAGATCATTGTAAGATGAACCACCTTATTCAACGGCCCTCCTTGACATTTCTCCAAATTTCTTTGCTCTGCTTCTAAATTCATCTGCTCTCTCACCCACCATTAATTCCTTCACTGCCCTCTCTATCTTTCCACTTTCCACATAATCACCCACCAATTTAACCCACTTTTTAGCACCAACACCAACTCCGATCTTCAAAACATCAGTAATCACCTTCTCATTGAAAAACTGATCAGCAAAAATGGGCCATGTTACCATTGGCAAACCAGCACTCACCCCTTCTGAAATTGAGTTCCACCCACAATGTGTAAAAAAACCACCAACTGCTTGATGATTAAGAATCAAAACTTGAGGAGCCCATCCTCTTATAACTAACCCTTTTCCTTGTATTCTTTTTTCATACCCATCAGGCAACCATTTCTCTTCTTCAGTTTTTTCTCTTCTCGCAACCCAGATAAATTCTTCACCTGAAGCTTCAAGCCCTAAAGCTATCTCAAGTAACTGAGAATCAGATAACTGTGCGACAGTGCCAAATCATACATAAAGAACTGAATTGAGTTTCTTTGAATCAAGCCATTTCATACACTCATGTTCTTCTTTCCCTCTTTGAACTTTTTCTTCAAGATGAATCCTATTAGTGCTAAGCGAAAATGGCCCTATATGCCAACCTCTTCTACCTAAAACATTCCTGTAATAATTAACATAATTATATTCCAATTCATAAAAGCTATTAACAACCACACCAAAGCTTCTCTTCTCTGCTTCTTGAGCACTTCTAAGCAATTTTCCAATAACACTTGGTTGCTCTTCTAAAATTTCAGGAGGAAGCTGCAATCTTGAGAATTTGATCAGATCAGGAAATTCAGGCAAAATAAAAAACTCATCATCAGAAGATACTTTCTTGTAAGGCTCGTGTTCATAAAGATTAGCAAAACAACACAGGCAAAAGAAATTAGTACCGTACATCAATCTTGGAATACCATATTTTGAGGCTACATCAGCTGTCCATGGAAAAAACCTATCAGAAATTAAGCCATGTGGACGCAGTTCTTGTAAAGCTTGTTCCACCGGTTCTTGAAGCAAAGAAAGTGAATTAAAGAATTTGCTGTGTGTGTCTCTATCAGTGACTAAATCAAGATTTTCAACACCTTCAGGCAATCCAGCTTCTTTGGAAGCGAATTTAATGATCTTGAGGCTAATTTGGGTAGCTCGCAATAATTTGTTTAAGTGAGGCTCATTTCCAGGTGTGGTGATGATGGTGATCTTGACACCTCTTGATACAAAGAGTTTAGCTATGTTTATAAATGCATTTATGTGACCTTGTGCCATGAGAGGGAAGAGAAGGATGTGAAGTGGATTATTGTCAGATTCCGAAGCCATATTTGAAGACCGGAGAGTTTTGTTTATTGGGTGGTTTTTGTAATTGAAGGTTAAGGTTTTAAGAAGTGAGGATGAAGTGAAGAAGCTGCCATTGATGTTGGGGTTTATAGGCGTAGACAGCGGGATTTAGCGCGTTTAAAATTTTAACAATCGTGATACTGTTTGAGTTTAGAGTTCTAAAAAATATACTAATCACTATAATAAAAACATGATGTGGAGATGAAGAGTCGCTATTCAAAGTAATAACTAGGACAAATAAAAAATGTGGTACTCGATTCTCTAAAAGAAAGTTAGCACCACAATCAGAAGATTCTGAATATAAAATATTAATTTTTTTCAATTTTATGTTCATTTAAAATTATTTTATGAATTACTATCTTATTCTCTATTTACATGTAATTTCATATAAACCCTAAGATAATCAATTCCAAGGTAAAATAGTCATAAAATATACAAATAAATAATGCATTAAAGAAATCACATAATCCCTAAGTTAGTCTAATCTATATGGATTTTAAATAAATGAGTTAAATTTACATGTTTTAAATTATAAGTGAATTTAAAGACTTAATTTCTTTTGATTTTAATTAAATGAACCTACGTCTATATATTTTAATTCTAAAAATGAGTCTAATTTTACATGTTATGAAGGTATTTAAATTAGTGGATTTAATTCTACATGTTTTAACTAAATAGTGATATTACATCTACAAATTATGAAAGAATGTTTAAATTAAATGAGATAAGTCTAAATTAATTAAATTGAGTTACATGGACCTATGTCTAATCAACTAAATGAATTTAAAAATATTTCTAATATAAAATCTAATTAAATATGGACCTAAAAATATATTTTAATTAATTAAACCTAATTAATTGTTAAGTGAGATGGGCTAAAAGAATTATCTAAATTTAAATAAATAAATCAAGATCTCAAATGGACTTAAGGCCCAAAACACATAAAAATAATAAATAAATAAAAAAACAAATAAAAACATAAAAAAAAATTAAATAAGATCAAATAAATAATTAAATTAATTCTTATGAAAATCCTAATTTTATTATCAAGCAACCTAAATTAATATACTTCCTCCATTGATTTTAAATAATTATCTAATTGAAATCTAATTTTACTAATCAATTTAATTAAAATAAACATACAACCATACATATAATTTTACTATTCCCCTATTACAATAAATAATAAAAAAATAAATACACCCTATAAAAATGAATAAAATAAAGCAATAAATAAATAAAAATAAACTCTTTAAACTATGTCTCTACAAGATTTTATCCATGATTTTCCATGGACTTCTCATGAATTCATCATTTCAAATATGATTGCCATGCGTTTTCCTCCATAATTACCACAAAAAAATAAAATAAAATTATGATTAATGAATAAATTATAATAATAACTCAAAAGAATAAAAATAATTAATAATAAAAAATAAATAAATAAATAAAAAATAAGAAGAAGATGATGATGATTATGAATGATTTAGGGTACTCCTCAGATTTATAATTCATTGTTCTTGATAAATCATTGAATCTTCTTCTTCAAAAATTCTTTAAGGATTTTGAATTAATTAATGGATCAAAAGGAATTTTTATAGAAAATAACTCAAAAAAAGAATTAAAAACCCTTTTTAAAACGCGTTTTTCTTTTTCTTTCTTCTTCTCCTGACTTTTTCTTCTTTTTTTTCCCTTGCTATTCTCTTTTTATATAGTGGAATTAGAAAGTCTAGTCTCAATCCTAATATGATTTTAATTCCTAAAATATAAGATTAATACTTAAAATTATATTTAGGAATTTTAAACTAGTTAAGATTAAATTAATTAGGAATTTTAAACAAATTAGAATTGAATTAAAAATAGAAAAACAAAGATGAAAGAATTCAATTCCGATCTAAATTGTATAATTCTGATCATAATTACATAATTTCGATCGAAATTATGGAATTTCAACATGTATTTTTTTAACATTTAATTATAAAAATATCTCTGAAAGAATTTAAATTATATAATTAAATCCTAAAAAATCTTACAATTTAATCTTTAAAAATATTAAATTTTTCCTTTAAAAACTGTATTTAAATATTTAAAATTTTAAAAATTAAATATTAAAAATCTATTCATAATATTTTTATCATTAAAATTTTTTACTACAGCTATAATATATGATTTCGAAATTAAATATCTATAATGGGGTAACTTTTATACTAAAGATAAGATGACAAGATTCTCTGCATTTTCAAATATTTCTTCAATCTTTTTTTTTTTATTTGAAATATGCATTGAGGTGACAGTGATTCGTCATATGATTGACAGATGAATTTTTTTGTTTTTTTGGATAAAGTTACAAGTGAGTCGTTGGCCGTGATAACATGGTGATTTAGATCCTCTTACGATAGATTCATTTATTTATAATTACGTTTTCGATTCAAGAAAATTTATAAATTAGGAAGTGGATTTATTTATATGTAATTTAATATTTAAATTGTTTTAAAAAAATTTATAGATTATAAGTATTTAAAATTTTATATAATTAATTTATTTATGTGTTATTTAAATTTTAAATTCTAAAAAAAATAAAAAATTAAATTTTCAAGAAAAAATTCAAAAAAATTATAAAGATTATTTTGAAAATTTATCACTGATTAGTGATATACCATATTAGATATATATTGTTATTCTAATTTTTTTATATATATTTAGATTTTATAATTTTTTCATTGGTACAATAGAAATATAAAATCTCATATATATATATATTTTAATACTTTCTTGAAAATTAAATTGAAGTTGTTGAAATTGTTTTAACTATTGGAAAAATTATAAAAATAGTTTATAAATTTTTCAATTTTTTTTATTTGAATTTTTTTAATTAAATGTTTAAAATTAAAAAATTCCTATCAAATCAGTGCTTTTAACTAGTGAGTTGAAGACTTTGTGTTTAGATGGACAAATTGTGCTCCACTTGCGGTTCAATCAGCTTCCACATCACTATTCACAAATACAATATAATGTAAAAACAAAAATAACCATTACACAAAAAGTAAAGCGGGACTACTTAACCATCATCACCATATGTATATGGAATCGAATTTTTGGCAGTAAAAATTTGATGTGGAAGATGATTACACAGCAACTAGAGCCCAATTCGTCCAATTAAGCAAACAGTCATCAGCTCACCGGTTAAAACCATTGATTTTATAGACATTTTTAAAGTTTGACTACTTGATTGTTAAAAAAAATAGACACTTAAATAGAAAAAATTAAAAATTTTAGACACTAATTTTGTAATTTTTCCTTAATCATTTAAGATGATCTTTAAGGATTTTTTATTTTAGCCAAAAATTGATTTTTAAGGATGAAATTCATAATTCTTATTGAATATAATATTAAAGAAAATAAACTAGATACTATTTATTTGCAGAAAATATTTTTACTTATTCTTTAGTATTTGAATTATAAAAAAATAAGTCAATCAACAGAAAATAACTTAAAAATAAAGAAAATAAATTCTCAAATGAAAATCATTTTCTAATGCTTAAGAATAAGATAAGTTTACCTAAAATTTCCTTCTTTTTTAATTCTTAATTCAATTTTATCCCTTTTTTTTTACCTTCTACCTTATTTTCTCCTTTTTTTTTCTTTTTCTTCTTTTATTTTTATTTTATCTTTTTTTCCTTCTCATCTTCTTTTTTCTTTTTTTTCCCTCTTTTTTATTTTTATTTTCTCTTTATTTTTTTATCTTTTTTTTTTTCTAATCAAATGAAAGATAATGACATAAAAAGAATTTTTCTCTTAATGAACAACAATATTTATGTAGTTATTGATGACATAAATCATATTTTTTAATAAAAATATCTTGTAAAGGCTTGACCACATGTGGATTTTTGATTGGGTAAAAGAATTTGACCTATGGTAAGAAGACAACAAATCTTCCAGTATTAGAATATTCTTATACAAAATTAAGTGGGATTTTGAATCAAGTAGTTCTAATTTATGATTGGAGCATCAGTGTCGCCGATAATATATATTCTTTAGGTCAGAAATTTTGGCATCTTTCTGTGCATTCTTTCAATTCATCGGTCTTAGATTATTTTTTAATTGAATTGAATTAATTAAATTCAATAAAATTGCAATTGAATTAAAATTTAAAACTAAATCAAATTTATAAAAATTTGAAATTCTGATAAGTGCATACTGGGACAGGAATGGGGTGATGCTGAATCACCTACCAAAAATTTCTGACCTCAAGATCAGATGAGATCAGAAATTTTTGGTAAACTAATTTTGAAAGTGTCTATTAATTTTGAAAGGACTCACCCAACGGTCTATCTTAAAGCTATTAGTCTAATTGCTTGTTGTTTTTTGTAAGGACTTTTTTTGTTATTATTATTATTTCATTTCAGTTCTTCTTATGTCAGGGAATCAGGGGCATGTGTAGTGATATTGATGAAGAAAAATAATAATTGATATTGCGATCCTTTACACCATAAAAAATAATAATATTTTTATTTTTTATGCTCCAGTTAAACTATAAATAAATGTATAAATTATATTTGAACTCTTTTATTTTTTTCATTTTGATGTTCCAATAATTTTTTTTATATTTACATATTTGAACCTATAAAAATTTATAAAATATTGTCTTTAATAGATTTTACTTGCCAAAATACTTATAGTTAATTGACTTAAATACTTTTTTTTATTAAACTCTATTTTCTTTTTACTTCTAATTATTTTTAAAAAGTTCTTAAAATTAAAAATATATTTTTATTTAGAAACATATTAAATTGAAAAGACTAATTTTTTTCTTTTTTTATTTTGCTAATTATAGTAGTTGAATTTAATTTTTTATTCATGATTTTACTTAAATAAAAATTTTACTCATTAAAATTTATTTTATTTTTATTTTTAATTATAATAAAAACTTTTACTTTTTTTTATTTTAATTAAATTATATTTTCTTTTTTCTCTTTTTGGAAAATTAAAAAATTAATTTAATAAATCTATTTTATTTTTATTTTCAATAATAATATTTTAATTTTTAATTTAATTTTAATAATATTTAGTGTATTTTTTAAAATCCAATATTTATATAAGTGAAAAAAAATAAGATTTTTTAAATTAAAAAAATGAAACTAATATGAAAAAAGAATATTTAAATCATTTTACTGCTTAAAATAATACACATAATTTCTTTAAATTGTACAACCTGCTAAAGATATTAATTTAGAAAATTTTTATGGATTCAAACATATAATTTCGAAAAAAAATCAAATATTAAAATAATAAAAGTGAAAAAGTTGATATATTATTTATGTATTTATTGCCTTAAACTATTGCAGATCATGACATAAAATTTTATCCCAATAAGAATTAGCTGTAACTGAAAATAATGTTGCACATCAACTTCATGATAATTATATCACAAAAAGCTGAACACAGAGATAGTGGAAAAAACCTTTTCTCACCTCTCCTTTCGGCTTCCTCTCCTCCATCTTATTGTTTTAGGTGGTTTATGGTCATTTTCTGGCCAGAAAAATTCACCATTTTTCTTTGCTTTTAGTATTATCTTATAATAATATCTAATGGTTTATGGTTTATTTTCGTAGTTATTATCGATTTTTTTGTGTGCTAGATTTATAGATCCAGTTTATGTTGATATTTTGTATAATTTTTGGTTTGTCTGATCTATTCAATGTAGCAATATATTGATGAATTATGACAATTATGTTTCACATTATTGGATTTTTTAAAAAAAAAAAAATTGATTAAGATCAATCTCTGATTTGCTGTATATTTCAAAATTTTAAAATTTAATATTTTGTGGGTAGTATAACCCTCTCTTTTTATTCATGTAAAAGTAAATTAAATAACTTTAAATGCTATCAAATTAAACACTTCAATTTTTCAAAAATCTTACAAATCAAAAATTTTTTTAGAAAAAAATAAACAGGTTAAACTACTCTTTTACTTGCTCTAATTTTCCATTTTTTTTAGTAAAAGGTACTTGTAAAAATAAAAATAAAATAAAAATTGATCCAATAACAAACAAAATTAAATACACTTTCCATTGTATGAAATAAATTTTGAAGAACCTACGGACAGTTCGAATCCCCACTCAACTTTCTTCTTTCCTCTTTAATCTAACTCACTAATTTATTAACACAATTGTTCAAAATAAATAAATAAATAAATTTTGAAGCATTTAACTTCCTGGTAAGCGCCTGCGGGACTTTGGCCTGTTGGCGAAACTGATTGTAGCAGAATGGGGGTTCTCAGTTCGAGACTGATCCTTCCTGGTAAGCATACTTCCCTGGAAAGTAGAGCATATCAAATCAACTAACTCAAGGACTAATAGAAGACGATAACAGTCCGCTCTTTTTCAGTACAAAAAACAACTCTTCATCCATACACGTAACTTGCCTTTAATGGTTATTGTCTTACTATCTATTTTTTTTTTTTTGGTAAAAAATACTATCTATTTTTTTGATAATGATTTGTGTTCGCTACTAGCAAAACAATGATCAAAATACCCCTTATACTTTAACTTTTTTATTTGATTATTAAAAAAAATAGAAATTATGAGTGTTTAAATTATTACATATGTAATTTAAGTTTTAGATTTAAAAAAATTTTCACTAAAACATAAATATATACAAAAAAAACAAAATTTTTAAAAAATACCATTTATTTATTAAAAAAATATTTACATCCTTATACAACGAATTCACCTGCATGCAATTTAGATTTTAGATTCTAAAAAAAATATTTTCACTAAAACATTGAAATTTATAAACAAAAAAAGAAATTAAAAAAAATGCCATTTGATTATTAAAAAAATATTTACAAACTATGAGTGTTTAAATCTTTACATGATGGGCTCAATCGTGTGCAACTTAGATTTTAAATTTTTAAAAAAGTTCACCAAAAAATTGAAATTAAAAAAATTTGAAAAAAAAAAATTGAATTGGGGGCAAAATGGACATTGCTCCCCACCAGGGACAGGGATACATGTCGCTAGTGTATCCTGATCAATTTTTTTTTTTAGATTTCCTTTAATGGCATCAGGCCATACTCCCCATTCTTAGACATAGCTAGACTCTTTGTAGAAAGAAGCTTTAGAATTGTTGTTTTGTAAAATTCCCACATTGGGCATTTGGGAGAAATAGGGAGGAGTCTTTAGTTATAAATAGACTCCTTGGTTAAAGCGTCAATCACCACAAATATTTGGTGTATGTTAATTAACATGTAATATTTAGTGTACCATTGAGAGCTATTAGCTACACTATTAGAGAATTTATGAAAAATTCTCTTGCGGTGTACTTGAACTTTTGGGTATGTGTGATAGTTAAATATTTTGTGGTGTAGTTGTAATAATTTTTCACATAATAAATCTTTTTTCTCCTGGTTGTCTTTTGATAATGCCTGTGGTTTTTCTCCCTTCGGGAGTTTTCCATATTAAATTATTGTATGTTTTCTCTAACCCAAGAAGTTATAGAGTGGAGTAATTATTAATAGTGTTTATAAGCTGGAATCTGGATATGTTGATTATTACAGGAATGTTTTAAGGAGAAGAGCTTGGCATATAGGGCCAGTTTCACTTTGCAATAAGAATTTTCAAAAGAAGGCTTTAAGAGTGAAGGTATCAAACATTAACAAAGATGAGTATATTAAATGGCTTGATTCAAAAAAATCCAACTTAGTTGTTTATGTACCATTCGGTATCGTTACAAAGTTTTCTAATTCTCAGCTGCATGAGATTGCAATAGGGCTTGAAGCTGGCAAATACTTTATTTGGGTTGTAAAGACAGAAGGAACTGAGAGAAATAGTAAAGAGAAATGGTTGCTTGATGGATATAAAAAAATGGAGGTATTATAAGAGGGTGGGCACCTCAAGTTTTGATAGGGGTGGGCACCTCAAGTTTTGATTCTTGATCAGCAGTCGGTGGGTTTTGTGGCACATTGGGGATGGAACTCTGCTTTAGAAAGTGTGTGCTCTGGCTTGCCAATGATAGAATGGCCTATTTTTTATGATCAGTTCTTTAATGAGAAGTTAGTTACTGACGTTTTAAAGATTGGAGTTAGTGTTGTATTCAAAAGTCGAAAATATTCACTGGCAATTATGTGGAAAGTAAAAAGATAGAGATGGTAGTGAAAGAGTTAATGATGGGTGAGAAAGCAAAGGAATTCAAAAATAGAGCAAAGAATTTTGGGGAATTGGCAAGGAGTGCTACTGAAGATAGGGGCTCATCTCATGGGCTTTTTCCTATTTTTAGTGTAAAAAGAAGGAAAAATTACAATTTTGGTGTTTCAACTTTTGTGGTTTTTCTATTTGAGGGTCTTAACTTTTTTTTTTAATTTGAGTGTCTTAACTTTGAAAAAACATATTAATCAGGTGTCTCTTTCCTATTTTAAATTGACTGTGTCCTTAATCAGCCCAAACGGGATCCATTTTTTTCCAGCTATCTTTACCCTTTTTTAAGTGGACAATAGTGAGGGATGAGTTAAAAAAAATAGCATGTGAACTGAAAAAAGTGGACCCCGTTTGAGTTGACTAAGTACATAGTTAGCTTAAAATAGGTCAGATACATCTTGTTGATATATTTTTTTAAAGTTCAGACACTTAAATAAGGATGAGTTGAAAAAAATGGCATGTGAGCTATAAAAAAATGGACCTTGTTTGAGCCGACTAAGCACACAGTCAGCTTAAAATAAGATAGAGACACTTGATTGATATGTTTTTGCGAAGTTCAAACACTAAAATAGAAAAAAATAGTTCAGACACTTAAATAGAAAAATCACAAAAGTTTAGACATCAAATTTATAATTTTTCCTAAAAAGAAATTTATTTTTTAACTGTAGGGTAGTTTTTAAAATATTTTCATCTTTAGGGTAGTTTAAAAAGTTATTATCGATTTGAGGTGGTTTTTGCAAAGGTGAACTAAGCATAGCAATACCGCCACTAAAAATGGCAGAGTTGCCATTTCTATTATTTTAAGTGGCAGAGATGACATTGCCTTCTTTTTTTTTTAATGAACTCCGCCATTTAAGATGGCGGAGTTCATAAGTTAATTTTTTTTTTAATTCAAAAAGACAACCCTGCCTGTGCCAACATTTTGGCACTAAAGTCAATACAATTGTTTTTCATGAATGTGATTTGTTATCCATGC
This sequence comes from Mallotus nudiflorus, assembly GCA_947683625.1. NCBI lineage: Eukaryota > Viridiplantae > Streptophyta > Magnoliopsida > Malpighiales > Euphorbiaceae > Mallotus > Mallotus nudiflorus. Next base: position 3,957,036 of record CANTUR010000276.1, on the reverse strand, counting down.
AAATGATTGAGTTTTCATTGGTTAATGATCTAGTATCTATGCAAATGAAGTTGATAATTGGGTAATTATTAGTTATTAATTATGTGATTATAGTAATAATTAAAATTTTAAAATTAAAAAAAAAAGAAAACTAGACCACACATATATGTATCATTGTCCATTTTCAAATAGGATAATGATTTATGCCACTAGTGACTACATGAATAATATGTTAATGGAGAGAAAAATTTCTTTTTATATCATAATTTCCCAATTGATTAGCCCCATGCATTTTGGGCTAACATGTAATTTTAACTTAAAAAATTTTATCTTTTAGTTCCATTGACAATACTATTTATGTCACTGGTAACTACATGTATGATTGTCAATTTCAAAATAGGATAGGCGAAAACCATTTTTAAACCCCTGAACTATAGTGGTTTTTTTCTATTGAACTTCTATCTTTTTTTTTTTCATTGCATTGAGCCCCTGTACTAATTATTTATATAGCTATTGAGCCTTTATACTATTATTTATGTATGCATTGAGCCTCTATTCTATTATTTATGTAATGCAATGAACCCTAATAGTATAAAGAACATATGTATGAAATTTATCAAATTAAGGGTCAATAATTATATAAGTAATAATATAGGGGCTCCATGTAATAAAAAAGGATAGAGACTTAATAGAAAAAAACCACTATAGTTTAGGGGTTTAAAAATGGATTTTGCTATAGGATAATGATTTATGTCACTAGTAACTACATGAATAGTATATCAATGGAGGGAAAAATTCTTTATATGCCATCATTTCCCAATTGATTAGCCCCCCTGTATTTGGGGCCAACATGTAATTTTAATTAAAAAAATTTTGTCTTTAAGTTTCATTGACAATACCATTCATATCACTAGTAACTACATGTATTATTGTCCATTCAAATATTTCTTTATCTTTTTTTTTTATTTGAAAATAGTGATTAGTGGTATAATTAACAAATGATAATTTTTTGGATAAAGTTACAAGTGCATTGCCGACATGTGACAATTATGATGTCACGACCCAAATCGGGAGTCATAACCCAAACCGAGAGTCATGACCAACGCTAGGGAACGGGAATTCTTTCGAATCCAGAACCCGTAGCAAACCTTAAAATAAAAGCATGCAATAATTAAAATAAAATATGCACCATAATAAAACTCAAATCAATATAATAAAAATATAACTATGTCTTATCATAAATAAAATATATTAATACAATATTCAGAGAAAGACATCTGAATTAGAACTACATACAGTCAATACAAAATATAACTCACCACTGCAGTTTTCTAGAGTATAATATAAAATTAAGTAGATAATTTACATAAACAAGCAGGGACTGAAGAAATCCGACGGATGGGTCTATTGTTAAGGTCTGAAGAAGAAGACTTTCCTATAAAAATATCAACTGAGGGGAGTGTAGACGCCCAATTTCGAGATGACATGTTATGGATGCAGCAAAGGACTCCAATGATGAAAATGTCTTCGATGCTTAATCTTTAAAAAAATTCTAAGAGCTTTTAAAGGAAGAATTTAATGTTTTTGGGGACTAAATCGCAAAGTTCTTTTAGGATCTAATTGTAAAATTTAAATTTTTTAGGGAGCCTTTTTGTAATTAAATGTTAAAAAAAAATTTATGTGTCGGAATTCCATAATTCCGACCAGAATTATGTAATTCCGATTGGGAATCAAGTACCACCTTTTCGATATGTCTCAGTTATTACCCTGGCTGGCGACTCCTCATCTGCACGCCATGTCTTTATGACAATGGTTAGTGTGTTCTCTAGAGCCCTGAGCTCAAACAGTGACGCGGTTGCCAAAATCTTGGACGCGCGCTAAACTTACCGTCTACAGGGAGTCAGACCTCACTAAGTGAATTGTTATAATATATATGCATACATTTCCTAATGTCAAATGCAATCAATCATTCGTATATAATAAATATATATACAAGCAATTCACATAAATGCTGAAATCACTTTATATATTAAATATTGGAAAACCATTTGTTTATGAAGGATCAAATTAAACCATATTTAAACGCAACATTGATCAATAATAACATCACTCTAGCCATATAGGCTCAGTTAATTCCAAATAAATTCACTTGTTCCATATGGAAGTAGACTGGCCCCGAGACACTAAGTCAATCGAGCTCCAGCAGTCTGACTGTCAGTGTGATTGGCCCTGTAGACACTAGGTCAACCGAGCTCCAACAACCATACTATCAATCATATCGCATCTTAAATCATCAATCAATCAATCAATCTCAATTAAATCATAATTACCACAAGTAATTCCTTACTCAACCCTAAATCTATCGCACCGGTACGTTATACAGTCCTAATGCTGCCCACTAGGTAGCACGTTCTATCAATATCATTCATTTAAATAAAACATTCATAGAAGAAAATAAATAATGCATAATGTCATTCATAATAACAAAATAAACCACATATATATATATATATATATATATATATATATTATATATATATATATATATATATATATATATATATATATATATATATATGTATATATATATATATATATATATATAAAATATACCTAAAATAAACTAAGTATATTTCAAGTATATATATGTCAAATAAATTCAAATCATCCATGAAATATACCAAAAAATAACCAATAATATACTTAAAAACAATTAAGTATAAATCAATAGTTTAACATGCAATTATTTCAAAATATACTAAAAATATATCTAAATTATACTAAACATTTAATAAAATAATTTATGAATAAATACAATTCAAAATATGTATATTCTAAAACATGCAACCTAAGTGCGATGTATATATAAAATAACAACTCACAAATTTGTTCTCCTTGAGACTCGTTCGACTAGTCCGATCCACTAGTTCTCGGTCTCGGCGTAACTAAATAATAAAATAATAACAGAAATTAGGATAATTCTAACTTAAGTTTTTAGAGAGACTCAATCTAAGAATACAGAATATAGACAGACACAGAATTTCAGGATCAACCCGATGTCACATTTTACAAGAATTCTACCAAAAATTCAGCAGAGCCTCCTTCGTAAAACGGACATCTCTCTACTAAAAAATAGAGCCGATCCTGCAAGAAAACCACACTTCAAAAACACAGAATATTCACACCTTAGGTTGGGACCACGAAACTACAAAATTTCCGACCAAAGTCCCACAATTCCACCAAAATACAAATAATATAATAAATATATTAAAAACCAATAAATGCCATAAAAATCCTCAAAATATCAAAGTATAACATATTTAACATTAAAACACCAAAAATACTTATTTCACAATAATTAATTAAAAATCCTAAATAATAATATAATATTATTAAAAATCTAATTTCCAATAATTACACATAAAATAATATTAATTACATTTTATAAATCCAAATAACTTAATTAATCCAAATATATAACAAAAAGTTATATAAAACCCATTTTATTACCAAAATAATATATAATATATCATTTGAAAATAATTTTTTAAAATTGGTATTAATTAGTTAAAAATAGTAAATAACTTGTGAAAATCATTTTAATACCTTAAATAATTCTAAAACCATTTAAAACATATTATTTAACTATAATTATCACAAAATTATATAATTAACCCTATAATACAAAATACACATAATATATCTAATATTCCATAAAAAATTATATAAATGCATAAAAATTATTTTATCAAAAAATATTACTCTAATATTATCTAAAACATATAATTAAACACTAATTTAAAAAAAAACTAAACTTTAACGTAATTTTCTAATATTGACATAATATAAAAATATTACAAAAATTACATAAAAATCACAAAAATTGTTATCTCAACACTAAAATTAATAAAAATTTATAATAACACCAATATACCAAATTCATAATTTAAATAATTTATTTACGAAAATTAATAAAATAATAATAAAATATTCAAAAAATCATCAAAAGTAAAATAAATTCCAAAATTAAAAAAAAAAAATTTCCATGAAGATCAAGCTACTAGGAACAACTTTTGTGAAGGAAGATTAACTGAAGTTAACAAAATCAACTCCAAAAAAAATATAGAAACTATAATGATCAAAACCAAAAATCAAGAAAAACCCAAGAAATAGATGTTAGAACTTAAACTGAAGTTAAATCAAGCTCACTGGAACTAGAGGAGTTGATAGACACCAAAAACGCTTGAAGAGGTGGCTGGAAAAGGAAGAAACACCGGAGATAGCCACTTATTGCCGCTGCTACTATCTCTATCAATCCACGCCGAAGAAGAAGGAGGAGGAGGCGGCGAAGGCGACTGGAAGGTGGCGGAACTTGCTGAACATCGGGGAGGCACATTGGCGGTGGAAAAAAATCAGACGGTGCTTGGAGGAGGGAGGTGGGTTACGGGGTGGTCCTGCGTTTTTTGTGTGTGCAGTGTATTTGTTTTATGTGTTTGTATATATATCTTATACTTTATGATGAAACTATATATTATAATACTATATATATAATTTTAGTTAAAAAAAAAATCTCCACCACACAATAAATAAATATCTCACACTTATATATATATATATATATATATATATATATAAACACACACACACATGTAATATACATAACATAAATTAACATTAAATAATAACAATACTAATGAATTAGTTATTAACAATAATACAAATAATAAAATAATTTAATAATAAAATAAATAGTGTAAGTTGATAAAAATAATAGTAGAAATAATGATGCACTAAATTAAATATTATTAAATAATACTATCCGAAAATAGTAAATATAAATAACAAAAATTAAATGTCCAAAATAATATATTTACATAGAAAATTTAATGAAACATAAAATAATAGTAATTAATCACAAAATAATAAAATAATAAAATTTAACTTTTAAATTTATTAACACTGTATATCTCATAATAATATTTAATAATTTAAAAAACATAGGTCATTATAGAAATAACCCATAGTTTTATTTTTTTGAATTTCATTTGATTATTAAAAAAAAAATTTACATGCTACATGTGTTTAAATCCTTACACGATGGGTTCATCCATGTGCCATTAGGTTTTAGATTTGAAAAAAATTTGTAGACTATGGGTGTTATAATTCTTACACAATGGGTTCATCAGTGTGCAACTTAAGTTTTAGATTTTCCAAAAAAACAATTTATAGGCTATGAGTTTTTAAATTTTTTCACAACTGATTCACCCGTGTGTAACTTAGGTTTTAGATTCCAGAACCAAATTAAAAAATAAAAAATAAATTAAAAAAAAAATAAAATAATATAAGGACTATTTTGGTAATTTATCATGGACCAACAACTCACTGTAGCATCGCTGCCTACAACATTTATTATTATCTAATTTTTTTATATATATTTAGATTTTATAATTTTTTTATTGGTACACAGAGAGAGATAAAACATAATGTGTGTGTGTGTGTGTATATATATATATATATATATTTAATACTTTCTTGGAAATTAAATTGAGGTTGTTGAAATTGTTTTAACAATTGGAAAAATTATAAAAATAGTTTCTAAACTTTTTTAATTTTTTTTATTTAAGTATCTGACTTTTTTTTGCAATCAAGTGTTTAAACTTTAAAAATGTCTATCAAATTAGTGCTTTCTAGCAGGTGAGTTTATGACTTTGTGCTTAGGTGGATGAATTGGACTCCGCTTGCTGCTCAATCATCTTCTACATCACCATTCACAAATACAATATAATGTAAACAAAAATAACCCTTACACAGAAAATAAACCTTGACTACTAAACCATCATCACCATATATAGATGGAATAGAATTTTTGGCAAAAAAAATTTGGTGTGGAAGGTGTTTATGGCCTAAACCAGAGAGTCATGATCGGCGTTAGGGAACGGAAATTCTTTTGAATCCGGAGCCCATATGAAGCCTTAAAAATAAAAACACAACAATAAACAAATAAAAAAATATGTCAGAATTAAAATTTAGATCGATATAAAAATAAATACTTAAATGTCTTTTCATAAAATAAAAATATATTCATACAATATTCAGAGATAAGTCTTTTACTAAAATAACATTCTACTGATACAATACACAACTATTGCAGTTTTCTAGAGTACATAAAAGTTCAGATAAATAAATTACATAATCTAAGTGGGGCTAAAGAAGACTGGTGTAGAGGTCTACTATTGAGGTCTAACGATGAGAATCTCCTGAAAAAAATATTGAGGGGAGTCAGACCTCACAGAGTGAATTATTATAATATATATACATACAATCTAAATCATATACAGTCAAGTATTAGTATAATAATATACATATACATGCATTTCACACAGATACTAAAATCCGCTTTTATATATATAATAAATGCAGAAAACATTTATTTAAATGAAGGATCAAACAGAACCCTAATATTCGCAACATCAATCAAAATATCATACTAGCCACACAAGCTTACTTAATTCCAAAGTAATTCTCTTGTCCCATTTTAGACAATAGATTGGCCTTGAGACTTTAAGTCAACCGAGCTTTCGCAGTCTCACTGTTAGTGTGATTGGCCCCAAGACACTAGGTCAACTGAGCTCTCGCAATCACACTGGTCAATCACATCAATTCTCAATAATCGATCAATCAAATGTCACCTTAAGTGATTTAATAACTTAACCCTAAAATCTATCGCACCGGTATGTACGCGGTCCTAGTGCAGCCTACTAGGTAGCACGTTCTAGCGATGTCTTTCATATAAAATTATGTATATATATTAGAAATAATAAAATGCATCATTAAAACATAATATACCACTATATACCAAAAATATACCTAGCATACATGTCAAATATATAACAAATATACCAAAAATAAACCAAAAGTGTACCAAATCATTTAATAAAATAAATCATGTTTAAACATATAATGAAAATGTGAAATTCCTTAATCATGCATCCTATATACAATGTATATATAAAATAATAACTCACAAGTTTACGCTCTTCGAGACTGACTTGACAGGCCTGGTCCAATAGGCCTTGGTTTCAGCGCAAACTAGAAAAATAAATAATGATAAAATCAAAATAAAATTCTAACTTATACTTCTAAGAATTCTAAAGAAAGACTCGATCTAGGAATTCAAAATACAAAGACTTAGGATCGACCTGATGTCACATTTTACAAGAATTCTATCGAAAAAATCGCTAGAAACCTCCTTTGTAAAACGGACATCTCTTTACTAAAAGTAGAGCTGATCCTGCAAAAAAAAAAAAAAAAATACACTTCTAAATCATAGTAGCTCAACACCTCAGGTTAAGACCCCAAACTTCATAAATTCTCAACTGAGGTTCACAATTCACCACAAATCAATATAAAATAATAAATGTAATAAAAATCATTAAAAATCCTTAAAATAATCAAAATGCCACAATATAATATATTTAAACATCAAAACACTAAATATAATTATTTTCACAATAATAAAATAAAAATCTTAATTAATTATATAATATTAATAAAAATCCAATTCTTCAATTATTTAGCATGAAATAGTAAAATTTACAATTAATTACTCAAATAGGGGTATATATAATAAAAATGATTAAAAAAACCGATTTAATCACAAAAATAGTAAATAATTTATTATTTGAATATAATTTTTAAAAAATTAGTATTAATTAGTTAAAAATAGTAAATAATTTGTAAAATCATGTTAATACCATTTATTATTCCAAAATTATTTAAATCATATTATTTAACAATATTTTCAATAAAAACACATAATTCTAAAAATCACATAATACAAAAATATTCCTAAAAATGATTCAAATTACCAAAAATTATTTTATCACTACTTAAATTACTAACTTAAAATAATAACACTAATTTAACCAAATTTCCATCCTAAAAAAATAATTAACATAATTAACAAAAATTCAATTTAAAATATTAAAAAATGCCCATAATTCCAAAATAATTTAGAAAAATAAACAAAAATTATATTTAGGAAGATTAAGCTGCCATAAAGAACATTATCAAAGCAAAAATCCATGAATCAAACACAATAATTAAATAAAAATTTGAAACCCTAAAACACATAAACTAAAAATTGAAGATAACTCACAAACAAGAGGATTCAAGGCTCAAAAGGAGCTTAGAAATGGAGTCCTCACAACTCAAGGAATCCTGAGAATCCAAGAACTCGAGCTTTGGTGGCCAAAAAAGCTATCGGTGTTCATGGAGGTTCCCTGTTGCCGTTGCTAATTTAGGCGATTTTCAGCGAGCTTCTGGCGCTCTAAAGGTGGCGGTCAATGGCATGAAGAGGCCTGGAGGTAATGGTGGTTGTCAGTGATGGTAGGTGGCTCCGGCATGGCGTGGTGGTAGTTTGTAGAATTGCTCAGAGAGAGAGAGAGAGAGGGAAGAAAAAACAGAAAAAAAAAAAGAAAAAAGAAGAAGGAGGAGTTGACTGAATTTTGACCACCTAATATATATATATATACCACACACACTTATATAATACACCACTTAACACAAATATACACATATAATAATAATAATAATAATAATAAATAATAATAATAATAATAATAATAATAATAATAATAATAATAATAATAATAATAATCATCATCATCATCATCATCATCATCATCATCATCATCATCATCATCATGAAATAACAAATAAACAATAATAATAACTATAACCCTAATAAAATAACAATAACAATAATCATTATTAATAACAATAATAATAATACCAATAAAAATAGTAATGATAGTAATAATAATAACTTTAATGTTTTAAATAATAAAACTTCCAAAATAAATTATTTTACGTAAATAAAAATTTTATAATAAAATAAAATAAATAAATAACATTCACAAATACTGAATATATATAAATAAAATTTAAAATTTTATTAACACTGCATACCTCAAAAGCATTGCCATAAACTAGATTTCCAACCACTACTATTGCTAAAAGCATCTGATCCAAATCTGATAGGTCTACGAGCTCCAGCATGACCATGTCCTACTACTCCTATGGACTCCTCCTGTTGTTGCCTCTGACTCTGCTGTACTGAGCCTCTCTGCTGACTACTAGAACCAATCTAAAAAGTTGAATATGGAGTAGTCTGGAATCCTCTTAACTGAACACCTAACTAATGGTAATTAGGCGTAGGTCCTTGCCTAACTAGTCTCAACTCTATCTCCTTGGCCAACTCTATCACTGATTCTAGAGTAAGGCCCATAGTAGGCATCCCACCAAAAGCAGAACCCAGACCAGTGACGTAAATCGTGATAGCAAAATACTGGTCTTGCATTAAATCCTCTGCATATTTTCCAAGTCAGAGAAACTCCCTAGTGTAGTCCTCGATAGATCTATCACCTCTGGTGATTTAAGTCAGTTGAAGTTTTATACTCATCCGGAGTGGCTTTGGATAGAATCTCCTCATAAATCTCTCTTGAAACTATGCCCAGGTCATCATCGTAATGTATGGCTGAATCACCTGGATGAACCAATCCAGGGGCTGGTCCCTCAATAGACAACTTAACAATCATAATCCATTGGTACTCGGTGTGAGCAGTCTGAGTTTGACGTCCCATCAAAGGCTATCCTATAGACTTTGGCATAGAACAGTGTTGCCTCAGGGTTAGACATACCTTGCTGATAAGCAAGTTGCATATGCAGTGCGACTGGAGGTATTTTAGCTTTCTCGTACTCTAGCTCTATAGGTTCCTCATCCTGTAGCTCTCTTTATCTTACGGCGACTTGCTGCTCTTTGAGGCTTAACCCCTTACCTTGACCTTGTGCCTCACTGGCAGCTTAAGAGGTAACCTCATCCTAAAAGGACTCATTATCCTTGACCTCAATGATCGATGGAGCGACACTCGCTCTCCTCCTTATTTGAAAAGATAAAAACCAACAAGATTCAGAAAAAATAGGACAACATACAATTTCATGATTACGCGAAAAACTAAGTCCAAGGAAAACTTATCCAAGATATGATTAAACCTAATTCACAATAGTAGTTTCAAAGAAAATAAGACTCTAAAAACCCTAGGTCTACAACACTAATAACCTAGGCTCTGATACTAACTTTGTCACGACCCAAACCGGGGAGTCATGACCAGTGCTAGGAAACAAGAATTCTTTTGAATTCGGACCCTGTACCAAGCCTTAAAAATAAAATCACAACCAAATAGATAAAAAAATGCCAAAATTAAATTTAGATCGGATAAAAAAGTAATACCTAAATGTCTTTTCATAAAATAAAATATATTCATACAATATTCAGAGATAAGTCTATTACTAAAATAATATTCTACTAATACAATACACAACTACTACAGTTTTCTACTGATAAAAGTTCAGATAAACAAATTACATAATCTAGTCGGGGCTGAAGAAGACTTACGTAAAGGTCTACTACTGAGGTTTGACAGGGAATCTCCTGAAAAAAATATTGAGGGGAGTCAGACCTCATTAAGTGAATTATTATTATATATATACATGCAATTTAAATCATATACAGTCAAGCATCAGTGTAATAATATACATATACGCGCATTTCACACAGATGTTAAAATCCGCTTTTATATATATAATAAATGCAAAAAATATTTATTTAAATAAAAGATCAAATAGAACCCTAATGTTTGTAACCTCAATCAAAATATCATACTAGCCATACAGGCTCACTTAATTTCAAAGTAATTTTCTTATCCCATTTTATACAATAGACTAGCCCCGAGACACTAAGTCAATCAAGCTTTCGCAGTCTCACTGTTAGTGTGATTGGCTCTGAGACACTAGGTCAACCGAGCTCCTGTAATCACCACTAGTCAATCATATCAATTCTCAATAATCGATCAATCGAATGTCACCTCAAGTGAATAACTCAACCCTACAAATCTATCGCACCCGGTAACGTACGCGGTCTTAATATAGCCTACTAGGTAGCACGTTCTACTCGTTATCCTTCATATAAAATCATGTATATATATTGGAAATAATAAAATGCATCATTAAAACATAACATACCCACTATATACCAAAAATATACCTAGCATACATGTCTAATATATAGCAAAATATACCAAAAAATAAACCAAAAGTATACCAAATCATTTAATAAAAAAAATCATATTTAAAAATATAATGAAAATGTGAAATTCCTTAATTATGCATCCTATATGCAATGCATATATAGAATAATAACTCATAAGTTTTGTGCTCCTCGAGACTGACTCGATGGGCATGGTCCGATAAGTCTCGGTTTCAGCGCAACTAGAAAAATAAATAATCATAAAATCAAAATAACTTCTAACTTATACTTCTAAGAATTCTAAAGAAAGACTTGATCTAGGAATTCAAAACATAAAGACTTAGGATCGACTTAATGTCATGTTTTACGAGAATTCTACTGAAAAATCGGTAGAACCTCCTCTATAAAACGGCATCTCTCTACTGAAAGTAGAGTCGATCCAGCAAGAAAAATACACTTTTAAATCACAGTAGCTCAACACATCAGTTGAGACCCTAAACTTCACAAATTCCCAACCGAGGTTCACAATTCACCACAAATCAATATAAAATAATAAATGTAATAAAAATCATTAAAAATCCTTAAAATAATCAAAAATGCCACAATATAATATATTTAAACATCAAAACACTAAATATAATTATTTTCATAATAATAAAATAAAAATCTCAAATAATTATATAATATTAATAAAAATCCAATTCTTCAATTATTTAGCATAAAATAGTAAAATTTACAATTAATTACTCAAATAGGGTTATATATATATATATATATATATATAAATGATTAAAAAAACCCATTTAATCATAAAAATAGTAAATAATTTCTTATTTGAATATTAATTTTCAAAAATTAGTATTAATTAGTTAAAAATAGTAAATGATTTGTAAAAATCATTTTAATACCATTTATTATTCCAAAAATTATTTAAATCATATTATTTAACAATATTTTTCAATAAAAACACATAATTAACTTATAATTCTAAAAATCACATAACACAAAAATATTCCCAAAAATTATACAAAATTACCAAAAATTATTTTATCACTAATAAAATTACTAACTTAAAATAATAACACTAATTTAAAACCAAATTTCCATTCAAAATAAATCATTAACATAATTAACAAAATTCAATTTAAAATATTAAAATATTAAAAAATACCCATAATTCAAAATAATTCAAAAAATAAAAAAATTATATTTAGGTAGATTGAGCTGCGATAAACAATATTATCAAAGCAAAAATCCATAAAACACAATAATTAAATAAAAATTTGGAACCCTAAAACACATAAACTAACAATTGAAGATAACTCACAAACGAGAGGATTGAAGCTCAAAGGGAGCTTAGAAATGGAGTCCTCACAACTCAAGGAATCTAGAGAACCCAAGAATGAGAGCTTTAGTGGGCCGAAAAAGCTATCGGCGTTCATGGAGGTTCCCTGCTGCCGTTGTTGATCTAGGCAATTTCCGACGGGCTTCTGGCACTCTGAAGGTGGCGATCAATGGTAGGAAGAGGCTGGAGGTGATGGTGGTTGTCAGTGATGGTAGGTGGCTCTGGCGTGGTGTGGTAGCAGTCTGCAGAATTGTGTAGAGAGAGAGGGAAGAAAAAAGGAAAAAGAAAGAAAAAAAGGAAGGAGAAGGAGTTGACCAAAATTTGACCACCTAATATATATATATATATATATAGACACACACACATATATAATACACCACTTAACACAAATATACACATATAATAATAACAACAATAACATATAATAATAATAATAATAATAATTAATAATAATAATAATAATTATAATTATTATTATTAATTATTATTATTATTATTATTATTATTATTATTATTATTATTATTATTATAACCCTAATAAAATAACGATAACAATAATCATATTAATAACAATAAAAATAATAAAAATAATAATGATAGTAATGATAATAACTTTAATGTTTCAAATAATAAAACTTCCAAAATAAATTATTTTACATAAATAAAACTTTTAGAGTAAAATAAAATAAATAAATAACATTAAAAAATACTGAATATATATAAATAAAATTTAAAATTTTATTAACACTGTATATCTCAAAATAATTTTATATTATTTAAAATTTCACGTCATTATAAAAGATGATTGAGCAGCAAGTGGAGTCCAATTCGTCCACTTAAGCACACCGTCATCATCTCACTGTTTAGAAGCACTGATTTAGTAGGCATTTTTAAAGTTTGAACACTTGATTGTTAAAAAAAACTGAAAAGTTCATACACCATTTTTGTAATTTTTCCTTAACTATTTAAGGTGATCTTTAAGGATTTTTTTTTTTTGCCAAAAATTGATTTTCAAGGGTGAAATTCATAATGAATAAAGAAAATAAACTAGACAATGTTTGTTTGTGGAAAATATTTTTCTAAAAAAAATATATTTTTTTATTTTTTGGTGTTTGGATTACCAAAGAGAATAAGTTAATGAAAAATAAATTGTTAGTCAATAAAAAATAACTTAAAAATAAGGAAAATAAATTCTCATATGGAAATCATTTTCTAATGCTTAAAAATAAGATAAATTTATCTAAAATTTCCATCTTTTTTAATTCTTATTTATCTTCTGCCTTTTTTTCCTTTATTAATTTTAATTTTATCTTTTTTCCTTCTCACTTTCTTTTTGCTTTCCTCTCTTTTATTTTTATTTTCTCTTTTTTTTTCCACCTTTCCTCTTTTTTTTTTTCCTAATCAAATGGGAGATGACGGCATAAAAAGAGTTCCTATCTTAATGGACAACACTATTTATGTAGCTACTAATGACATAAATCATTTTTCTAATAAAAATATACTGTAACATCTTGACCATAAATAGGTTTTTAATTGGGTAAAAGAATTTGACCCATGGTATGAAGACAACAAATCTTCCAATATTAGAATATCTATATAAAATAACTAATAACCATGTGCATGGAGTTTTTCATGTCATGCTTTTAGTGTCATATGGCATTTTGCAAACTCTATAGGTGCTTTTTATTGTCGATTTGATTTTGCTTTTAGGTGTTAAATAACCTTTTGATGAGTTTGTTTCAGTTACAAAAATATAGTGGAAATTGAAGTGTTTAGTATATTATTTGAGCTGCTCTCTATCGGTTATGCTGTAGACTTTAGTAAAGAATCATTTAGTATTCCTCCCTAGGTTTTTAGCATTGCCTCGCCTGCAATGCACCCACTGCTCAATAAACACACATCTTTGCAGAAGAAGGCCAAGATGTATTTGATAGGTCATCAGCAGGTGATTTACCAACTCTTATCATGGCATCACAACTCTTGCCATCTATGGACACTGCTGTCAAGTGTGAGCTTTACAACTCTTTGCAAAAACTTATCTTTCAATAAATTTAAAGTTGGACTTTTATAGGTGTGAGCTCCTTGATTTATGTAAAAAGATAGTGCCAAATAGGGAAGCATGAAAATGGCAAACAGAAATCGTTAGACAAAAAAAGGTCTTAATTAAAAAGAATGAAGAGTGCCCAGTGATAACCCCGAATTAATATTTTACTTATGAAACCTGCATCAACAAGTAGAATGGGTAAAGGGGTGAGATTTTCCCCATAAACACTTCGAAGATTAAGTCAGTATTCATATAGAAAAAAATAATAATAAAGCAAATAGGCATAATAGAATAAAGAATTAAGGATGATTGCTTACATGATGAGGTGATGGCTTGATAATGTGATGACGTTGAATGATGAGAATAGGGAGATGAGTGAATATGAGAATGAGAATGAATGACATGAGATGTCATGATATATATTTATAGGAGAAGGTATTGCTCAAACCTTTTAGGAATATGATTCTTTAGTCTTGTAGGATTGCCTTGTTTAAGAGAGAAGGAAACTTCCTTTGTAGAGTAATCTTCCTAATTGAAATAGACTTCCTTATTAAGCTTTCTTCTTATTCAAGTAATCCCCCTCTTTGGGGGAAATATAACCCTTATTAGAATAGGATACTGATATGGGGTATCAAGAGTCCCCTTCTAAAAGTCTATTCATATATTTATATCTGATGTATCTAGGTCTATAAGGTGATAGAAAATGTCATTGCATCTGATATGGAAGGGTGAGTTGAGGTAGCTAGCCTCAATCATAGGAAAAGATGAAACTCAATACCGAGTTTTGAAATCATTATATAAGAACATCGTTGAAGTGCCAGCTGGACTTGAGTGCATGAAACCTGTAATAAAAATGTTTAGTGTAAGAGTTAACCCGCTCGTATGGAGACAACTTAGCGGAACTAGTCGTCGCTGGAGTTTTGATGCTTGATGAGTTAAAAGCATGGCCTAATTGCCCGATAATCTCATTCCATTAAAAGTGTAGCTCGAGTGCTGAACCTCAATACCATCAAAGCGACCTGAGGGTGCCAGCTTCAGTCATTGGACTTAGATGCTCGAGGCTTAATTGCTCGGTGTTATGACATGAGACTTACATTCTCGAAACCTTAGTACTATAGAAGCGACATTAGGGTGCCAACTTCAGTCAATGGACTTAGATTCTTAGTGCATTAGAAGCGTGGCCCAAGTGTCGTATATTCTCGGTGCATTAAAAGTGCAACCCAAGTGCTGTATATTCTCGGTGCATTAGAAGCGTGGTTTGACTGTCATACATTCTCAGTGCGACATGAGTACTGTATAATGTAGCTCAGTTTATGAACTTTAATAACTCTATTGATGGCAGCTGCCTTTTTAGAATAATGATTAATGTTAGGTCTGGACATTATTATTGCTGATGTTTGATTTTCCAAGCATTAGTTATTGGTAATATTTTTATAAAAAAAAGATGTTGTAATCCTAGTAGTGAGTCTGGGCCCTTTCAATTTGAGCTTCATAATATAGGATAGTAATTTAGTGAGGGTTTTTGAAATGATGGAAGGTGGGTTTTGAAGGACTAAAATTTTGGGCTTACTCAATCCAAGTCATGGGATGAGCATTATAGTTTAGGTAAAGGGCTAAGATTCCCCCTCTTCTCGAATAGAAGATTTTATGTAATGCTAGCTAGGATGTTTGAAAATTATGATTTCATTTATTTGGCTGTGTAGTGGATATACTTGACTCTATTCTTGAATTTTTCTTGCTAAACATTCTTTGAAATTTTTTTGAATAAAGATATGTGGTAGAGTAAGATTTACTTGAGTGCTATTTGATCTAACTTTGAGCATGAACCACCCTTCGTGGTCTAAGCACAAATAAGTGCTTTGTTCATATTAGTGTTGTTTGGTAATGTGTCTAATGTCTTTTGATGGTTTCTGCATATGAGTGTAATGTTGATACTGAGAGAGATTATTAGAGTGTCCAATTGTTTGGATTGATGGGTGCTTAAAGTAGCATTTTCATCTATAATGAGAGATAAAGGAACACCAATTTTGGGATCGTTTGATCAATCTTAATTAATGGTTAGCCCTCGTGTAATAAATATATCTATGTGATTAATGTATGTTTTACATAATCATGTATTCATGGACTAGCATCTATGTGTAGATGTGTAAGTCTGCTTGTGTTACAAGTTATAGTTATTATATGAGAATAAGATGTAAAAATAAATAATAAATAATTGAGAAAGAAGAGAAAATATATATGTTGATGTGCTTTTGTCCTGCCTTTGAGTCAACGAATATTTATGTTCATTTATTATTTGCTCCATTATTGAAAAAATGATACGAAGATGTTGCCATGAATTTTTGTTTATATAACAATGAATATCTAATCCTTAATTAAGTGCCATGCAAACATATTGTCAAAGTTGGTGTCCAACTCCTTGACATCTTGTCCTTCCTTGAATTCATTCCCCTAGAATGTCTTGATATGTCTAAGTGTCCAGTTCTCGGATTTGGTTCCAATGTTAGACTCAGATACAATTAGGATAAAACTTCATCCAATGCTATTATGGGTTGGCCAAGCTTTTTGAACTTTTATGAGCCTCAAGCTCTCATCGCTGGGATGTCCTTAGTTGTTATCTGAGCATAAATGAGTGCTTATTTACTTTATCTAAATACAAGTGGGTATCTCTAACTCATGTGTTTGTTGTCATGTGAATTTGCAAAACTAGATTTTTGATATTGTAAGTTTATAGAAGTGTCTATATTTTGGTAATGAGGATTTAACTCCCTAATGACCGACAAACAAACCACTTCTTCTACCTCTTGAACACATCATGGTCTTGTAAGGCTTTCATTTATTTATTGAAGTTAATGTATGAAGCCATACATTGGCCTTGACTTTGGGATAAAGTGCATCTACTGATTCTCTTTTTTCTTTTTTCAATTCTGATGATGATGTTGCTCCACTTGTACTAATAAAGATGGGAATGTCATATTTGCCACTCTAATCACATTGATAGGTCCAAACTTGCATGATTTTCTAATAGCCAACTGAGCTTCAAAAGATAGATGAGGTCTTGGAACGTTGTCAATTTTCCATCCACTATCTATATCTCAGTGTATTCAGTATTTAGCTCTCTTGATGAATTCTTAGTGATCAGCAAATGCTCCATGCTTCGATGCTCGGTATGCTTCGGCCTTTGGTTGGAATCCGAGAATAAATTTTACCAAAAGCTTATTCTAATATAAATATCCCTTCACTGCGGTATGTTCAGCTTGGTATCTTTTAAATATTCAAATTATTTTCTTAATTCTCATAAGAGTTCTTAATGATCATTAAGCATGGACATCTAACGCTTAGTACTTAGAACTTGGGATTGGACAGATGCTTGGTCCATTTTTTTATGGATTAAAAGTGGAGTTATTGAGCCTTTGCTCGGAGTCTGAGTGCTTATAGAGTTGATGCTTGATACTCAATGCTCGAATCTCCATATGTGATGGGTGCTTGATGCACGAATCTTAAAACTCAGTGCTTGAAGGGTGTCCCATGCTTAGTGCTCAAATCATAATGCTCAGTGAGCAGAAACTTTCTTAAATGCTCAATTTTTGGCACTCGGTGTTCGATAACATCTGTCAACCGATAGCTCTTGTAGCTACTGTTGCTTCTTCATTAATGTCAAGTTTGAGATTTTAAAATTTATTGCTCTTAGCTAAACCATCCTTAGTTCGAGCCTTCTTTTATTCCGAGCTTCAAATTTATTTTGGTCTGGGCTTCAAGCTTCTCTTGACTTGGTTAACCTTGCTTAGATGCTTGATGTAATTTTCTTATTGTTCTTTGAATTCTCAACCTAAGAGCTATAACAGAATCCATGCAGCCCATTCTTTTATTCTACATTACCATTTACCAATGCTCTTTAGAGACGGATAACTCTAATTATCTCAAGTGTTCGATTATGTTCAGGCTTTGTTGCTCAATGCTAGGTGCTGGGATTTTGCCATTGTTAGTGGGTCCGACGTTGGCAGTGGCTACTCCTTTGTGATTATTTATAAAAGATGGGCAGCTGCTTAAAGACTTGTGTATCTCATCCGGCTGTAAATCATGACGCTAATGAAATAATAGGTATGAAATTGGATGACCAAGAATGTGTGCTGAGATAGCTCACTCTTTAGTTGATTTGGTACTCGGAGGCTAAACATTTCAAAACTTAATGTTCGGTATTTAATGCTCGATGCTCAACTTAATGTTCGAGATTTAAACTTGAACCTTTGACTATCACCACGCATCACGTCTTGGTGGTGGATAGGTGCTTTTGATTTAAGAGTTGTCATGTTTTTGACCTTTCATCATAATGCACACACTGACCCTCAAGAGCAGTTCATGTTTTAGAAACTAACATCCCACTTGTTTTGTATCCTAGCAAAAGCTCTTTGCAAGGTCATCAATTCATCGCTTCTTTTCAAACTTTCAATGCTTCATGGATAGGCAATTTCTTGAACGAGACTATCTCTTAGCAATGGAATTCTGGCACTCGATGGATTCCCAGTACTGTGTATCTAATACAAGAATGAGGTTCACCAGTTTGGGCATATGATATCTTTGTCTTATTTCCATTACCTCATGCGATGTTTCAATTTGTTATGCTCTATGACTAAATTTAGATCTTAAATTCCTAAACTACAAGATCATGTTTCTGATGTTGTTCTTCTTATTTTTATTCCATCAGTGAGCTGTCTGCAATTTTTAACTAGATGTGTTTCTGTATTTTTTGTCTATAATTTCTTTAATTTTCTTTAAAGGGGAGGGTGCAATTTATTTTCATGACTAGATCTCAGAAGCAAAGTAATTTATTTGGAATTGATGACTGTAAGCATCCAATTTCAGGATGCAATTGTGCACAATTGCGACGTAAGCCCCTATTATGAAATTCATTCAAAAATTGAACTTGGTTATCAATTTTTTGGATTTTAGGGACTAAATTGCAATATTTTTTTAGGATTTGATTGCAAATAAGTTAAATTTTTAGGAGTCTTTTGGTAATTAAAAGTAAAAAAAATCAAAATTAGCATCGGCATTAGACAATGTTGATCGGCATTGCACAATACCGATGCATAAAAGTCCCGTTTTTTTATTTTTCACGTATTTTTTCTTATTTTTTGTCAATTTTTTCAGTGTTTTGATTGGTTGAAAATTTAATTTTTATTGTTAGTTTTATCTGAAAAAGATTTTTGACACATTTAAAACACATAACTTTCAAAAATCAAATCCTTATTGGAGGAGATGAGTCTATTCCTCCAAAGAAGGAAGCCAGTACGTGCAGACTCTTCATTTAAAAGCAGAGTTTGCATACGTGTAGAAAAATTTTTTTTGGGGGGACTCACACAGAAAGAAAAAATGAAGACTCAGATAGAAAGAAAAAATGGAGACTCACACACAAACCCTAGACGCTACTGAGAATGCCTTGTGCACCAAAAACTTGAATTTTTTGTCAAAGCTCTTTTTGATACGGTTCTTTCAACAAGAATGGTCCATCGTTGTTTTTTAAGCCTTTGTCCAAAATCAAACAACAAGTCAAAAATAACGGTGACAATCTTAATCTGAGGGGCTATCTCAAAGTATATGCATAACATTCATTTTTTTTCTTCTCTTCTTTTTTGTGATTTTTATTTTATTTTGTTTTATTTTATTATTCAATTTCATTACCAATCTAATTATTTATGTGTTTTTATTTTGATATGTGAATGTGGATTGAGGAGGATGCTGCTTGTGTTTAAACTGAACAGAAGGTCCATGGAATGCCATGGAAGAACCTTTGTTGTTTCCTAGTAGAATTTAGGGTTTTATCTTTATTTTTATTTTGGTGTTCTGTGTAGTTATTTTAATTCATGGTTGTATAATTGTTAAATTTTAATTTTATATATAGTTTGTAATAGCCCCAGTAGTGGGAATAGTAAAAGATTTAATTTTCTGCATTTAAAATCAATTAGTAATTAGGTTTAATTGGGTAAAATTAATGGTGGCAGTAGCTTAAATTAAGGTTTGCATGTAATTAATCTAGGGTTTCTAGAAAATCACTATAATGTTTGTTTGATCTATTTTTTATGTTTTATTTATTTTGGGTTGTGTTTTTTGGGTTTTTTTTATATTATTTTTAACCTCAAGCCCACGTTTAGGTCTAACCCACTTAATAAATAGGCTTAAAAATGATTTAAGACTTTAAATAATTAAAATCAATTTAGGCCCAATAGGTTAATTAGATTTTAGGCCCACTTAGTTAAATAAAACTTATTTAGACTTAGCTCAACCCATTTAAATTCATTTCTTTTAAAATAAATAGACATAGGCCCATATTTCATTTAAAATAAAATCAAGTTAGATTTAGGCCCACTAAATTAACTTTTGTTTTAAAATTGAATAGACTTAAGCCCATTTTTAGATAAAGTAAAATAAATAGATCTAGGCTCATTAATTAATAAAAAATGTTGGCCCACCTTTAGTCTCTTTCTCACTTGTAAATAAAATGTAAATCTAGCTAACTTTTTAATAAAATTAACATAGTTTAGACTTAGGGACAACACAATCTTGAGTGCATTTTTTATGTGTAATTTTATTGACTAGATGCCTAGGGTTAGATGGATGTCAAATAGGATTTAATAAAATTGCATGTAATTAGAGGATGAAATAATCATTTATAAAATTATTCTAAATGAACACGAGACTAAGAGAAGTTAGTATTCCATATCTAGAATCTCCTGGTTGTGGTGCTAGCTTTTAGGGAATCGAGTACCACCTTTCGATTTGTCCCAGTTATTACCCTAGGTGGCGACTCCTCATCTCCACGCCATGTCTTTGTGATAGTGGTTAGTGTGTTCTTTAAGACCCTTAGCCTAAACAGTGTCGCGGTTGCTAAATTCTTGGATGCGCGCTAAACATCGCCGTTTACAATGACGATGGTAAAGTAGAGAGCCATGGTTATGAGAAAGTGAACTTCGAGTTGGACTGAATATTAATTGATATTCAATCATCCTCTATAGTGAAAATCCAGAATTTGATGCCATGAAGTGTGCCATAAAGAGTTTCACTAAGTTTCTCCTTGAACTCAAAACTCATTCTCATTATGTAGTGCTTTACTTTCGATTTCTTTCCCACAAACAGTGCCACTTGATAACTTCGCATTGATATTTTGCTTGTGGAACCTGCATCGACAAGTAGAATGGGTAAAGGGGCGAGGTTCCCCCATAAACACTCTAAAGATTAGATCAGTATTAGTGTAGGGAAAAAATATAATAAAGCGAATAGGCAAAATAGAATAAAGAATTAAGGATGATTGTTTATATGATGAGGTAATGGAGTGATGCTTGATGATGTGATGATATCGAATGATGAGAATGGGGAGATGAGTGAATATGAGAATGAGAATATGAGAATGACATGAGATGTCATGATATGTATTTATAGGAGAAGGTATTGCTCAAACCTCTTAGGAATATGATTCCTTAGTCTTGTAGGATTGCCTTGTTTAGGAGAGAAGGAGACTTCTTTTGTAGAGTAATCTTCCTAATTGAAATAGACTTCTTTATTAAGCTTTCTTCTTATTCAAGTAATCCTCCTCTTTAGGGGAAATATAACTCTTATTAGAACAGGATACTGATATACGATATCACCCAAATATGTTAATTATCTTATAGCATCATCCTGTATATACATTGGGTACAGGCAGTTTTATAGGATACTCAAATTTTGATGTAAAGAATTCACCTTCTGAGGTTTATCAAACTAAGTGAGGAGGAGAAGTTACATAACATAGGCCTGGCCAGGTAATTTTCTACTTATGCATGTAAACCTATTAGTGACTGTAGAATATCATAATCTTTTAGAATTTTATGTGGCTAACAAATGATGAATCTGTATCACAATGTAGATAGTTATGTACTTAATTATTAATCTTCAGAATCATAACATGGATCTCCATTGGTATCTTAGGGCACTGGAGGATGTGGTCATTCATTTTATTTTATCAACATTTTGCATTTATTTCAGCTTTTGAGAATTTGCTTAAGCAACATGTTAGAAGATATGCTGTTAGAGATGAAGTTTCCTTGGTCTGCCTTTTCTTCTTGATTTTTGCTTAAGAAAATTAACTTTATTGCTTTTAACATACGTGAGCTGAACTTGATATGTGTATGATAACTTTCTTTTCAAAACTCTTGAGCTAGAACCCTGCAAGTGGTCAACAAAGGGCAAGGTGAGAGGTGGGGAGGATCCCCCACAAACCCTCTGATTCCTAAGTCAGAATATAAAAAGAGAATCTATAGAGAGAGCAATAAGAGTGTGAGAGAATATAATGAATGAGAATGAGGAATATGAGGTCCTATTTATAGGAATAGTAATGCACAAACCTGAAAAGGAGTAAGATTCCTATTTGAATAAGAGTCCTAAGCCAATTAGGAGAGTTTTCCTTATTTTTTTAGGAGTCTCCTATTTCAGGAACCTTTTCTTGAGTATCTTTGGGTGTCCTTCCTTTTTGAGTAACCTGTATAGGGAAATAAAGACCTTAACTAAACAGGATTATATATATGTGGGGTATCAAGAGTCTATTCAGATATTCATTTCTGATGTATCCGGGTCTATAAGATGATGGAAAACATCATTGTATCTGCCTAGAGAGAGAGAGTGCTTGAGTAATTGCATCTAATATGGAAGGGTGAGCTGAGGTGGCCAACCTTAGTCACTGGGAAAGATAAAGCTCGATACCGAGAACACCGTTGAAGTGCCAGCTGGACTTAAGTGCACCAAACCTGCAATAAAAAAGGATGTGTAATGGATTAACCCACCAGTATGGAGACAACATGATGAAACCAATCGTCACTGGAGTTTTTATGCTCGGTGCATTAAAAGCACGACCCGAGTGCTAAACCTTAGTACTATAGAAGCGACCTAAGGGTGCCAGCTTTAGTCACTGGACTTAGATGCTCGAGGCTTAGATGCTTAAAGCATGGACGTGAGGCTTACATGCTCAAAATCCTCAGTACTATAGAAGTGACCTGTGGGTGCCAACTTCAGTCACTGGACTTAGATTCTTGGTGCATTAGAAGTGTGACCTAAGTGTATATTCTCGGTGCATTAAAAATGTGGCTAGAGTGCCAAATCCTAGTACTATAGAAGCGACTTGAGGGTGAGAGTTTTCAGTTACTGAACACTTGATGCTGGAGCTTTAGATGCTCAGTATGGAGGGATAGCTGGCAGTGACGTGCACGGGGTTAATAACCACCATGTTGTTTTGATGCCTTTTTTGAAAATTGAATTGCGTAACTGTTGTGTTTGTTCGTGTGTCAGAAGATGAGACATTTCTGCTGCCATAATGATGACTGCTCAATTAATGGGTGTTTTTCATTTCCTAGAATGCCCTTAATGATGTAGGAGAGATCAAAGTATTTATGAGGATAGTAATGGCTTATTCTAGACCATTCTATTGTTCTATAAGTATTTTTACTGCTTGCTATCTTGTCTATTTCTTCTTCCTTATACGTTCTGTCACCAGGCTTCATTTACAGTGAAACTTGTATTTTGTAATCAGGTGAAACTTTTCTCCCTTTGTACATTTCCTTTTTTACTTGTTAGATAAATCCATGGCATCGAGGGAATACGTTAGCTCTGATCTTTTTGTCTCTAGGATAGATGAGGAATTGCTAGGATGGTATCAGAGGCATTTTAGCATCCCTTCTAATTTCATTTTGCATACTGTAGATTAGAAATTTAGACTCACACTGTGATGCTAGATTTTGATAGGCTAGTTATGTACTTTTACTAATTAGAGGGGGGCTTAAAGTTCCCTCTGGACCCCTTTGTGAAGGAGTTCTTAAATAGGTATAACATAGCTCCTAGGCAACTCCACCCAACAGCTACTGGATTCTTATGAGGTTCATATAGTTAATGCATAAAGAGGGTAGAGAGCCAAACCTAGATGTCCTGTGATACCTTTATAGCTTGAATAAGAAAAAGGGGGAGTTGATGTTCTCTCTGTTGGCTATCCCCAATTAGAGCCTTTTCGTGAAACTCCCCGACTTACATAATAAGTGGAGACATAAATTCTTTATTCTCGAGTATCCTTTAAACTTTATGAATGTCCAACAGATTTGGTCGGATGAGTGCCAAAAGGTGAAACGTCCTTCGAGGTTATCCGGCCAAGATATAGAGATGGTCTTGAAACTTCACCTTCAGGGCCTAGCTGATGCCTGGTCTGTGGAAGATATATCCCGAAGATATTTATGAAGAGTTTACCCTAATCATGTGCAGCCCACTGGTATGTTTTAATCACTGAAAGGTATCTCTCTGAATTTTGTATTTACCTTTTTATTTGTAGATGGTTGACTTTTTTGCATTTGTGAACGGGATTCAGCTCATAGTTTATGAGCTAGAGGTGCAAGAAGAAGCTCAAATCTCCTCCCCATCGCCTGAGCCTATAGCGCTAGTAGTCCTAGATGAAGTCATCATTAGTTTAAAGGGGAAATCTATAGCCAGGTCCTCTCATAATGACAAGGAAGGGAGGTGGAAAAGACAGCTCCTAGATAGAGACTCGGATGCTGAGGAACTTGATGAGGAGATATTTATCTAGTGTCCAAGGCTCTTTGGGTGTTCAGACTTGAAGACTTGTATTCTAAATAAGATGAAACCTCTAAGTCTCTCGAATGCCCAGGTTAGAGATCAGTATACAAAGTCTTTAAGGCTGCCAACTGATATGCAGCATTGGACAGAGGAGGGCCATGAGGAGCTGTATAGCTCTATGATCAGGCATTCGCTAGAGGTAAGTGTTCAATATTGTTTGATCTTTTGTGTTTCGGGTTTCAAGGAAATGACACAAGCTCTCTTTTCTCAAATGGCTCAGGCCTTGTTGTTGGTGAAGGATGAATATTTCTTTCAAAAAAGCCGATATAGCCTGAAGAAGATGAAGGTGGGGACCATAGCGATCAACTTCCAAAAGAAGTTGGAAAAGGCAAAGATGATGCTGGAACTTTGCCAAACTAAATATGCAGAGGGAAAGTCTGAGGCAAAGGTGAGCTAGAAGAAGGTGGCTAAGTTGGAGCATAATCAATCTCAGCTGACTAGGAGGATCAAGGAGCAAGACTCCCTGATTATCGACCTAGAGAGGAAGCGGGGCGAGGCCGAGAAATCTCAGGAAGATGACAAGTTTCTTAAGGCTTATAGGTCCGAGTTTCGGAGAGTCCTACTTTCCCATAATCTAAATTTGGACTTGACGGACCTGGACAAGATAACGCCGGCTAACCTGTCTAGGATTGCTTTCGAAGAGGATTCCTAGAGCAGGGCCTCTTCCCTTCGTGTGAAGAAAGCTACCAAATCAATTAAGGAATTATCTTCTAAGCCTCCTTAATTAATCAGTGTTGCTCCTCCCTCTGTGTCTAAGTTTGAGCCATCCGATGCTCAATTGTTAGACTAAAGATTGATTTTTTTGACTTTATAATATAATTTTTTTCATCAATGAATGAGAATACTTTATTTAATAGTATTTTGAGTACATCTATTGGTAATATTTTTGAAGATAATTTAAGTTCCAATATCATTATAATTCCTTCCCTTGTCTGTCTCTTATTTTGTATGCCCTTTTAGATGTTCACTCTGTAATCTGATAGGGACCTTCCCAGTTAGGTCCAAGTTTGTTGGTACTAGAGTTGCCTCTACCAATGTCTGCCCTTCTGAGCACCTAATCTCCTATTTTATACTATCTTGGTTAGATACATCAGAGATGATACTGAACTATCTTGCGCCTGTGTGCCTTTGCCACAACAGACACCCATTCTCTTTTTTCTTCTAGTATATCTAGGAAAATCTGGGTGTTAATGCTATTGGTATCCTGATCTAATTCTTTGTTGACCCTATAGCTTGGAAATCCAAATTCTACTAGTATTACTGCATCCATATCATAGGTTAGTCTGAATGTGGTTTCTTCTATGGATGATCTGGGCGTATTTTTGTAAGCCCGGATGACATTGTTAAGTTCTTCAACCCAATCTCCCTTCTTTTTGTTGAACCTCTACTTTAATCCTTGCATGATATTCCTATTGGTGACCTCCATTTTCCAGTTTGTCTACGAGTGAGCTACTGAGGTAAAACAAAGCTTTATTCTAAGGTCGGAGCAAAACTTTCTAAATTTCTCATTATTAAACTGTTTTCCATTATCTATGATTAAAGTATGCGGTATTTTAAACTTGCAGATGATTTCTCTCTAAAAAAAGTGTTGAATCTGGGCCTCTGTGATGGTCGGTACAGCTTCCACTTCTACCCAATTATTGAAATGATCCATGGCCATAATTATAAATTTTTTTATGATGTTGAGGCCGAGAAAGGACCTAGGATGTCCATTCCCCATATAACAAAGGGCCAAGGGCTACCAATAGGATGTTAAGGGTTGGAAGGCTTGTGATTAAGGCAGGCAAACTGCTAGCACTTATGACATTCTTAGGTTAGCTTCTGAGCATCTTAGGACATAGTGGGCCAGTAGTATTTTTGTAATAATGCCTTCCTAGTTAATGTGTATTGAGATTCATGTGCTCCATAAATCCCTTTGTGGATGTCCCTGATACATAATTCCCTTATTTTGGGGACACACATTTAGACTATGGGTATAAGACAAATCTTCTATAGAGTTCTCCGTGATGAATAGAGTAATGGGTCGCCTTTATCTTCAACTTTCGAGCTTTTAATTTATCTTATGGAAGTGTCCCATTTTCTAGGTATTGGACGATCGGTTTCATCCATTCTTGGATTTCTCGTACATCCATGATTTTTGAATCCTCAGTGTTGGGTTTTGTCAATGCTTCGATGAGCTCTATTTCTCTGAACACTTGATTGTCTTCAGTCACTGACTTGGCCAATAGGTCAACCTTAGAGTTTTCATTTTTGGGGATCTGGACTATTTCCTACTGTCCCCCATTTTGCTCGATCTTCTTCAGGAGCTATATGAGTTTTCCAATGTATATGGCAATGCTTGGATCTTTAATTTGGAATGTTCCTTTGACTTGGTTTATTACCAATTGAGAGTTTGAGTGTATCATAAGATGCTTAGCCTTAACTTTTGTAGCCAACTTCAAGCCCATGATGAGAGCCTTATATTCCACAGCATTGTTGGTTGTGTTATACCCTATTCAAATTGCATAGCTAATATGAACTTTGTGTAGTCCTTTAAGGATAATCCCGACACTGGATCCTTGGGTGGAAGAAGCTTTGTCGACATAAAGCTTCCATTCTGGTGCTTTGGATATGGCGAGATCTTCTAGTGTCATTTCTTATACAAAGTCTGCTAATGCTTGAGCCTTTACTTGCTGCTAGGACTCATAGTCGATGTCGAATTCTTTAAGCTGGATCTTACAATAATGGGATGAGCTTGGAATTAGTGTTTGAGCTTTTGGGATGCGTGGATGATCGCCATGGCCAATTTAACTAGTGTTGGGTATCGAATCTCATATCCTCAAAGTACTTTGCTAATTTAATATACCAAACTTTGCTGGCTCTCTTCATCTTTTACTAGTATTGAAGCTATAGATTCTTAACCCATTGAGAGGTATAAGTATAGTGTTTCCTCTAGGACTAGCTTGCTGAGCAGAGCTGGTGAGGATATAAATTTTTTAATATCTTTAAAGGTTGCTTGGTAGTCTTCAGTCCAGACAAATTTCTTTGAATTTTTCAAAGCTTGAAATAGTGCTAGGCATCGTTTGGCTGAGCAAGACATGAAATGCCCCAAAGCCGTGATTCTACCACTTAATTTTTGTAGCTTATAGATAGTCTTCAGAGCTTTCATGATGAGAATGATCTATATCTTTTTTGGGTTAGCTTCAATACCTCTGTAGGATATTATGAACCCCAAGAACTTTCCTACCTTGACTCCAAAGGTGCACTTTTTTTGATTCAACTTGATTTGGGATTGGTTCAGTAATTGGAGGATTTAATCAAGGTCCGTAGGGTGTTGCCCTGCATGCTTGCTTTTGATAATAATGTCGTCCATGTATACTTTCACATTTCTCCCGATCTGGTCCCGGAGCACATGGTTCATCATCTTCTGATAGGTTACTTCGACATTCTTTAATCAGAAGGGCAACACTTTATAGCGTAAACACATTCATGTGTGATGAAATATGTTTTCTCTTGGTCTTTTTCCTTCATCGGCATCTAGTGATATCCTTGTGCTGCATCTATAAAACTATACAGACTGTGGCCGACAGTGGAGTCTACTAGTTGGTCAATTGTTGGCAATGGGTAGCTATCCTTGGGGCATGCTCGGTTAAGGTCAGTATAATCCACACACATTCTATATTTTCCATTCAATTTCTTTTCTAGCACCATGTTGGCTACCCATTCTGGGTGGGTAACTTCTTTGATGAATCCGGCTTCTAGCAACTTCTTTATTTCTTCAGCGATTATCTTCTACCTCTTGTATGTGAAAGTTCTCTTCTTTTGAATCATCGACTTTGCCTTTGGTCTAATGTTTAAGCTATACGAGGCAATCTGAGGATCCACCCCAGTAATCTCGAATGCCCGAGAGGCAAAAACTCTTGAGTGCTTAGTGAGGACTTCACTTATTCCTTGCTTAGTTTCACAGTCAAGCTCATTGTCGATCTTTATCATTTTCCTGTCAGTAATTTGTAATGTCTGAATATCATCAATTGGTTCAAGTTTGCCCCCTGTTTTTCTATCTCTCAAGTTTTTAGGGGGAATACTTCTGTTTGAGGTTTGATGGCCATCTGGTAGCACTGTCTAGCCATGTGGTGATCTTCATAAATTGTAAAAGTTCTACCTTTGATTGGGATCTTCATGGTCAGGTGTCGGATCCTTGTGACTGCATCAGTTTTGTAAAGCATTGGCCATCCTATAATACCGTTGTATGGCAATGGGAGATTCACTACATTGAACTGAGCTTTGATGACTTTCATTTCTTTAATATCCCAATTTCCAAATTCCAAACTTAGCTCTATAATTCCCATCGGCTGTATGGTTCCTCTGCATAAGCTTGTAATGGGATTTTGGATAGCCTTTATATTAGTGACAAAGCCTCCCATTACTTTGTAAGCATTCCAAGACAATACGTTGATGGAGCTTCTATCATCGACCAGTAACCTTAATACCAGATAATTGTTAATGTATACGCTTATCACCAGGGTGTCATTGTAGGGGTGTCGAATATAGTCCCCATCTTCTGAATCAAACATGATTATTTATTTCTTTTTTAGGGCAAGTCCTTTTTCTCTACGGCTCCTTTTAGGTCTTTTCTTGGCTTTCTCTCCTCTGATAATCATGTTGATAATGCTGGCTAGTTCATTTCGGGCCTTCTTTAGTTCTGGCCTATCTCGCCCTTGCACATTAGGATTCTTGGTTCCTCTAGATGTGTCAGTAAAGTTATTGAGTTTTCCATTTTATACTAGTCTTTTTATGGCATTCTTCAGTTCTCTACAGGCCTCGATGTCATGCCTGTACTCCTAGTGATATTGGCAATAGTGCCCTCTATCTTGTGTGGCTCTTCGATTTGGGGTTATTCTTCTGGCCAGGGTAATTCCCATGCCATTCTGTCTAACCCATATGAGGATTCTGGATCTAGAAGTATTTAAAGGTGTGTATCGTTCGGCTTCCTTTTCAAACCTTTCCACTGGGTTTCTAAAATTTATTTATGGAAAGCTTACCCTTTTAGGTCTTGGTCTTTCTTCTTTAGCTGGTGCTTTCTCTTTATCCCTTTACATCCTTCTATCTTCATCCATTACATCATTTTGACCATCATGACCATCACCTCCGTGAAAGTGCCAAGTTCTTTTATTATTGTCTTGTCTTTAAGTTTTCTGAGTCAGGTGCCATTCTTGATGGCTTTAATAGCAACTTCGTCTACAAGATTTTTGATTTGCATGGCCACTTTGTTGAACTGATCTAAGTAGCTTTGTAGTAATTCATCAACCTCTTATCGACACATTCGGAGGTCATTGATGTTTTTGGCCAGGGGAATGTTGATGACGAACCTAGTTTAGAATTTCTCTGCTAGGTCTTCGAAAGAGGTGATGGAGTTTTTAGGAAGCCAGTGAAACCATTTTTGAGCATTCTTTATGAGCGTGCTTTGGAAAACCCTGCACATGATTCCATCATTCACGTTCTAGCGCAACATTCTTGTTTTAAATGAGGATATTTGGTTAACGGGATCTTCGGTTCTATCATATTGATCTAGTTGCGGCATTCTAAATTTAGTTTGGATCTTTATATGGATTATCCTTCTTATAAAGGGCGTTCTTCCTTCTATAACGTATTCATCTTCCTTCCTCGATCTTGTGCGGGCTTTGTGTATAACCTCTTCAACCTTTTGGGTCAATTTTAAGTCTTCAGGAGCTAGAACCGTTGAGCTAGATTCCCCTTCTGGAACTTTATACTTCCCTTTGCTTCCTCCGAGTAACTTTGGAGATGTGGTGTTGTTTTTTGTGTGAGCTGATCTAGGGTTGCCACTTTGAATCAAGGTATTCAATTGTTGTTGCATCAAGGCTATCTGAGCTTGGATGTTTTGTATCATTGCTTCTTTATTTATTGGGGTGAGGTTGAGTGTTTCGGTTACAGTGTTTAGGTTAGGTGTAGTTATGGCTAGTGTATCTGTTAGATTTGGAAAAGGTATGAAAGGTATAGGTTAGTGATGATGTTGCAAAGGAGTATAATATGGGAAGTCAATGCCAAGAGCTGGCCATCCTTAGGTGTTTCCACGGGAACGTGTACACCGCTAGATGAAGGTCCGACATACTGGAAATAGGTTGGAGGTACTATAGTTGGGAGAGGTGCTGACAGATTGATTGGAGGAATGGGGGTGGAGAGGTTGATGTGAGTGTTAGGAGTCGAGATTGGCGACAAGCTAGAAGTTATAGTGTTAATGTTTTAATTTGGCAGATGCACAAATGGTATTTACGCAAGAGTTCCCACAGACAGCGCCACTTGATAACTTGCTTTTCGGAACTCTTGAGCTGGAACCCTGCAGGTGGTCAACAAAGGGCAAGGTGAGAGATGAGGAGCATCTCCATAGATCCTCCGATTCCTAAGTCAGAATATAAAGAGAGAACAATGAGCGTGTGAGAGAATAGAATGAATGAGAATGAGAAATATGAGATCTTATTTATAAGGATAATGATGTTTAAACCTAAAAAGAGTAAGATTTCTTTTTGAATAAGAGTTTTAAGCCACTTAAGAGAGTTTTCCTTCTTTTTTTAGGAGTCTCCTATTTGAGAAATTTTTTCCTAAATATTTTTGGACGTTCTTTCTTTCTAAGTAACCTGTATAGAAAAATAAAGATTTTAATTAAATTAGAATATATATATGTGGGGTATTAGTGTGTGTTAATGCAAGATGATGACATCAAGAATGTGATTCAAGATGCCAGCTTTGATGCAGAGATTCTTAATGAACCAAGTACATTAAAAACAAAGTCCAATGCGACACTTTTGGGCCAGTTCACTATGGTGGCATGACATGTGTTGCCTATGTGAACTCGGTTGAAGGTATTTTGAAAGATCTTGCATGTGTAAAAAGGGCAATAGTGGCCTTGGCTACATCTTTAGGGGAAGTTGAGTATGATCTTGCTGTAATTAGTAAAGATAATATAGTAAATGCAATCAACATGATAAAAATTATACTGGGAGTTGTTCGGATATTCAATGAGATAGACGTACAGCTTTTGGAAGGAATACTTAGCACACTAAGAGGGGGGGTGTACGCCAATTTCGTTACAACCGAATGTCCAGTGAGCTAGAAATTGACTTTGATCCTGAAGATGTTGGGTCAAGGTTGTTAGTTGACGGGACTGACAAAGGATGTTTCAATTATTAAAAAAAATAATTTTTGGTAATCCAGGTCAAAATGTAGAATGTAAACATTTTCATGTTAAACAATGAGCTTATTCCTTTGGTAATATAACTGCCATAAGCCATCATTCTTATTCTTTTCAATTCTCTTTTCTCTTTTTATTTTTATACTTATTTTCTTTTTGTTATGTCTGGTAGTTATTCAAGCAAATTTTCCTGGCGAAAAGATTCAGAATCTTGCACCGTTGGCTACAAATAATATCCTAATTCTTGGGCAAGGCAATCTATGTCTTCCTTCAGTCTCTAGCATAGTAGGATGAAAAAGTCAACTACTATTTTTGCCTAAGATACATGTGCTAGGACTATGGAGAGGGGAAAAAAAAATACAAACGTTAGTTTTGCTTTGTGGCATACAATTGCTAACCTTGCACAAAGTTGCCTGCATCGTTACAAAAATATTGAAGTATTTTTGGCAGTTGTCTGTTGCCGCACATTGCAGTTTTTGGTTGTGTCGAAGTATTTAAATGCATTGGTAAATATAGAAAAATTTATAAAATATAATTTTTAGTTTTGTGCTTTACTAATCTAAGTTTTGCAGAAAAACATTTATGCGTCATATCAAATGATTATTACAATTTAAAAAGGATTACTGGATCAATGCTCTCATACATGGAGTTATTATTTATTGATTTATTATTTTTACCCATCTCACAAAAAAAAAGTTGCATTTGTGGGCATAATCAAAAAAAAAAAAAAAAAGAATTTCTTTGAGGTCCCTTATTTGTGGGGATTTCTCTCTCCACCTTCGGGGGTGCCTTCAATGGGTCTGGCTGTTGTGACTAATGCAAAGAGGAAAGAAAGTTTACTCAAACAAAAGAGACCAATAGGTTCTATCGACGTATGAGGATGCAGAAGCGACTTTCAACCAAGATGTATCGAGAAATGTTGGAAAGGATATATATAGGTCAAGAATTTTTTAGGCTTGCTATGTTAATTTTTTTTAATTATGCGACTTTTAATTATAAAGATGGTGAAGTTTTCAATTTTTTTTATGTACTCCAATTGAATTCAGTTGGAGGTTAAATGTTTCAAATATGCTTAAATGTTTATTTCATTTTTTAATTTTAATTTTATAATAATATTTCTTATTTATGTAAACCTATCATGTGTATATGTATGTATATATATGTTTCTACAATTAATTTATTATTCTAAAATATTATAAGATTTATTAAAAATTTATAAAAAAAATTAAA
This sequence comes from Mallotus nudiflorus, assembly GCA_947683625.1. Classification (NCBI taxonomy): domain Eukaryota; kingdom Viridiplantae; phylum Streptophyta; class Magnoliopsida; order Malpighiales; family Euphorbiaceae; genus Mallotus; species Mallotus nudiflorus. Next base: position 3,923,522 of record CANTUR010000276.1, on the reverse strand, counting down.
TCACAACCCGTGCATCGCATGTGCCTATGAAAGTGAGGATGTTCCAGAATAATTCCTTTCAACATATGAAATTTAATAATTACTTTCAATAAAATTATTGCTAAATAATTATCTACATCAAATATATTTATTCCCATTAAAAAAAATAACAAATATCAACATCTTATTATGTTTTTATTAAATTCAAAATGTAATTAATTTAAACATATTATTAAATATAACTTTATTTTATATATTAAAATAACATATTTTTAATAAAAAATAACCTTCCACGCATTGCGTGGACTCACACTAATTCTTATACAAAATTAAGTGGGATTTTGAACCAAGTAGATGTAATATATGATTGGAGCATCAACGTTGCTGAAAATATATATTCTTTAGCTCAGAAATTTTGGCATCTTTCTCATAGTTAGAGAGATGTGCATTTTATCGATCTGTTCTAAATTATTTTTTAATTGAATTGAATTTATAAATTGAACAATTAAAATTCTAAAATAAATATTAAACTAGCTGAACTAAATTGAATTATTTTATAAATATTAATTATTTTAATATTTTTATGAAATTATTATAATATTTAAAATTAAAAATAAAAATATATGAAATTTCAATTTATTCGATTAATCGGATTTTAAATATAACGGAACCGAATTGACTTCAGTTAATAATTTAGAAAGGTAGCTTGTCTTAAAGGAAGCGGTTAGACAGTACATGGGGCGATGCGGAGGAATGGGGCGATGCTGATAAGTGCATACTGGGACGGCAATGGGGTGACGCTAAATCGCCTACCAAAAATTTCTGATCTCATCGTATCAAAATTTCTACTAATTTTGAAAAGACTCACCTATTGGTCAATCTTAAAGCTATCGGTCTAATTGCTTGTTGATATTTGTAAGGACTTATTATTATTATTATTATTATTATTATTTCTTTGAGTTCTTCCAAAGTCAGGGACTCAGGGTATGTGCAGTGATGTGATGAAGAAAAATAATAATTGATATTGCCATTCGTTACACCATAAAAAATAATAATAATTTTAGTTTTTATGCACTAGTTAAAATATGAATAAATGTATAAATAATGTATGAACTTTTTCACTTTTTTTTGGTGTTTGGACAAATTTTTTTTTTAATTAAGTATTTGAACCTGTAAAAAATTCTAAGATTATATTTTTAACAGGTTTTGTAGGTCAAAATGTTTATGTGTCTTATTTTAAATAATTAATGGACTTAAATACTATTATATGTCATTTATACATATAATTTTAGGAGTATATTTATTAGTTTTATAATATATTTTTATCAATTTATTTAATTGTTATTAATTTTACTTGCATTTAGCATAATATTATTTAATTTGCATTTTAAAGAATATATTTGCATGTTTATTTAATAATTAAGTGCATTATAGTATCTAATTAAATTATTTGTTGTAGTTTTATGAACTGTAGTGCATGACCATGTTTAGAACCTGTGTTTGAAAAGTCTGCGTACAAAGGCTAGCACACAACTGTATGCTCATCAAGAATCCTCCATACTTCACCACACGACTGTGCAAGGTGTGCACAAACATGATTAAAGCCAAGCCCAATGAAGAAGCTATGCACACCCCACCACACGGTCATGTATCAAGTCGTGCACAAATTTGGAATAGTGCACACCCGTGCATATGGCCATGCGCTAGGGTGTGCACACAAAATTAACTTACACACCCTAGTGCACACCCATGTGCATGGCTATGCACTAGGGTGTGCACTTATGAAAAATCTTCCTCTTTCATTCAGGATTATGGATTTAGAAGATTTCAAAATTGGAAGATTACATAATGAGAATATTCTAGAATTGGAAGTTCTAGGGGCAACAAAAGGCTATAAAAAGAGGATCAATTCATCAATTCAAGAAGGGGGGGGGGGATTCATTCAAAATTAGTATTCAGAGGTATTTTGAGCAGAGGAGAAACAAAGTTTCAAGTCAATCACGTTCTTATGTTTGGAATACCTTTGATTATGATTATTTCCATCATGTGTAACTAATTTACTTAGGGTTTGGATTCGTGTATATAATATCCCGAGTTTTTAAATATTTTTAAATTGCATCGGGATATGCAGTGTTAATAATTTTGTATATATTTATGATATTTTTATGAGTTTGATATTTATTAATGCTAATTTTAATTATTTTATATTATTTTAAGTTCTTTACGTAAAATTTTTTCGGGAATGTTATTTTTGGGGAAATTAACATGTAAATAATTTAATATTAATTATTTTAACTAGTTTTACAAATTTTCATGAATTCATATATAATTTTAAAGTGTTAAATAAAATGTATATATGTATATTTATTTAAAGTAAATTAGGGTTTAATTAATTAAATTAATTTTTATTATTTAGTTTTAAAATTAATTAAATTAATTATAAGTGTATAATTATTAAAATATGTGTGTAGTGTATATTTAATGTGTGTGAGATTTTATATTATTATAATATATAGTGTTGACATATGTATATACATATATACATAATTTTTAATCAAAAAATTAAAAGTTTGCCAAAATTACAAAAATGCCATCGTCTTCACCCTCTTCCCTCCCGATCGCCATTCCACCATTTTCGGACATTTCAAGCTGATTTTCTTGCCGTCGGTGAGCCTCTCAGCCTTCCTCCTCCACCTCCAGCCTTTCCCGATGTCAGAAGCTTCCTATTCCAGTGTGTTTTGGCCGAAAAAGCCAAGAGAAGCCGAAACTCGACCAAACTCCGATCGACGTGATTCCGGCCACCAAACTCGACGCCACCAGTCTCTATCTTCTCCTTTAGCTCTGGTGAGTGTGATTCCAAGCTTTTTTTCACTTAAAATGATCTAGATTTTCCTAGGTTTCAATTTCTTCATTTCGGCCTATTAGGGTTTCCGAATTTTTTTAGCTTCAATTTGATTGATTCATGAAAAATACCTTCACAAAATTTTATCCCTGTAGCTTAATCTACATGTGGTAATTTTTGTAGAATTTTTGGAATTTATTTTGATTTTTGGGTATTTTTGATTATTTTATTATTATTTTCTAATTTTCGAAAATTAATTAATTAAATTATGAAATTGTGTTTTATGGTGATTATAGGTGTTGAAATGTATTTTAGAAATTTATTGGTAATTTTAGTGAATTTTGTATATTTATTTTGGAATTTATTAAGTTTATGTAATTTTGAAAAATAGGATTAATTACGTGTTTAATTGAAATTAATTGGTTAATTGAGTATATTTATTGATATTATTGAGTTATATGTTGAGAAAATTAATTTTTAGTAATTATATTATTTTTGGTGAATTTTTGAATAATTTTAGTAAAGTTATATATATAGGGGTATTTTGGTAATTTAACACTAAATTGGTTAAAAATGTAATTAAATTGGTTTTAATAGTTATTTAGGATATAAAAATAATTTCTACAAATTATTTAGTATTTTTAACTAATTAAAACTATTTTTCGTGAATTAATTTCAAATTATATATATAATATACGATTTTTCTAAATAAATGAGTTTTTATCTGTTTTTAATGTGTTTTAGGGTTAATTATGTAATTTGGATTTATAAAATGTGTTTTTATTATAAAAGGGCATTTTCGGTATTTTTATAATTATTCTGTGAATTGTGGACCTCGATCGGTAAATTGTAGTTTGGAGTCCGACCGAGGGATTATGGTTGTGAATTATGTGTTTATTCTTGAAATGTATTTCTTTGTAGGACCGGCTCTACTCTTTGAGTAAAGAGATGTCTGTTTTACAGGGAAGGTTCTATCGGATTTTTCATAGAATTCTCGTAAAACGTGATGTCCAGTCGAATTTCTATTCTAATTCTGTGTCTATTATTCTAGATCGAGTCTCTAGGATTTTTGTTAGATTTATTCTAATTTTTTGTTGTTGTTTGTTTGTTTAGTTGCGCCGAGAACGAGGCCTAGTGGACCCAGCTCGTTGGACCCATCTCGTGGAGTGTAATAAACAGTGAGTTGTTATTTTATATATATATGTTTTAGGGTGCATGTTTTAGAAATTTATAGTTTATTTTGATAAAATATGCATAAATGATTTAATTATTGCTTAGGTTTACTTTTGGTATATTTTTGGTATTTTTTATATATTTTAAATTATATGCATGTTTTATTAAACATTTATACTTAAAATGGTTTTAAATATATTTCTAATTTATTTTACAATTATATTGGATTTATTTGACGTCTATATACTCGAAATACCTGGTTTACTTTTGGTATATTTCTAGTATATATATGGTTTATGTTGCTATTTTATTGAAATTCATGCATCATTTATTTTATGAATGTATGTTTTATATTTAAAATGAAGGATATCAATAGAATGTGCTACGTAGTGGGCAGCACTAGGACCGAGTACGTACTGGTATGCTGATAGCATTTAGGCTATGTTACTAACCTATTTATGGATTATTGATCGGATTGATTTGATTTGATGTGTGAGATATTATTTGGGAGTGTGATTGTTGGAGCTCGGTTGACCAAGTGTCTTGAGGCAAATCACACTGACAGTCAGACTACTGGAGCTCGGTTGACTTAGTGTCTCGGGCCAGTCTACTGTCCAAATGGAAAAAGTGAACTTATTTGGAATAAGTGAGCCAGTATGGCTAGAGTGTTATCTAACACTGTTTTGAGGTTGCGATTTTCTAGGGTTCTATTTGATCCTTCATAAAAAGTGATTTTCATAAAATATATAAAATGATTTTGTTGCATATGTGTGTATTTGCCTGTATATATTTATTATATATATTATTGACTGTGTGCATTGTCATTTAGTATGTATGTATATAGATTATAACAATTCACTCAGTGAGGTCTGACTCCCCTCCGTTGACTATTTTTCTGGAGAGTCATCGTTTTCAGACCTCAGTAGCAGACCCTTACGCCAGATTTCTTCCACCCCGGCTTCATTATGTAAACTGCTTATCTAAGCCTTATTTTATAATCTAGACACTGCAGTAGTTGTAAACAGTTGTGGAGTTTATGTATTATATTTGTGTGAGTTATGTACTTTAAATATTTGAACTAGATTGTATTAAAGGAATATTTATATATATAAGATGAGGATGTTATATTTAATTTCATTTGGTGGATCATTATTTTAATATTTATGATTTTATTTCCGTTGCACAATAATTTAATTATATTATTATTATTATTGCATGTTTTATTTTATTTTAAAGCTTGCTACGGGTTCCGAATTCGAAAGAATTCCCGTTCCTTAGCGCCGGTTATGGCCCTTGTTTTGGGTCGTGATAGTGTAGCTAGACTACTACTTATTTGGATTTTTATGTTTTAATTCAATAAGTTAATATTCAGTCAATTTTACAGATTGTTTTATATGTTCTTGTATTTGATTTTAGGCCTGATTAAATGTATGCTTTTAGGTAGATTAATAGAAAAAAAAGTTGCATGATCTATTAGCACATAGGCTTATGAAACTTAGGAACCTCGATCACAAAAGTAGACGAATCTTTTGGGGAGTATTAAATTGCTAAGGAACTTAATGAGTTTTAATTAACTTACTTGACCATGAAAATAGGCAGCAAGTAGTTTTGAAATGCTTGAATGATCTCAAAAGAGACTTTAAGTAATTTGAGTAATTTACCATTAATTGTATTAACAAGTTGAATTAAGATTAAATCCTGTAATTCAAGTAAGTATCTAGTGAAGCAAATCCAGACTCTATCTTTTGATTATTGAATTTTTATTTTAGATTTAGCATTTATCTTTATTAGTTGATATAGTTTTCCATTTCAATTAAACCTATTATGTTAGCTTATGGAGATAAATTACGACTAGTACTTGGTATCAATCTCCTCATGGGAATGATACTAGATATTCGAACTTTACTATTTGTTATGAATCATGCACTTATGGAAATTGCCTAATAATTTTTTGGAGCCGTTGCCGGAGAGATCGACAATACTAATATTAGCACACTTTTTATTTTTGCTAAACTAACATTTTTTTATTTTATTTATTTTTCTTACTTTTTCTTTTCAGGTATTTGATTCTTGTTTATGCAGACAAGATCAAAGCATCTTGAACTAGAGAAAGTAAATCCAAAAATCGAAAAGGCTTGTAAAAAGAATCGGAAGGAGAAACAAGAAAAAGATAAAAGAATGGCTAACCAAGCAGTAAGAGCTTTAAAAGAATATGGGGTCCAAGTCTTACAGGAAGCCAAAACTGTATTGTGAAGCCAACTATCGAAGCCAACACCTTCAAAATCAAACCTGCATACATCCAAATGGTTTCACAATATCAATTCAATGGATTACCATCAGAAGATCTTGATGGTCATTTAACTTCTTTCCTTAACATTTATGACACTTTCAAGATTAATGGAGTGAGCATGGATGCTATTTGCCTCAGGTTGTTTCCCTTCTTATTAAGGGACAAGGTGAAATTATGGTTAGGATCATTGGCACCAAACTCTATCACCTAATGGGATAAAATTTCTAAGGCCTTTTTTACCAAGTATTATCCACCAGGAAAGATTGCCAAATATTGCCAAGACCTCGTAGGGTTTAGGCAACAACTTGGATAATCTTTCTATAAAGCTTAGGAGGATTTAAAGACCTACAAAGACATTTCCCTCATCATGGCATTCCAAATTGGCTCTTTATGCAAACATTCTACCAAGGACTGTAAAATCTTTTCAAACCACCATAAATGCTACTGCATAAGTCTCTTTTATGTGTAAAACACCAGATGATACATATGCACTCTTAGAGAAGATAGCATCTAATAATTATCAATAGCATGGAGGAGAGCAAAATCAGCTTAGGAAAGCAATAGGAGTGTATGAGGTTAATAGTTTGAGCATGGTAAATGCTAAGTGGATTCCCTCATAAAACAGTTGCGAAAGCTCAATTTTTCAGGTTATCCATCATAGGTGCTATCTTGTGAAGCATATAGAGGTGGACATTCCACCACAACATGTTAATAAGGTAACATTTTCTGTCAAGGTTATTCCATTGAGCAATTAAATGCTTTGAATGACTTTAATGACATACCTCAAGGGAATCCATACTCCAATACCTACAATCCTGGATGGAGAAACCATGCAAATTTCTCATGGTCAAATCAAAGAGGGAATTCAAACTCAAATGCAAATCAAGAGCATAAAGCACCATCAGGTTTTCAGCAAAAAAGCATTTACCCTCAACTCGAACCCAAGTCCAATCTTGAGATGATGATGGAAAACTTCATCCAATCTCAAAGTAAGATAAATCAAATACTTTAAGAATGTTTTAAGCAACATGAAGAGAATTTCAAGTGGATAGATGCAAGGTTGGAACAATTCACCTGACACAACAAGATGTTATAACACCAAATAGCATCACAAGCAAGCTCTTCCAATTTTTGACAAATGGGAAAATTTCTTAGTCAACCTGAAAACCCAAGAGAGCATATGAATGCAATAACTTTACAAAGTGGGAAGTAATTGCCTGAAGTTGAGCACAAGATTAAAGAATCAAAGGTTGAGTAAGATCAATTACCAAAAGAATGAGAGAAGCCAAAGAGTAATGAGTTAAATCAAGAGCCTAAGACGTCAAAGACACATTGTTTACCTTTCCCTTAAAGGATGGGTAATGGAGCACTTAACAAGTAATTTCAAAAGGTTTTAAAGGTGTTTAAACAGTTAAATATCACCATTCCCTTCTTCGAGGCAGTCACCCAAATGCCTTAAAGACATCATTACTAATGAGAGAAAGTGGGAGGACCATGAGACTATACCAATGAATGAAGAATGCAGTGTTGTGATTAGATATAAGGTCCCTCTAAAACTTAAAGATCCAGGGAGTATCTCTATACCTTATGTTATTAGAAAATTAGCTATTGTTAAAGCTCTTTGTGATTTAGGAGATAGTGTGAATTTAATGCCTCTATCTTTATGCAGGAAATTAAGCATAGAAGATCCTAAGCCTACCAATATTTCATTATAACTTGCAAATAGATCTTTTATATATCCCATGGGCATATTAGAGGATATTCTAGTAAAAGTGGGATAGTTTTACATCCCATGTGATTTTGTAATTTTCGAAATGGAAAAAGTCTCTCATATTCCTATTATTTTAGGACATCCTTTCTTGGCTACAGTTGGAGCTATCATTGATGTAAAAAGAGGAAAAATAACACTTGAAGTTGGGGAAGAGAAGGTTAAGTTTGATGTGTTCAGAAAGGCATAATAATCCCCATCAATGACTTATTATTTTTGGGTGGATGTAGTTGAGGTTTATAGTAAAGATGTTCTTCCACAAGTTCCTAAGGAGACACTTAAAACCTACCTCATTCATGAATCCAAGGAGGTGAAAGCAGTAAAAAAAGGTTAAGAAGAAACAGGGGCCTCTAAAGAAGGATGCTAAAGAGTGGCAAATAAAAAGTTCTATGAAAGATATGAGTTTTAAGACTTTTTCACCTTCTTTTTTAATGCCAAATAAGCGAGCTTCAATGGGAAAGAATTATTTTTTAATTAATCCTTCCTAATGATTAAAGGGGAATTTAGTCAAGCTAATGACTATAAACAAGCGCTTAATGGGAGGTAACCCATTCAACTTTAATTTATTTCAATATTTCATTTTTATTTTTTTTCTTACAGCTTAATTTTGGAAAACTACAGAGGTGGATGTGTGCCACGACCCAAAACAGGGGTCATGACCTGTGCTAGGGAACGAGAATTCTTTTGAATCCAGAACCCGTAGCAAGCCTTAAAATAAACAAAACATGCAATAATAATAATAATAACATAAATAAAATATTTTACAGTGGAAATAAAATCATAAATAAAAATAAAATAATAATCCATCAATGGAATTAGATGAACATCATCATCTCATATATATAAATAATCTTTTAATACAAATTCAAGTTCAAATCTTTAAAATACAATCTCATTTAAATATGATACATAAATTTCACAAACGACTATAACTACTGCAATGTCTAGATTATAAAATAACATCAAGTAAGTAGCTTACATAGTGAAGTCGGGGCGGAAGAAATCTGGCATATGGGTCTGCTATTGAGGTCTGAAGACGTAGACTCTCCTGAAAAATAATCAACGGAGGGGAGTCAGACCTCACTGAGTGAATTGTTATAATACATATACATGCATACTAAATGACAGTGCACACATTCAATAGTATATATAATAACTATATATACAGGAAAAATCACACAAATGCAGCAAAATCATTTTATATAAATATTAAGAAAAACATCCGTATATGAAGGATCAAATAGAACCCTAGAAAATCGTAACCTCAAATAGTGTTAGACAACACTTTAGCCATACAGGCTCACTTATTCCAAATAAATTCACTTGTTCCATATGGACAGTAGACTGGCCCCGAGACACTAAGTCAACCGAGCTCTAGCAGTCTGACTGTCAGTGTGATTGGCCCCGAGACACTTAGTCAACCGAGCTCCAGCAATCACACTCCCAAATCACATCTCACATCAAATAAATCAATCTGATCATAATCCACAAATAGGTTAGCAATAAAGCCTAAAAGCTATCGATGTACCGATACGTACTCGGTCCTAGTGCTGCCCACTAGGTAGCACGTTCTATTGATATCTTTTATTTTTATATAAAACATACATTATTAAAACAAATGATGCATGATATTAAATAAAGTAGCAACATAAACCATATATATACTAGAAATATACCAAAAACAAACCAGGTATATTTCGAGTATATATATACGTCAAATAAATTTAATTTAATTACAAAATAAACTAGAAATAAACCATAAATATACCTAAAAAAATTTTAAGAATAATTCATTATTAAAACATGCATATAGTTTAAAATATACTAATAATATACCAATAATATACCAAAAATAAACCTAAGTAATAATTAAATCATTTATGCATAACTTATAAAACAAATCATACATTTCTAAAAAACATGCATCCTAGAACACGTATATATAAAATAACAACTCACTGTTATTGCGTTCCACGAGACGGATCTGATGGGCCTGGTCCACTAGGCCTCGGTCTTGGCGCAACTAAACAAACAAATGACAACACGAAATCAGAATAAATCTATCGTAATTCTAAATATTCGATCTAGAATCTTAGACACAGAATAATAATAGGAATTCGACCGGACATCATGTTTTACGTGAATTCTACCGAAAATCCGGTAGAACCTCCCCTGTAAAATGGACGTCTCTTTACTCAAAGAGTAAAGCCGGTCCTGCAAAGAAATACACTTCAAATATACGCAGAACACAATCCCTCGGTCGAACTCCAAACTACAATTCACCGATCGAGGTCCACAATTCACAAAACAATACAAAACACATGAAAAATATCAAAAATGACCTTCAACACTCAAAATATAGCAATTTAGATATTTAAACGCTAAAAATAGTTATTTTACCGATAAATACACAAAAACCCTAATTTTAATAAAATACTATTAAAAATCAGTAATTCTCAATAAATTCATAATATTAACCAAAATACATTTTATAAATCCAAATTACTTAATTAACCTTAAAATATATTAAAAATCAATGAAAACTCATTTATTTAGAAAAATCATATATTATATATAATTTGAAAATAATTTATGAAAAATAGTTTTAATTAGTTAAAAATACTAAATAATTTGTAGAAATAATTTTTATACCTCAAATAACTATTAAAACCAATTTAATTATATTTTTAGCCAATTTAGTGTCAAATTACCAAAATACCCCTAGTTACGTAAATTCCCTAAAATTAATAAAAAATTCACCAAAAATAGTACAATTACTCAAAATTAAATTTCTCAACATATAACTCAATAATATCAATAAATATACTCAATTAACCAATTAATGTCAATAAAACACATAATTAACCTAATTTTCACAAAATTACATAAACTAAATAAATTCAAAATAATTATATAAAATTCAAAAAAATTACAAATAAATTTATAAAATTCATTTTAACACCTATAAACACCATAAAACACAATTTCATAATTTAATTAATTAATTTTTAAAAATTAGAAAATATTAATAAAATAATAAAAAATTCACAAAAATCAAAATAATTCCCAAAAATTTCACAAAAATTCACAGAGGTAGATTGAGCTAAGAGGAACAATATTTTTTAAGACACTTTTCATGAATCATAAGGAAAAATCTCAAAAAAAAAAATCAAAAAAGCCCTAATGGCCGAAATGAAGAAATTGAAAAACAGCAAAAATGGAGAAGTTAGAGCTCAAAACGAAGCTTGGATCAAGTTCACTGGAGCTTTAGGAGGTCAAGGACACCGGAATCACGAAGAATGACAGTCAGAGGTGGAAGAACGGTGAAGAACTTGATTTTCGGCCAAAAATGGTTATGGCTGACTTGGCCGGCACCGGGGAAGAAGAGAAGGGCGGCGAAGCTTCTGAATGGTGATGAGGCACTCCGGCGATGAGGGGACAGCAGTGACAAACAGTGGGAGTGGGAGGAGGGCATCGGGTTTTTAGGGAGAAGGAGGAATGGCATAATTCGTAAATTTGATTAGGTTTATATATATATATATATATATATATATATAACTTTAATATTTAATTATTAAAATACTCTAGTATTATATTTAGAAAAATTACACACCACAAATCAATAATTATATACATATACATATATATCACATAATAATAATAATAATAACTATATAGTATATACATAATTAAATAATAATTAACCGTAAAAAAATGTAAACTATATATATATATTAACATGCAAAGTATAATCTTGCATGACGACATGCAATTTAATAAAACGAGCTAGAATAATTAAATAAATAATTATTTAAATTTTATTTTCCCAAAAATGTAAATCTCGAAAAATTTTACGTAAATCTCTTAAAATAATATAAAATAATTAAAAACGACTTTAATAAATAGCACACTCATTAAATAATCATAAATATTTATAAAAATTATTAACACTTGCATATCCCGATGCAATTTAAAATTATCTAAAAATCCGGGATATTACAATTTGTATGGCCGTGCAACTAGCCATGCCCAGGTCATTGTCTGCCCTCCTCTCATTTAGGGAAGTTATTCTTTCACCTCTCATTTATTTCTTTTTCTTTATCAGTCATTGTGGACACTGACTTGTTTAAGTGTGGGGGGAGAGAATATAAATTGCATTACATATTTTCTAAATTATTCCATCTTTGTATTATATATTACATGTTACATGATTGCATACACTCACACACTAAATTTTTGCAATTTATCACTGTGATGAGTAGAGTGCATCGAATGTGATTTCAATTTACATGTTTCTTAATCTTTTGTTAATGCTTGATTTGTAAATTTTAAAGTTAGGTTAATAATTTAAGATTAAAAACTTTTGAAATTCTAATGACCCTAATGCTTACTTACTTTTGAATAACTGAATCTAAAAATTGATAGTTCAGAAAACTATTTGTAAGTGATACTTGGATGTTATCTTTTGCTCTAACCTTGATATTAGCACATAACTTGATAGCAGTTATAAAAAAAAACTCTCTTTAGATCAGTGTATAATTTTTATATTTTTATGCTCTGAAATCTACTCCAATGCTCTAATCTGAGTATGGGTATCCAAAGGACTCATTTGACAGTGTTCACGCTTAGTAATACTGGAATGACGGGAGATTACTGAAAGTGAGAAGAATAGAGAGATTAAAGTGAGATGGAGTGTAAAACGCACTTGCTAATAAAATAAAATAAATTATGTGATGGAATCAAAGGGTGGTTTAAGGTTGCAGAAAATAGTATCATTTACTTTCATTTTTCTTGATTACCAATTTGCATGTTTTTAGCAATTCAACAACTAAGTTTGCTCTTCACTTGGTAAAACTTACATCTTTAACTTTGAATTATCAGTTTGATTTTAATTTATAAGCTTTGTATTAAACTAAGATTATGGCAGATGGACATTTAGAAGTCTATCAATATGCTAAGTTCGTTGCATTGATGAGTGTTCTTGTGCATTTTACTTGAGGACAAGCAAGATTTAGTGTGGGGGAATTTGTTTAAGGGCATTTTTATTGGTTTTATAATATACTTTTATAAGTTTATTTAATTGTTATTAATTTTACTTTCATTTAGCATAATATTATTTAATTTGAATTTTAAAGAATACATTTGCATGTTCGTTTAATAATTAAGTGCATTATAGTATTTAATTAAATTATTTGTTGTAGTTTTATGAACTGTAGTGCATGATTGTGTCTGGAACCGTGTTTGAAAAGTCTGCGTACACAGGCTAGCACACAACTGTGTGCTCATCAAAAATCCTGCATGCTTCACCACATGACTGTGCAAGAAGGTGTGCATAGACATGATTAAAGCCAAGCCTAATGAAGAAGCTATGCACACCCCCACCACGCAGTCATGTATCAAGTCATGCACAAATTTAGAATAATGCACACCCGTGTGCATGGCCATGCGCTAGGGTGTGTATACAAAATTAATGTACACACCCTAGTGCACACCTATATGCATGGCCATGCACTAGGGTGTGCATACAAAACTAATGTACATGCCCTAATGCATACCCGTGTGCATAGCCATGCGTTAGGGTGTGCACTTATGAAAAATCTTCCTCTTTCATTTATGATTGCAAATTTAGAATATTTTAAAATTGAAAGATTATAGAATGAGAATATTTTAGAATTGGAAGTTTTAGGGGAAAGAGAAGGCTATAAAAAGAGGATCAATTCATCAATTCAAAAGGGAGGGATTCATTCAAAATTAGAATTCAGAGATATTTTGAGTAGAGGAGAAGCAAAGTTTCAAGTCAATCATGTTCTCATGTTTGGAATACCTTTTATTATGATTATTTCCATCATGTGTAACTAATTTACTAAGGGTTTGGATTCGTGTAGCTAGACTACTGCTTGTTTGGATTTTTATATTTTAATTCAATAAGTTAATATTCAGTCAATTTTACAGGTTGTTTTTATATGTTCTTGTATTTGATTTTATGCCTAATTAAATGCATGCTTTTGGGTAGATTAGTAGATAATGAAAGTTGCATGATTTATTAGCTCATAGGCCTGTGAAACTTAGGAACCTCGATCATGAAGGTAGACGAATCCTTCGAGGAGTATTAAATTGCTAAGGAACTTAATGAGTCTTAATTAACTTACTTGACCATGAAAATAGGTGGTAATTAGTTTTGACATGCTTGAATGATCTTGAAAGAGACTTTAACTTTAAGTAATTTGAGTAATTTATCCATGACTGTATTAACAAGTTGAATTAAGATTAAATCATGTAATTTAAGTAAGTGTCTAGTAAAGCGAATCCATACTCTATCTTTTGATTATTGAATTTTTATTTTAGATTTAGCATTTATCTTTGTTAGTTAATATAGTTTTCTATTTCAATTAAATCTATTTTGTTAGCTTGTGGAGATAAAATTACGGCTAGTAGTTGGTATCAATTTCCTCGTGGGAATGATACTCAATACTCGAACTTTACTACTTCTTACGAACGGTGCACTTGTGAAAATTGCCTAACACATAACTTTTTTTTATATTAAACTCTATTTTATTTTTTACTTCTAATTATTTTTAAAAAGTTCACAAAATGGAAAATATATTTTATTTTTCATATTAAATTGAAAAGATTAATTTTTTTCTTTTTTTATTTTACTAATTACAGTGGTTGAATTTAATTTTTCATTCATGATTTTACTCAAATAAAAATTTTATGGAAAATTCTATTGCATGGACATATTATGCCCAAAGGTGAATATCTGGTGATGCTAGAATTTGTCTACGTAATAAAAATAGCCAGAATGATACTTTAAACTCTTGAAGCTTGTATATAACTCATTAGTAAATATATACTTTTGTGTTATCTTTGACAATTTTTATGAGAATGAGATATAATATTGAAATGTGTAATTGCATAAAATTCTATAGCTTTTAGAATTTTATGTTTTCATTGAGAAAAAATAGCTATATATTATATGTTTAATTTTTAAACATTGTGTGCAAGATTTAGTATAAGAAATAGTGTTTAAATAAATAAAATTATATGAGACAAGAATTTTATTTGTTTAAAGACTTATTTTGAAATGTCTACATACAAATGTATTATGTATAGATTTAAAAGTCACTATTTCATACCATTACATATTGATTATGATGAAATTTGAACTCTTTTAGAGTAAATTGTGGACACCAAATATTATTGTCTAAAAGTATATTTGGTATAATTTTCTTGTGTTGTTTGTGATACTTTTAGCTTCTTATTTCAAAATTGATGTTTTTTTTTAAATATTTATAAAGATAACTAATTTTGTGTTAAATATTATGGATTTAAAAATATATTAAAGGGGTGAGATTTTTATGTTAAAATTGTTTTAGTTTTATATATTTTATGGGTATATTATTTATATGGGACTTTTGTTACTAAAGTAAATTTTGAATAATTCTTTTGTTGTAAAATTGTTATATATATTTAATAGGTTTTATTTGATATGGGTGAGAGATTAGTCCTAATTTTTGTTAAAATTTTATTTGATGTGTGAAGCAAATATTCTTGAAAATAGGGTGAGAATTGGAACATTGGATTATTTGCTAAATATTTGCAAGACTGTGAATGAATTTTAATTAATTAATTTCGGGTACTATTTTCTAGTTAATAGTTAATCATACCTTTAACAGTTAACAAGTATGATGTGTAATTGAGTTTTCTTGAAGTAAAAATATTTTGACTTGATAGAGTATTTTTTAATTTATCAATATTTTGTACTTCATAACTTTTAAGGTTTAATGTGTATTAAATCCTTTTCATTGCACATTGTGTAATTTGTGAAAGTAAATTTTATGTTAATATTATTAAAGAGTTTATTTGATCTTCATATTTCTATGAATAATGAGGTGGTTGTTAATGATTTGTTTGTTGTGAAATTAAGGGTAAGAAAAATGTGTTATATAGTTCACATTATTAGAAAGAAAATTAGTCACTAGTAATTTTTCGTTTATCTACTTTGAGAATTTATGTGATAAATGTTAAATTAATCTTTTATAAATTTTTTGACGAGTATGCAAATTGACTAAACTCTATGCTTGAGGATTATAATAATAAAGTATTTTCATACGTTTTGTGGTGACTTATTCATGAGTGTTGTTGCATTTTCACTGGTATTATTGTTTGATACATGTAAATATATCATTCTTAAATGCTAATATGTTGAGATGGTTTATGTTTTTTTCAAAAATTAATTTTATGAGGTTGAGGATTGTTGCACTTATGAAATTGAGATTTTGTCTAGTGCAAAGTTGACTGTAGAAAAATAGAAGTTAGTGTGTTTATATTTTTTGACTAGTAGGAGATAATTTTATGTTTTCTTATCTACTTTACAAAACAATTATTCGATAATGTTTTGATGGGGTTATTCAATAAGACTAAATGGAGGTGCTTTAATTTCTCATCATTAACGATTTAGAGAAATTTTATTTACTTTTAGTGTTTGAGTTTTGAAGTCTTTTACAATATTTACGCTTAGTAAACTCAACTTGAGAAAAATTTTTATTGATAAATGTTTATGAGAATTGTTAATATTGAGATGAATAAATAATTATCTTCATCTAAAATATTTAAAACATTATATGAGGTTTGAGAAATTATTTTTTGTGGGAGTATTAAATATATACTTAAATAATTATGTCACTTGCCAAAATGTACCACTTGTTATTAGTTGTGGAGTTATAGAAGAGTGTTTATTCTAAAATTTATATATCGTATTTTACTTATGGGCACTTTTGAGGACTTTTGATGTTACTCTTGTTTTAAAGATCAACAAGTATTTTCAAGCATGTGGTATTTAAATGTCTCATTGTGAAGATTATTGTGGAGAATTTAATTGGTGGTGAGATTATGAGATTAAATTGCATAATTGCATTAATTGCTAATTCGCCAATCAAATTATATAAATACATGATATTTGTTAGAGATATGGATATTATGTGAATTTTTAATTCACTTGATTAGTGGGAGTTTATTATTTGTAGTTTTCCATGTGCATTGATTATTATCATATATATGTGTGTGTGTGATGCATATTTTATATGAGAATATGATATGATTTGGTGTTCATTATCTTATTTTGATTATATGAACATGTTGAGATAGCATGCTATAAATTATAATTAATGTCTAAAGACATTTATGTTTTTGTCTTAAGCATGACCCATGATCATTACAAATATTTCTTTTATGTTTCTGGAAACCAGTGGTGTGTTTAGCCAGAAAAACTTAAAACATTTGTGTTCTAGTCTTAAGTATGATCTTTGGTCATTATATAAGTGTTTCCATTTGAGTTTAGGAAACAATTGCGCAGGGGTTTCCATTTGTGCCTTTGGAAACAATTGGCTTTTCAAAGCTTGTGAATTTCTTTTACTCTTATAAGCATGTGTGCGTTAAAGAGAAATTATTATGAAGACTGACAATGAAAATAACATATTGATCACAATTGAGTTTCTATTTTCTTACGACACTTACATACCAAAATCCATGTCGATTAAGTTATTTATGTTTGTGACTATAAATTGGCTTTGTATCAATAAGGGGCATGATTACCTCCATGATATGATATAAATGATTTAATGTGGACTGAATTGTTATAAGGTGTATTTTCCTTAAACTATATGTTTTTCAAAATTTGTGACCACATTTATGTTTGTTGTTTAGTCTGGAGTCATTTTATAGAAAATTTTCAAAATTATTAAAAACTCACAATTTATGTTGTCCAAGTGGGAGAATGTTAGAAATTTTATTATATTTTGGGTTGTCATTAATTGTGAGATTTTTTTTATTCGTAAAACTTACTAAATAAATATAGTTTAAAAGAATGTGTGGGAAAATCCAATTTGTATTTTAAGTGATCATCTGTGTTATAGGCTTATATGCACCTTAATGAGCTAGTATAATAAGACAGTAAGTGTAGACCTAATTCTACTAGAGTTATTAATGCGATAAACCTAGAGGATTTTCTATATAAATAGTCTAAGGTCCATTTTCCATCTTGTGAATCCAATTTCTGATTTATTTTATTGATAGCCGCCTATGTGTAAAAAAGATAGGAGAGGAAAATCTAGTTTTCTATTTTCTTAATACTAAATATTGTTATTCTATTATTTTTTATTGTAGTTATATATTAAAAATGTCTCAGTATCAAATATGATATAGGTATGTGATTGCTTTTGGTAATTAAATTATTATATTATTATATTGTTGGATGTTTTATATTAATGTATTAGATCCAATAATTTTGCTAAAAAAAAAACCTTTTCTCACCTCTCCCTTCGGCTTCCTCTCCTCCATCTTATTGTTTTAGGTGGCTTATGGTCATTTCCTGGCAAGAAAAATCAACTTTTTTCTTTGCTTTTAGTATTATCTTATAATAATATTTAATGTTTTACGGTTTATTTTCATAGTTATTATAGAAATTTTTTGTGCTACATTTATAGATCTAGTTTATGTTGATATTTTGTATAATTTTTTGTTTGTCTGATCTATTTAATGTAGCAATATATTGATGAATTATGACAATTATGTTTTACATTATTGGATTTTTAAAAAAAAAATAATTAAGATCAATCTATGATATGCTGTATTTTTAAAATTTTTAAAATTTAATATTTTATGGGTAGTATAACCCTCTCTTTTTATTCATACAAAAATAAATTAAATAACTTTATATGCTATCAAATTAAACACTTTAATTTTTGAAAAATCTTACAAGTCATAATATTTTTTAGAAAAAAATAAACAGGTTAAACTACTCTTTTTCACGCTCTAATTTTCCAAACTTTTTTTTTTGGTTGAGTAAAAGATACTTGCAAAAATAAAAATAAAAATTGTTCCAGTAGCAAACAAAATTAATTTTGAAGCGTTCAACTTCTTGTTAAGCATACTTCCCTCGAAAGTAGAGGATGTCAAACCGACTAATTCAAGGACTAATAGAAGACAATAACAGTCCACTCTTTTTCAGTACGAAAAGCACACTCATTCATCCATGCACATAACTGTTTTTAATGGTTATTGTCATGCTCTCTATTTTTTTTTAATAATAATTTGTGTTGGCTACTAGCGAACATTATCAAAATACTCCTTTTACTTTAATTTTTTTTATTTCATTATTAAAAAAAAATTATAAATAAATATTTAAATTTTTATGCAATAAATTTAATCATATACAACTTATATTTTATATTAAAAAAATTATTTTTACTAAAAAATTGAAATTTATTAACAAAAAAAGAAATTTTTAAAAAAATATAATTTAATTATTAAAAATTTTTTACAAATTATAAATATTTAAATCTTATATAATTTAGATTTTATATTTAAAAAAATCAATAAAAAATAAAATTTGAAAAAAAATGAAATTGATTCGGGGTAAAATGAACATTGGCCCTCACCAGTCCCACTAGCGACAGAGATATATGTCCCCTCAATCCAATTTTTTGGATAAAGATTCCTGTTGCTATTAGCGATAGGAATAGTATATGATGGGGGTAAAATTTTTAAAACCACCCTCTCTAATTGATAGCTCCATATATCGAGAAGTAAAAAAGGAAGAATTCTTTTTTGCCGCTACCCACTATGTATTGTAGACGTCCCAGCTAGCAATGCCTATCATTATCTTTTTTTTTTTTTTTTTTTTAATCTTTCCTTTAATGGCATCAGGCCATACTCTCCATTCTTAGACATAGCCAGACTCTTCGTAGAAAGAGGCGTTAGAATCACCATCTCACTACTCCACTGAATGCTCCTCGCATAACCAAATCAATACAATTAACCTAAGAAGCAGTGGAGTGGAGTAATTGTTAATAGTGTTTATGAACTGGAACCTGGATATGTTGATTATTACATAAATGTTTTAAGGAGAAGAGCTTGGCATATAGGGCCAGTTTCACTTTGCAATAAGAATTTCCAGAAGAAGGCTCTAAGAGTGCAGGTATCAAGCTTTAGCGAAGATGAGTGTATTAAATGGCTTGATTAAAAAAAAACCCAACTCAGTTGTTTATGTATCATTTGGTACAGTTACGAAGTTTTCTACTTCTCAGCTGCATGAGATTGCAGTAGGCCTTGAAGCTTCAGGGCAATACTTTATCTGGGTTGTAAGGACAGAAGGCACTGAGAGAAACAGTGAAGAGAAATGGTTGCCTGATGGATATGAGAAAAGAATGGAGGTACTATAAGAGGATGGGCACCTCAAGTTTTGTTTCTTGATCATGAAGCAGTCGGTGGGTTTGTGACACATTGTGGATGGAACTCTGCTTTAGAAAGTGTGTGCTTTGGCTTGCCAATGATAACGTGGCCTATTTTGGCTGATCAGTTATCTAATGAGAAGTTAGTTACTGATTTTTAAAGATTGGAGTTGGAGTTGGTGTTGGTGTTCAAAAGTCGAAAATATTCACTGGTGACTGTGGAAAGTAAAAAGATAGAGCTAGCAGTGAAGGGGTTAATGATGGATGTGAAAGCGGACGAATTCAGAAACAGAGCAAAGAATTTTGGAAAAATGGCAAGGAGTGCTACTGAAGATGGGGATCATCTTATAACGACATGGGAGTTTTAAATGAAGAACTGAAATCTTATCGCTCGAGGATTGCAGCAATTACTACATCCGCCAGTACATTTCTAGCTTGTAATGCGATACCTTATTACGTCCACTGTTGTGATTTTTACATGCAACTACTCGCGTATTATTGCCAATAAAACTACATAGTCACTACCTAACACACCCACAACTAACATAATTTACTTCTAGTAGATAAATCCGCAAGTATGAAGATAGATAATAAAAATCTAGACAGGAATGTCGACAACGTTCTGTATGTTCTTACTCCTTACTTCTTCAATGAATGCATTATAATCAGTGTGAGAAGATCCACCTTCTGCTACTGCTTTTCTTGCCATTTCTGCAAGCTTTTTTGCTCTGCATCTCATTTCCTCTGCTTCTGCACCCACCATCATTTGTCTCACTGCCTTCGTTATAGCTTCTTTCCTCACACCGTCTCCTACAAAATTAGTCCACGTCTGAGAACCCACCGGAATTCCGGTTCCTACTACCTCAGTTATCAACTTTTCATTATAAAACTGCTCTACTGATACTGGCCATGTCACCATTGGCACTCCTACTGATACTGCTTCTAGAATGGAGTTCCAGCCGCAATGAGTCACGAATCCTCCTATTGCTTCATGTTCAAGAATCAATACTTGAGGTGCCCACCCTCGTATTATCAGCCCTTTTCCTTCCATTCTTTTCTCAAATCCATCAGGTAACCAATCTTCTTCATCGTTTTCGCTTTTCCTTACTACCCAAATGAATTGCTGCCCTGAATCTTCAAGCCCCATTGCAACCTCAAGAATTTGAGATGACGAAAACTTCGACATGCTTCCGAAGCACATATAAACAACTGAGTTTGGTTTCTTTGAATTCAGCCACTCTAAACACTTGCTTTCATCAATGGAATCCTCTTTACCTCTATTTGCCATGTCTTTGACATTACTATTGCACAGCAAAATGGGACCAATATGCCATGATTTGATTCCCAAAGCTTTAGTGAAATAATCAGCATAATCAGGTTCGAGATCATAGAAGCTGTTCACAAGAACACCATAGCTTTTAGCCTCTGATTCTTTGAATTTTATAAAGAAGTCTGAGAAGGCAGTTTTATGTATGGTAAATTCTGGTAATTGGTTTCTTGTAAACTTAATCGCGCCTGGAAGATCAGGAATGAGAAAAAGATCAGTATCAGATGACACATTTTTGTAGGGCTGATGTGTAATCATACAACTTGAAGCACATGAAGAGACGTAACAAGTTCCAGTAAAAACGATTCTGGGAACTCCACACCTGGATGCAACTTCGTTAGACCATGGAAAAAAAAGGTCTGAAACTAGACAATCAGGATGATACTCTTCCAAGACATTTTCAAGTGGCTGAGCAAGTAGAGCAGTGGCGCATAAAAACTTCAATACCATTTCAAGTGAAGGAACTAACTCCAAGTGCTCACATCCTTCAGGCAATCCAGCTTCCACGCAAGGGAACTTGATAATCAGACTGTCAATTTTATGACCCAACATTCTGCTTTTCTCAATTGATTTGGATATAGCAGGAGCATTGACAGGAGTGGTAATGATACTAACCTTTTGGCCTCTTGATGCAAATAGCTTCGCCATGTCAATGATTGGAATAGTATGGCCTTGAGCCATAAGTGGAAAGAAGAAAAAGTAAAGTTCATTTCTGTTTCCAGTATCCATTTGATCTTGAAAGGGTGATCAAACTTGGAATTGACTGGAGTATAACTATAAATAAAGAATTCAGAGACGGTGAGCTAGTGTGGGTGGAATCTTGCTGCTGCCATTAATCTGTAAAGTTCATTTTTATGATTTAATTAATAAATTTTTCTTGTTAATTAACACAAGCACATGCGTAGAGTTTAGGCCGAGAGCAGAAACACAGTCATCGCATGTGTGAGTGTTTCAACCTTACAATCGGTTCAGATAGGTTATTCTTTTTAATATTTTTATTTAATTCTGTTTTATTTAGTTTTAAACTCAATCTAACAGAATCTATTGATGCTACTCCTACAGGGGACAATATATGGTGGTTAGTATTTTAAAAATTATTTTATGAGTCATAAAGGTGAATTTCGCAAATTTTTCCTTTTCACATTTAATTTTATGAGATTTGTATTATGATGCCGACTCATGGATAAATTATATAAATGGTCACTAAATTTTATTTAATTACAAAATTTTAATTTATATGTTTTTAATTATTAAATTTCTATTTAGATTTAATAATTTTTATAATTTTTTTTTGTCTTTAAATAATTTAGTATTACCATTCTAATCCAAAATTTAAAGTTGTTATACAAATAAATTCACATTTTCTACACTAATGTAGAAATTATTGTAAAAATTAAAAATAATCCTGAGGGATGAATACTTCATTTTAAAATAATGTAAAAATATTATTCTATTAGAGAACAAAGTGATTGTTCTCTAATAGATGGGAACTCACCTAACAAGGATTTGGGAGCTTTAATTGAAGAATTGAAATCTTAGCATGCTTGAGGATGCTACAAATAATACATCGCCCAGTTCATTTCTAGTTTGGTGATGTGTTAGTAGCACTACCTTATTATGTCACCCCTTCTAATGATTTTTACTAGCAGCTATTTATGTATCGCCAATAAACTACAGTTTTTTTTTTTCCTTTATTTGGTAGTGGATATTTTTTTTCCCAATAAAATTTCTGAGAAAAATCTTGCAACATCTTCTAATGTCATGAATGAAATTTTTATCGTTCCATTGTTCAACCTTTCACAATTTCAATTTTAATGCCATAAGACTGCATGATGACACTTTTCTCAAGCATTTAGATGGCTGCTATTTCTACTGACCTTACTGAATCTGGTTTATTTGTTTAAAAAAAATCCCACATAGGGAAGTTGTAATAAAATTTTTTGACTGATAAACATGGCATGTGATTTTCTCAATCCGCTATTGTCTGAGAAGTTTTTTTTGTTTTGTATAAAACTGCAATGCTGGTATTGGCCATCTATGAGACACGGAAATGGGAAAATGTAGAAATAAATATGGAAAAACGATATTTCATAACAACATATTAAAAATATAGGGATATATATATAAATTTATAAAATTTATTATATATATAAATATTTAAATTATTTTTAATTATTAATATTTAAATTAGGTTCAATATTCAATATTATTAAAAATAATAATTAATATAAAAATAATAATTAAAAATTATTAAAATAAAAATATCTACAAGTTCAATAAAAATAATTAATAAGTAAAAATAATACTAAAATCAATGTCTTTATATTTTTAAGTCCAAACCCGATGTAAAAGATTAATTTTGTTCAGCCCAATGTAAAAGACTAAAAACAATATCAAAATAACAAAAATTAATCCCAAATCCAAATATAAAGGATTGAACTTCACAAAGCTTAAAAGATCATTGGCTCCAATTAAAAAGAAAACAAAAGCAAACACTGTAAATTATAAAGTTGAAGAAGATGAAGAGGACAATAACAAAAAGTAAATTGTAAAGTCGAAGAAGATGAAGAGGACCATAACAGAAAGGACTCACCACTGCCATACTTTTTTTTCCCCCTCTTCTTCTTGATGGACTAGAGATAAAAGCTATTTGTAAGATGATCGGTTGAGATGAACGATGAAATTGTTCCTCTATATTATTATGAGTAAGAAGTTTAAATTTCTCAAGAGTTTAATGCTTCTCAAGTGAGTTTATAGTTTAGTTTAGTTTAGTTTTTTTTTTTTTATGTTTATATAGAGACTCTTGATCCTTTATTTAGGAAGATCAATGAGTTTTGTAATTCTTTTTATATTTGGATTCTAATTTCTTCTTAATGTATTTTGAATTATTTTTCCAATTCCTTTTTGGATTTGAAATTCTTTTTAGATATGGGTTATAATTTCTTCCTAATGTATTCAAATTCCGATTGCTTTTTGGATTTTGAGTTTTATTGAAGAATTATGTTGTTGCCTTGTTGGTTTTTCTTCACTTGGGTTTTTCTTACTGTGGAAATGCGTTTTGGGGATGGAAACCCATATCCAAATTTTGGTAATTACATAAACATGCCCATAATGTTATGGGGACATTTTTTGGCGTTGCCATTTTGAAACGTATAAAAAATGAAGGCACATCGTGGAATGTCATTTTTGTGCATCAAAGTTGGCCATATCACCATTAACACTCTTGCTGGTACTATCTCCAATGTCAAGTTCCATTTATAATGAGTCACGAATCCACCGACTGCATCATGTTTGATACCTTATATAAGTGTTATAACTTTGTTGTGTCCCTAGTACTTTGTTATTTGCAGCATATTTGGAGCAATTTTGGGGTGTATGTCTAAGTCCAGTATACTCAGAGCAATTTTGGGGCACATGCCTAAGTACAGCATACTTGAAGCAATTCTAGAGCGCATACCTAAGTTCAACATACTCAGAGCAACTCCAGGACGCATGCGTAAGTCTGGCATACTCAGAGTAATTTTAGGGCACATGCCTACTCATCCAACTACAACTGATTAATTTCGAGAAAGATGTTTCTTAAAGATGGGTGTATTTGAAGACATCCAGGGTCAATACCAGCTAATACAAACATATACGATAACAATGACAACACTTAATATGGCAAAGTACCTATAATTATCTACTTCATAATCTTTGCACTAGCTAGCTCAGATATTTCATGGATCTCAAAATTAACAACTCACAATAAGATACACGGACATACATATCCGAACAACACTTGAGAAATTTTGATACCCCATATAAGTATTCTATTTTGGTTAAGAATATTAATCCCTAAAGAAAAAGGATACTCATATTAAACAAGGACTAATAGTTAAAGGAATAGGATACTTAGATCAACATGCACAAAGGAAACCCAAATTAATATGGACAATGACTCCTATCAATAAGGAATCATATTCACATCAAGTTTATACATATATTATCCCTATTCATGCTTCTTATATCTTGCATACCATTCATCTCAAGCATACATGTCCTTATAAGCATTCTCTTTGATATTCTTAAAAATCTTTACTAACTTAGACATTAGAATGTTTATAGGGATATCCCCATCCTCTAACTTTGTTATTTTCATGAATGCGTGTGCAAAGTTTGAAGGAGTTCCCAAATCTTTGGTTTTAGAATTACTTAAAGAATGAAAGGCTTCTCATATGGGTTCTCAGACAGTCCAATACTTTTCATGGATTCCTTATATATGATCGTAATAGGACATGGAACAATTGCATTATTATCTATTGATGGCTCATCTTCATCTTTATCCCATATAGCTTCAAGTTATGTTATGATTTTCTCATCCAACTCATCTTGAAATTGAGTTGAGTGATTTTGTACCTCATCATCCTTGATGTCTATAGATGATTCTTATTCTGGGAGACTTTTTCAATTTCCTTAATAATCATCTCTTCTTGCTCATCATGGCACAACTCAAAAGTGACTTCATCATCTTAAATTAAAGTGTTGTCTTCATCCTATACACTTTCTTTTTGTGCTAGTTGCTTTGAACAATTAATTGGTGCACACGTATGAAAATTTTGGAAGCTTGCATTTTGAATTTTTACAGTTAGATCTATTTGCAATCGATTATTCTTTAGATCTTCTATTAATGCAACCAAAGCTTTTGCATGTGTAGTCATTTCATATATAAATTGCTCCATCTTGATCACCAATAATTATTCTTTAATAGTCTTGGCCTCCTTTTGTTGATAACTCCAAGTATGATCCACACTATTGCTCCAAGATGGGTTGTAGTGAGGTTGTGGAGGTGAATATAAATAATATGGGAAATACACCCTATTGTGATTCTCTCCACACCAATTACAAACCTAAAAAGAAGATGGAGCATAATTAAATGGCATATGTTCTACATTATATACAAGATCACATGCATTAGACCTAAAAAGTTAATAAGAAAATCTACCATTATCTATGGCAAATTACTTATAAATATAAAAAATTAAAATGAAATGCTATTCTAAAAGAAGTAAAAATTTAATTAATATCAATAATGGCAATCCCCAGCAATGGCACTAAAAACTAATTGTATTCAAAACCCACAAGCGCACGGATCGTGAATTGTTGCACAAAAGATATCATTCCCACGAGGATTGTATATTGAGTACTAATATCTCTCCTTATGATCTTAGCTAGCAAATAAATAAATTAATTTAGAAAATCAAAATATCAATCTAAACAATTAAAACTAAAAGAAAATCAAATGATAAAAAAATATTTTACTATTCCAATCAGATCATGAACACTTAATTGTTAATTTCAGTTAAGGGTAATTGTTCTAAAATACCTAAAGGCTCTCTCAAGTTCAATTAAGCATGTCAAGATTAAAATTTAACTTACTCTCGTGATTAAGAAATTTATCCTAACTCATTAAGCTTCTTAACAATTATTGTATCCTCGAAGAGCTCGCCTACTCTCGTGGTTGAGTGGTCTAAGTCCTATGAGTCTAAAGCTAATAAATTCTCCTAATTATCAGTGGTGAATCTATCCATAAACATGCAATCAAGTGGGCCCTTAATTGAATACAGACATGAAGAGCAACTTATAAAATTAACTAAAAATCAAAATAATAAAACTTGTATTCAATCACATCATAGAATAGCTACTCCTAGCCTAAACCCTAAAGGAATTTAGTCACACATACTTGTGGCGAAGCAAATAAACATAATTAAAAGATTAAAGATGAAGAAAGAAATAATGAAATAAAACTCTTGAATTCTTGAACCAATTGTCTTCAATCCTACTTTAGCTCCTTGTTTGTTGACTTTTGAGCGCTGAATTCCTCCTTGAAATACCTCTTAGCATCCCTATATATAAGAAAACCTAATAAGAGATCTTTTAACCCTTCAATTCCTCTTCCTTTCTTGCTTAAGAAAAGTCTCCTTTTCTTTCGACACACCCACTACACAATCGTGTTGAGTTGGTATGATGTTAAACTTTTTAGCATAGTTTTTAGGATAATTATGCATGAGCTTGGATTCAAATTCCAGAAGGTTGTACACTTACAAACACAGCCATGCCTGAAATCGTGTCACTCTTTTAATACTTTTTCAATTCGAATAGAAAGATGCACCAGCAACAACACACGCATGTTGCCCCTATATGACATGAAGCTTGCATTCCAGTAGATTGCACAAGCAACGACACAAGTGTATGTCAAACCGTGTTGCCTTTAATATGATCTTTTCATGCAAATCCTTAATTTCTCTGGAATCCTTAGCTAGTTTCCTAAAGGAAAAGGAGAATATTTATTAACACTTGAATAAAATTCCTAATAGAAACAAATTAATTACAAAAATAAATAAAAACTACATAAAATATCAAATCAAAATAATTCTTGTTTAGGCCTAATTCCTACCCAAATTAATTTGAATATTTATAAAAAACTCATTAAAATTCAACTCAAATATATGTAAAGAATTACACACATCAAGAAGTTGTTCATGAGAACACCATAGCTTTTAGCCCCTGCTTCTTTCACTTTCCTAAAGAATTCAAAGAAGGCAGTTTTTTATAAGATAAATTCTCAAAGTTGGTTTCTTGTCAACTGAATCTCGCCTGGAAGATTTGGAACAACAAAAGATCAGTATTAGATGACACATTTTTATAAGGCTAATATGTCATCACACATTGTGAAGCACAAAAAGAGAAATAACAAGTTCCGCTAAAAACGATTGTTGGAACTCCACACCTGGATACAACTTCATTAGACCATGGAAAAAAAGCATCTGAAACTAGACAATCAATACGATACTCTTTAAAGACAAGCTCAAGTGGCTGAGCAAGTAGCTATGTGGCATGGAAACAAAAATGAAGAAACGGAAAAATGTGAAAACGAATATGAAGAAAAAATATTTTTTAAAATATAGGAAACGGAAATATTAAAAGTATAGAGGTATATAAATATATATTAAAAATATATGAATATATAATAAATATAAATTTTATATACAAATATTAACAAATTTTTTATTTATTCTATCAATTAATAGTATAATTATATAAATTATTTTTTTAAGTTAAAAAAATAGACAATTATTTTTAATTTGTCTCCTTTTTTATTTAGAAAAATATTACATAAATATATTTTCTAAATTGAAAAAGCATTTTTAAATAGAAAACATATTTTCTAGTTTTTCATCTTTGTAAAAATGGTTCAAAAACATTTCGAAGGATTTTTTTGAAGTTTATGATTTAGAAACATTTTCAAAACGTGTAAATGTCTACTAGAAAAGTTTTTGTACATAGGCAAGTAAGTAAAAGAGTGGCCCTTAAAAAATTCACTGCCATGTTAGGTGAACCAACTCAAAGTGCTCGCATCCTTCAGGCAATCCAACTTTTACATGAGGTTTGATTACACCCCTAAGTATAAACAAAAATTTCTCAAAAAAAATTATTATTATTTTGAGAAATATGGAGGAAGATACATTGTACAAACATTTATAGGTATTTATGCCATTGCAACAACAAAAGACATATCACTCTTCATTTCAACAACGAAAGTATATTAAGTAGATAGTAAAAAGGAAAATAAATTAAAATTGAGCACAACATATTATACTGTCCTTGATGTATTAATAACATTTCCAACAAATAATGCAAAATTTCTTTGTGACATTTACTCCACAAGTATGTAGAGGTGTAATCAAGCCGAGTTAAGTTTTAAAATGCTCGAGCTCGGCTCGTCTTAAAAAAAGAAGGCTCAAACTTAGCTCAAGCTTTTTTAATTTTACAAAAGTGAAGCTCGAGTTCAAGCTCGGCTCATGTTCATCGAGCTTGAGCTCATGTTGTTTTTGCTCATTTTTTTGAAAGCTCAAAAAATTGTTTGTTTAAAAGCTCGTTTGGAAGCTCAATTATGAGCTCATTTGAGAACTCGATTTGGAGCTCGATTGGGAGCTTGTTTGTGAGCTTGTTTGGAAGCTCGAAAAATTAAAAAATAATACATTTTATTATCAAATAGAACATCTAAAAAAATAAAAATTAATAATTTAATACAACCACCCATCCAAATTAAGTATAATTTGCAAATATAACAATAAAGAAACACAAAAAAAATAAATAAAACAACAACAACGAGGGAGCTGAATATGGGGAACTTCTGCTGGTCTTTAAAGCTTCTTAGCCTTTGATGATGCCTTGCTTTTGACCTTTGTTGTTCTTTTCATCATTTGATACAGTTCCTTTTTTATTTTTGATTCTAGTTAGACTTTTGGGACTAAGCCTCAACATGTTTACCAATTGATGCAGAGCAACAAGTCTAGGAATGAGTTTGCAGAATAATGGATAACAGATATAATTTTTATTGTTATTATTATTATTAGGATTTGATTTTTATTTTAATTTAGTATTGATTAGAAATTGATGCAGAGCAACAAGTCTAGCAATGAGTTTGTAGAACAATGGATAATAATAATAATAATAATAATAATAATAATAATAATAATAATAATAATAATAATATTATTATTATTATTATTATTATTATTATTATTAATAACAAAGTGTGAATCAACAAATATTGATGCCTATATCCTGGTATTTTTGCACAAATCAAAAGGTTGTAGAAGATTGATTTCTGATATTCGTGCGCGAATCAACGGACTTCAATATTTATTCTTTTGTTCTTTTATTTTATTTTTCTTTAAAGCTTCCGCTACATTAGTTGGTATCAGAGCCGAACTTATCCTTATTAATCATGCTCATAGAGTATTATGAAGAGAGCATATTCTATGATACTGATGACGGTGAGGATGAAGATGTGTTTATTGGAGATGAGCCAATATTTGATGAAGAGGATGAGGGCAATGTTGAATATATTGACTTCATTGGCATTAATGAAATTCTTTACTCTTGTGCTCTTTTAATTTCTATTTTGAAGGAATTACAAGTTGATGGTGATAGTGGATCTATGATGTTCTATGCATTTGTGAGTAAATTTGTTTCACAATATTTGGGCGAAATTCAAGGACGAATTTTCTCTACCCTAGAGGAAATGATGTATAGCAATAAATCTAGGAATGAGTTTGCAGAACAATGTATAACAAATATAATTTTATTATTATTATTATTATTATTATTATTATTATTATTATTATTATTATTAGGATTTGATTTTTATTTTAATTTAGTATTGGTTAGAAATTGACTTTCCTATATTGTTAGGGATTTGATTTCTTACCTTAGTTAGAATTGTCTTTATTTTTATTTCCTAAATAAAAATTAAGGTTGGTAGGTTTGTGTCACCATATAAATATGTAAGCCTTAGGGCTATGTGAGATAGTTTTTTGTTGAATTGATAATCAGATTTCTATTTACCTAATTTTTGGTATTCCTTTATGTGAATCAACAAATATTGATGCATATATCCTGATATTTATATGGAAATCAACAGGTTGTAAAAGATTGATTTCTAGCATTCGTGTGCGAATCAATAGACTTCAATATTTATTCCTTTGTTCTTTTATTTTATTTTTCTTTAAAGCTTTCGCTACATCACCAGCTCTGACTAGTTTCTTAATCAAAGTTACATAATCAACATTTTCTAATACTGTGACCTTCTATTACTATATATATATATGTTTACTTGGTAAACCCCTACAAAAAATAGTTTCAGTATTTAGAAAAAAAACACTAACCCATGAAGACACATTTGCCAACCTATTATCTAACCTAGTCTCTAGGACTATACAAGCATCTAAACAACATCTATTGTAAGAAAAATTGGAAGGGTCATTTCATATTGAAGTTATAATAAGTCAACCACATAATCATCCATAGTCTTTACCTAAGTAGAATTTATTTTGATTATTTATTAGATAATCACATTTTGATTTAGTTCCTTTCAATAAAAAGATCAAGGGAATTGCATTACATGACAAGACTAACATAAGAAAAATAGTACTAATCTATATACAAATTCAGCCAATCAAAATCCCTAAGCTTGCCTCTCATCTAGGCTTATTTCACAACATTAAATAAATCATTATAACTTGATACTACAAAAACTACTCTTATCTATTCAAGAAAAAAGAATAAAAATCCAAATAAAACATAAAAAGAATTATACATAAAATAAAGTCTTTCACACACTCACATTAATTTAAAATTCAAGAAAAAGCATAAAATCCAAAAACACAAAATAAGCCATAACCACACATCAATAATTCAAATAATGATCTATTAATTCAACACCAAGTTGAATAAAAATAAGATTTAGATAAAAAAAATAAAGCCAAAAAGACCATAAATTCAATATCTAAATTGAGAAGGATACTTGAGAAATCGATGAGGAGAAAACAATGATGGATGAATAGAGAAACGAGTCAAGAGAAGAAAAGATTCAAGCTAGTGGCAGAGCAAGTTGAAGAAGTGACCTAGTGTGAGCAAGTTAAAGAAAATGCGATATGGTGGTAATAATGAAGAAGAGATCTAAGTGACAATTTATGGTAAAAAAGAGAGCGGAGGAAGGGGAAGTTACCAATGTTGATGGAGGAAATGATGATCGACAGTGTGAGGATGAGAGTGATAGAGCGTTGGAACGAGTGGGGGAAGTAGGCAGCTGTTAAAGAAGAAGTGAAGATACACAAAACAAGAGAACATAAAATTAGGTTAAATAAAGGGTGGCTAGGTTTGTGAGAGAGTGTTTCTTTTCATTATATATGAGATGTTCTAGGGTTTGAGTGTTACTATTCTTTTCACATGAAAACTATGTAGTTTTGAGACAATACTACGTAGTTTTTATTTATCAAAATTAGGTAGTTTTATTTCAAAATTATAAAATTATAAATTAAAATTATTTAATTTTAAATTATATTGAATAATTAAAAATAAGTTTATTTAACATTAATATTTTATAATTTAAATTATATATATTTATAAAAATTTTAATTAATGTATTTTATTTATTACTAAATTAGTATTATATAATAGTGTTAAATTTCTTTGTAATATTGAAATTGCTTGTAACATTAAAACACCGCAGTTCGATTTAGAACTATGTAAGTCTACAAATTTAGATTATCAAAACTACGTAGTTTTGTTTCACAACTACACGGTTTTAAGGGTTTTTTTTTTTTAAGAATTACATGATTTTAGGTTATTTATGATGAAATTTATGAAATATGATTAAAATTATATTTAATGAATATTGAATTTAATGGTTTAAATTATATTTATTTAATATAAATTTTTAATATTAATAATAATTTATCAAAAATTATATAAATCTTCTTTATTACAATAACTAGTGATAATTTATTTTCTGGAACTCTTGAAATGATACCCTGCAAGTGATCAATAAGGGACAAGGTGAGAGGTGGGGAGGATCCCTACAAACCCTCTGATGCCTCAGTCATAATATTATAGAGAGAAAGAATTTATGCCTCAGTCATAATATGCATAAATAATTTTAAACTGCATCGGGATATGCAGTGTTAATAATTTATATATATATTTATGATTTTTTATGAGTTTGTTATTTATTAAGTCATTTTTAATTATTTTTATTATTTTTAAGTCTTTTACGTAAAATTTTCCTGGGAATTTTATTTTCGGGGAAATTAAAACGTAAATAAATAAATATTAGTTATTTTAAGCGATTTTATGAATTTGCATGAGTTCATGCATGATTTTAAAGTGTTGAATAAAACATTTACGAATACGTGCATTTAAATTAAATTAGGGTTTATTTAATTTAATTAAATTATATTATATAGTTTTAATATTAATTAAGTGTGTATATATGTATATGTGTGTATATATTATTAAAATTAGTGTGTGTTGCATATTTATTGAGTGTATTATATTATATATTAAAATAATGATAGAGGTAGATATATATATACATACAAACATATAATATACATAACTAAAATAAAGTTTGAAATAATTACGAGGTTGCCATTCTGCCTTCTTCCTTCCTCCCGATCGTTTCCTTCAAGATTCCGGCCGTTGCAACTCCATTCTCTTCCCGTCAGTGTGCCTCCCAGCGTGCCACCTTCCCTTCTAGCCATTCCCGATGTCCAAAGCTTCCTTCTCCGGCGTGGTTTGACCAGATTTCTTTAAAGTTGCCGAAAGTTGCTCTTAACTCCGATCAAGCACTTTCCAGCCACCGTTTCGAGCCCCACCAGTCTCTATCTCTTCCTTGAGCTCCGGTGAGTGCATTTCCAAGCTTTGTTTCACTTGAAATGGTTTAGATTTCCCTAGGTTTCAAATTTTTAATTTCAGCCATTTAGGGTTTTTGAATTTTTTGAGCTTTGATTTGGTTGATTCATGCAAACTTCCTTCACAAACATTGATACTAGTAGCTTAATCTAGCTCTGTGAATTTTTGTGAAATTTTTAGGAATTATTTGGATTTTTGTGAATTTTTTATTATTTTATTAATATTTTCTAATTTTCGAAAATTAATTAATTAAATTATGAAATTGAGATTTATGGTGTTTATAGGTGTTAAAATGAATTTTATAAATTTATTTTTTATTTTTTTTAATTTTTATATAATTATTTTGAATTTATTTACTTTATGTAATTTTTGGAAAATTAGGTTAATTATGTGTTTTATTGAAATTAATTGGTTAATTGAGTATAAATATTGATATTATTGAATTATATGTTGAGAAATTAATTTTTGAGTAATTATACAATTTTTAGTGAATTTTTGAATAATTATAGTGAATTTATATATTGTGGGGGTATTTTGGTAATTTGGCACTAAATTGGCTAAAAATATAATTAAATTTGTTTTAATAGTTATTTGAGGTATAAAAATGATTTCTACAAACTATTTAGTATTTTTAACTAATTAAAATCATTTTTCGTAAATTATTTTTAAATTATATATAATATATTATTTTTCTAAATAAATGAGTTTTTATCGATTTTTAATATGTTTTTGGGTTAATTATGTAATTTGAATTTATAAAATGAATTTTGGTCAATATTTATGAATTTATTGAGAATTATGGATTTTTAATAATATTTTATTAAAATTAGGGTTTTTATGTAATTATGGGATAAATAATTATTTTCAGTGTTTTAAATACCTAATTTGCTATATTTTGAGTATAAAGGGCATTTTTGGTATTTCTGGTCATGTGATTTGTAATTATTTCGTGAATTGTAAACCTTGGTCGATAGAATTGTAATTTGGGAGTCCGACTGAGGGGTTGTGAGCTTGTTTCTATTCAAAGTATGTTTATTTGCAAGATTGACTCTACTCTTTGAGTAGAGAGATGTCCATTATACAGGGAAGGTTCTGTCGGATTTTTGATAGAATTCTCGTAAAACGTGATATCCGGTCGAATTCTTATTCTGATTTTGTGTCCACTATTCTTAGATTGAGTCTCTAGAATGTCAATAGACTTATTCTGATTCATGTTGTCATTTGTTTGTTTAGTTGCGCTGAGACCGAGGCCTAGTGGATCAGGTCTGTCGGACCCGTCTCGTGGAGCGCAATAACAGTGGGTTGTTATTCTATATATACTTGTATTAGGATTGCATGTTTTAGAAATGTATGATTTATTTTGTAAATTATGCATAAATGGTTTAATTATTGCCTAGATTTATTTTTGGTATATTATTAGTATATTATTGGTATATTTTAAATTATATGCATGTTTTAGTATGAATTTATACTTAAACTATTTTTAAGTATATTTATAGTTTATTTTGTAAATAAATTAAATTTATTTGACGTATATATACTCGAGATATACCTAGTTTATTTTTGGTATATTTTTAGTATATATACGGTTTATGTTGCTATTTTATTTAATATCATGCATCATTGATTTTATGAATGTATGTGTTATTTTTAAATAAGGGATATCAATAAAACGTGCTACCTAGTGGGCAGCGCTAGGACCGAGTACATACCGGTACGACGATAGCATTTAGGCTATATTACTAACCTATTTGTGGATATTGATCGGATTGATTTGATTTGATATGTGATGTGATTTGAGAGTATGATTGCTGGAGCTCGGTTGACCAGGGGTCTCGGGGCTAATCACACTGACAGTCAGACTGTTGGAGCTCGGTTGACCAAGTGTCTCGGGGCCAGTCTACTGTCCAAATGGAACAAGTGAAATTATTTAGAATAAGTGAGCCTGTATGGCTAGAGTGTTCTCTAACACTATTTGAAATTTGCGATTTTCTAGGGTTCTATTTGATCCTTCATATACGAATGTATTTCTTAATATTTATATAAAATGATTTTGCTGCATCTGTGTGATTTTGCCTATATATATATATTTATTATATATACTATTGAATGTGTGCATTGTCATTTAGCTATGCATGTATATATATTATAACAATTCACTTAGTGAGGTCTGACTCCCCTCCGTTGGCTATTTTTTTTTAGGAGAGTTTACGTCTTCAGACCTCAGTGGCAGACCTATATGCCGAATTTCTTTTGCCCCAACTTTACTATGTAATCTGCTTACTTGATGTTATTTTATAATCTAGACACTGCAGTAGTTGTAGTCAGTCGTGGGATTTATGTACTATGTTATATGAGATATGTATTTTAAAGATTTCAACTGAGATTGTATTAAAAGATTATTTTTATATGAAATGAGCTTGTTTATTTAAAAGAGTTGGTGGATTATTATTTCATTTTATTTATATTATTATTACATGTTTTATTTTATTTTTAAGGCTTGCTACGGGTTCCGGATTCAAAAGAATTCCCGTTCCCTAGCACCAGTTATGGCCCTTGTTTTAGGTCATGACATTATCAAGCACCACTCGGACTTTGTGGATGTCCGGCGAATGTGGTCCGATGAGTATCATAAGGTGAAGCGCCCTTTAAAGTTTTTCGACCAAGATATATAGATGGTCCTGAGACTTCATCTCCATAGCCTGCTCGATGCTCGGTTTACCGAAAATCTATCTAGAAGATATCTTTGGAGAGTCTACCCTGATCATGTACAATCCACTGTATGTTTTAAGTTTTGGGAGGTATTGTTCTGACTTATGTATTTTCTTTTTTATTTTATAGATGATTGAAGTTTTTCCTTTGCGGGAGTGATTTGGTTTGTAGTTGACGAGCTAGAGGCACAAAAAGATGCTCATATATCCTCTCCCTCGCCCGAGCCTGTAGCGCCAACAGTTCCAAATAAAGCTATTATTAGTTTAAAGGGCAAATCTATGGCTAGGTCCTCTCAGACTAAAAAGGAAGTGAGGCAAAAAAGATAAATTATAGATAGAGACTCGGATGCTGAGGAACTTAATGAGGAAATATTTATCTAATGTCCGAAGCTCTCCAGGTGTCCAGACATTAGGGCTTAGATTCTAAATAAGATGAAACCTCTAAGTGTCTCGAACACCCAAGTTAGAGATCAGTATACAGAGTCCCCAAGGCTATCGGCTAATATGCAATGCTAGTCGGAGGAGGGTCGTGAGGAGCTGTTTAGCTCTATAATCGAACATTCGCTAGAGGTAAGTGTTTACTACTGTTTGATCTTTTGTGCTTCAGGTTTCAAAAAATAACATCAATTCTTTTTCTTAGATGACTCAGGCTTTGCTGTTGGCAAAGAACAATTACTTCTTTCTAAAGAGCCAATATAGCCTGAAGAAGATGGAGGTGGGGACCATAGCGATCGACTTCGAAAAGAAGTTGGATAAAGCGAAGGGGACGCTGGAACTCTACTAAACTAAACATGTAGAGGTGAGGTCTGAGGTGGAGGCAAGCTAAAAGAAGGTGGCTGACTTGGAGCACAGTCAAGCTTAATTGACTACGAAGATCGAAAAGGAAGACTCCTGGATCGTTGACCTGAAGAGGGAGCTGGCCAAGAAATCTTGAGAGAACAATAAAAGGACCTTCCAGAACATGGTGGGAGGGTTTCTTAAGGCCCATAGGTCCTAATTTCAGAGGGTCCTACTTTTGTATAATCCAAATCTGGACTTGACATACCTGGACAAGATAACACCGACTGACTTGGCTAAAATTGCTTCTAAAGAGGATGCTCAAAGCAAGACCTCTTCCCTTTATGCGAAAAAAACTACAAAGTCAGTTGAGGAATCATCTTTTAAGCCTCCTACGTCTGTCAGTGCTACCAGTGCTGCTCCCCCTCTATATCTAAGTCTCTCTTACCAAATGTCCCGTTATCTGAGCCTTCTGATGCTTAATTTTTAGACTAGAAATTATTTTTTGTAGTCTGAACTTTGTAATATAATCTTTCTCATAAATGAAAATACTTTATTTAATAATATTTTGAATACATTTACTGATACTATTTTCGAAGACTATTCGAGTTTCATTATCATTGCAATTCCTTCCCTTGTCTATCTTTTATTTTGTATGTCCCTTTAGATGTTTGCTCTGTGATTTGATAAGGGCCTTCCTAATTTGGTTCGAGTTTGCTTGTACCAGAATTGCCTTTGCCGATGTCTGTCGTTCTAAGCACTCAATCTCCTATCTTGTAATGTCTTGGTTAGATACGCTGGTGATGATACTGTGTTATCTTCTACTTATATGCCTCTGCTATAGCAGATGCCCATTCTCTTCTTTCTTCTAGTAAATCCAGGCATATCCGGGTGTTAATGCTATTGGTGTCCTAATATAATTCTTTGTTGACCTTGTAACTTAGTGATCCAATTTCTACTAGTATCACTGTGTCCATACCGTAGATTAATCTAAATGGGGTTTCTCCTGTGGATGATTTGGGTGTAGTCCTATAAGCCCATATAACACTGTTAAGTTCTTTAACCTAATTTCCCTTTTTTTCGTCAAGCCTCTTCTTCAACCCTTGTATCATAATCCTGTTAGTGACTTCCGTTTGCCTCATTTATCTGTGGGTAAGCTACTAAGGTGAAACAAAGCTTTATTCCAAGGTCAGAGCATAACTTTTTGAATTTCTCATTATTGAACTACTTTTTATTGTCTATGATTAGGGTATGCAGTATTCTGAACCTGTAGATGATTTTTCTTCAAAAGAAGTGTTGAACTCGAGCCTCTGTGATGGTCAGTACAACTTCCACTTCTACCCACTTAATGAAATGGTCTATGACCATAATTAAGAATTTTTTTAGTGATGTTGAGGTGGGGAAAGGACTTAGGATGTCCATACCCTATACGGCGAAAGGCCAAGGGATCCCAATTGGATGATGAGGATTGGAGGACTTATGGCTGAGGCAGGCAAACTGCTGACATTTGCGGCATGCTTGAGTCAATTTCTGAGTGTCTCGGGACATGGTGGGCCAGTAGTATCCTTACAGCAATGCTTTTCTGATTAGTGAATGATGTGATTCATGTGCTCCATAAATTCCTTCATGACTTTCCTTGAGTATATAGTTTCCTTCCTCTGGGGATATGCATTTAGGCCATGGATGTGAAAAAGACCTTCTATAGAGTTTTCCATGGTGGATGAAGTAGTGTGCAGCTTTTATCTTCAACTTTCGAACTTTTAGTTTGTCTTCTAAAAGTATCATACTTTCTAGATATTGAATGATCGACTTCATCCATTTAGAGGTTTTCCACAAGTCCATAATCTCCGGATCCTCGATGCTTGGTTTTGTTAGTGCTTCGATGAGCCTGAGTCCTCTGAATGTCTAATTGTCCTCAGCTGCTGACTTGACCAGTAGATCTGCCTCCGCATTTTTATTTTTAAGGATTTGGGTGATGTTGTCACAACCCAAACTGGGAGTCATGACTGACACTAGGGAACGAGAATTCTTTCGAATCCGGAACCCGTAGCAAGCCTTAAAAATAAAAAGCATGAAATATATAAATAAAAATACACCAGACTTAAAATCTTAAATCAATATAAAAATAAATACTCAACTGTCATATCATAAAATAAAATATTTTACACAATATTCAGAGAAAGGTCTTTGACATAAGAACATTATACTACTAATACAAAGCACTAATACTACTACAGTTTTCTAGAGTACAATAAAAGTCAGATAAGTAATTTACATAAACTAGTCGGGGCTAAAGAAGTTCGACATATGGGTTTACTATTGAGGTCTGAAGAAGAAGAATCTTCTGAAAAATAAACAACTGAGGGGAATCAGACCTCACTGAGTGAATTGTTATATTATATATACATGCACCTCCTAATGTCATATGCAATCAAGCATTAGTATATATATAAATATATATAGGCATTTCACACAAATGTTAAAATTACTTTTATATATATAAAAGTTGAAAAATATTTATTTGAATGAGGGATTAAATAGAACCCTAATTATTCGCAACCTCAACAAAAAAATATCTCTCTAGCCATACAGGCTCACTTAATTTCAAATTAATTCTCTTATTCTATTTTGGATAGTAGATTGGCCCCGAGACACTAAGTCAATCGAGCTCCAGCAGTCTCACTGTTAGTGTGACTGGCCTCAAGAGACTAGGTCAATCGAGCTACCGCAATCACACCGCTCAATCACACCAATCACAAAGTCAATTAATCAAATAACTGTCACCTCAAGTGATTTAATAGCTCATCCCTAAAATCTATCGCACTGGTACGTACACGGTCTTAGTCCTACCCACCAGGTAGCACGTTTTATTGATATCCTTCAAATAAAATTAATAATTATTAAAATAATAAAAATGCATAATTAAACATAATAACAAAAATAAACTATATATATATATCAGAAATATACTGAAAATATACCTAGCATATACTAAAACATTTAATAAAAAAATTCATGTATAAATACATATTAAAAACATGAATACTCAACATCATGCATCCTATATGCAATGTATCTATAAAATAATAACTCACAATTCTATACTCCTCGAGATTGGCTCGACGGGTCTGGTCCAATAGGCCTCGGTCTCGGTGCAATTAGAAAATAAATAATAATAACAATAAGAATAAATTTCTAACTTATACTTCTAAAAGACATTCGATCTAGGAATATAAAACTCAGACAAATATGAAAATTCAGAATCGATCACGTTTTACGAGAATTCAACCAAAAATTCGACAGAACTTTCTCTGTAAAACAGACATATCTCTACTAAAAAGTAGAGCCGATCTTGTAAAAAAAACACATTTCTAACACAGATTGCAGAACACCTCGGATTAGGACTCCGAACTACACAATTTTCAACTGAGGTTCACAAATTCACCAAAAATCAAATAAAATAATATATATTAAAAATCATTAAATTCCATAAATATCCTCAAAATATCAAAATATAATATATTTATACATTAAAACACTAAATACAATTATTTTCACAATAAGTAAATAAAAATCTCAAATAAAAATATGATACTAATAAAAATCCAATTTTTCAATAATTCAACATAAAATAGTAAAATTTCACTTTTATATATTCAAATAGCTTAAATATCTTAAATATATAATAAAAATAATTAAAAATCCATTTAATCATCAAAATAGTAAATAATATATTATTTGAATATAATTTTCAAAAATTAGTATTAATTAGTTAAAAATAGTAAATAATATATAAAAATCATTTTAATACCCTAAATAATTCTAAAACCATTTAAAACATATTATTTAACTATAATTTTCACAAAATTACACAATTAACTCATAAATATAAAATTTACATAATATAAATAATATTCCTAAAAATTACATAAATTCACCAAAAATTATTTTAATAATTCTAAAATTATTAACTCAAATTACTAACACTAATTTAACTAAATTTCCATTAAAAATAATCAATTAACATAATTATCAAAAATTCAATATTTAATATTAAAATAATAAAAAATTAACCAAAATTCAAATTAATTCAAAAAAATTCACAAAAAATATATTTGAGAAGCTTGAGCTACCACAACAACATTTCTTAAGCAAGTTTGCAAGAATCAAACATATTAAAGCTTAAAAAAAATATAAAAAAAAAACCTTAAATCACATAAACTAAAAATTGAAAATATCTAAAAATCTAGCTGATTTGAGCTCAAACAGAGCTCAAAAATGGACTCATCAAAGGAAAAAATTTCAAACAAGTCTGGTCCAATGAGCTGGGGTGGCCGAAAGCTCACCGGCGTGAGGAAGCTCCAAGTTTCGGCTTCTCTCTGTCCGGTGGTTCTAGCGGTGGCAGGTAGTTTTGCTTGTGGCGAGGAGGTGGAGGAGGAAGAGAAGAGTTAATGGCGGCCGGTGGTTGAGGTTGGGGCAGTTTGGCGTGGACTACCAGAGACATAGTGAGGAGAAGAAGAAGAAGAAAGTGATGAAGGTTTGACCCGAATTTTTTTTTTACTTTTCTATATTTTTTTATTTAATTATAAAATTACTAAAATGTCCTCCATCAAATTTAATAATAATAATAATAATAATAATAATAATAACAATAATAATAATATTATTAATAACAATAATAATATTAATATTAATATTAATCCCACGTAAAAATAAATTATTTTACATAAACAAATCTTTTAAAATAATTACATAAATAATATTACAATAATAATATACAATTAAAATTTAAAATTATTAATACTGCACATCTCTAAATAATATTATTTTATTTAAAATATAGGGTCTTTACAAATGTCCCATTGTCCCCCCTCCTATTAGAGCTTCTTTAGGAGCTGCCTTGTAATATCCCAAGTTTTTAAATATTTTTATACTGCATTGAGATACGCAGTGTTAATAATTTTCGTATATATTTATGATATTTTAAGAGTTGTTATTTGTTTAAAGCTAATTTTAATTATTTTATATTATTTTAAGTACTTACGTAAAATTTTTCCAAAAATTATATTTTCGGGGAAATTGACACGTAAATAATTTAATACTATTTGTTTTGACTAGTTTTATAAATTTGCATGAACTCATATATAATTTTAAAGTGCTTAAATAAATTGCATATATGTGTACTTATTTAAATTAATTAGAGCTTAATTAATTTTCTTAATTTTATTATTTAATTTTTGTATTAATTAATTAATTTTCAGAGTATAAATTATTATAAATTATTAAATATATTAAAATATTTGTGTGGTGAGTATTATTTGTGTGTGGGATTATATTATTATAATATATATAAGGTGGATATATATATATATATATATATATATACATATATACACGATTTTTTCAAACAAAAAAATAAAAGTTGTCTTATTTATGATTTTGTCCCTCCTGCATCTTCTTCTTCCCAATGTCATTTCCATCATTTCTAGCCACTTTTAAGCTGGTTTTCTTACTGTTACTATACCTCTCAGCCTTCCTCCTCCACCTCCAGTCATTTCCACCACCTGAAACATTCTTTTCCGGCGTTGTTTGGCCAGATTTTTATCAAGAAGCCAAAAATTGACTTAGCTCCGATCAAGCACTTTCCGGCCACCAAATTTGATGCTGTCAATTTCTATCTTCTCCTTGAGCTCTGGTGAGTGTGATTCCAAGCTTTATTTCACTTGATTTGGTCTAGAATTGCTTAAGTTTCAATTTCTTTAAATCAGCCATTTTGGGTTTTGAATTTTTTTTAGCTTCAATTGGATTGATTCATGAAAACTTCCTTCACAAACTTTGTTTCTGAAAGTTTAATCTACATGATGTAATTTTTTTAGAATTTTTGGAATTTATTTTAATTTTGTGAATTTTTGATTATTTTATTATTATTTTCTAATTTTCGAAAATTAATTAATGAAATTATGAAATTGTGTTTTATGGTGATTATAGGAGTTGAAATGAATTAAAGAAATTTATTTGTAATTTTTGTGAATTTTTATATATTTATTTGGAATTTATTAATTTATGTAATTTTGAAAAATAGGGTTAATTGTGTGTTAAATTGAAATTAATTGGTTAATTGAGTATATTTATTGATATTATTGAGATATATGTTGAGAAAATTAATTTTGAGTAATTATATTATTTTTGGTGAATTTTTGGATTTATTTTAGTAAATATATATATAGGGGTATTTTGGTAATTTTACACTAAATTGGCTAAAAATATAATTAAATTGGTTTTAATAATTATTTGATCTATAAAAATTATTTCTGCAAATTTTTAGTATTTTTAACTAATTAAAACTATTTTTCGTAAATTGTTTTCAAATTATATATAATATACTATTTTTCTAAATAAATGGGTTTTTATTGATTTTTAGTATGTTTTAGGGTTAATTACGTAATTTGGATTTATAAAATGTATTTTTATTATATAAAGGCATTTTCGGTATTTTATAATTATTCTGTGAATTGTGAACCTCGGTTGGTGAATTGTAGTTTTGAGTCCGACCGAGAGATTGTAGTTGTAATTCTGTGTTTATTTCGAAGTGTATTTTTTTGCAGGACCAGCTCTACTCTTTGAGTAGAGAGATATCCATTTTACAGGGGAGGTTCTGTCGGATTTTGATAGAATTCTCGTAAAACGTGATGTCCGGTCAAATTCCTATTCTAATTCTGTGTCTAAAATTCTAGATCGAGTCTTTAGAATTTTCATTAAATTTATTCTGATTCATATTGTCATTTGTTTGTCTAGCTGCGCCAAGACCGAGGCCTAATAGATCAGGCCCGCCGAGTTTGTCTCGTGTAGCGCTAACATGTGAGTTATTATACTGTATATATATGCACTGCATATAGGGTGCATTATTTAGAATTTTTCATTTTCATTGTATGTTTTAAAAGGGATTTAAATTATAATATTTTTGATATATCTAGGGTTGCATTTTTATATGTATGCATATTAAATAATTATGCATGTTAGTTTGATATATGCACATTAAACAATTAGGTTTAGGTTTAATACATTTGAGTAATATAGACATATTTTAAAATGTACACTTAGACATAATTATTTTATTAAATGATTAGTACTTTAGGTATAGTTTCAGTAGATTATAGGTTTATTCTTAAATAATTGCATGTTAAATTATAAACCTACACTTAAATTATTTTTAAGTTTATTTTTGGTATATTTTTTATTTATTTCCAAATAAATAAATATTTTATTATTAAATTAAACCTAGCACATTAGTAGTATATTTAGGGTTTATTTTTAATATATGCATGCTAGATAATTAGGTTTATTTTTAGTATATTTGTGAATATATGTTAAACACAAACACGTATTTAAATGAATATTTATACATAAATGTTTTATTAAATGATTTGTGTACTTAGGGTATATCTTTTGTATATTTAAGTATATTTTTAAGAAAATGCATGTTTTATTATTGTTACTCATTTAAATTATTTTTAACCATATTAATGATTTATCTTTAATTTATTTCATATTTTATT
Source organism: Mallotus nudiflorus (assembly GCA_947683625.1). Classification (NCBI taxonomy): domain Eukaryota; kingdom Viridiplantae; phylum Streptophyta; class Magnoliopsida; order Malpighiales; family Euphorbiaceae; genus Mallotus; species Mallotus nudiflorus. The sequence continues at coordinate 3,878,629 of CANTUR010000276.1, read as the reverse complement.
TGACACACATATATATATATATATATACCTGAAATATACTGGGTATATTTTTGGTATATATATATATATATGGTTGGTTTTACTATTATGAATATTATTCTACATTAATTATTTTCCGAATGAATGATTTATTATAAGTGAAGGATATCAATAGAACGTGCTTCCTAGTCGGCAGTACTAGGACCGTGTACGTACCGGTACGATAGATAAGGATTGAGTGAGAGTTAAAATTGGCTGATTATAATTGATTTAATTGATTTGACTAAGATTAATGGTATGTTAGATAGTGTGATTGCGGGGCCAATCACACTGACAGTCAGACTGCTGGAGCTCGGTTGACTTAGTGTCTCGGGGCCAGTCTACTGTCCATAAGTGAATTGAATGATCTATTGGGTTGATTGAGATGTGAGGTGATAGATAGTGTGATTGCTGAAGCTCGGTTGACCAAGTGTCTCGGGGCTAATCACACTGACAGTCAGACTGCTGGAGCTCGATCGACTTAGTGTCTCGAGGCCAGTCTGCTGTCCAAATTGGAATAAGTATTCTATTTGGAATTAAGTGAGCCTGCATGGCTAGAGTGATGATGGGGTTGTTGAGGTTGTTATTATTAGGGTTCTATGGATCCTTCATGAATTTAATCAAACGTTTTCTACATGTAGTATATTTATAAAAGCAGAGTTTGACGTTTGTGTGAAATGTGTGTATATACATATATATATATATATAAGAATGCCTGATTGTTATGGTTTAGTTTGCATGTATATATAGTATAATAATTCACTCAGTGAGGTCTGACCCCCCTCAATTATTTTTTTTTCAAGAGATCCCATATCGTCAGACCTTAGTTGTAGAGTTTCTCGCCGGTGTTCTTCAGTCCCGGCTATTTTATGCAAATGTATATTCTGAACTTTGAATTGTATTCTAGAAACTGCAGTAATAGTGTTATTATATTGGAAGTGTATTATTTTGTTTGGATATTAAATACTCTGAGAAATTATATTTGAACATTGTACGAATATGTATACATTTATGAAAGGATTTAGAGAATTTACTTTAATATTGATTTGAAAATTTTTAATTCTATCATATTTTTATTTAATTATTGCATGATTTTATTTTCTTAGGCTTGCTACGGGTTCCGGATTCAAAAGAATTCCCGTTCCCTAGCGCCAGTCATGACTCCTAGTTTGGGTTGTGACATGGCTAACTTTTCCAACATATATGGCGATGCTCGAATCTTTTATTTGGAATGTCCCTTTGACTTGGTTCACCACTAGTTGGGAGTTCAAGTGTATCTTGAGATACTCGGCTTTCACTTTTGTAGCTAACTTCAGCCCTGTGATGAGTGCTTCATATTCTGCTGCATTACTAGTGGCATCATATTCTATCCAAACAGCATATCTGATAAGGACATGGTGTAGCCCTTTAAGAATAATCCATGTGCCAGAACCTTGGGTGGATGACGACCCATCTACATAAAGCTGCCATACTGGTATCTCAGAGGGAACAAGATCCTTTGGTGTCATTTCTTATACAAAGTCCACTAATGCCTGAGCTTTTACTTACTACCGAGGCTTGTAATCGATGTCAAATTCTCCAAGCAATATTGACCATTAAACTAATCTGCCAAATGTTTCAGGCTTTTGTAAGATTTTCCTCAAGGGGAAGCTGGATCTTATGATGATGGAATGAGACTAGAAATAATGCCTGAGTTTTTGGGATATGTGGATGATGGCCATGGCCAAATTTTCTAGTGTTGGATACCAAATCTCTGACCCTCGAAGTACTCTATTGACATAGTATATCGGGCTTTCATGACTTCCTTCCTCCCTTACTAGTACTACAGTTATTGACTCTTGGCAAATAGAGAGGTATAAGTAGAGTGTTTCCCTAGGGATTGGTCTGTTGATCAATAGTGGCGAGGATATGAATTTTTTGATATCTTCAAAGGCTACTTGACAGTCTTTAATCCAAATAAATTTCTTGGAATTTTTAAAGCTCAGAATAATGGTAGGCATCATTTAGCTGAGCAAGAGATGAAATGCCCTAAAGCTGTTATCCTGCCATTTAGCTTTTGCAATTCATTAATCATTGTTAAAGTTTTCACATTGAGAATGGCTTCCATCTTTTCTGGGTTAGCCTCGATTCCCCTGTGTGATATCATGAATTCTAGGAACTTGCCTGCCTTGACCCTAAAAACACACTTTTTTAGGTTTAGCTTGATCTGGTACTGGCTTAGTAACTGGAGGATTTGATCAAGGTTAGTGGGATGCTGCTTGGCATTCTTGCTTTTGATGATGATGTCATATACGTATACTTCCACATTCTTTTTTATTTGATCCCGGAGTACATAGTTCATCATCTTTTAATACATTGCTTTGGCATTCTTTAGCCTAAAAGGCATTACTTTGTAACAGTAGAGACCTTCGTACATAATGAAAGATGTTTTCTCTTGGTCTTCTTATTTCATTGGTATCTAGTAATACCCCTGTGCTACGTCCATGAAGCTATACATACTATGACCGACGGGGGAGTCTACGAGTTGGTCTATCATCGACAGTGGGTAGCTATCCTTGGGGCATGCTCTGTTGAGGTCAGTGTAATCTACACACATTCTGTATTTCCCATTAGACTTCTTTACCAGTACTACATTAGCTACCCATTCTGGGTGAGTGACTTCTTTAATAAACCCTACTTCTAATAATTGTCTTATTTCTTCATTGATTATCTTCTGCCTCTCGTATGCAAAGGCTCTCTTCTTCTGGATAACTAGCTTTGCCCCTGGTCTGATGTTTTGGTTGTGTAAGGCAATCTGAGGGTCTAGTAATCTCAGATGCTCGAGAGGTAAAGTCTTTTGAGTGTTTGATAAGGACCTCATTTATCCCCTGCTTGGTTTCATCATCAAGCTCATTGTCGATCCTTACCATTTTCCTATCAGTGATCTGTAATGTTTGAACCTCGTCTACTGGCTCAGGGCTGGCTCCCTGTTTCTTTATTCCCCAGGATTCTTAAGGGAATACTTACATTTGAGGTTTGATTGCCATTTGGTGGTATTACGTGGCCATGTGTTGATCTCCATAAATGGTTAGAACTCTACCTTTAATAGGAATCTTTATGGTTAGATGTCAGATACTTATGACCGCATTGGTTTCATAAAGCACTAGTTATCCTGTGATGCCATTGTACACCAGTGGGAGGTCTACCATATTGAACTAGGCTTTAATAACTTTTGTTTCTCCAGTATCTCTGTCTCTAAATTCCAGACTTAGCTCTACTATTCCTATTAGCTATATGGTTCCTCTGCAAAAACTTATAATGGGATTCTACATAGCCTTCAAGTTAGTGATTGAGCCTTCCATTGCTTTATAGGCATTCTAAGATAATGCATTGACGGCATTTCCATCATCGATCAGTAATCTCTTCACCAGATAATTATTAATGTATGCACTTACCACCAGGGTGTCCTTGTAGGGGGTGCTGAATGTGATTCCCATCTTTTAGACCAAATATGATGGTCTATCTTTCCTGGAGAGTAGGTCTTTCTTCTTTGCAGACTCTTTTAGGCTTCTTTTCCACGTTCTCTCCTTTGATAATCATGTTGATGATGCCTGCTGGTTCATTATAGGCCTTCTTTAGTTCCAGCCTGTCTCATTTTTGCATATCCCAATTCCTAGTTCCTCTTAGTGTGTTGGTGAAGTTGTCGAGTTTGCCATTTTTCACCAATCTTTCTATGGCATTCTTTAGTTCTCAGTAGGCCTCGGTGTCATGCCCATAATCTCGATAATATTGGTAATAGTACCTTCTATCCTGCACGGCTCTCCTATTTAGGCTTATGCTTCTGGCTAGAGTAATTCCCACACTATTTTGCTGAACCCATATGAGGACTCTAGATCTAAAGGTATTTAAAGGTGTGTATCTTTTAACTTCCTTATCATACCTTTCCATCGAGTTTCTGAAGTTTGTTTGTGGAAAGCTTGGCCACTTGGGTCTTGATAGTTCTTTTGCTTTAGTTAGCATTTTCTCATCCTCCCTTCGCATCCTTCTGTCTTCATCCATCTTTATCATTTTGACTACCATCACCATTACCTCTATAAAAGTGCTAGGTTCTTTTGTCATTATCTTATCCCTAAGCTTTTCGAGCCTAGTTCCATTCTTTAAAGCTTTTATAGCTACTTTGTCAACCAGGTTTTTAATTTGTATAGCAACTTTATTGAATCAATCCAGATAGCTTCGCATTGATTTATTAGCCTCCTGCCAGCACATCCGGAGGTCATTGATATTTTTGGCTGGAGGGATGTTAGTGATAAACTGGGTTCAGAATTTCTTAGCTAAATCTTTGAAAGAGGTGATAAATTTTCTAGGAGATAGTGGAACCATCTCTAAGCATTCTTGGTGAGTGTACTATAGAAGACTCTACATATGATTCCGTTATTCATGTTCTAGAGTAACATCTTCATTCTGAATGAGGATATGTGGTTGATTGGATCTCCAGTTCCATCATATTGAATAAGTTATAGTATTCTGAATTTGGTTGGGATTTTCATTCGGATTATCTTGCTTACAAAAGGCATCCTTCCTTCCATCACGCACTCATCCTCCTTCTTTGGCCTTGTGTATAACTTCTTCAACATTTTAGGTTAACTTAGAATCGTCAAGAGCTAGGATTATTGAGCTGGATTCCCCTTCCGAGGTTTTATACTTGTTTGCTTTCGGTACTTTCGAAGATGTGGGATTTCCTTCCGTATGAGTTGACCGGGGTTACCACTTTGAATTAGGGCATTCAGTTGTTGTTACATCAAGGCCATATGAGTTTGAATGTTTCATATTATTGCTTTTTTATTAGGATGAGGTTGAGTTTTTAGGTTACTGTGTTTAGATTAGGCGTGGTTATGGCAGGTGTTTCTTATAGGTTTGGAAAAGGTATGAAAGGTATATGTCTATGATGGTGTTGGATAGGAGCATAGTAAGGAAGATCGATGCCTAGAGCTGGGTACCCTTGAGTGTGTCTAGGTAAAAGGTACGTACCACCTGCTGTAATTTGAGATGAGGGTCCAGCGTGCGAAAAGGGAGGGGCGGTATTATCGGTGATTATAAATTAATTAGAGGAATGAGAGCAGATGGGTTGATGTGTATGTCAGGAGTCGAGATTGGTGGTGGACTAGAAGTCATAATGCTTAGGGCTCGTCCAATAGATGCATGAATGGCTTTTATTCAAGAGTTACCACAAACGATGCTACTTAATAACTTGTTTTCAGAAACTCTTGAGATGATACCCTACAAGTGATCAATAAGGGACAATGTAAGAGGTGGGGAGGATCCCCACAAATTCTCTAATGCCTAAGTCAGAATATATAGAGAGAGAAGGAGAATCGGGAGAATATGAGAGAATAGAATGAATGAGAATGAGGGGTATGAGGTCCTATTTATAGGGATAATGATGCTCAAACCTGAGAGGAGTAGGATTCCTCTTTGATGGAAGTTCTATGCCAATTAGGAATGTTGCTTCTTATCCGGGAGTCTCCTGATACTCTTTTCCTATTTAACTTCGTTGTCCTTCCTAAACAAATGACCTTATGTAGGAAAATAAATACCTTATATAAATAGGAATATATATGTGGGGTATCAACTAAAATTTTATATAGCATTTAGTTTAATAATAAAAAAAAATTATTTCATATTACAAAAATAAAAGAAATCAAATATATACCACGAATAATGTTGTTGGTATAATTATAGTATGAGTAGTATGACACGTAATGGTCAATAAACTTAATAGAACATTAAAACCCTTAATACTAGTTAAAACTATGTTGTTCACAATAAAATTATATTACAATTTATAATTTAAATCATATATTTATGTAATAACAATTTTAATTAATATTTCATTTATTAATATTATATATAGCACTTTAGCTATAAATAATACTCAATAATTAGTAACCTAATCTAATAGTTAGTAATCTTGTAGTATGGGTAATAGTTACTATTTACTTATTTAGAATTCTTATAGTTAATTGATACTTAGTATTTAGTAATCTTATAGTTAATAGGTTTATAAGTTAAAATTGGTTGTAATTATATAAACAAGTATGTTCATGAGCTTGTTCACAAACATTTTAAACGAGCCTATTTGCAAGTTTGTTCACGAGCCTATTCATGAACAACCTAAATGAGAATGTTTGTGAACTTGTTCACGAGCTGACTCATGAACATATTAATGAGCTTGTTCACTAGCCTTACCGAGCCGAGCTTTAGGGTGTTTGAGCTTTATTAGTTTATCTTTCGAGCCTCAAAATTTTGTTAAGCCTCTGTTCGTTTAACTTAACAAATGAGTTTTAACAAGTCGAGCTCTGAGCTGCTCACGAGTGGCTCTATTCGTTTATATCCCTACAAATATCATTAAGTGCCTCTCAAAAGAGAAATAAAAATAAATAAAATTCTATTGACTCTGTCAATGAAACCCAATTATTCATCTTCTACAGAGATTATATTTTCTCTTGATTAATTTTTTCAAGATGTATTTCTTTGTACCGGCATAATATATATAAAATGTAAACTACTAGAATTTTAAAATATGGATGGTAAATCATCCATTTTCTCTTATTTAATAACTTAACTATGAATTTGCTCAATTATATAATTTTCTTTCAAAAAAGACAACTATTATCAATTTTTAATTTTTTTATGTAAACTTATTTATGATATTTGGCTGTACAATAACTCCTACTAATTGCTTAGTCCATGCATGATTTATCATCCTATGATGTGTTAACTGACTGACTTCATCAAAAAGGAAAAAGTGACCAACTTAGTCTTAAATTGTTTGCAAATTGATTGCTAAAATCAACTTGACCTTGGTTGTTTACAAGTTGATTTTGTCAACTTACTTTGTTTAGCTCTAAAGAGTGTATTGCTTATAAATAGGTTCAATGGACACAATATAGAGAGAGTGTAGTAACTAGTAACCAAGAGGGATGGACAAGTAAGAGAAAATAGAAAGCAAGTTGGTGAGTGTAAAAAAATAATCTTGTTGTGTAAAAAAATATAGAAAGGGAGTTTTTCTCAAATTTTTAAGAGAGTTTTGTTATATTCTTATTGGGTGATAGTAAGAAATATTTTGTAACTCCTATAATTTTTCATAATAAAATTCTTCTAATCTTATCCGTGATTTATCCCCAATTTGTTTGGAGTGTTCCATATTGTTCTTCAATTTTATTATTTTAATTATTTTAACTGCAATTTGCTCTATTATGATAATTACCGATTCTGCGCATGATCCATATCAATTTTCTCAACATAATGGGGCTAAAACACCGATAGAGATCATGAGTTAGTACTCACTCCTCCATGATCTTCCTTCAAATCCAAATATAAGGACCAAATTAAAAAAAAAAAAACCTTTAGCTAATTCAGATTAACTATACTAAAGCCAAATGCAAATTTATAAAGAAAACTAAACTGTATCGAGCGCGCAGCGATCTCAGTTCTTCAAGCAAAGAATTAAAATCGGAGTAAGATGATCCACCTTCTTCACCAGCTTCTCTTGCTATCTCTGCTAGCTTTCTTGCTCTGTTCCTCATTTCAATCTGTTAATTTCCTTCTCAATAGCTTCACTTTTAAGATTATCACCATGCAATCTAACCCACTCTCTTTGACACCAATGACACCAACACTAGTACCTATATTAAAGATTTCAGTCACATCTCATAGTAGAATTGCTCAGCAGAAATCGGTCATGTTAACATTGGTTTACCGTCTTCAATGCCATTAATGATGGGGGCTAATCTTACAAGGATTTGGGATCTTTAGTTGAAGAATTGAAACCTTATTATGCTTGATGATGCAACAATTACTGCATCACCATTTCATTTCTAGTTTGTGATGTGTTAGTAGTACAACTTTTTTAATTGTCATTTTTGACCAGTAAATTTTTTGAGAAAAATCTTGCAACACCTTACATGTTACAGATCAAAATTCACTATCACTAAGCCAAAGCTCAACAGTAAGAAATTTCAATTTTCTTTAAACTCTGCATTGACCAGACATTAAATTAATAATCTTTTAATGACATAAAGGGAGTTATCTTGGTTTGACAATTCTAATACCAAAAGAACCGCCTTGCACAGCAGCAAATTACATAATAAAACTATATAGTAACTCCCTGGTACACCCACAACTAACATAATTAATTTACTTTTAGTAGATAAATGTTTTAAATGTTCTAAATGTACACCCTGGTACAGAACTAAATGTACTCCTTAATTCTTCAATCAAGGCATTGTAATCAGAGTGAGAAGATCCACCTTCTGCAACTGCTTTTCTTGCCATTTCTGCAAGCTTTTTTGCTCTGCATCTCATTTCCTCTGCTTCTGGACCCACCATCACTTGTCTCACTGCCTTTGTTATAGCTTCTTTCCTCACATTATCCCCTACTACTCTAATCCACTTATGAGCACCCACTGCAATTCCAATTCTTAATACTTCAGTTCTCAACTTTTCATTATAAAACTGCTCTGCTGATACTGGCCATGTCACTATTGGCACTCCTGCTGATACTGCTTCAAGTGTTGAGTTCCACCCGCAATGAGTCACAAATCCTCCTGCTTCATGTTCAAGAATCATTACTTGAGGTGCCCACCGTCGTATTATGAGCCCCTTTCCTTCCATTCTTTTCTCAAATCCATCAGGTAACCAATCTTCCTCATCATTTTTGCTTTTCCTTACTACCCAAATGAATTGGTGTTCTGAATCTTCAAGCCCAATTGCAATCTCAAGAAGTTGAGATGAAATGAATTTCGCTGAGCTTCCGAAGCATATATAAACAACTGAGTTTGGTTTCCTTGAATTCAGCCACTCTAAACACTCACTTTCATCAATAGAAGCTTCTTTACCTCTCTTTGCTACATCTTGAACATTACTATTGCAAAGCGAAATGGGGCCAATATGCCATGATTTGATTCCTAAAGCTTTCGTGAAATGATCAGCGTATTCCGGTTCGAGCTCATACAAGCTGTTCATAAGAACACCATAGCTTTTAGACTCTGCTTCATTGATTTTCCTGTAGAATTTAGAGAAGGCAATTTCTTGTAAGATAAATTCCGGTAATCGGTTTCTTGTCAACTTGATCTCGTCTGGGAGATTTGGAACTACAAAAAGATCAGTATCAGATGTCACATTTTTGTGAGGCTGATATGTCACCACACACTGCGAAGCACATGAAGAGAAGTAACAAGTTCCACTGAAAACAATATTTGGAACGCCATACCTGGATGCAACTTCAATAGACCATGAAAAAAAAGTATCTGAAACTAGACAATCAGGACAATATTCTTTCAACACATGCTCAAGTGGCTGAGCAAGTAGTTCAGTGGTCATTATAAAATTGAATGCCATGTCAGGTGAAGGAACCAAGTTCCAGTGCTCACATCCTTCAGGCAATCCAGCTTCCACACAAGGGAATTTGACAATCACGGTGTCAATTTTATGACCCAAAATTCTGCTTTTCTCAATTGATTTGGATATAGCACGAGCATTGACAGGAGTGGTAATTATACTGACCTTTAGGCCTCTTGATGCAAATAGCTTGCTATGTCAATGAGTGGAATAGTATGGCCTTGGGCCATAAATGGGAAGAAGAAAAAGTAAAGCTCATTTCTTTTTCCACATTCCATTTGATTTTGAAAATGTGATCAAACTTGGAAATGACTTCTTCAATGAATTTGATGTTTCAAAAAAAAAAAAGGTGTTGTATGAATAAAAAAAAAATTGAGTACGAAAAGAGAATTGAAATGCACAATTTAAATTTCACAAACATTGATTTGAGGAATTATTTGTCATAGAAAGGATGGGTTTTATAGTAATATTTAGACCATCAGAGTTAGCTAGACAAAAATCAAGAAAACAAGAAAATTTCGTAAGACAGTGATGATAGTGACATCTACAGACATTAAGGACATCTTTGATTTACGAAATAAATTAAGTATAGTTATTTTATAAGAAATAAATATTTTTTATTTGATTCAAATTTTATTATGAAATATTAATTTTATAAAATAATAATTTTATAATTTTTAAAAAATAATTATTTTTTAAAAAATTAAATAATATGTATTTTTTATTCTTGAAATAAATTATTTTCATTTTTTTTTATGTGTAAACTCTTTTAATGTTCATGTTTTTTCTTTCTCTTTTTCTTAGAATAATTTAATTAAGATTTTTCAATAATTTTTTTAATTTAATACAACTTAGATTTGACAACTATAAATTATATAAAATTTATTTAATTTATACGTTTATATTTTTGTGATTAAAAAATTTTAAAATATTATTTATTTATTTACTATACATTTATATTATTTTAGAGAAATAAAATATATGTGCTAATATATATATATATATATATATATATATATATATATATATATATATTGTATGACTATTTAATTTTGATACTAATAATGAAATTTATTAATAAAAATATCAATGTCATTTATGCTTAAATCTACTTACTCCTCATAGTAATTATAAATCATGAACCAAAGTATGAAATAATAATTATTTAGGATTAGTTATTATAGATGTAATATCTCGAATTTTTTAAATATTTTTATAGTGCATCGGGATATGCAGTGTTAATAATTTTTGTATATATATTTTGATATTTAATGAGTTTGTTGTTTGTTTAAAGCTAATTTTAATTATTTTATATTATTTTAAGTACTTTACGTAAAATTTTTCCGGAAATTATATTTTCGAAAAAATTGACACGTAAATAATTTAATACTATTTATTTTGACTAGTTTTATAAATTTGCATGAACTCATATATAATTTTAAAGTGCTAAAATAAAATGTATATATGTGTATTTATTTAAATTAATTAAAGCTTAATTAATTTCCTTAATTTTATTATTTAATTTTTGTATTAATTAATTTTAAGTGTATAAATTATTAAACATATTAAAATATGTGTGTGATGTATATTTAATGTATGTGAAATTTTATATTATTATAATATATAGTGTGAATATATATATATATATACATAATTTTTTAATCAAAAAATCAAAACTTCTCTTTATTTACAGAATTGTCACTCTTCTTCTCTAAATGCCCATCACCATATTTCTTCAATTTTCAGCCACTTTCAAGCTGGTTTTCTTGCTATTACTATGCCCCTCAGTCTTCCTCCTCCACCTCTAGCCATTTCCACCACCTGAAACACTCTTTTTCGGCGAGTTTTGGCCGGATTTTCATCAAGAAGCCAATAATCAACGGAGCTCCGACCAAGCACTTTCCGACCACCAAATTTGATGCTGTCAGTCTCTATCTTCTCCTTGAGCTCTGGTGAGTGTGATTCCAAGCTTTGTTTCACTTGATTTGGTCTAAAATTGCTTAGGTTTTAATTTCTTTAAATCAGCCATTTTGGGTTTCAAATTTTTTTTTAGCTTCAATTTGATTGATTCATGAAAACTTCCTTCACAAACTTTGTTCCTGGAAGCTTAATCTACATGCTGTAATTTTTTTAGAATTTTTGGAATTGATTTTAATTTTTGTGAATTTTTTATTATTTTATTAATATTTTCTAATTTTCGAAAATTAATTAATTAAATTATGAAATTGTGTTTTATGGTGATTATAGGAGTTGAAATGAATTATAGAAATTTATTTGTAATTTTTTTGAATTTTTATATATTTATTTGGAATTTATTAAGTTTATGTAATTTTGAAAAATAGGGTTAATTATGTGTTTAATTGAAATAAATTAGTAAATCGAGTATATTTATTGATATTATTGAATTATATGTTGAGAAATTAATTTTTTAGTAATTATATAATTTTTGGTGAATTTTTGAACATTTATAGTGAATATATATATATATAGGGGTATTTTGGTAATTTTACACTAAATTGGTTAAAAATGTAATTAAATTGGTTTTAATAGTTATTTAGGTTATAAAAATGATTTCTGCAAATTTTTAGTATTTTTAACTAATTAAAACTATTTTTCGTAAATTATTTTCAAATTATATATATATTATACGATTTTTCTAAATAAAATGAGTTTTTATCAGTTTTTAATAAGTTTTAGAGTTAATTACGTAATTTGGATTTATAAAATTTTTAGGAAATTTTTTTGAAGTAATAATAGTATATTATGTATATTTTGTATTATATGGATAAATATGTAATTTTATGCTAATTATAGTTAAATATATATTTTAGTTGATTTTATTAATATTTAAAAGGTTTAGAGGATTTTTTTTTTATAAATTAATTGGTATTTTTAATTAAGTAATGTTAATTTTGAATATTGTTTCCAAATATTATATATATATGTATAATATATTATTTTGGTAACAAAAAAATGTATATATGGTTATATTTAGCATATTTGGTATAATGGTTTTAATTAAGATATTTGTTGATAGTTATATTAATTATGAATTATATATATGCATATTTTAAGAATAATGTATATTATTGGAAATTATGGGTTTTTATATATTTATGTCTAATTAAATTTAATTAAGTGTCATGTTATACTTTAAATATGATTTTAATGTTTATTTATGAAAGTAAAATTTTCCTAAATTTATTAATTAGAATTGAGTTGTGAACTCGGTCGGGCTAATACTGTGTTGGAGAGCCGACCCAAGTGTAGACTGTGTGCGAATTTTTAGAAGTGCATTTTCCATGCAGGAATGACTCTACCTATGGTAGAGAGATGTCCGTTTTACAGAGGAGATTCTGTCGAAATTTTGATAGATTTTCTCGTAAAACATGATATCATCAGTAAATTTTTACCGTTAATTAGGCTTTTTCCTGTCTATAGAGTCTTATCCGGTCTTCCTCGAGTTAGTCTAGAATTTCACTATTTCTGTTGATTTTCGATTTCAATTCCATAGACATGTTTTTAAAAGAGGTATGTTATTTATTTTCTAGAGAATATCGGAGCGGAAGCTGTTGGATCGAGGCAGACGCGCGGTCATCAGCCTTCTCGCTCATCTTGTAAGTCGATAAAATGATATGTGCGTGTGTTTTATTTAAAGATGCGTGCGCTCATATTTTATGTTATTATTATATGATTTATTTAATTTAATGCTACTATTTAAAGTTTAAGCACATTTTATTTATTTAAAATCAGTTTTGAGAAATTTTGGTAGAACGGGCTACCTGATGGGCTTCACCAGGACTATGTGCACATGGTAGAGATTGAGAGATGGATCCGTAATATATATGATTGGTGAATGTTAAACTGGGACGGGTGCCTCGGTGGAAGCCTTTGCTCTCGGGGACCGCCAGTGATTGAAAGGTTAATAATGGACTGGGATGGGTGCCTCGGTCGATGCCTTTGCTCTCGAGGACTGCCAGTGCCATATATTTGGATTAAGTGAATGACTACAGCTCGGTGCCTCGGTTGATGTCTTTGCTCTCAAGGACCGGTAGTCTAGTTGGAATAAGTGGGCCCAGCTGGCCATTTAGATTTTGGGTTTAGGGTTCTATCGAGATTTTTTTTTTCAAAAGCTATACTTATACATTATAAATTATTTTCACTATAAACATATATAGTTTTCAAAAAGGGTTTTCAAACCGTACAACTCTTTTTATTGACTTACTCAGTGAGGTCTGATTCCCCTCAATTTATTCTTTTCAGGAGCTTGGGAGTTCGACCTCAGACTACCTCCAGTCGGGTTTCTTCTTCACCGACTATTTTATGTAGGTCAATGTAAGATGTACTGTGTGTTAATCTAAGTTGTTGCAGTAATGTATGTACTAAGGATTTGTATGGTTTAAACATAATTGTGTAATTTATTTGTGTAAAACACGCTCATGTATAAGATTTAAATTTAATTTATAATATGAGATGTTGAAACACATTTTTAGTAAGCAGTTGAATTTGTGTATTTTGAGAAAAATCAGTTTGATAATGTGTTCTGTTATTAATTAAAGTTTAAAATATGAATTGTTTTATTTTCTTTTCCTTTAGGCTTACTACGGGTTTCGGGGGCCTTATGCCTTCCCATTCCCTAGTGCCGGTCACGTGCCCCCGGGTTCGGATCGTGACAATAGAAATACCTATTCTATTCCTTAACAATTACAATTTTCCGCACTTATTACATTCTACAAAGCAAACATGGCCTAAAAGATAAAACTTTTTTGTTAAAATTATATTCATAGTCCCATGTATAGGGCTATTTACCATTTTATGGTAAAAAATATATATTGTCACGACCCAAAACAGGGTCATGACCGGCGCTAGGGAACGGGAATTCTTTCGAATCCGGAACCCGTAGCAAGCCTAAAAATAAAATAAATCATGCTATAATAACAATAATAATATTATATGCAGCGGAAATGGAAATCATAGATATCATAATATCATTTTCATCACTGGATTTAATCAAAATCCCATCTCATAAATATATATAATCTTTAATACAAATCCAGTTTCAACATAATACATCTCTTTAAAAATAAAATACATGAAATCCAATACTTTATTTCACAACTACTGCAGTGTCTAGATAAAATAAATAAGACTCAAGTAGACAGTTTACATAAAGAAGCCGGGGCGGAAGAAATCCGGCGAATCGACCTGCTACTGAGGTCTGAAGAAGTTGACTCTCCTGAAAAATAGTCAACGGAGGGGAGTCAGACCTCACTGAGTGAATTACTATAATATATATACATACACACTAAGTGATAATGCATACAGTCAACAGTATATATATAATATGTATATATACAGGCAAATTCATACAGATGCAGAAAAATCATTTTTTTTATATATTTTACTGAAAAATCTCAGTTTATGAAGGATCACATAGAACCCTAGAATATCGCAACCTCAGAAATAGTGTTCAACAACACTCAAGCCATACAGGCTCACTTATTCCAAATATATCCACTTAATCCATTTGGACAGTAGACTGGCCCCGAGACACTAAGTCAACCGAGCTCCAGCAGTCTGACTGCCAGTGTGATTGGCCCCGAGACACTTGGTCAACCGAGCTCCAGCAATCACACCCAAATCACATCCCACACATATCAATAATCATAATCAAATCAATATCCACAAATAAGTTAGTATTATAGCCTAAAGCTATAGGCGTACCGGTACGTACTCGGTCCTAGTGCTGCCCACTAGGTAGCACGTTCTATTGATATCCTTCATTCTTAAATATAAAACATTCATTCACAAAAATAAATGATGCATGAATATAAATGAAATAACAATATAAACCATATATATACCGGAAATATACCAAACATAAACCAGGTATATTTCGAGTATATATATATCAAATAAATCCAATCAAAATCATAAATTAAACTAAAAATATATTTAAAACATTTTAAATATATTTTATTAATAAAACATATATATAATTTATTATATACCAAAAATATACTTAATATAAACTTAAGAAATAATCAAATTATTTATGCATATTTAATCAACATAAAACATGCATTGCTAAATCATGCATCCTAAGCATATATATATAATATAGTAACTCACCTAGTGCGCTCCACGAGACAGGTCCGACGGGCCTGGTCCACTAGCCCTCGGTCTCGGCGCAACTAAACAAGAAATAAGTAATCGACATCAGAATAACCCTAACAGAAATCCTAGAATTCAATCTAGAGTATTAAACACAGAATCGGAATTTAGGGTTCGACTGGATATCACGTTTTACGAGAATTCTACCGAAAATTCGACAAAACCTCCCCTGTAAAACGGACATCTCTCTACTCAAAAGAGTAGAGCCGACCCTGCAAAGAAACACACTTCGAAATACAAGCTCAACAAAAATCCACAACCCCTCGGTCGGACTCCAGACTACAATCTGTCGACCGGGATCCACAAACACAGAATAATTCCAGATATAACAAAAATATCCTTAAATCACATAAATACATTTTCATAGGTAGAAATTACATATTTAACCTTGAAACACTATAAAAACCGATTAAAACTCATTTTATTAGAAAAACCGTATATTTTATTTATAATTGAAAATAATTCACGAAAAATAGTTTTAATTAGTTAAAAATACCAAATATTTTGTAAAAATCATTTTTATACCTTAAATAACTAATAAAAACCAATTAAATTACATTTTTAGACAATTTAGGGTAAAATTACCAAAATACCCCTATATATATAAATATACTTAAATTACTTCAAAAATTCACCAAAAATCATAAAATTATCCAAAATTAATTTTCTCAACATATTTATCAATAATATTAATAATTAAACTCAATTAACCAATTAATTTCAATTTAAAACACATTTAACCTAATTTTTCCAAAATTCCATAAACTTCAATAATTCAAAATAAATACTTAGAAATTCATAAAAATTCCAAATAAATTCCTATAATTCATTTCAACACCTAATTCAACCATAAACTCAAATTTCATAATTTAAATAATTAATTTCCGAAAATTAGAAAATAATATTAAAATATTCAAAAATACCCAAAAATCCAAAAAATCTCCAAAAATTCTACAAAAATTCATACATGAAGATTAAGCTACTAGGAACAACATTTGTGAAGGGAGTTTCCATGAATCAATCAATTCGAAGCTCAAAAAAAAATCGAAAACCCTAATAGGCCGAAATAGAAAAATCAAAACCTAAGCAATTCTAGACCATTTTAGCTCAAACCAAAGCTAGAATCACACTCACCGGAGCTCAAGGAGAAGAAAGAGACCGGCGGTGTCGAAAACAGTGGCCGGAATCGACGTGATCGACGGTGGATCGATTTTCGGCTTCTCCGACCAAAATCGATCTCCCGACGCCGGAAACGGCCTCCTCAGGCGGCGAAATTGGTCGGGGAAGACGGTGGCACACCGGACGGCACACCCACGGTGAAGGAACGGCACGGCAGCGACCGGAAATGGAGAAGGGAGAATCGGGAGGAAGAAGGAGACTCGGGGGGCAAAATGGTAATTTTCCAAACTTTTTGATTTTTGACAAATATATGTATATATATATACTTTATACTATATATTAAAATAATATTAAATTACACACATCAAATATACACCACACACATAAAATTTAATATTTTAATAATTTATACTAAATAAAATTAATTAAATAACAATAAAACAAATAAATACTTAATAAAATATTAGGGTAATAATAAACCCTAATTGAATAATTATACACACACAGACTTTATTTAATAATTTAAAAATATGTATGAGTTCATGCAAGTCCGTAAATACATTTAAAATAATTAATGATACATTGTTTACGTGAAAATTTCCCCGAAAATGCAAGTCTCGGGAAAATTTTACGTAAAACACTGAAAATAATACACAATAATTAAAATAGGTTTAAAATACATAACAACTCATAAAAATATCGTAATATATATACAAAAATTATTGACACTGTATATCCCGGTACAGTGTAAAAATATTTTAAAAACACGGGATATTACAGTCTCCCCCCCTTACAAGAATTCGTCCCCGAATTCTAAAAGATAAGATCAAGAAGGAAAGAGATACGGGTAAGAAGCTCGCATCTCAGCTTCAGTCTCCCACGTATGCTCTTCAACTCTGTCGCTACGCCATAGAACCTTGACCATCGGAATCTGCTTCGATCGCAACTGTCGAACTTGAAAATCAACGATCGCCACAGGTTCTTCCACAAACGTCAAATCTTCATTCACTTCCACACTGTCAGGTTGCAACACGTGTGAAGGGTCTGAGATATACTTCCTTAACATCGAGATATGAAATACTGGATGCACTTGTGACATACTTGGAGGCAAATCCAACCGATATGCAATAGTGCCAACTCTCTCCAGAATCTCAAACGGTCCAATGTATCTCGGTGCTAACTTACCCTTCCTACCAAATCTCATCACACCCTTCATTGGAGATACTTTCAGAAAAATGAAATCTCCAACCTGAAACTCCACATCTCTGCGCCTAGGATCCGTATAACTCTTCTGTCTGCTAACTGCGGTCTCTAATCTGCGCTTGATCACGGCGACTTTCTCTGCAGCATCCTGAACCATCTCTGGTCCAGTCAAAACTCTCTCACCAATCTCATCCCAACTCAACGGGGATCTACACTTCCTTCCATACAACGCCTCATATGGTGCCATACCAATACTGCTATGGTAGCTGTTATTATATGCAAACTCAACGAGTGGCAAATGATCATCCCAGCTACCTCCTAAATCCAGGACACACATCCTCAACATATCTTCCAGTGTCTGGATCGTCCTCTCAGACTGACCATCTGTCTGAGGTTGAAAAGCAGTACTGAAATCCAACCTAGTGCCCATTGCTTCTTGCAACTTCTGCCAAAAACGAGAAGTAAACACTGAACCTCTATCTGACACAATAGACACAGGTACACCATGAAGGCATACAATATGCTTCACATACAACTTCGCCAATCTAGCAACTGAATATGTGGCTTTCACAGGCAAGAAATGTGCAGACTTCGTCAACCTGTCTACAATCACCCAGATGGAATCGTATCCATCCTTCGAACGAGGTAAACTGACCACAAAATCCATAGCTATCCTTTCCCACTTCCACTCGGGAATAGGAAGAGGCTGAAGCTTCCCAGAAGGCTTCTGATGTTCGGCTTTCACTTGCTGACACGTCAAGCACTTAGCAACATAATCAGCGACATCCTTCTTCAATCCATCCCACCAGTATAGATCTCTGATACTGTGGTACATCTTAGTAACACCCGGATGAACGCTGTAGGCTGTAGAATGTGCTTCCTCTAGGATCTCTTCTCTCAAATCATCCACATCTGGAACACACAATCTACCACTGATCCACAACACACTATCATCATCGAGTGTGAAATCAGTGAACTTCCCTGCTTTGACATTCTCTGCAAGCTCTTCTAGAATAGGATCTCGGCTCTGAGCTGCTTTAATCCTATCCCTCAGTACAGATCATACTTTAAACTGAGCTAACAGTCCACCTGATCTACTGATCTTCATCATCAGACCTTGATCCACCAACAAATGCAACTCCTGGATCAATGGTCTCCTCTCAACACCAATGTGAGCAAGACTACCTGAAGACTTCCTACTCAAGGCATCTGCTACAACATTAGCTTTACCCGGATGGTAAAGAATCTCGCAATCATAATCCTTCAACAGTTCCAACCATCTTCTCTGCCTCAGATTCAAATCTCGCTGCTGGAAAATGTACTTAAGGCTCTTGTGATCAGTAAATATCTCACAAGTCACCCCGTACAAATAATGTCTCCAAATCTTCAAAGCAAAGATCACTGCAGCCATCTCAAGATCATGTGTAGGATAGTTATGCTCATGCTTCTTCAACTGCCTCGAAGCATAGGCTATCACCCTTCCATTCTGCATCAACACACAATCAAGACCAATTCTAGAGGCATCACAGTAAACTGTGAACTTATCCACACTATTAGGCAAAGCTAATACTGGCGTTGTGGTCAACTTCTCTTTCAACAACTGAAAACTATTCTCACAAGCTTCTGACCACTCGAATCTAACGTTCTTCTGAGTCAAGCGAGTCATAGGGGCTGCTATCCTGGAAAAATCCTGCACAAACCGCCTATAATACCCGGCTAAACCCAGAAAACTCCGAATCTCCGTAATAGAAGTAGGTCTAGGCCATTCAGACACTGCCTCAATCTTCTGTGGATCAACCTGAATACCTTCTTTAGACACTACGTGTCCAAGAAAAGAAACACTCTCCATCCAGAAATCACACTTCGAGAATTTAGCATAAAGCTGATGATCTCTCAGTGTCTGTAGTACAATCCTCAAATGATATACGTGCTCTTCCATACTCCTCGAATATACCAGTATATCATCAATGAAGACTACTACAAACTGATCCACATACGGTCTGAAATACTCTGTTCATCAGGTCCATAAAAGCTGCTGGTGCATTAGTCAAACCAAAAGACATCATCAGAAACTCATAATGGTCATATCGAGTGTGGAAAGCTGTCTTAGGAATATCAGCTTCACTAATCCGCAGCTGATGATAACCTGACCTCAAGTCGACCTTAGAAAAGAATTGTGCACCCTGGAGCTGATCAAACAAATCATCTATCCTCGGGAGAGGATACTTGTTCTTCACTGTCACCTTATTCAGCTCTCTGTAGTCAATGCACAGTCTCAGGGTACCATCCTTCTTCTTCACAAACAGGACTGGTGCACCCCAAGGAGAAACACTAGGTCTAATAAAACCTTTATCCAACAACTCTTGCAACTGCTCCTTCAACTCTCTCAACTCTGCAGGAGCCATACGATAGGGTGGCATAGATATAGGAGTAGTACCTGGTACCACATCTATACAGAACTCAATCTCTCTGTGAGGTGGTAAACCTGGCAACTCCTAGGGAAAAACATCAAGAAACTCACAAGCAACCGGAACATCTGTGAGTGACAACTTCTCCACTGACGTATCCCTAACCAATGCCAAAAACCCCTGACAACCTTTCCTCAATAACTTCCTAGCTGAAATAGCAGAAATAATATTATGAGGTGCTGAACTCCTATCACCAACAAACTTAAACTCTACTTTACCAGGAATTCTAAAAGTCACCTCCTTATTCCTGCAATCTACCACGGCAAAGTGCTGAGATAACCAATCCATTCCCAAAATAACATCGAACTCCATCACATCCAATAAAATCAAATCAGCGGGTAATTCTCTATCTCCCACGAGAACTGGACAACCAGAAAGAACAATATCGATGTCCAAGGAATCGCTCAGAGGAGTGGCAACAGACAAAGGAAAAGCCATCCTCGAAGCTTGCTAACAAGATTTAGAAGCAAAAACAGGAGAAACAAACGAATGCGTGGCACCCGGATCAAATAAAACCCAAGCATCCAGGTAACAAACAGAAACAATACCTGCCACGACTGCATTAGATGCCTGAGCATCCTGCTGAGTCAGATGGAAGACTCTGGCCTGACCTCGACCTCCCTGCTGACTGGTAGAAGCCTGGCCAACACCTCTGGCACCTCCTCTAGTACCTCTACCACGACTCTGCTGTGGAACAAACTGAGTGGAACTCTGATGCTGGGCTGGTGGTAACTGAAATGGCACGGGTGCTGCACTAGCAATCGACTACTGTGGGAATCGTGAAATCTGCTGCTGCTGATACCCGGAATAAGGACACGATCTGGCAAAATGTCCTGTCTGCCCGCATCTGAAACATGTCAGTGGTGTCAGGTAACACGGTCCCTGATGGACTCTACCACAAGTCTGACAAACACTGGCCGCTGATCCAGAACTACGACCACTGCTGCTGCTCGAAGCACCTGACCCAAATCTGAACGATCTACGCTGACCTCCACGGCCATGTCTACTGCTCCGATGCACTCGCTGTTGCTGTCTCTGACTCTGCTGAGTCGAACCTCGCTGCTGACTACTCGAACCAACATGAAAACTCGAATATAGAGTAGCCTGCAATCCACTCGACTGAACTCCCAACTGGTAATAATCAGGCATCGCTCCCTGCCTAACTAATCTCAGCTCAATCTCCTTGGCTAGCTCAATCACGGACTCCAGAGTAAGACCTGATGTAGGCATACCAGCAAAAGCTGAACCCAAACCAGTAACATACGTAGTAACAGTGAAATACTGATCTCGCATCAGATCCTCAGCATATCTACCCAAACGAAGAAACTCTCGGGTATACTCCTCTACAAATCGATCTCCACGAGAAATACTAGTCAGACGGAGACGATAACTCAAACGAAGAGGCTCTGGACAGAATCTCCTCATGAATCGCTCTCGAAACTGAGCCCACGTCATCGTCATCATATAAGGCTGGATCATCTGAATGAACCAATCTAGAGCTGGTCCCTCAACAGACAACTCGACGATCATGATCCTCTGGTACTCAGTATGAGCAGTCCGAGTCCTAGTCTCAATCGCATGCAGAAAGTCTAAAGGATCAGAAGTACCATCAAAAGCAATCCTGCCAACTCGGGCATAGAACAAAGCTGCCTCAGGGTCAGACATACCCTGCTGATAGGCAGGCTGAACAGGCTGAACAACTGGAGGAACAAGAACATCAAACTCAGGCTCAACAGGCTCCTCGTCCTGTAACTCTCTCTGCCTACGGCGACCTGCCACTCCTCGAGGTCTACCTCTGCCACGACCTCTACGTCTAACTGGCTGCTCAGGAGGTAAAACCTCGTCCTGAAAAGACTCATCATCCTTGGCCTCAACGACAGGTGGAGCGACACGCACTCGCCTCCTCATTCTGAAAAGACAAACGGAAAGATTCAGACAAAACAGATAACGGAAGAATAACGCTGAAAACTACAACAAGGAATACTTATCAAGACATACTCGAACCTAATACACTGCAGTAGTTCAAAAGAAAAAACACAACTTTAAAACTAGGGCCACAACTCACATAACTAAGCCCTGACACAGAACTCCGCTCTGATACCAACTTTGTCACGACCCAAAACAGGGTCATGACCGGCGCTAGGGAACGGGAATTCTTTCGAATTCGGAACCCGTAGCAAGCCTAAAAATAAAATAAATCATGCTATAATAACAATAATAATATTATATGCAGCGGAAATGGAAATCATAGATATCATAATATCATTTTCATCATTAGATTTAATCAAAATCCCATCTCATAAATATATATAATCTTTAATACAAATCCAGTTTCAACATAATACATCTCTTTAAAAATAAAATACATGAAATCCAATACTTTATTTCACAACTACTGCAGTGTCTAGATAAAATAAATAAGACTCAAGTAGACAGTTTACATAAAGAAGTCGGGGCGGAAGAAATCCGGCGAATCGACCTGCTACTGAGGTCTGAAGAAGTTGACTCTCCTGAAAAATAGTCAACGGAGGGGAGTCAGACCTCACTGAGTGAATTACTATAATATATATACATACACACTAAGTGATAATGCATACAGTCAACAGTATATATATAATATGTATATATACAGGCAAATTCATACAGATGCAGAAAAATCATTTTTTTTATATATTTTACTGAAAAATCCCAGTTTATGAAGGATCACATAGAACCCTAGAATATCGCAACCTCAGAAATAGTGTTCAACAACACTCAAGCCATATAGGCTCACTTATTCCAAATATATCCACTTAATCCATTTGGATAGTAGACTGACCCCGAGACACTAAGTCAACCGAGCTCCAGCAGTCTGACTGCCAGTGTGATTGGCCCCGAGACACTTGGTCAACCGAGCTCCAGCAATCACACCCAAATCACATCCCACACATATCAATAATCATAATCAAATCAATATCCACAAATAAGTTAGTATTATAGCCTAAAGCTATAGGCGTACCGGTACGTACTCGGTCCTAGTGCTGCCCACTAGGTAGCACGTTCTATTGATATCCTTCATTCTTAAATATAAAACATTCATTCACAAAAATAAATGATGCATGAATATAAATGAAATAACAATATAAACCATATATATACCGGAAATATACCAAACATAAACCAGGTATATTTCGAGTATATATATATCAAATAAATCCAATCAAAATCATAAATTAAACTAAAAATATATTTAAAACATTTTAAATATATTTTATTAATAAAACATATATATAATTTATTATATACCAAAAATATACTTAATATAAACTTAAGAAATAATCAAATTATTTATGCATATTTAATCAACATAAAACATGCATTGCTAAATCATGCATCCTAAGCATATATATATAATATAGTAACTCACCTAGTGCGCTCCACGAGACAGGTCCGACGGGCCTGGTCCACTAGCCCTCGGTCTCAGCGCAACTAAACAAGAAATAAGTAATCGACATCAGAATAACCCTAACAGAAATCCTAGAATTCAATCTAGAGTATTAAACACAGAATCGGAATTTAGGGTTCGACTGGATATCACGTTTTACGAGAATTCTACCGAAAATTCGACAAAACCTCCCCTGTAAAACGGACATCTCTCTACTCAAAAGAGTAGAGCCGACCCTGCAAAGAAACACACTTCGAAATACAAGCTCAACAAAAATCCACAACCCCTCGGTCGGACTCCAGACTACAATCTGTCGACCGGGATCCACAAACACAGAATAATTCCAGATATAACAAAAATATCCTTAAATCACATAAATACATTTTCATAGGTAGAAATTACACATTTAACCTTGAAACACTATAAAAACCGATTAAAACTCATTTTATTAGAAAAACCGTATATTTTATTTATAATTGAAAATAATTCACGAAAAATAGTTTTAATTAGTTAAAAATATCAAATATTTTGTAAAAATCATTTTTATACCTTAAATAACTAATAAAAACCAATTAAATTACATTTTTAGACAATTTAGGGTAAAATTACCAAAATACCCCTATATATATAAATATACTTAAATTACTTCAAAAATTCACCAAAAATCATAAAATTATCCAAAATTAATTTTCTCAACATATTTATCAATAATATTAATAATTAAACTCAATTAACCAATTAATTTCAATTTAAAACACATTTAACCTAATTTTTCCAAAATTCCATAAACTTCAATAATTCAAAATAAATACTTAGAAATTCATAAAAATTCCAAATAAATTCCTATAATTCATTTCAACACCTAATTCAACCATAAACTCAAATTTCATAATTTAAATAATTAATTTCCGAAAATTAGAAAATAATATTAAAATATTCAAAAATACCCAAAAATCCAAACAATCTCCAAAAATTCTACAAAAATTCATACATGAAGATTAAGCTACTAGGAACAACATTTGTGAAGGGAGTTTCCATGAATCAATCAATTCGAAGCTCAAAAAAAAATTGAAAACCCTAATAGGCCGAAATAGAAAAATCAAAACCTAAGCAATTCTAGACCATTTTAGCTCAAACCAAAGCTAGAATCACACTCACTGGAGCTCAAGGAGAAGAAAGAGACCGGCGGTATCGAAAACAGTGGCCGGAATCGACGTGATCGACGATGGATCGATTTTCGGCTTCTCCGGCCAAAATCGATCTCCCGACGCCGGAAATGGCCTCCTCAGGCGGCGAAATTGGTCGGGGAAGATGGTGGCACACCGGACGGCACACCCACGGTGAAGGAACGGCACGACAGCGACCGAAAATGGAGAAGGGAGAATCGGGAGGAAGAAGGAGACTCGGGGGACAAAATGATAATTTTCCAAACTTTTTGATTTTTGACAAATATATGTATATATATATACTTTATACTATATATTAAAATAATATTAAATTACACACATCAAATATACACCACACACATAAAATTTAATATTTTAATAATTTATACTAAATAAAATTAATTAAATAACAATAAAACAAATAAATACTTAATAAAATATTAGGGTAATAATAAACCCTAATTAAATAATTATACACACACAGACTTTATTTAATAATTTAAAAATATGTATGAGTTCATGCAAGTCCGTAAATACATTTAAAATAATTAATGATACATTGTTTACGTGAAAATTTCCCCGAAAATGCAAGTCTCGGGAAAATTTTACGTAAAACACTGAAAATAATACACAATAATTAAAATAGGTTTAAAATACATAATAACTCATAAAAATATCGTAATATATATACAAAAATTATTGACACTGTATATCCCGGTACAGTGTAAAAATATTTTAAAAACACGGGATATTACATATATATTTCCCAATTTAAGTTACATTTGAAATTAATTCTTTTTTTTTTTTGAAATGTGAAAGAATTTCTCAATTTGTAATATTTTTGGCTGAGGTAGCGTTAGAGAGAAAATTCATTCCGTTACTGGCAATAGCAGTATGAGATCCATTCTGCTACTGACCGAAGCTGAATGAATTGTCTCTTTTCTTGACAATACCACCTTAGTTAAAAGTACTACAAATTAAAAAAAATTTTGATTTTAATTAAAAAGTTATTAGATTATGACATTATTAATTTTAATTTGAAATTTTCTTTTCACTCATAATGAATGAAAGAAAAATAATTTGTTTTTAAATTTATTTAAATTAAAACAAAAAAGGGAATACATTGGTATTTTTTAATTAAAAAAATTTTAAAAAAAGAGAAAACACCCAGCTTTTATATTATATTTCATTTTGTTATTTGTGATAAAAAAAATTTATTTTTTTATTTTCAAATTTTAACTAAATTAAAAAGTTAACATAATTTCTAAATAATTGAAAGTGCAATGGTCAAATCAAATGTAACTTCTAGAGAAAAGAAAAATTTATTTCTATATTGGGTCCCATTTCACTAATTCCGGCAGCAAAATAAATTTTTTTCACTCCTCAATAACACCACCTTAGCTGAAGTATCACAAATAAAAAAAAAAAAAAAAACTTCACATTTCACTATAAAAAAAGAAAATTACTTTCAAAATCACTGAAATATATATATTTTTTTACCATAAAATGGTATGTGAAGGAACACATAAATAGAAAAGAAAGATGTAAAAAGAATTTCACTCGCTGTCTAGTTACGTAAATCATTATCCAATTTCAGTTTATGACCTTAGAAGAAACAACTAGAAAGAAAGCAAAGAGACAGCAGAGTCTTTTCCTGTTAACGTAAGCGCATGCGTCATACAAAGTTTACAGAGACAGATTGTTTTGTCCATTTGTTATTTATGGGTATGGAGCACCATCATTGGAAAAAATAAAAAAAGGATTGTTCATAAGACCACACAGATCGAAGGAAGTGAAATTGGAACCTCATTCTTCCAGGATATTTATAAGTATCTATGTCATTGCGCAATCGTGCTGACAAGTTATATTGTCATTGACATATTAATAAGGAGATGGATGAAAATTCGCGTCCCTCCCTACGAAATCTACAGTAGTAAAAATTTACTTTTTATCCTTTTTTTTTATTTGTTTGAATTTTTTTAAATTCAATTTTTTATTTTTTTAATGAAATATAAAAATTAATTGTATATTGATAAAATTTTTTAAAATTTAAAATATAAATTGCACATAAATAAATCCGTAGTTTAAAAATTTAAACATATATAACTTATAAATTTTTTTTTGAAAAAAGGTTTAATTTACACCTTAAATTTTTTAAATTAGGAGCATATTGGATCCTGTGTTTTTTTTCTAGTTGGAACTTCTATTTTGGAAAGCTAAATATATTAGAATTTTCTTATTACAATTAAATTTTATAACTTTTTTTAATACAATTAAGTCCTATGAACTAATAAAAAACTAATTTTAATGGATACTAACAAATAAAATTGATAATTTTTTTAGAAATATATATATAACATAAGTATTAAATTTTAAAAGTTTTTCAACTTATAAAATAATTTTTTAAAATTTTTCTTAAAGTTTTAAAATCAAGTGATATAAATTTTAAATAAATGACCAAATTTATTCATTAGTACAAAAGAGCGAATTGATAATTGACCTAAAATTAACTTTTAATAGTTGAATAAAAAAAATTTATGCATTAATTATTGTGTAGGTTCAAAAATTATTGTATAGATTTAAAAATTTAAACAAATTAATAAAATTTAAAATTTTTTATTCAACCATTAAAATTAAAATTTAAGTCAATTATTATTTTGCTATTTACATTAATGAATAAATTTGGTCATTTGTTTGAAATTTATATCATTTAATTTTAAAATTTTTAAAAATTTAAGAAAAATTTTAAAAAATTAATTTATAGGTAGAAAAATTTTAAAAATTTAATAATTAGGTTATAAATATATTTTTAAAAAAATATCAATTTTATTTGTTAGTATCTGTTAAAATTATTGTGTAAATTTAAAAATTGAAACTAATGAATAAAATATAAAATTTTTTATTTAACCATTAAAATTAAATTTTAGATCAATTATCAATTTGCTATATATATATATATATATATATATATATATATAAAGTTATTAATTTTTTTAGTATCCATTAAAATTATTTTTTATTAGTTTATAGGAATTAATTTTACTAAAAATAAATTATAAAATTTTATTGTAATAAAAAAGTTCCCATATATTTAGATATCCAAAACAAAAGTTTCAATTGGGCAAAAAAAAAAAAAAAAAGGGGTCCAATGCTCCTAGGTAAAAAACTTAGAGTGTAAATTGGACACTATTTTTTTTTTTTTTAATAATTACATGGAAAAAAGATAAAACATTTTTTTAATCTAAAACTCAAGTTGTACGCTGGTGAACTTATCATGTTTGAAACCTATAAATTTTTATTTTTTAATAATCAAATGAAATTTTTTTAAACTAAAAGTATAATGATAATTGTATCATTATAATTCATGATACAAATTTTTATCTTAACGAGATATATAAAAGATAAATTAATTAAAAATTAAATATTTAATTAAAATAATAAAATTAAAAGTTAATAACACATAAAATTAATAATGTTATTAATTTAGTCTTTCGAGTCATAAAAAATCATGCAAATCTCAACACAATCACCTATATGACTATGTATAATGGGACATGGCCATGTGACCTTTAAACTGGATCGCCATGAACAGGGGCTTCACCAGAGATCTCTGCGAAAATTTCTATAATCCACTACATCCCGATACAAAAATTCACAAAATCATTTTCAAGAAAGATGTCGTACTGTCAGACCAATGAATTTCTAACCAAATTCATGTCACAAACACAACAACCACATCCTCCAATTCATTTCTAATTGTGATGCGTTAGTAGAGTACTCTTATCCGCCACGTGTTGTAATGATTTTCACAGGCAAATGCTAATGTATTGCCTATAGTTTTTTTTTTTTTTTTTTTTTTTTTTTTGTAATTGTCATTTTTTCCAGTAAGTGTTTTGAAAAAAATCATGCAACACTTGAAATGTTAGAAATCAAGCTGCAACAAGTTCAATTTTAATGTGATAAAAGTGCAAATCGATACTTTTCTCTAACATTGAAGTCTACACTACGCTGTCGTCTATATATAGTAGCAAATTACATAGCAAAACTGCACAGCCAATACTGACAACTGACAAAATTAACTTTTAGCAGAAAAATTAGCAAATACGAAGGTAGATAATAAAAATCTAGATTGAAATGTTGATAACATTCTACATGTTCTTACTCCTTAATTCTTCAATGAAGGCATTATAATCAGAGTGAGAAGATCCACCTTCTGCAACTGCTTTTCTTGCCAGTTCTGCAAGCTTTTTTGCTCTGCTTGTCATTTCCTCTGCTTCTGCACCTACCATGACTTGTCTTACTGCCTTTGTTATAGCTTCTTTCTTTACACTATCTCCTACTAATCTAACGCACTTCTGAGTACCCACTGCAATTCCAATTCTTAATACCTCAGTTATCAACTTTTCATTAAAAAATTGCTCTGCTGATACTGGCCATGTCACCATCGGCACTCCTGCTGATACTCCTTCAAGTGTTGAGTTCCACCCACAATGAGTCACGAATCCTCCTACCGCTTCATGTTCAAGAATCAATACTTGAGGTGCCCACCCTCGTATTATTAGCCCCTTTGCTTTCATTCTTTTCTCAAATCCATCGGGTACCAATCTTCCTCATCATTTTTGCTTTTCTTCACTACCCAAATGAATTGCTGCTCTGAGTCTTCAAGCCCCATTGCAATCTCAAGAAGTTGAGATGAAATGAACTTCGATTCACTTCCGAAGCATATATAAACAACTGAGTTTGGTTTCTTCGAATTCAGCCACTCTAAACACTCACTTTCATCAATGGAAGCCTCTTTACCTCTCTTTGCCATATCTCGAATATTACTATTGCACAGCGAAATGGGGCCAATATGCCATGATTTTATCCTAAAGCTTTCGTGAAATAATCAGCATAATCTGGTTCGAGCTCGTAGAAGCTGTTCACAAGAACACCATAGCTTTTAATCTCTATCATTTTCCTGAATAATTCAGGTAAGGCAGTTCTTGTAAGATAAATTCTGGTAGTTGGTTTCTTGTCAAGTTGATCTCGCCTGGAAGATTTGGGACGACGAAAAGATCAGCATCAGATGACACATTTTTGTAAGGCTGATATGTAACCACGCACCGTATAGCACATGCAGAGAAATAACAAGTTCCACTAAAAACTATTCTTGGAATTCCACACCTGGATGCAATTTCATTCGACCACGGAAAGAAAGAATCTGAAACTAGACAATCAGGACGATACTCTTTCAAGACATGCTCAAGTGGCTGGGCAAGTAGAGCAGTGGCCCCAAAAAATTTTTGTGCCATTTCAGGTGAAGAAGCCAACTCCAGGTGCTCACATCCTTCAGGCAATCCAGCTTCAACACAAGGGAATTTCATGATCAGTGTGTCAATTTTGTGACCCAAAATTCTGCTTTTCTCAATTGATTTGCATATGGCAGGAGCATTGACAGGAGTGGTAATTATACTAACCCTTTGACCTCTTGATGCAAATAGCTTGGCCATGTCTATGAGTGGAATAGTATGGCCTTGAGCCATAAATGGGAAGAATAAAAAGTAAAGCTCATCTTTTTTTCCAGTATCCATTTGATCTTCGAAGGACTAATCAAACTGGAACTGATTCATTAATACTTGGATCAAAGTTGGTTAGACAAAAATCAAGAGAACAAGGAAAATTGTAATCGCAGATGAATTATTCGTTAGGATTTTAGTGGAACATTTTAAAGAATGTGAAAGTGTGTCACAGATGAGAAACCGCCATGAACTTAGAAGGACAAACAAGAAAGAAAAAAGACACAGCAGTCTCTTTTTCTGTTAGTATAAGCACATGGGTCATACAAGTTTACACAGACAGATGCACAGTCAATTCATGAGATTGTTTTGTCTGTCATATTGGTTTTATTTTTATGATATAAGGATGATTTATTAATTTTAATTTAATTTATTTTATTTAAAAATAGAAAAAAAATTTAATAATTAATTTAATATAGTTATATATATTATAATTTAAATATAAAATATCATTTAATAGATAATAATTTTACCAATTAATTATAAAAATATTTATAAAATTATAACTATTAATTATTTATAAAAGTATAAAAAATAAATAAAAAATAATTAAATGATAATTTTTTTAAATATATTATAAAATGTAGTATTCGAATCTTTTCATTATTAAATTTAAAAAAAATTATTTTTTATATAATTCATTAATATTTATATAATATGAACCTATACAACCATAAAAAAAGTAATAAAAAATTATTGATAAGACCACAGAAAATTGAAGTCGAATTCAGACCTCATTCTCCTGAGATATTTACAAGTCTCTATAGCTCAAGCGGATCATGATTTCTCTAAAATGCCCCTTCTCAATTCATTCTGCCTCCCTAAATATATGGGGATAATTTTGTCCAAAAAATCTTTTAGAAAATATTTGTCTCATTCGACCCGTTATTACTCTTCTTTATATATGGCATATTATATAAAAGGAAAGAGGTCCAAATATGACCCTAATGTTTTACTTTATTCCACATTAGCACTTTATGTTTTTCGCTGGCCGTTTATGCTCTTAATGTTGACATATTTGGTTCATTTAAACCCAACCCATTAATGTTGTCTATATTATCGTTAAAGAGCTAATGTGGTACATGTGGGACTTGCTTGCAGTAAAGAAATAGCTTATGGATGTGGGACCTGCTTGTTGTTATAATAACTTCTTCAAAAGCAGAATGTCTTCTTCTTTTTATTTCTTCTTCTTCTATAAATAACCTAAATCCCTAATTTACTAAATTGCAAATTAAAAAGCACCAATTGCAGTCCATGTGAGAGCATCTTCATTTCGTTGACAACATCAATAACAAGCAATAACAAATGATCTAATTATGATTGTGAGGGAACTATGAAGTATTGCGATTGCATAATTAGAGGGCAGAGACTTAAAGCCCCAATGAAGACTTCATGGACCGACGAGAGCCCGAGAAGGAGATTCTTTAGTTGTGACAATTATAGTGTAAGTGATTTTTTAAAAAAATTTTGCTTATTGATTTTTGAAGAAAATATTTAATAAAAAATGGGTAGTAAGTTGTTGGGTTAATGATTTATGCAAATAGATTGAAATCATAGGGTTGGTTGTGGGTATTTTAAGTGTATGATGGACCTATAACTGAAAGGGCTAGATTTTTATTGAATGAGCTAAAGAAGGAAAGAAAATGTTATTGGTAGAAAAATGGACTGGGAGATGATAGGTCAAGGGTGAACATTAATGCTAATGTTGCTGAATTATGGACAGAGCTAAGGGAACTGAAGAAAGCTTGGGTATTGAAGGTTGAAGAGGTGGAGAGTGAAAAAAAGAAGATTATTGTAACATGTATTGTTGCTATAATACCTTGGCTTTGTTATTTTTATGGTACTTTGTCGTTAGAATTACAGTAGAAAGGTTATGTGTATTAACAACATGTATAATGTTACTGTTATGTTAGGTTTACCTATGTAATGCCTTTGTGGCCATTTTGATCATTAACAAACTATGTTGGTAATTCAATGGTTTGAATTACTTTGTTGGCTTCAAATGATCATGAATAAAGTTCGTAGCAAAAATTGTTCGTAGCAAAAATTTATGTTGATAGCATTTAAAACTTGTATTAAAATAACATTGCTAAAACACTAAATAAACCTACCAAAATGAAACTGCCAATAATAACATATAACAGCTGATATAAGTGATAGCATATATCCTAATAATCTGATCAAATATTTGCCCAAAATATAATAACAAGTTCCTATGGAACTAAGTTCAACACTGAAAAAGTGAAGTTCCTTTGGAACTTTTTATGCATATGCAAATATAATTAAACAACTATTGGTCCAAATATCATGTTGTTGTTGTATTCTTCACAATCTGCACATAAAAAACACTTGTTCACATCATTTTCAGTAGTCAAATGATTGGTTGCTTTCTTTTATCCTTTTATTGCCCAATTCGTTGCTCCCTTTGTTGATTTAATTATGATGAAGTGATGGCGGAATCCCCTCTCCACTGCAGTCCTGGAGGTTGAAATGGCAAATCGATTGCATATGTGACTTGGCTTCCATCTTTTGTAAATTTGATGGTCCTTGTAGGCTGAGATATATTCCCTGAGCTTTGACTCTTCCTCCTAATCTGCCTAAGTTCTTTCTCAAAAGGAATTGAAAACCTTCTTTTAGGATTAATACATTGGCTATGGTTATTTGTATCATGAAGTTGAAGAACTTGTTCACTCACTAATCCAGGCTGCATTCGACAATTAAAGAACAAAGAAATCCACCTTCATCACCTATTAATAATTTCTTACACTCTCAAACCAACAACAAATATACCAGTGAGTTAAACAACACAAGTAAGATTACAACTTATATTCAATGTTGATGCTCCATTATTTAGATTTACATAACATCCATGTCCATTTTGGCGTTGCCCTATACTACCACCTCTTA
Organism: Mallotus nudiflorus; assembly: GCA_947683625.1. Lineage (NCBI taxonomy): Eukaryota > Viridiplantae > Streptophyta > Magnoliopsida > Malpighiales > Euphorbiaceae > Mallotus > Mallotus nudiflorus. The sequence continues at coordinate 3,845,214 of CANTUR010000276.1, read as the reverse complement.
CACTTTATCTTGAAGGCGCAGTGGAATTTGGAGTGCTATTAGTACTAGGTCCTTGATGTTGTGACTGCAAATGCATATGAAAATAATTTTCATCATATTTGATAAGAAGTTAATCATATATAATGGACAGTAAAACTTACATTTGATTCCTTAGTAGGGCATTTAGACTTATTGTGCCCTTTTTGTTTACAAATGCCACATTTTTGTGGAATGCCACTCTTGGACAACTTGATTGATGAAGGATTGTCCTCATGGGTAGACCTGATTCTTTTTTTCCTTGGTCTACCAGGCAGGGGTTTCATATCAGGAGGTTTAATTGCTTTATAAATTTCACATTTCATAAATTGCTTTCCTAAAACTGGATGTAGAGGCAATTGATAGATAGTATTGAATTTGGATTTGTGGTACCAAGTTGAAATATATGATTGTGGATTCATCTTCAAGTAATACATCGCACATATTGCGTGGGCACATGGGATACTAATGAGTTCCTATGCCCTTTAAGTGCATAATCTCCTCTCCATAAGCACAGTATACTTATCATTACCCTCACCAATCTTGAACCCATAGTCTCCATTGAAAACCATAAATTACCCATATAATCTTCTTTATTTTCATGAAATAATGCCATGCAACTCGAACTCCATTCATTAGCCCACTTTTCTACAGCATTCTTCTTTTTAGCAATTCTTCTCATTGCTTGAAGTCTGATGTCTTCTAGCATTTACACAATGGATTTGAATCTTGCTTCTAAAATCCATGAATTGAAGCATTCAACAATGTTACTATCAACCATCCATGATTGACTTCTACTACTGAAAAATGCCCTGCACTAGTTATGGGGGGGATATTTTAATAAATCTTCTGCAACTTGTTTGCTTAAATCACCTATCTTTTCTAAGTTCTCAGTAAATTGTTTAAGAAAGGTACTCCATGCACAGACCTAGAAAAGCTTTTTGAATTCACCTCCACCACATTTTCTTGATCAATTTGAGTGTATATGTCGAGCACACCATCTGTGCTCTGCTTGGGGCAAGATTGTTTGAACAACATTAATCAACCCTGAATTTCACAAATAGAATTAGTATTAAAAATATAAGTATGCAGTTGTCTGAAATAAAAATGAATGTTAATTATTTACCTTCTGCATGTCTAAAATGATAGTTAATGATTTTCCATCTTCTAAATTCAGCTCATTTACCAACCATTGCACAAACCATTTCCAATTGTTAGTGTTTCTCCCTATCAACCATAGCCCAAGCTATTGGATACATCCCATCACTTGCATCCCTTCCAATAGCTGAAAGTAATTTTCCTTTACACTCACTTTTAAGAAAGCACCCATCTAGACCTATAATAGGTTTACAACCTGCCAGCCACCCCTTTTTTAGAGAATCAAAATAAATAAACATCCTCCAAAACACTATTCTCCCCCTTTTGTAAATGGTCTCTGCATAGATCAATAGGGGCAGTTGTTCCCGGATTGCTTGATCTTAGTATTGCTGCATACGCTTTAAGATAATCAAACTCTACTTTATAACTCCCATTCATTTCTTGCATCACAATTCTTTTTGCTCTTTTACACTTTGAATAGGTGACATGAACTCTCAATTCACTCTCCACAGCTTCTTTAATTTCTTTTAACTTTAATTGAGGATTTTTGTACAACTTAGTCTTCAAGAAATTAGTTAGAAAGGACTGGAAACAACTTGGAGAATCGAAGATTCTATAGCAATTATGTTGTGGATTGAGTGTTTTTACTGCCAACCCTGGATTAGAACCATTTTTTGATATTAGGATAACAAAGGGACAGTTGGACTTAGTGACACATTTGGCTCTAATTCTTGTAGGCTTATTTGGTTTGATTTTTAATTTTTTTCCCTCAGCCACTCCATACCTTGTAAAAGCTTCTCTTGCAACTATAACATTACTAAAGGTCATTCCCAAGATAAAAAAAGGTATGTTATCATTGCTATTATATCTAACCCTATCCTTTCTTATTATATTTTCATCCGGAGGTCTTGCCCTATCACTTTCATCTCCACTCTCTTTACTATCTTTATCCTTATCCTTACCCTCACCCTCACTATCAGAGTCACTTTCAATAATATTTCCTTCACCATCATTATTACTATAACCTGACCTAACTCCTTGTTTAGTACCCTCTGCCCCATCCGCCTTCCTCATTCCTTCAATATTAGCACCAACCCCATCTCCCTTACCAACCACATTAGTAACTCCTATCCCTTCATTAATATTACTACAATGAGTAGGTATATTATCAGTATTACATGCATGATAATCTCCTGCACCCTCATTACCCTCCTTATAATTAGCATCCACATTTGGTAATTCAATTAGTAATGGTTCCTTAGCAAAGACAAGTATGTCTACTGTATGATGAGAATACATGTCAATCTCATTAACCCAACTATTCTCCTAATCAATTGCAACACCTGCCTAATTCCAGCATCATCTTGCACTATAAACAAACCATTCTTTAATTTTTTTCCCTGGTTCAAGGACATATATGGTTTAACACATTAAGGTATCCTAGCACCTCTTTATACCTAGCCAAAATATCAATATATGATAAAAAATCCACATCAAAATTACAAACTGTCTCCACTAACTCATCTCCCTCATAATGCCACTGTCTCCCGTAATTAAAATTTATATCAACTAAATATGCCATTCTGTCAAAGCAGAAAAAAATTCAAAAATTGTGCACAAATCATGCATGTGTCAAATAAAAAACATAAAGTGATAAATAAACTAAAAACAGAAAATGTAGTGGTATAATAATTTCTAACTCAATATTCAAATACTATTTGGACGTCACTATCATCAAAAACAATAAAACCACATATAAAAATTATCCCTTAAGTGGTCCACATAAAGCATAAAACGACCAAAAAGATGATTTCAGTTGCTATTTAAAAAAGAAAACTAACCTTTTCTCTTTATCATAAACACTGCTGCACCTTTACAAAAGAAAGACAAATGTTATTTTTCTTACTATCACTCCTAAGTCAATGGCTTCTACCAACCCTTGTCGAGTAGTGTAATGTTTGATTTTACTGAAATTTCTTGAAGGTTTTCATTTTTCACTCACTCACATTTTCCCTCTCCTTATCATTTTTCCCCTCTGTTTCGCTCTCTTCTTTTTCTACTCTTTCGATAATAACAATGTAAAATTATAGGGTTTTGTTAATTTGTGCGGAAAACCCGTTAAATTCAATTTTTTCATAGTGAGTGGGTCCCACATCCACATAAGCTCTTTCTTTACTGCAAACGGGTCTCACATGTGCCACATAAACTCTTTTAACGGCAATATAGACAACATTAATGGGTTGGGTTTAAATACACCAAAATTGTCAACATTAAGGACATAAACAGCCCGAGAAAAACATAAAGTGCTAATATGGGAATAGGGCAAAACATTAGGGTCATATTTAGACCTTTTCCCTATATAAAGTATAAAATATTATAAATTTAAAAATTAGTGAATTCTTTTAGGACTCAAAAATGTCATCTCAAAAAATATCCTTATTGGGTGGTGGGGCCACTCAACCACACCACTCCACTCACCCAAATGGGGCCTATTTAATAATTTAATAGTGGAACATATTTTGAATACACAAATAATAATGACGATAATCACATATTTCATACGCATCACTATCTCAGTTTTTCAAGCAAAATCAATGTGAGATGATCCACCTTCTTCACCAACTTCTCTTGCTTCTCTTGCCATTTCTTCTAGCTCCCTTGCCTTGCTCCTCATTTCTGTTGCTTCTTTCCTTGTCATCAGTCACTAATTGCCTTTTGAATAGCTTCATTTGTAACATGATTACCATGCATTTTAACCTTCTCTTTGACATTAACACTAATGCCTATCTTCAATATTTCATTCACAAATTTCTTATGGTAGAATTACTCATAAAAAATTAGCCATTTTACCATTGGTTTACCATTTTGAATGCTATAGGAGATAGAGGCTAATCTTATAAGGATTTGGAAGCTTTATTTAAATATTGAAATTTTATCATGCTTGAGGATGCCATAATTGCTACTTTTGTGAAAGCGTGTATAAAAATAAAGACAACTAATAAATAAATAAAGATGTAGACACAAAAAAGCATAAACTATTGTGTACAATGTACAAATAAGTGTTAAGGCAGCTATAATGTTCAAACACATTACTTTCAAAGCCTTAATAATATACAATTGAGTAAACATAGGCCTAAAATCAAAATATTTATATGTTACTGTGTATCTCTATAAAACTGAAATAACATTTCAATATAGCTATCTATACAAACGTGTTTTTGGTCATGTGCTTCTCAAAAAAACAAAATTTCTTATGAACAATGTTTGAGACAACGAACATATCTCAGGCTGTATTTCTCTCGACACCAAAATGTAAATTTCAATGCAATCAGCTATACAACATGTATAATGGAACAAGACAGTATGACATTTAAACTAGATCACCATCAATACGGACTTCACCATAGATCCCTATAAAAATTTCTATATTGTAATAACCCGATATTTTAAATTATATAAAATTATTTTGAAATATGCAGAGTTAATAATATTTTAATTTTTCTATATTATAATTATTAGTGAATAATATTTACTTATTTTGTTTTAAATATTTTCTTATGTAAAGGATATTATTTGGAAGTTATTATTATTATTATTATTATTATTATTATTATTATTATTATTATTATTACTACTACTACTACTACTACTACTATTATTACTACTACTATTGCTACTACTACTACTACTACTACTATTATTATTATTATTATTATTATTATCATTATTATTATTATTATTGTTATTGTTATTATTGTTCTTATTATTATTTTTCTTCTTCTTCTTGTTATTATTATTATTATTATTGTTGTTATTATTATTCTTCTTATTATTATTGTTATTCTTCTTCTTCTTCTTCTTCTTCTTCTTCTTATTATTATTATTATTATTATTATTATTATTATTACTATTATTACTACTGTTACTACTATTATTACTACTGTTATTACTATTATTATTACTAGTATTACTACTATTACTATTATTATAACTATTATTACTACTGTTACTACTATTATTACTACTGTTATTACTATTATTATTACTAGTATCACTACTATTATTAGTATTATTACTACTATTACTACTATTATTATTACTATTATTACTACTATTACTATTATTACTACTATTACTATTATTATTATTATTGTTGTTGTTGTTGTTGTTGTTGTTGTTGTTGTTTATTATTATTATTATTATTATTATTATTATTATTATTATTATTATTACTGTTATTATTATTCTTAATATTAATATTGTTATTATTACTGTTATTATTATTATTGTTCTTATTATTGTTGTTATTATTGTTGTTATTATTCTTATTATTAATATTGTTATTATTATTATTGTTCTTATTATTGTTCTTATTATTATCGTTATTATCGTTATTATTATTCTTCTTATTATTGTTGTTATTATTGTTATTGTTATTATTATTATTATTGTTCTTATTATTGTTATTCTTATTGTTATTGTTATTGTTATTATTATTGTAATACCTTATATTTTTTATTTAAATAAAGTAATTTTTGAATTTGTGTTATTAATAAATAATTTTAAATTATATTATACAATTGTTAATTATCTAGCTATTTAATTGAGACAGATTTAAGTTATTATTATTTTAGGCTTTTATTATTTTGTGTAAGAATTATTTTTGGGTATATATATATATATGTTTATACCCTTAGACCCGAAAACCACACCCAAATTACTGCCCCTCCTCCACTGTCTGTCACCATCTTCGTCACTCCCTCTCTCTCTGGCGTGCCTCAATCCTCCTTGAGTAGCCATCACCCGCCGCAGCAGCCGCCAGCCTCTCCTTCTTCTCTTTTTCTTCCCCTCTGGTCTCCCTCTTTCTCAGTTTGAGCTCTCATCACCTCTGCCGGAGATAGATCAGCACCTTCGTTTCTCCTCATCCCTTCCTCACCTTCTCAAGCGTCGATCGATGCCAAGCCTCGCCGCTGCAACTCATCTCTAGTGTCGGAATTGGAGGTTGAAGGTGAGTTGCTGCAGGTTGATTTTAGGTTATTTTAGGTTATTTTCTGGTTGTTTAAGTTGGTTTATGTGTTAAACTTTAATTATGTAAGACCCTACATTTTATTTAAATAAAGTAATTTCTGAACTGTGTTATTAATAATTAATTTTAAATTATATTATACAATTGTTAATTATTTTGCTATTTAATTGAGATATATTTATGTTAACATTATTTTAGGGTTATTAATTGATGTAAGTATTATGTGTGAGTATTATTTTATTATTTAAAATGACATTGTTTATTTTTATCATTATTATTATTATTATTTTATTAAACTACATTAATTGCATAGTTATTTTATGTGTTATTATGTACATATATGTATATACACATATATAATTAGGGTTTAATTATTATTTTATGTGTGTGTATTAATTTATTATTGTGTATATATATGTATATATGTATGTAGTATGCTTGTGTGTGTATGTGTGTATTTATATATATATAATATATATATATATATATATATATATATATATACATGAAAGGAAGAATGTAGAAAACTTACCTCCTAAATTCCCAAAACCACCCAACAGCTGATGCCCCCCTCTCCGTCCGCCACCATCACTGTCGTTTTCCTTCTCCCTCCGGTGAGTCTCAGCCCCCAGAGAAGCCATCACCCGCCACCAGTAAGATCGGCACCACCCATTGCTTCCCTCAGCCTTCCTCACCTCCTCAAGCGTCGGTTGATGTCAAGCCTTGCCTCTGCCATCCATTACCGACGCCGAAAAGTGAGGTTAAAGGTGAGTTGTGCAGAGTTGATTTTTGGTTGTTTCTGGGTTGTTTTCTAGTTGTCTGAGTTGGTATGTATGTTAAAATTTAATTATTCTAAGTCAAATGATTAATTAAACTAAGTTAGATGTTTAAATCTAATTTTTGTATATTATTTTGGTTTTTCTTGATTTTATAGAATTTTATTTTATTTGATTTTTTCTTTGAGTTAATTAGTGATTAGGGTAAATTATTGTTAATTATTTTTAGTATTTTAATTTTATTAAAGATTTTAGAAAATTATTGTGTTAATTGTAAATTTTTTGAATTTTGAATATTTTATTAAATTTCAAAAATTAATTGTTAAAAAATTATGAAATTTTGATAATTTGTATATAAATGTTATTAATTCTAGAACTGGATTTATAGTTTTTTGTGATTTTTTTACTATTTTTATAATTATTTTTAAGTTTATGTCAAATGTGGATAATTAGGTTAAATTTATATTTTTGAAGAAATCATTAGTTAATTTTATGTTTTTAATTATATTAAGAAGTAATATGTTTTGTAAATTTATGTATAGGGGTAAAAATATAAATTTGTGTTAATTATAGCAAAATAATAAATTGTGGTTGGTTTTAATAATAATTAGGGAAATTAAAAGGATTTTTACAAATTATTTACTATTTTAGACTAATTAACACTAATTTTAGGAAATTGATTTTTTTATAATATATAAGGTATTATTTTGAGTATTATGTGTGTTTTGCTAGTATATGGGAAAATAATGATTTAATTTTGTGATATTTTGGTTGAGTTGTGATCTCAGTCGGATCTAAGTGTAGTTCTGGAAGCCCAACTCAAGTGTGAATGTCTGTAAATATTAGAAATGCATTTTTCTATGCAAGAATGGCTCTATCTATGGTAGAGAGATGTCCGTTTTACAGAGGAGACCCTGTCAAAATTCTCGTAAATGTGACATCTTTCACAAATTTCTAGCATTAATTAAGGTTTTTCCTATCTATCGAGTCCTATCACAGTCTTCCTCGAGTCAATCTATAATTTCATTATTTCTATTGATTTCAATTTTTAATTCCATAGACGTGTTTTTAAAATAGGTCTGTTATTCATTTTTAGAGAATACCGAGGCAGAAACTATTGGATAGAGGCAGACACAACGGTCATCAACCTCTCGCTTGTCTTATAAATTGATAAATTGATCTTTGCATGTGTTTTATTTAAGATGTGTGCGCCTCATATTTTTAATATTTATTACAAGATTTATTTAATTTAAATGTTTCTATTTAAGATTTAAGTGCATTTTATTTATTTAAAATTAGTTTTGAGAAATTTTGGTAGAACGGGCTACCATGATGGGTTTCACCAGGACCGTGTGCACCTGGTAAAGATTGAGAGATGGATCCGATGTATGTATGACTTATGGATATAAACTAGGATGAGTGCCTCGGTGGAAGCCTTTGCTCTCGGGAACTGCCAGTGATTGGAAAGTTAATAATGGACTGGGATGGGTGCCTTAGCTCTCAGGGACTGCCAGTGCCATGTATTTGGATTAAGTGGATGACTGTAGCTTGGTGCCTCAGTCGATGCCTTTGCTCTCGGGGATCGACAGTCTAGTTGGAATAAGTGGGCCCAATTGGCTAGTTAGAAATTTGGGTTTAAGGTTCTACCAAGATTTTTCAAAAGCTATATATATATATATATATGTTATAAATTATTTTCACTATAACTATATGGTTTTCAAAAAGGTTTCAAACTGTACAGCTCTTTTATTGACTTACTCAGTGAGGTCTAATTCCCCTTAATCTTTTTTTTTAGGAGCTTGGGAGTTTGACCTCAGATCACCTCTATGCTGGATTTCTTCATCACCGGCTATATTATGTAGGTTATTGTGAGCTGTACTGTAGTAGTGACTCTAGCATACTGCAATAGTATATGTATTATGAGATTGTAGAACTTAAATTTACTTATGTATTGGAGTTTTAATGAATCACGTTTATGTATAATGTTTAAGATTGATTTATGATATTGATGATGAAGAACATTTTATAATGCGCACGATTATGTTTATTTTTAGAAAAATCAGTTTGATAATGTGTTCTGGTATAGAATAAAGTTTTAAATTTGAAAGTTTTATTTTTTTTCTTTAAGGCTTACTACGGGTTTCAAGGGCCTTATGTATACCCATTCCCTAGTGTCAGTCATGTGCCCTCGGGTTTAGGTCATGACAAATTATTCTAAGTCAAATGATTAATTAAGCTAAGTTAGATCTTTAAATCTAATTTTTGTATATTATTTTGATTTTTCTTGATTTTATAGAATTTTATTTTATTTTATTTTTCTTTGAGTTAATTAGTGATTAGAGTAAATTATTGTTAATTATTTTTAGTATATTGGTTTTTTTAAGATTATAGAAATTATTGTGTTAATTGTGAATTTTGTGAATTTTGAATATTTTATTAAAATTTTGAAAATTAACCGTTAAAAGTTATGAAATTTTGATAATTGGTATAATTATTAAATTTTATTAATTTTAGAACTTATTTTATGGTTTTTGTGATTTTTATACTATTTTTATAATTATTTTTAAGTTTATGTCATAAATTTATATTTTGGAAGAAATTATTAGTTAATTTTATGTTTTTATTTATATTAAGAAATTTGATATTGAGAAAACAATTTTTAGGTATTTGTATAATTTTTAGGGAATTTTTGAGTAATAATAGTGTATTATGTAAGTTTATGTATTATAGGGGTAAAAACATAAATTTGTGTTAATTATAGTTAAATAATGAATTGTGGATGGTTTTAATAATATTAAGGAATTTAAAAGGATTTTTACAAATTATTTACTATTTTAGACTAATTAACACTAATTTTTGAAAATTAATTTTTAATAATATACTAGGTATTATTTTGAGTATTATGTGTATTTTTCTAATATATGGGTAAATATGTAATTTTATGCTAATTATAGTTAAATATATATTTTAGTTAGTTTTATTAATATTTAGGAGGTTTAGAGGATTTTTATAAATTAATTGGTATTTTTAATTAAGTAATGTTAATTTTGAGTATTGTTTCCAAATATATATATATATATATATATATATATATATGTATGTATGTATGTATGTATGTATGTATGTATGTATGTATAATATGTTATTTTGGTAACAAATATATATGGTTATATTAATTATGGATATTTATCTGTAATATGTATTTTTGGGAAATAAATGATTTAATTTTTTTTGTGATGGTTGAGTTGTGATCTTGGTCGGAGCTAAGTGTAGTTCTGGAAGCCCGACTCGAGTGTGAATGTCTGTGAATACTAAGAGTGTATTTTTCTATGCAGGAATGGCTTTACCTATGGTAGAGAGATATCCATTTTACAGAGGAGACTCTGTCAAAATTTTGATAGATTTTCTTGTAAAACGTGACATTTTTCGCAAATTCCTAGTGTTAATTAGGGTTTTCCCCTATTTATCGAGTCTTATCTGGTCTTCTTCAAGTCAGTTTAGAATTTTGCTATTTCTATTGATGTTTGATTTTAATTCCATAGACGTGTTTTTAAAATAGGTATGTTATATTTTTTCTAGAGAATACCGGAGCGGAAGCTGTTAAATCGAGGCAGACGCGCAGTCATTAGCCTTCTTGCTCGTCCTGTAAGTTGATAAATTGATCTGTGCGTGTGTTTTATTTAAAGATGTGTGCGCTCATATTTTTAGAATTTTTATATGATTTATTTAATTTAAATGCTACTATTTATGATTTAAGTGCATTTTATTTATTTAAAATCAATTTTGAGAAATTTTGGTAGAACAGGCTACCTGGTGGGTTTCACCAGGACCGTGTGCACATGGTAGAGATTGAGAGATGGATCCAATGTATGTATGACTTATGAATATAAGCTGGGATGGGTGCCTCAGTGGATGCTTTTGCTCTCGGGGACCACTAGTGATTGGAAAGTTAATAATGGACTGGGATGGGTGCCTTGATGGATGCCTTAGCTCTTGGGGACCACCAATGCCATGTATTTGGATTAAGCGGATGACTGCGGCTTAATGCCTTAGTTGATGCCTTTGCTCTCGGGGACCGGCAGTCTATAAGGATTAAGTGGGCCCAGTTGGCCATTTAGAAATTTGGGTTTAGGGTTCTACCGAGATTTTTCAAAAGCTATATATATATATATATACGTTATAAATTATTTTCGCTATAACTATATGGTTTTCAAAAAAAAATTTCAAACCATACAACTCTTTTATTGACTTACTCAGTGACGTCTGATTCCCTTCAATCTATTTTTTTCAGGAGCTTGGGAGTTCGACCTCAGACTGCCTTTATGCTGGATTTCTTCATTATCGACTATATTATGTAGGTTATTATGAGTTGTACTGTAGTAGTGACTCTAGCATACTGTAGTAGTGTGTGTACTATGAGATTGTATAACTTAAATATACTTATGTATTACATTTTAATGAACCAAACTTATGTATAATGTTTTAAGATTAATTTATGATATTTGATGACAGAGAATATTTTATGTTGCGCACGATTATGTTTTATTTTTAGAAAAATCAGTTTGATAATATGTTTTGGTATAAAATAAAGTTTTAAATTGGAGGGTTTTATTTTTCTTTTCATTAAGGCTTACTATGGATTTTGGGGGCCTTATGCCTTCCCATTCCCTAGTGCCGGTCACGTGCCCTCGGGTTTGGGTCGTGACAAAGTTGGTGTTAGAGCATAAGTTCGATTAATTATCTACGTCTGTCTTTCTGTGTAACTACTGCATTGATTAGGTTGATAATTGTCTTTACAATATTCTTGTTTCTAATTTCGCGTTATGTTAAATACTCTTGTCTTATTTTGAATTCGATTTTCTTTGTCTTTTTCAAAATGAGGTGTGTGTGAATAGACCCCGTTATTGATTCAAATTTTGGGCTTGATGAGCAGTCTGTGCATGATGAGGCTCTTCATCCTGCTCCATGTCGTAGGGGCAGAGGTAGAGGTAGAGGTCGAGCTAGGGCAGCTGCAGCTAAGATTCCTAATCAGCAGCCAATTAGGCCTAAAGATCCAGTCGTAGACCCCATATCTTTTACAATTGGACTAGCAGGAATTAATCAAGGTCTTGTAGCTTTGAATTAGGTGATGCCCCTTGTGCAGCAGATGTTACAGCAGAGGAATCCAAAGATGTCAGATACTAATGCAGCACTCCTCTACTCTCGGATTGGTAGAGTTTCCTTTAATGGCACGGGTGACGCTTTAGACTTTATTAATATGATTGAGGCACGTTCCAGGACAGGACACACAGATTACCAATGAATAATGATTATGGAGTTATCAGTCCAAGTGGCAGCTTAAGACTGGTTCATGTAGTCGATTTAGCCGTCCATCGCATGAGTTGACTTGGCTAGAGTTTAAGGACTGCTTCCTGAGATTCTTCTGTCCTCCAGCCACCAAAGATGCTTACAGGTGGTAGTTGCTTCACATCACCAGAGGGGATAGGTCAATGGAGGACTACACTAGGGAGTTTGATAGGCTATCTCGACATGCAGAGGACATCAAAAGAGATCCTTATAGAGCAGTAGAGTTGTATGTCACTGGTTTAGGGCCAACTTTTATGGGTATGTGTACTGAGGACTGCACCCTGAAGAGTGTTATAAAGGAGGCCCGTCTAATTGAGAGGCGACACATCCGCCAAGGCATCATATTAGATCGTTATATGGTTGGTGGTAGTGGATATGGTATAGCTCCCGGGTACTAGCAGCCAGCATTTTATATTGGTAGTATGAGTCAGTAGGCTGCGGGTAGTCCACAGCATGGTGGTGGAAGCTCTAGCACTCACCAAGTTAGTCGAGATGGTTATGCTATGAACAGGAGGAGTGGCAGAGCTCAAAAATTTAGTACTGGAGTCAGCAGCAGTAGCAGTGGGCAGAGCTCCCGGACAGAGTAGTTATGGGTCTAGAGCCAGTGCATGTGCGAGTTGTGGTCGATTCCATCAAGGCCCGTGTCATTTATTGTTGGGCGCTTGCTTTAGATGTGGACAGGTTGGTCATCTTGCTAGAGTTTGTCCTCACTTTGAATATCAGCCACAGTATGCTCAGGGTTCATCTTCATCAGTGGCTCAGCCTTACTATCCGATGCCACAGTAGTACAGAGCACCAGTATAGCCACAGCAGAGACCACCATAACTTATGGGCCAGCAGGGCCGAGGTTCAGTTGGTAGCTTAGTGGTCATGGGTTTATGCAGCCTTCGACGTCTCAGCAGGCAGGTCGTGGCCAGGCACTAGTTTTTCACTCTGACATCGCAGGATGCTCAAACTTCTATTACAGTAGTAGTAGGTATTCTCTCTGTTTGTTCATGTAATGCTAGAGTATTGTTTGATCTCGGCGCTACGCATTCATTCATTTCTCTCACGTTTGCTTCGAGAATCGAGTGGCAGCCTTCTAGGTTGTCCTTTCCTTTATCTGTATCGACTCCTCTCAATGACGAGTTGGAGACAAATATCTTCTTTCCTTTGTCCGATTTTAATTGATGGTAGAGAATTATTGACGAACTTGGTGTTGCTTGATGTGTTGGAATTCGACGTCATTTTGGGTATGGATTGGTTGTCGAGGTATTATGCTTTGGCAAATTATCGAGAGAAAGAAGTGGTGTTCAAAATTCTAAATAAAAAAGAGTTCTGTTTTAAAGGTGAAAAGAGCTCCATGCCTCATAATCTCATTTTCTACCATTACAGCCCAGAAGATGCTTAGAAGGGGTTGTCAAGGTTACTTGGCAGTAGTAAGAGATGTTGAGATAGAAAATGGGGCAATCGAATAGGTGCCAGTGATGTGTGAATTTATGGATGTCTTTCCTGAAGAATTATCGGGATTACCACTAGACAGAGAGATAGAGTTATATATCGATGTCATACCTGGAACAAATCCTATTTCTATGCCACCCTACAGAATGGCACTAGCTAAATTATAGTAGCTAAAGGGAGCAGTTACAGGAGTTGCTTAATAAGGGTTTTATAAGACCCAGTACATCGCCTTGGGGTGCTCCAGTGTTGTTTATGAATAAGAAGGATGGTAGCCTTCGACTCTGTATTGATTACAGGCAGTTGAATAAGGTCACCATCAAGAATAAGTATCCACTTCCAAGGATTGATGACTTATTCGATCAGCTTCAAGGTGCTACATGCTTCTCTAAAATAGACTTGAGATCTAGGTATCACCAGTTGAGGATCAGAAGTGGTGATGAGCCTAAGATAGCATTTCGGATGAGATATGGCCATTATGAGTTCCTAGTAATGTCCTTTAGGTTGACTAATGCACCAGCAGCCTTTATAGACTTGATGAATTGGGTGTTTAGGCCATACTTGGACCAGTTTGTAATAGTTTTCATTGATGATATCTTGGTTTATTTCCAATAGTGAAGCTGAGCATGTTATGCATCTAAGAAGGGTACATTAGACTTTAAGGGAGCACAGGTTATATGCCAAGTTTTTAAAGTGCAAGTTCTGGTTGAATCAAGTGGCATTTTTAGGCCACGTGGTTTATAAGGATGGCATACAAGTTGACCCTAAGAAGATAGAAGATATTACAGAGTGGCCGAGGCTAACTACAGTCAGAGAAGTACGGAGTTTCCTAGGTCTAGCAGACCACTACAAGAGATTTATGAAGGACTTCTCTAAAATTGACGCACCTTTAACAAGGTTAACCCAGAAGAGTGCTAAGTTTGTGTGGAAAAGACAGATGTGAATAGCACTTCCAGTTATTGAAGGATTTGTTAATGTCAGCTCCAATTTTGACTTTGCCTTCTGGAAATGAAGGGTATACGGTGTATTATGACGCTTCCCAGAGTAGGACTGGGCTGTGTGTTGATGCAAAATGGCCAAGTAATTACTTATGCTTCGAGGCAGCTGAAGAAGCACGAGTAAAACTATCCTTCTCATGATTTGGAGATGGCAGCTGTTGTGTTTGCTTTGAAGATATGGAGGCATTACTTGTATAGGGTTACATTTGAGATATACACCTATTATAAGAGCTTGAAGTATATCTTCCAGTAAAGGGACTTGAACTTAAGGTAGAGAAGGTGGATGGAACTTCTTAAGGACTATGATTATTCCATTTTGTACCATCCAAGCAAGGCAAATATTGTTGTTGACGCCTTGAGTAGAAAGTCAGCGGGCAAGTCTTACCCATATCAGCATAAAAAGGAGACCTATTATCAAGGAGTTGCACAAATTAATTGATCAAGGGTTGTAGTTGAAAGTTACTAGAAAGTGCCTTTTAGCTCAATTCAGGGTACGAACAATATACTTGGATCAAGTTAAGGCAGCTCAGAATAGAGACCCGCAGTTACAGAGGATTATATATGAAGTTCAACAAGGGAAGTCAAGAGACTTTGTGGTTGACAGAGAAGATGTATTGCGGTTGGGCACTAGGATTTGTGTGCCAGATGTTGATGACTTAAGGAAGAAAATTATAGAAGAGGCATATTTTTTTGCCTATAGTATTCATCCAGGTTCTACCAAGATGTATCATGAATTGAAAGATACATATTGGTGGAATGGAATCAAGAAGGATAATGTAGAGTTTGTGTCTAGATGCCTGACTTGTTTGCAAGTGAAGCTTGAACATCAGAGATCCTTGAGATTATTGCAACCTATGCCAATTCCCGAATGGAAATGGGACATGATAGCCATGGAGTTTGTGACTAGATTACCTCAGACTATAGGAGGTTATAATGCTATTTGGGTGATTATTGATAGGCTAACCAAGTCAGCACACTTTCTATTAATGAAGAAGGCATACTCTACTGATAGACTGGCGAGACTTTATATCAACAAAATTATTTGTCTACATGGAGTACCAGTGAGTATAGTGTTGGATAAAGGAGCCACATTCATCTCAGTCTTTTGGCAAGAATTACACAAGGCTTTAGGCACCAGATTGGATTTTAGTACAACCTTCCATCCTTAGACAGATGGTCAGTCAGAGAGGACCATCCAGACATTAGAAGATATGTTGAGGATGTGTGTGATTGACTTTGGAGGACAATGGGATTCACACTTGCCATTGATTGAGTTTGCTTACAATAATAGCTATTATGCTAGCATTGAGATGGCTCCGTATGAGGCACTGTATGGTAGGAAGTGCAGATCACCATTATGTTGGGAGATTGGTGAAAGACAGTTAACAGGTCCAGAATTGGTGCAGGTGACTTTAGAGAAAGTTCCCATCATACAACAGAGATTGAAGATAGCCTTCAGCAGACAGAAGAGCTATGCCGACCCTAGGAGAAATGATGTATCCTTTATGGTTGGAGACATGGTGTTCTTGAAGGTGTCTCCAATGAAAGGAGTTATGAGATTTGGCAAGAAGGGTAAGCTAGCTCCAAGATACATTTGACCGTTTGAGATTCGATCTAGAGTGGGTGAAGTGGTGTATAGGTTGGTGTTGCCACTAGAATTATTGAGAATCCATCCTTTATTCCATGTATCTATGCTGAGGAAATACATTCTTGATCCGTCTCACATTCTACAACCTCAAGCCGTAGAGCTTAACGATGATTTGACCTACGAGGAGTATCCAGTGGCGATTGTGGATTGCCAAATACGATAGTTGCAGACTAAGGAGATACGATGATAAAGGTGTTATGGAGTAACCATTCTGTTGAGGATTGCACTTGGCAAACTGAAGCTGAGATGCGAGTTTCTTTCCCATATCTCTTTCCTCTTAAGCCTTGTAATTTTTCTTTTCCTGAATTCGGGGAAGAATTCTTATAAGGAGGGAAGATTGTAATACCCTATATTTTTTATTTAAATAAAGTAATTTTCAAATTTGTGTTATTAGTAAACAATTTTAAATTATATTATACAATTGTTAATTATCTAGTTAATTAATTGAAATAGATTTAAGTTATTATTATTTTAATGTTTTATTATTTTATGTAAGAATTATTTTTGGGTATATATATAGACAAATATAAGTGTATTTTTGCATATATATATATATATATATATATATATGTGTGTGTGTGTGTGTGTGTTTATACCCTTAGACCCGAAGACCACACCCAAATCGCTGCCCCCTCCTTTACTGTCCGTCACCATCTCCATCACTCCCTCTCCCTCCGGTGTGCCTCAACCCTCCCTGAGCAGCCATCACCGTCACAACAGCCGCCAGCCTCTCCCTCTTCTCCTTTTCTTCCCCTCCAGTCTCTCTCTCTCTCAGTTTGAGCTCTCATCACCTCTACCGGAGCTAGATCAGCGTCGCCATTGCTCCCTTAGCCTTGCTCACCTTCTTAGGTATCGGTTGACGCCAAGCCTCGCTGCTGCAACTCATCTTCGGCATCGAAATTGGAGGTTAAAGGTGAGTTGCTGCAGGTTGATTTTAGGTTGTTTTAAGGCTGTTTTCTGGTTGTCTGAGTTGGTTTATGTGTTAAACTTTAATTATTCTAAGTCAAATGATTAATTAAGCTAAGTTAGATGTTTAAATCTAATTTTTGTATGTTATTTTGATTTTTCTTGATTTTACAGAATTTTATTTGATTTTATTTGAGTTAATTAATGATTAGAGCAAATTATTGTTAATTATTTTTAGTATATTAATTTTATTTAAGATTATAGAAATTATTGTGGTAATTGTGAATTTTGTGAATTTTGAATATTTTATTAATATTTTATTAAAATTTCAAAAATTAATTGTTAAAAGTTATGAAATTTTGATAATTGGTATAATTATTAAATTTTATTAATTTTAGAACTTATTTTATGGTTTTTGTGATTTTTATACTATTTTTATAATTATTTTTAAGTTTATGTCAAATGTGAATAATTAGGTTAAATTTATATTTTGGAAGAAATTATTAGTTAATTTTATGTTTTTATTTATATTAAGAAATTTGATATTGAGAAAACAATTTTTAGGTATTTGTATAATTTTTAGGGAATTTTTGAGTAATAATAGTGTATTATGTAAGTTTATGTATTATAGGGGTAAAAACATAAATTTGTGTTAATTATAGTTAAATAATGAATTGTGGATGGTTTTAATAATATTAAGGAATTTAAAAGGATTTTTACAAATTATTTACTATTTTAGACTAATTAACACTAATTTTTGAAAATTAATTTTTAATAATATACTAGGTATTATTTTGAGTATTATGTGTATTTTTCTAATATATGGGTAAATATGTAATTTTATGCTAATTATAGTTAAATATATATTTTAGTTAGTTTTATTAATATTTAGGAGGTTTAGAGGATTTTTATAAATTAATTGGTATTTTTAATTAAGTAATGTTAATTTTGAGTATTGTTTCCAAATATATATATATATATATATGTATGTATGTATGTATGTATGTATGTATGTATGTATAATATGTTATTTTGGTAACAAATATATATGGTTATATTAATTATGGATATTTATCTGTAATATGTATTTTTGGGAAATAAATGATTTAATTTTTTTTGTGATGGTTGTGATCTTGGTCGGAGCTAAGTGTAGTTCTGGAAGCCCGACTCGAGTGTGAATGTCTGTGAATACTAGGAGTATATTTTTCTATGTAGGAATGACTCTACCTATGGTAGAGAGATGTTCATTTTATAGAGGAGACTCTGTCAAAATTTCAGTAGATTTTCTCGTAAAACGTGACATCTTCCATAAATTCCTAGTGTTAATTAGGGTTTTTCCTATCTATCGAGTCTTATCCGGTCTTCCTCGAGTCAGTCTAGAATTTCGCTATTTCTGTTGATGTTTAATTTTAATTCCATAGACGTATTTTTAAAATTGGTATGTTATATTTTTTCTAGAGAATACGGGAGCAGAGGCTGTTGGATCAAGGCAACGCGCTATCGTCAGCCTTCTCGCTCGTCCTGTAAGTTGATAAATTGATATGTGCGTGTGTTTTTATTTAAAGATGCATGCGCTCATATTTTTAGAATTTATTATATGATTTATTTAATTTAAATGCTGCTATTTATGATTTAAGTGCATTTTATTTATTTAAAATCAGTTTTGAGAAATTTTGGTAGAACGTGCTACCTGGTGGGTTTCACCAGGACTATGTGCACATGGTAGAGATTGAGAGATGGATCTGATGTATGTATGACTTGTGTGATATAAACTGGAACGGGTACCTTGGTGGATGCCTTTGCTCTCAGGGACCGCCAATAATTGGAAAGTTAATAATGGACTGGGATGGGTGCCTCGGTGATAACTTAGCTCTCGGGGACTGCTAGTGCTATGTATTTGGATTAAGTGGATGACTGCGGCTTGGTGCCTCGGTTGATGCCTTTGCACTCGGGGACCGGCAGTCTATAAGGATTAAGTGGGCCCAGTTGGCCATTTAGAAATTTAGGTTTAGGTTCTACCGAGATTTTTTCAAAAGCTATATATATATATATAGACGTTATAAATTATTTTCACTATATCTATATGGTTTTCAAAAAAAATTTTCAAACCGTACAACTCTTTTTTTGACTTACTCAGTGAGATATAATTCCCCTCAATTTATTTTTTTAGGAGCTTGGGAGTTCGACCTCAGACCACCTCTACTCCGGATTTCTTCATCACTGGCTATATTATGTAGGTTATTGTGAGTTGTACTGTAGTAGTGACTCTAGCATACTGCAGTAGTGTGTGTACTATGAGTTTGTATAACTTAAATATACTTATGTATTGCATTTTAATGAACCATGCTTATGTATAATGTTTTAAAATTGATTTATGATATTTGATGACAGAGAATATTTTATGTTGCGCATGATTATGTTTATTTTTAGAAAAATTAGTTTGATAATGTGTTCTGGTATAAATAAAGTTTTAAATTGGAGGTTTTATTTTTCTTTTCATTAAGGCTTACTACGGATTTTGGGGGCCTTATGCCTTCCCATTCCTTAGTGCCAGTCACATGCCCTCGGGTTCGGATCGTGACAATTATTGTTATTCTTATTGTTATTATTATTATTATTATTGTTGTTGTTGTTCTTATATTGTTCTTATTATTGTTATTCTTATTGTTATTCTTATTGTTATTATTATTTTCATTCTTATTATTATTATTATTATTTGTTATTGTTATTATCATTTTTATTATTATCATAACTATTGTTATTGTTGTTATCATTAGTGTTATTATTTTATTAATTATGCATATGTTATATAGTGTATTATATATATCTTTATATATATGTGTGTTACTATATATATATATATATAGTCAAAATTATTATTTTTCAGGTTTCCCTTTTCTCCTTCTTTCTTTTCTTCTTCCTTTTTTCTTTTTTCTAGTTTTTTTCTCCTGCTTCCTATGATTTTCAGAGCCACCCAACCTCATCGGAGCCACCACAAGCTGTCACCACCACCTACTGCCATCACCTTCCCTCTTCCTCTCACCACCTTTAGCCAGGCAGAATGTCGTCAAAATCGCTTGGATTGAAACAGCAGCACTGAAGCTTCCATGGTCTCCGATGTTGACTCCGGCAGCCTTAGCTCACGTTCCTGGATTCATTAGAATCCTTGAGCTTTGGGGAAGCCATTTCCAAGCTCAGTTTGAGCTTAAATCCTTGTAGGCGGTGGGGTTTAGCGCGTGCCCAAGTGTTTGGCGACCACGGTACTGTGTGGGCTGGAGGCCCATTAGAAAATACGATATAGGTCTTGGGCCTATTCGAAGATAGAGTCGCCACCCGGATAAAAGCCGAGACACACTGTACAACAACTGGATCCCACAAAGATTCCCAGAAGCCATCATCAGAGATCGGGTTCGAAAACTAGGTATGAGCGTTTGAATGCTCACCCAACCTTGCGGTTAGCCTCTGTTGGTGTTTGGCGTTTTATTACCATTTAATTATTTAATTATTTCCTCATTTACATTCAAAGTTGCACTTGCCTTCATTTACTTTCCAAATTTTACAGTTAAGTCCAAGTTTGCACATTAGTCCAATTTTATGCCTTTGAATCCCATGCAATGACCATTTTTCGAAAAGTCACATGCACAACAACAAACAAACAATAAAATGAGCAACATACCTGAGTCTCGGGTTTCACTTTGAGAGATGAATCTTCCAATTTTGAAATATGATTGTGATCCTCGGGTTTTCTTGGCTTGATCAGCCACTCATTAATATTTGATAGAGATATTTGAAAACTATCAACCTTGGGTTTTCCTGGCCCGATTACCGTCTTGCTGGGGACTTAGACTTACATGTTTTCTTGGCCCAACCATCAGTCACCTGAAACATGATTCTCGAGTTTTCTTGGCCCAATCATCACTTCACAAGAAACATGATTCTCAGATTTTCCTAGCTTGATCATTACAATACTGAAACTCAATTCTTGGGTTTTCCTAGCCCGATCATCACAACACTGAAACTTGATTCTCGAGTTTTCCTAGCTCGATCATCACCACTCACGAAACATGATTCTCGGGTTTTCTTGGCTCGATCATTACAATATCGAAACTCGATTCTCAGGTTTTTCTGGCCCGATCATCACAATACCTTGACTTTGGTTCTTGAGTTTTCCTGGCTCAATCACTATTAGGGATGTGGTTTTCGGATTTTCCTAGACTGATTATCACAACACTGAAACTCGATTCTTGGGTTTTCCTGGTCCGATCATCACAACACTTAAACTTAATTCTCAAGTTTTCCTGGCCCGATCATCACAACACCTTGACTTTAGTTTTTGAGTTTTCTTAGCTCGATCACTATTAGGGATATGACTTTTGGATTTTCCTAGTCCGATTATCACTCCTTCGGGGACATAGACTTTTGGGTTTCCTAGCCCAGTTGTCAATCACTTTCGACTTTGGGGATACTACCTGAACAATCGTTTCAAACTTTAAGCTTCGGGGATTTAAACTCGAACAACCTTATCTTTAAACTTTGGCGATTTAAACCCAACCTGCCCTATCCTTGAGCTTCAGGGATTCAAACCCAAACAGCCTGTCTTGAGCTTTAGGGATTCAAACCTGAACAGCCCTATCCTTATTAATGGCGTGGGTTTTCCTGGCCTACTCTTCTCGGAACTTTACTTTGGAAATCTTTACCTCTGAATTCTGCCTTCTTAGTATGCGATAATAACCATCATTTTCCATTCTTCATTTTTCATTCATTCATCATTTTTTTAGGAAACCCTACACCTTTACCCCTTTAAAAATAACTTTTTCCTTATCTCCATTCCTTTTTACTTTTGCCACCTTTCTCTTTTTTTCTCTTTGCTCCTCTTGTACTTCCTGTGGTCTCTGCACCTTTTCTTTTTTTTTTACAATCAATGGAGAATGAGAGAACACCCCCTGTGCCTGAGTGGGATCATATCCCACCTTTTATTAGCGCTTCTAGGAGTCTAGGATTGACATGAGGAGACTCGATTTCCCTTCTGGCAGACTTAGGGTCCCACATCTGCTCGTGTGCATCTGGAGAAGTTAGTACCCCAAAATTTCCTATAAAATCATGTTGGGTCAATGATTAATCTTGCATAATTATCATTATGGGGCATTATTTAATTAAATAAATGTGAAATTTGTGCTTTAATTACCAAAAATTGAAAATCATCCTCATTAGCGCTTCATAGAGGCAATTGCCTATTGCCCTTTCAAAGAGCTGATCACCTCTATGATGAGGCGATCACCTCTATGATGAGGCAATCGCCTTTATGATGAGGTGATTGCTTCATCAACATGGGCGAACTATGCTATTTACATGTCCGTTCATTCTAAATTTCTTTCTGAAACCATAAAATGCATAAATTTCACTTCCCTATCTCTTTATTTATAGCATGACGCTCAGACATTCAAGGGTGCTGGGAATTTCCATGGAGCCTAAGTTTTCTATGTTGAGCTGACCGATGAGCAAAAGGATTGGATTTAAGAGATGGGGTTCGAGGACTTCATACTCTCGCTTCCTTCCGAGCAGGGACGCACGGACTATCAGCCATTGCATACTCTGATGGAGAGGTCGTTTGATATGACTCACACTTTCCACCTCCCGTTCGATGAGCTTACTTTGGACCTGTGTCATTTGCTGCCATCACGTAGATTGCCTATGCCGAGGACCCCATCCCTTTTGATACGAGTCTATATTAACTATCTCTGGATAAGGCTACATACATCGAGTGACTTTTGGGGATGACTCCTAACATGAAGGGGACTCATACGCTTAATTTGGACTCAATCAGGAGTTTCTACACCTAAGAGCGGGCTACGATGATGATTACTCCCAGTGAGATTGACCAGGTGGTGAGGGCCTTCGTGCTCTATCTGCTTGGTACCACCTTCTTCGCTAATACTGCCTACTCTATCGCCCTAATGTTCCTACCAGCTCTTCGGGATCTTGACCAGGTTCCCGCAGCTACGCTCTGGCATACTTATACCAGAGTATGGACGAGGTGGCCCGAGGAGCTAGGAGATTCTGCAGCTTCTGGCATTCTGTTATGGTATGTCATGATCCTCTTTTTCCCTATCTTGTTCTGACCTTCATTATTTACATTAGTTTCTTTAACTTCTCTTATTTTATTTTTCCAGGTTTGGGCTCTGGAACTAGAGCTACTTGTGGGTGTTACACGAGTGGGGGATCACTTCCCAGCCCTTAGCAGGTGGGGTGCCAGCAGTATCGAGAAGAGGCACCTTGCGTGAGTTCACATCCACAGACAGCATCTGAACTCTCTAACATAGGATACGGTACCTATAAAGCACATCCTTTCTTATTAGTAAATTATGCACATTCGACTCACTTACCTATATTGACATCTCCCCTCTCCGCAGATCCAGAATGACTTATAAGGGCCTGAGGATACTTGGACCATTGAGATGACTCGCTCAAGGCTCTTAGCCCATAAGAGGGTACTCCTCTGTAGCCCTAGGTATCAAGCTTGGTATTTGGGGGAGCGGGGTCCTAAACTAGGGGGCAGGCGTTAGAGCGAGGTGGGTCCCCAGGTCTCCTCCTGATAGTATAGTTTGGGCTCATGAGCTGGAGGGTGACGACCTCGCTCAGGCTGTTGTAGGCTCACCAGTTGTGGATCATACAATTTGTGTGAAGAGCTGGTAAGCGGAGTTTTTTTGCACCTACCTTCTGCTGACGGTCCCTTTCTAGGCCGCTTCTACCTCTTAGGTATGACCCTATCGGTTTCCCTCACCTTAATAATTGATTACATTCTCACATGTGCCTTCTGTCTTATCTTCAGGCTGCATTTGCTAGACCCGTGGCCCCGGTTAGGTCCCGAGTGCGAGAGAGAGAGCCCTTAAGGCATCGATTGGATCCAGGTAGGGAGGAGACTTCTACGACTGGTGAGCAGGTCAGGCCGACTACTGCCTTTAATTCTGAGTTCACCCTAGGTAGCTTCATTCATGTCCCTAATCCTTTAGCCCAATATTGGGTTCCTCTTGGGGAGTTGTCGCATCAGTTCTTGACCTTGGATGAGGATCTAACCCCTGCATGCATCCCTGGTGGTACTACTCATATAAGCTTTTTCCTGACCCGCTTTCATTATGATTCTCAAACCAACTGTTAGTTTTAACATTCATTTCAAAAATGCAGATTCCTATAGAGCAAGGCCTATATATGTATCGCATGATAGAGGCCCAGAGAGACTATATGATGGAGATTACTCAGCAGTGGAGGGTAAGAATCTCTTTATTTTCCATATGTATGCATGCTCATATAGTTTACTAACATGTGATTTGTCTGAATAGGATCAGGACATGGCCAACAGGGCAAGGATTGCCACCCTCGAGCATTAGATTGACGTATTTCAGATCGATGAGGATGACGAGGACGAAGATAGGAGTGGCAGCAATGCTAGAGGAGAGGCTGACCCTGAGGGTACTGGATCAGACACTTGATGTATTGAGGTTGAAACTTGTGTAGTCTTTGAATAGTGAACACAAAATCTTAGTTATTGATTTATAGACAGAATGTTTACAGAACTCATAATTCTCCTTGATTAAATTCATTTGTTTTGCTTTTCCATTTTTCACATGTAAGCTAATTTCAATGATTACATATGTATCTACCCCACTATATTCTAAATTGCACCTATTTAGACTGTGTGATTCGAAGAAGTGCAATGACCTAAACTGCTTATGAGGTGATTACCTCATTGAGCCCTGGTAAAGAGGCGATCACCTCTTGTGGCTGAGGTGGTGCCTCATTGATGAGGCAATTGCCTCAGCAACAAGCAGTCCTGCCCCTTTAAAAACCCACATCCTTCAATTCAACCTAATTCTCAAGTTCCCTTCATCCCTAACCTTATATTTCTCTCTCTAGGCACCTCTGAAAAGCCATAAGCATGATAGAATAGAGTCTGAGGCCACTACAATTGATCTTGCAAGTTTTAGATAACAAATCTTGGACTAGGTTAGAGCCTTTTCACCTTTCGGTCTTTAAATCACTCCACACTAGGAGGACCAATTTCCCTTTTCTCCATGCCATGGTTCAATTTTGGGATCCCCATAAACACATTTTCTAATTCAACACAATAGAAATATGTCCCATACCAGAGGAATTCAAGGCAATTCTCGGCCATTATACGGACTTTACTTGCCGACTTACGATTCCTGCCCTTGAAAATCTGAATTCTCACTCCATTCAGCAATAAATGGCGCGTATGTTTAACCTTCCACCCCAGTCTTCTCTTCACTGTATCCTCATTTTAGAAATCAAACTAGAATCTTTTCTTAATGTCACCATGATATGGACAAAGAAGAAACTTATTGGCCCCGTATAATGGCCCTCTGCTTGTATGCTCAATTTCTGTTGGTTTCTTCCTCAGGACACTGTGATTCAAAGATCCTTTCCATCCTGGGTCAAGTGGAGTCACAGTCTAATCCTTTCCCTCTCATCTTATCAGAAATTATCATTGGATTGGACGACTTCATGAAGACATGATGATTCTTAAGAAGTCCATTCCTATTAGAGGTAAATTTCCCGTTATCCTTTCATAACTTCCAACTATCATACTATTTGCATTTAATCATTTGTAAATCCATATATATGGTTTTATAAAAAGTTGGGCATGATCAAACCTCCTTAAGACATCAGACGCTACAAAGCAAAGCATTACTGAATAAGAAAGCTACATCCCATTCTTATAGACATTCATGGTTGGCTATCGACATTCCCTGATACACTAATCCGCTGGATATGCCCCTGGTGGGGGTTGTAACATGTGACCATTTGGTCTTACACATATTGTGTCCCGATTGCCAGTCTCTATTTTTCCATTTTCTATAATCCAGCCCACCTCTGCCGCCAATACGATCATAAACAACTGATTGTGGAGCTTGTTCACGAGTTCGAGCCAGGGCCCCTTTCTCAAAACTTCCTGGACCACTTGGTGGCAACTTGGTCTCAAAGAGTCATTGAAAGAAATTTAAGCTACGACAGAGATTAGACTATCGATGATTATTACAAAGCATGGGTTTGTTTGCAACAGACAGAAAGAGATGACTTTATTAAATACAAAAGGACAAGAGAGTTACAAGTGTTGAGTTTTAGGGTAAGCAACAAAAGAGAAGAAAACAAGATTAGTTTATGAAATTAATTTGTCATTTCCCCTTTTGTTAGATGTAATTTTCCTTGTTTATAAGTTAAACGGCTTGTAATGGACACATCATGCAATGTTTGACAATAATTAAAGCAATCCATTACATTTCATTTAAGTACAAAACGTATATACATTTTGCTTCTGGTACATCTCATGTTATTAGTTGGCTTGCCCTTGAAATTTTTCCAACTAACCATTTTGTATCCCTCTCTCTCTTTTTACATGTCCTTAATTTTTCCCTAGACCGCCTCCTTTGAGGTTTTCAATCCAGTAGGACCCCTTTTTCTTCTTCTTTTTTTATTTTTATTTTTTTCTCTACCTTTTGCCTAAATAGCCTCTTTGCGAGGTTTTCTCCCTAGCAAGACTTTTCATAGAAAGTATTTCTTGATTTTATCTAGGTTGATGGGCTCTTTGAACTCGTTCCCCTCTATATCAGATAAAATGGCAGTGCCTTTCGAAAATAACTTCTTTACCAGATACGGTCCCTCCTAATTGGGCTTAAACTTTCCTCAAGGATCGGTCATGACTGATTTTGTAAGTTTCAATACCAAATCCCCTTCTTAAATCTTGCCTGGCTTGATCTTCTTATTGTAGGCATGGGCTATTCTTTTTTGATACAGTTGAGAATGATACATAGCCTTCATCCTCTTTTCATCCAATAATGTCAATTGAACTAATCGACTTTTGACCCACTAATATTCGAGGATTTTAGATTCTAGAAGGACTCTCAATGAACTTATCTCAACCTCTACCGGCAAAATAGCCTCACACCCATAAACCAAAGAGTACGAAGTGACTTCGGTCGAAGTTCTAGCAGTGGTTCGGTACCCCAACAATGCGAATTGTAAGTAATAGGCTCAATCTCGATAATTTTCTAGCATCTTGGCCAGGATCTTTTTTACATTCTTATTTGCTACTTCAACCACCCCATTTTCCTGTGGCCTATATGGAGATGACTTGTGGTGCTCAATCTTATAGTCTTTCGATAGTATACCCATTTCTGCTTGAAATTGAACACCATTGTCTATAACTATATGGTATGACAAACCATATCTGTAGATTATGTTCTTTTCTATAAACCTCGACATCTGCTTCGACCCCACGGTAGCATAAGATTTAGCCTCAATCCATTTGGAGAAGTAGTCGATAGCCACAATGATATACCGATGGCCATTAGTTGCTTTTGGCCTTACCTCTCCTATGATGTCAATCCCCCATACAGCAAACGGCCAAGAAGAAGTCATTCCCTGAAGCTCTATAGACGGAAGGTGGTTAACATCACCATAAGTTTGGCAATTGTGACATTTCTTTACTAATCTAACACAATCTGCCTTTATGATGAGCCAAAAGTACCCCTGGCGGGCTATTTTCTTTGCCAAGATAGTTCCATTCATGTGTGGCCCGTACACCCCTTCATGAATCGCTTCCATAGGCTTTCGGGCTTCATCCTTATCAACATACCTGAGGTGTACCCCAGCTGGCATTCTTTTATATAACATCTCGTTGTGACTTATGAACTGTCAAGACAACATTTGCAAGGATATTCTTTCTTTCTTATCAGCGTCATTCGGGAACTACCTAATTTCTAGATATCTTTATAAATCATAGAACTAAGGTTTCTGTCATGACCCAAAACAGGGGCCATGACCAGCACTAGGGAACAAGAATTCTTTTAAATCCAGAACCCATAGCAAGCCTTAAGGTAAATAAAAACATGCAATAACAATAATATAAATAAAATAACATGTAGGGAAAATAAATCTTAGAAATAAAATAAGCATAATCCACTAACTTGTTTAAATAAACAAACTCATCCTCATATATAAATAATCTTTTAATACATATCTCAGTTCAAATCTTTAAAATACATATCTCATATAAACATGATACATAAATCTCACAACTAACTACAACTACTGCAGTGTCTAGATTATAAAATAACATCAAGTAAGTAGATTACATAGTAAAGCCGGGGCAGAGGAAATCTAGCGTATGGGTCTGCTACTGAGATATGAAGATGTAGACTCTCTTGAAAAATAGTCAATGGAGGGGAGTCAGACCTCACTGAGTGAATTGTTATAATATATATATATATATATATATATATATATATATATATATATATATATATATATATATATATATATATATATATATATATGCATAGCTAAATGACAAATGCACACATTCAATAATATATATAATAAATATATATATATAGGCAAAATCACAATGATGTAGCAAAATCATTTTTTATAAATATTAAGAAATACATCCGTATATAAAGGATCAAATAGAACCCTAGAAAATCGCAACCTTAAACAGTATTAGACAACACTTTAGCCATACAGGCTCACTTATTCCAAATAATTTCACTTGTTCCATTTGGACAGTAAACTGACCCCGAGACACTTAGTCAACTGAGCTCCAGCAGTTTGACTGTCAGTGTGATTGGCCCCGAGACCCCTGGTCAACCAAGCTCCAGCAATCACACTCTCAAATCACATCACAAATCAAATAAATCAATTCCATCAATATCCACTGATAGGTTAGTAATATAGCTTAAATGCTATTGTCGTACCGGTACGTACTCGGTCCTGGTGCTGCTCACTAGGTAGCACGTTCTATTAATATCCTTCATTATTATATAAAACATACATTCATAAATTAAATGATGCATGATATTACATAAAATAGCAACATAAACCATATATATACTAGAAATATACCAAAAATAAACAAGGTATATCTCGAGTATATATACGTCAAATAAATTTAATTTATTTACAAAATAAACTATAAACAAACTATAAATATACTTAAAAACATTTTAAGTATAAATTCATAATAAAACATGCATATAATTTAAAATATACCAAAAATAAACCTAAGCAATAATTAAATCATTTATGCATAATTTGCTAAAATAAATCATACATATCTAAAACATGCAATCCTAATACAAGTACATATAGAATAACAACGCACTGTTATTGCGCTCCACGAAACGAGTCCGATGGGCCTGGTCCACTAGGCCTCGGTCTCGGCGCAACTAAACAAACAAATAACAACATGAATCAGAATAAGTCTATCAACATTTTAGAGACTCAATCTAAGAATAGTGGACACAAAATCAGAATAAGAATTCGATCGAACATCACGTTTTATGAGAATTCTACCGAAAATTCGGCAGAACCTTCCCTGTAAAACAGATATCTCTCTACTAAAGAGTACAGTCGGCCCTGCAAAGAATCACACTTCGAATAGAGACAGGCTCCCCAACTACAATTCTACCGACCGAGGTTCACAATGCACGAGATAATTACAGAACATATTAAATAGCCAAAAATGCCCTTCAATACTCAAAATATAGCAATTTAGATATTTAAACGTTAAAAATAATTATTTTACCGATAAATGCATAAAACCCTAATTTTAATAAAATATTATTAAAAATAAAAAATTCTCAATAAATTCATAAATATTGACCAAAATACATTTTATAAATCCAAATTACATAATTAACCCTAAAACATATTAAAAATCGATAAAAACTCATTTATTTAGAAAAATAGTATATTATATACAATTTAAAAATAATTTACGAAAAATAGTTTTAATTAGTTAAAAATACTAAATAATTTGTAGAAATCATTTTTATACCTCAAATAACTAGTAAAACCAATTTAATTATATTTTTAGCCAATTTAGTGCCAAAATACCAAAATACCCCTAGTTATATAAATTCACTTTAATTAATAAAAAATTCACCAAAAATAATATAATTACTCAAAAAATAATTTCTCCACATATAATTCAATAATATCAATATTTATACTCAATTAACCAATTAATTTCAATAAAACACATAATTAACCTAATTTTCCAAAAATTACATAAACTAAATAAATTCATAATAATGATATAAAAATCATAAAAATTACAAATAAATTTCTAAAATTCATTTTAACACCTATAAACACCATAAATCACAATTTCATAATTTAATTAATTAAATTTCAAAAATTAGAAAATATTAATAAAATAATAAAAAATTCACAAAAATAAAAAAAATTCCCAAAAATTCTACAAAAATTCATAGAGCTAGATTAAGCTACTAGGATTAATTTTTATGAAGGAATTTTTCATGAATCAACCAAATCAAAGCTCAAAAATTTAAAAACCCTAGTAGGTTGAAATTAAAAATTCAAAACCTAGGGAAATCTAAACCATTTCAAATGAAAAAAAGCTTACAAATGCACTCATTGGAGCTCAAGGAAGAGATAGAGATCGGTTGGGCTCGAAACGGTGGCCGAAAAGTCATCGATCGAAGTTGAGAGCAACTTTCGGCAACTTGAAGGAAATCCGGTCAAACCACGCCGGAGAAGGAAGCTTTGGATGTCGGGAATGGCTGGAAGGGAAGGTGGCACGCTGGAGGGCACAGTGACAATGAAGGAATGGACTTGCAGTGGCCGGAGTTGGAGAAGAAACGATCGGGAGGAAGAAGAAGATGGAATGGCACATTTCGTAATTTTAATCAACTTTTATTTTTGGTTTATATATATATATCTTATCTTATTTTTTTTAATATATAATATAATACACACAATAAATATGCACCACACACATATTTTAATAATATATATACACACATATACATATATACACACTTAATTAATATTAAAACTATATAATATAATTTAATTAAATTAAAATAAACCCTAATTTAATTTAAATGCATATATATGTATATATTTTATTCGACACTTTAAAATTATGCATGGACTCATGCAACTTCATAAATCTGCTTAAAATAATTAATATTTATTTATTTATGTCTTAATTTCCCCGAAAATAAAATTCTCGAAAAAAATTTATGTAAAGGACTTAAAAATAATAAAAATAATTAAAAATGACTTAATAAATAACAAACTCATTAAATAATCATAAATATATATATAAATTATTAAAACTGCATATCCCGATGCAGTTAAAATTATTTAAAAACTCAGGATATTACAATTTCTCAGTAGAGTGAGCCTATATTGGAATAAGTGAGGCTGTATGACTAGAGTGTTGTCTAACACTGTTTGAGGTTGCGATTTTCTAGGGTTCTATTTGATCCTTCATAAACAATGATTTTTAATATATATAAAATGATTTTATTGCATCTGTGTGTAACTGCTTGTATACGTACATATTATATATATATTGTTGACTGTATGCATTGTCATTTAGTATGCATGTATATATATTATAGTAATTCACTCAGTGAGGTCTGACTCCCCTCTGTTGACTATTTTTCAGGAGAGTCATCTCCATCAGACCCAGTAGCAGGCCTATACGCCAGATTTCTTTCGCCCCGGCTTCTTTATGTAAACTGCTCACTTGAGTTTTATTTTTATAATCTAGACACTGCAGTAGTTGTAAATTAATTATGGGTTTTATGTATTATATTTGTGTGAGTTATGTATTTTAAGAATTTGAACTAAAACTTGTATTAAAGGATTTATTTATATATGAGATGAGAATTCGATTTAATTTCATTTGACGAAAATATTATTTTGATATTTATGATTTTATTTTCGCTGCAGAATATTTTACTTAATTGTGTTATTATTACTATTGCATGTTTATTTTATTTTTAGGCTTGCTACGGGTTCTGGATTTGAAAGAATTCCCATTCCCTAGCGTCGGTCATGACCCCTATTTTGGGTCGTGACAAAGTTGGTATCAGAGCGGAGTTTTGTGTCAGGGCTTAGTTGTTTAAGTTATGGCCATAGTTTTCAGAGTTGTGTTTTTTGTTAAACTACTGTAGTGAATTAGGTTCAAGTATGTCTTGATAAGTATTCCTTGCTTTAGTTTTCTACGTTATTCTTTCGTTGTCTATTTGTCTGAATCATTCTATTGTCTTTTCAGAATGAGGAGGCGAACGCGTGTCGCTCTACCGGTCGTTGAGGCCGAGGATGATGAGTCTTTTCAGGATGAGGTTTTACCTCCTGAGTAGCCAGTTAGACGTAGAGGTCGTGGATGAGGTAGGCCTCGAGGAGCGGCAGGTCGCCATAGGTAGAGAGAGTTACAGGACGAGGAGCCTGTTGAGCCTGAGTTTGAGGATCCTATACCTCCAATTGTGCCCCCTGTTCAGCCTGCCTATCAGCAGGGTATGTCTAACCCTGAGGCATCTCTGCTCTATGCCAGAGTTGGCAGGATTGCATTTGATAGGACTTCTGATCCGCTAGACTTTTTGCACGCGATTGAGACTCGGACTCGGACTGCTCACACCGAGTATCAACGGATTATGATCGTCGAGCTGTCTGTCGAGGGACCAGCTTTAGACTAGTTTATTCAGATGATCCAGCCCTATATGATGGCGATGACCTGGGATCAATTTTGAGAGTGGTTTATGAGGAGATTTTATCCAGAGCCTCTTCGTTTGAGCTATCGTCTCCGATTGACCAGCATTTCTCGCGGTGATCAATCAGTAGAGGAGTACACTCGAGAGTTTCTCTGGCTGGGTAGATATGTAGAGGATCTGATGCAATTCCAGTATTTCATAGTCATTACCTATGTCATCGGATTGGGTTCAGCATTTGCTGGTATGCCTACAGTAGGCCTTACTCTGGAGTCTGTGATTGAGTTGGCCAAGGAGATTGAGCTGAGGCTAGTTAGGCAGGGAGCGATGCCTGATTATTACCAGCTGGGAGTTCAGTCGAGTGGATTACAAACTACTTTGTACTCGAGTTTTCATGTTGGTTCGAGTAGTCAGCAAAGAGGTCCGACTCAGCAGAGTCAGAGGCAGCAGCAGTGAGTGCATTGGAGCAGCAGACATGGCCTTGGAGGTCAGCGTAGACCATTCAGATTCGGGTCAGGTGCTTCGAGCAGCAGTAGTGGTCGTAGTTCTGGATCAGCTGCTAGTGTTTTCCAGACCTGCGATAGAGTCCATCAGGGACTGTGTTACCTGACACCACTAACATGCTTCAGATGCGGGTAGACATGACATTTTGCTAGATCATGTCCTTACTCTGAGTATCAGCAGTCGCAGATTTCACGATTCCCATAGCAGTCGATTGCTAGTGCTGCACCCGTACCATTTCAGTTACCTCCAACCCAGCATCAGAGTTCCACTCAGCTTATTCCACAGTAGAGTCATGGTAGAGGTAATAGAGGAGGTGCCAGAGGTGTTGGCCAGGCTCCTACCAGTCAGCAGGGAGGTCGAGGATAGGCCAGAGTTTTCCACCTTACTCAGCAGGATGCTCAAGCATCCAATGCAGTCGTGGCAGGTATTGTTTCTGTTTGTTACCTGGATGCATGGGTTTTGTTTGATCTGGGTGCCACGCATTCGTTTGTTTCTCCTGTTTTTGCTTTCAAGTCTTATTGGCAAGCTTTGAGGATGGCTTTTCCTTTGTCTATTGCCACTCCTTTGAGCGATTCCTTGGACACTGATATTGTTCTTTCTGGTTGTCCAGTCTCGTGGGAGATAGAGAATTACCAACTGATTTGATCCTGTTGGATGTGATGGAGTTTGATGTTATTCTGGGAATGGACTGGTTATCTCAGCACTATACCGTGGTAGATTGTAGGAATAAAGAGGTGACTTTCAGAATTCCTGATGAAGAAGAGTTTAAGTTTGTGGGTGATAGGAGTTCAGCACCTCAAAATCTTATTTCTGCTATTACGACTAGGAAGTTGTTGAGGAAAGGATGTCAGGGATATTTGGCATTAGTCAGGGATACTTCAGTGGAGAAGTTATCACTCACAAATGTTCCTGTTGCCTGTGAGTTTCCTTATGTTTTTCTCGAGGAGTTGCCAGGTTTACTACCTCACAAAGAGATTGAGTTCTATATAGATGTGGTTCCAGGTACTACTCCTATATCTATGCCACCCTATAGAATGGCTCCTGCAGAGTTGAAAGAGTTGAAGGAGCAGTTGTAAGAGTTATTGAATACGGGTTTCATTAGACCCAGTTTTTCTCCTTGGGGTGCACCAGTCCTACTTGTGAAGAAGAAGGATGGTACCCTGAGACTGTGCATTGACTACAGAGAGCTGAATAAGGTGACAGTGAAGAACAAGTATCCTCTCCCGAGGATAGATGACTTGTTTGATTAGCTATAGGGTGCATAGTTCTTTTCTAAGATTGTCTTGAGATCGGGTTATCATCAGCTGCGGATTAGTGAAGCTGATATTTCTAAAATGGCATTCCGCACTCAATATGGCCATTATGAGTTTCTGGTGATGTCTTTTGGTTTGACTAATGCACCAGCAGCTTTTATGGACCTAATGAACAGGGTATTCAGACCATATGTGGATCAGTTTGTGGTAGTCTTCATCGATGATAGACTGGTTTATTCGAGGAGTATGGAGGAGCATGTATATCACTTGAGGATTGTATTACAAACACTGAGAGATCATCAGCTTTATGCTAAATTCTCGAAGTGTGATTTCTGGATGGAGAGTGTTTTTTTTCTTAGACACGTGGTGTCTAAAGAAGGTATTCACGTTGATCCATAGAAGATTGAAGTAGTGTCTGAGTGGCCTAGATCGACTTCTGTTACTGAGATTCGAAGTTTTCTAGGTTTAGCCAGGTATTATAGGCAGCTTATGCAAGATTTTTCTAGAATTACAGTCCCTATGACTCGTTTGACTCAGAAGAATGTTAGATTCGAGTGGTCAGAAGCTTGTGAGAACAGTTTTCAGTTGTTGAAGGAGAAATTAACCACAACCCCAGTGTTAGCTTTGCCTAATAGTGTGGACAAGTTCACAATTTATTGTGATGCCTCTAGAGTGGGCCTTGGTTGTGTGTTGATGTAGAATGGTAGGGTGATAGCCTATGCTTCAAGGCAGTTGAAGAAGCATGAGCAGAACTATCCTACACATGACCTTGAAATGGCTGCGGTGATCTTTGCTCTGAAGATTTGGAGACATTATCTGTACGGGGTGACTTGTGAGATATTTACTGATCACAAGAGCCTTAAGTACATTTTCCAGCAGAGAGATCTGATGTAATATCCCGTATTTTTAAATATTTTTATACTGCATCGGGGATATGCTAGTGTTAATAATTTTTGTATTTATTTATGAAATTTTTATGAGTTTGCTATTTAATTAAAGCTAATTTTAATTGTTTATTATTTATTTTAAGTGCTTTACGTAAAATTTTCCCGGGACTTGCATTTTTGGGAAAATTTTCACGTAAATAATTTACCATTAATTATTTTAAATAGATTTACGGACTTGCATGAACTCATATATATTTTTAAAATACTAAATAATGTATATATGTGTATTTATTTAATTATTTAGGGTTTAATTAATTACCCTAATATTTTATTATATATTAATTTATTTTAATATTATTTAATTATTTTTAGGTGTATTAAATTATTAAAATATTAAATTATAAGTGTGTGGTGTATATTTAATGTGTGTAATTTTATATTATTTTAATGTATAGTATAAAGTATATATATATATATACATATATATATTTAATATTAAAACAAAAAATAAAAGTTGAGTTATTTACAAAAATTGCCACCCGAACTCCCTCACTCCCGATCACCGTTCCGCCGCCTGCCGTCCCATTTCCTTGCCATCGGTGTGCCTCCCGGCATGCCACCCCCTTCCTCAGCCTTCCCCACCACCTGCTGCAGCTGTTTTCGGCGTCTAGAAGCCATTTTTGGCTGAAAAGTCGAGAGTGGAAGCTAATGTCGATCACAACGATTTCGGCCACGGTTTTCGACACCGCCAATCTCTTTCTTCTCCTTGAGCTCCGGTGAGTGTGATTCAAAGCTTTATTTCACTTAAAATGGTCTTGATTTGCTTAGGTTTCGATTTTTTTATTTTTGCCTATTAGGGTTCTTGATTTTTTTGAACTTTAATTTGATTGATTCATGAAAAATTCCTTCATAAATGTTGATCCTAGTAGCTTAATCTTCATGTGTGAATTTTTGTAGAATTTTTGGGAATTATTTTAATTTTTGGGTATTTTTGAATATTTTAATATTATTTTCTAATTTTCGAAAATTAATTAATTAAATTATGAAATTATGTTTTATGGTAAATATAGGTGTTTAAATGAATTATAGAAATTTATTTTTATGAATTTCTATGTATTTATTTTGAATTATTTAGGTTTATGTAATGTTGGGAAAATTAGGTTAATTGTGTTTTTAATTGAAATTAATTAATTAATTGAGTTTAATTATTGATATTATTGATAAATATGTGGAGAAAATTAATTTTGGATAATTATACTATTTTTGGTGAATTTTTGAATGAATTTTAGTATATTTATATATATAGGGGTATTTTGGTAATTTTACCCTAAATTGACTAAAAATATAATTAAATTGGTTTTAGTAGTTATTTGAGGTATAAAAATGATTTCTACAAATTATTTAGTATTTTTAACTAATTAAAACTATTTTTTGTGAATTATTTTCAATTATATATATAATATACGTTTTTTTCAAATAAAATGAGTTTTATCGATTTTGACTGTATTTTAAGGTTAATTACGTAATTTCTACTTATTAAATGTATTTATGTGATATAAGGACATTTTTGGTATTTTTATGTTATTTTGTGAATTGTTGACCCCGGTCGGTAGACTGTAGTTTGGAGTCCGATCGAGGGGTGGTGGATGTAATTCTGTGTCTATTTTTCAAAGTGTACTTCTTTGCAGAGTCGGCTCTACTCTTTGAGTAGAGAGATGTCCATTTTACAAGGGAGGTTCTGTCGAATTTTCGATAGAATTCTCATAAAACGTGATGTCCGGTCAAACCCTAATTTTGATTCTGTGTCCAATATTCTAGATTGAGTTTCTAGGATTTTTCTGTTAGGTTTATTTTGATGTCTGTTATTTATTATTTATTTAGTTGCGCCGAGACCGAGGGCTAGTGGACCAAGCCCGTCGGACCCATCTCGAGGAGCGCACTAAGTGTGAGTTACTATTTTATATATATATGCGTTAGGGTGCATGAGTTTAGAAATATATGTTTTATTTTGATAAAATATGCATAAATGATTTAATGATTACTTAAGTTTATTTTTAGTTTATTTTGGTTTATCTTTAGTATATCTTCGGTATATTTTAAATTATGTGCATGTTTTGCTAATAAATTAGGTTTAAAATGTTTTTAAATACATTTCTAGCTTATTTTGTAATTTGATTGGATTTATTTGACGTATATATACTCGAAATATACCTGGTTTGCTTTTGGTATATTTCTAGTATATATATGGTGTATATTGTTATTTTATTTAAATTCATGCATCATTCATTTTTATGAATGTATGCTTTATATTTTAAATGAAGGATATCAATAGAACATGCTACCTAGTGGGCAGCACTAGGACCGAGTACATACTGGTACGCTTATATCATTTAGGCTATATTACTAACCAGTTTGAGGATATTGATTGGAATTGATTTATGTGATGTGTGATGTGATTTGGGTGTGATTGCTGGAGCTCAGTTGACCAAGTGTCTCGGGGCCAATCACACTGACAGTCAGACAGCTGGAGCTCAGTTGACTTAGTGTCTCGGGGCCAGTCTACTGTCTAAATGGAATAAGTGAATATTTTGGAATAAGTGAGCCTGTATGGCTAGAGTGTTGTTTAACACTGTTTTGAGGTTGCGATATTCTAGGGTTCTATTTGATCCTTCATAAACAGTGATTTTCAATAAATATATAAAATGATTTTATTGCATCTGTGTGTATTTGCCTGTATATATATTTATATATGTACTATTGACTGTATGTATTGTCATTTAGTATGCATGTATATATATTATAGTAATTCACTCAGTGAGGTCTGACTCCCTTCCATTGACTATTTTTCAGGAGAGTCATCTTCCTCAGACCTCAGTAGCAGGCCTGTACGTCGGATTTCTTTCGCCCCGACTTCTTTATGTAAACTGCTTATCTTAGTCTTGAGTTTTATTTTTATAATCTAGACACTGCAAGTAGTTGTAAATTAATTATGGGTTTTATGTATTATATTTATGTGAGTTATGTATTTTGAGAATTTGAATGGAGACTTGTATCAAAGGATTTATCTATATATGAGATATGGATATTATTTTAATATTTATGATTTTTATTCCCGCTGCATAAAGTGTTGTTATTATTGTTATTGTATGTTTATTTTATTTTTAGGCTTGCTACGGGTTCCGAATTTGAAAGAATTCTCGTTCCCTAGCGCCGGTCATGGCCCCTATTTTGGGTCATGACATTTGAATCTGAGGCAGAGGAGATGGTTGGAATTATTAAAGGATTATGACTGTGAGATATTATATCATCTGGGCAAGGCTAATGTGGTAGCATATGCCTTAAGTAGAAAGTCCTCAGGCAATCTTGCTCACATCAGTGTTGAGAGGAGACCGTTAATCCAGGAGTTGCATCTGTTGGTGGATCAAGGTCTGATGATGAAGATAAGTAGATCAGGTGGACTACTAGCTCAATTTAGGTGCGATCTGTACTGAGGGATAGGATTAAAGCAGCTCAGAGCCGAGATCCTATTCTAAAAGAGCTTGCAAAGAATGTTCGATCAGGGAAGTTCACTGATTTCACACTCGATGATGATAGTGTGTTGTGGATCAGTGGTAGATTGTGTGTTCCGAATGTGGATGATTTGAGAGAAGAGATCCTAGAGGAAGCACATTCTACGGCCTATAGCGTACATCCGGGTGTCACTAAGATGTACCACAGTATCAGAGACTTATACTGGTGGGATGGATTGAAGAAGGATGTCATTGATTATGTTGCTAAGTGCCTGACGTGTCAACAAGTGAAAGCTGAACATCAGAAGCCTTTTGGGAAGCTTCAGCCTCTTCCTATTCCCGACTGGAAGTGGGAAAGGATAGCTATGGATTTATTACTGGGTTTGCCTCGTTCTAAGGATGGATATGATTCCATCTGGGTGATTATAGACAGGTTGATGAAGTCTGCACATTTCTTGCCTGTGAAAGCCACTTATTTTGTAGCTAGATTAGCGAAGCTATATGTGAAGCATATCGTGTGCCTTCATGGAGTACCTGTGTCCATTGTATCAAACAGAGGTTCAGTGTTTATCTCTCATTTTTGGCAGAATTTATAGGAAGCGATGGGCACTAGGTTGGACTTCAGTACTGCTTTTCATCCTCAGACAGATGGTCAGTCTGAGAGAATGATCCAGACACTGGAAGATATGTTGAGGATGTGTGTCCTGGATTTGGGAGGTAGCTAGGATGATCATTTGTCACTCGTAGAGTTTGCATATAATAACAGCTACCATAGCAGTATTGGTATGGCACCGTATGAGGCGTTGTATGGGAGGAAGTGTAGATCCCCTTTGAGTTAGGATGAGATTGGTGAAAGAGCTTTGACTGGACCTGAGATGGTTTAAGATGCTGCAGAGAAAGTCGTCGTGATTAAGCGCAGATTAGAGACCGCAATTAGCAGATAGAAGAGCTATGCGGATCCTAGGCGCAGAGATGTGGAGTTTCAGGTTGGAGATTTTATTTTTCTGAAGGTATCTCCGATGAAGGGTGTTATGAGATTTGACAGGAAGGGTAAGTTAGCACCGAGATATATCGGATCGTTTGAGATTCTGGAGAGAGTTGGCACTGTTGCATATCGGTTGGATTTGCCCCCGAGTATGTCACAAGTGCATCCCGTGTTTCATATCTCGATGCTAAGGAAGAATGTCTCAGACCCTTTACACGTGTTGCAGCCTGACAGTGTAGACGTAAGATTTGACGTTTGTGGAAGAACCTATGGCGATCGTTGACTATCAAGTTCGACAATTGCAGTCGAAGCAGATTCCGATGGTTAAGGTTTTGTGGCGTATCAACAAAGTTGAGGAGCATACGTGGGAGACTGAAGCTGAGATGCGAGCTTCTTACCCGTATCTCTTCCCTTCTTGATCTTGTGATCATTTTCTTTCTGGAATTCGGGGACGAATTCTTATAAGGGGGGAAGACTGTAATATCCTGTATTTTTAAATATTTTAATACTGCATCGGGTTATGCAGTGTTAATAATTTTTGTATATATTTATGATATTTCATGAGTTGCTATTTAATTAAAATTGATTTTTAATTGTTTTATATTATTTTAAGCACTTTACGTAAAATTTTCTCGAGACTTGCATTTTCGGGAAAATTGACACGTAAATTATTTATTATTAATTATTTTAAATAATTTTACGGACTTGCATGAACTCATATATATTTTTAAATTACTAAATAACGTATATATGTGTGTATTTATTTATTTAACTAGGGTTTAATTAATTATCCTAATATTTTATTATTTATTAATTAGTTTTAATATTATTTAATTATTTTTAGTGTATAAATTATTAAAAATATTAAATTATATGTGTGTGGTGTATATTTAATGTGTGTGAGTTTATATTATTTTAATATATAGTGTAAAAGTATATATATATACATATACATTTAATATTAAACAAAAAAATAAAGTTTGATTTATTTACACTTTTGCCCTTGTCTCCTTCTTCTTCCTCGACGCACGCCCAATCACCCAACCACCGCCTGCCATCCCATTTTCTCATCGTCGGTGTGCCTCCCGACGTGCCACCTCCTTCCCCAGCCTTCCCCGCCGCCAGCAGCTCCCTATTCCATTGTGGTTTGGCCGGAATAAGCTCAAGAAGTCGAAACTTGAGCCACCATCGTTCACGGCGTTTTCGACCACCATTTTTGACACCGCTGGTCTCTTTCTTCTCCTTGAGCTCCGGTGAGTGTGATTCCAAACTTTGTTTCACTTAAAATGGTCTTGATTTGCTTAGGTTTCGATTTTGGTAATTCGGCCATTTTAGGGTTCTTGATTTTTTTGAACTCCGAATTGATTGATTCATGAGAAATTCCTTCACAAATGTTGTTCCCCTTAGCTTAATCTTCATGTATGAATTTTTGTAGAATTTTTGGGTATTTTTGAATATTTTATTATTATTTTCTAATTTTCGAAAATTAATTAAATAAATTATGAAATTATGTTTTATGATAAATATAGGTGTTGAAATGAATTATAGAAATTTATTTGGAATTTTTATGAATTTCTATATATTTATTTTGAATTTAATTAGTTTATGTAATTTTGAGAAAATAGGGTTAATTATGTTTTTAATTGAAATTAATTGGTTAATTGAGTTTATTTATTGATATTATTGATAAATATGTTGAGAAAATGAATTTTGTGCAATTATATTATTTTTGGTGAATTGTTGGAGTAATTTTAGTATATATATATATATATATATATATATGGGTATTTTGGTAATTTTACCCTAGATTGACTAAAAATGTAATTAAATTGGTTTTAATAGTTATTTAAGGTATAAAAATGATTTCTACAAATTACTTAGTATTTTTAACTAATTAAAACTATTTTTCGTAAATTATTTTCAAATTATATATATAATATACGATTTTTCTAATAAAATGAGTTTTTATCGATTTTTACTGTATTTTGGGGTTAATTATGTAATTTCTACTTATAAAATGTATTTTTATGTTACAAGGGTATTTTTGATATTTCTATATTGTTTTGTGAATTGTGGACCTCGGTCGGTAAACTGTAGTTTGGAGTCCGACCGAGGGACTGTGATTGGGATTCTGTATCTATTTTTTGAAGTATGTTTCTTTGCAGGGCTTGGCTCTACTCTTTGAGTAGAGAGATGTCCATTTTACAGGGGAGGTTCTGCTGGATTTTTGATAGAATTCTCATAATACGTGATGTCCAGTCAAACCCTAATTCTGATTCTGTGTCCAATATTCTAGATCGAGTTTCTAGGATTTTCTGTTAGGTTTATTCTGATGTCTATTATTTTGTTTGTTTAGTTGCACCGAGACCGAGGCCTAGTGGACCAGGAGCGTCGGACCCATCTCGAGGAGTGCACTAAGTGTGAGTTACTATTCTATATATATATGC
Organism: Mallotus nudiflorus; assembly: GCA_947683625.1. Taxonomy (NCBI): domain Eukaryota; kingdom Viridiplantae; phylum Streptophyta; class Magnoliopsida; order Malpighiales; family Euphorbiaceae; genus Mallotus; species Mallotus nudiflorus. Next base: position 3,802,837 of record CANTUR010000276.1, on the reverse strand, counting down.
TTTAGGGTGCATGATTTAGAAATATATGTTTTATATTGATTAAATATGCATAAATAACTCAATTAGTATTTAAGTTTATTTTTAGTTTATTCTTGGTTTATCTTTGGTTTATTTTTGATATATTTTAAATTATATGCATGTTTTATTAAACATTTATACTTAAAATATTTTTAAATATATTTCTAATTTATTTTGCAATTATATTGGATTTATTTGACGTATATATACATGAAATATACCTGTTTTACTTTTGGTATATTTCTAGTATATATATGGTTTATGTTGCTATTTTATTTAAGTTCATGCATCATTTATTTTTGTGAATGTATGTTTTATGTTTTAATGAAGGATATCAATAGAACGTGCTACCTAGTGGGCAGCACTAGGACCGAGTACGTACCGGTACGCTTATAGCATTTAGGCTATATTACTAACCATTTGTGGATGTTGATTGGATATGACTATTTGATGTGTGATATGATTTGGGAGTGTGATTGCTGGAGCTCGGTTGACCAAGTGTCTCGGGGCCAATCACACTGACAGTCAGACTGCTGGAGCTCGATTGACTTAGTGTCTCGGGGCTAGTCTACTGTCCAAATGGATCAAGTGATTATATATTGGAATAAGTGAGCCTGTATGGCTAGAGTGTTGTCTAACATTGTTTGAGGTTGCGATTTTCTAGGGTTCTATTTGATCCTTCATAAACAGTGATTTTTAATATATATAAAATGATTTTATTGCATTTGTGTGTAACTGCTTGTATACATACATGTTATATATATATTGTTGACTGTATGCATTGTCATTTAGTATGCATGTATATATATTATAGTAATTCACTCAGTGAGGTCTGACTCCCCTCCGTTGACTATTTTTCAGGAGAGTCATCTTCATCAGACCTCAGTAGCAGGCCTGTACGCTGGATTTCTTCCGCCCCGGCTTCTTTATGTAAACTGCTCACTTGAGTTTTATTTTTATAATCTAGACACTGCAGTAGTTGTAAATAAATTGTGGATTTTATGTATTATATTTGTGTGAGTTATGTATTTTAAGAATTTGAACTGAAACTTGTATTAAAGGATTTATTTATATATGAGATGAGAATTCGATTTAATTTCGTTTGACGGAAATATTATTTTGATATTTATGATTTTATTTCCGCTGCATAATATTTTACTTAATTGTGTTATTATTACTATTGCATGTTTATTTTATTTTTAGGCTTGCTACGGGTTCCGGATTCGAAAGAATTCTCGTTCCTTAGCGCCGGTCATGGCCCCTATTTTGGGTCGTGACATTTTTGCCATCAGGATCATTTCTCTTTCTAGCGTAACCAAAATTACCCCTATTCCAACCCCTTTGTTATTGACAGCTCCATCAAAGTACATTTCCTAACCTTGTATCTCTATTGCCCCTAAATGTTCGTCAGGAAACTCCAACTTCCATTCTTGGTCATCATTCACTGGGCTTTGTGCCAAGAAGTCTGCTACTGCTCTTCCTTTCACCATCTTTTTGGCTATATACTTTATGTCAAACTCCGTGAGCAAAATGAGACACCTAGCCAGTTTTCCTATAGGAGATGGGGTCTGTTGGAGGTACCTGAGGGGATCATGTTAGAAACTGCCTGCACTTTGTAAGACTGAAAATAGTGTCGAAGTTTTTTTGTTGCCTAAATCATTGCTAGGCACATTTTCTCCACCAGGCTATAATTAGATTCGTAAGGTAGAAGCTTCTTACTCAAGTAATACACAGCGTGCTATACTTTCTTTTCACCTTCCTGTGCCAACATTGCCCCTATTGCTTCTTTCTCAATTGCTAGATACAGGATCAGGGCTTTACCCGGTATTGGCAGTTGTAAAATAAGAGGATTCATCAGATAATCCTTGATAGCTTCAAAGGCTTATTGACATCTTTCATCCCACACAATAGGTTGGTCTTTCTTCAGAAGATTAAAGATGGGATTGCAGACAGTTGTCAATTTGGCAATAAATCTGCTGATATACTATAAACGCCCTAGAAATCCTCAGACCTCTTTTTCATTCTTTGGTGTAGGCACATCCCTAATTGCTCTGATCTTATCTGGATCTACCTCTATTCCTTTCTAGCTGACAATGTGCCCTAACAGTTTCCCAGATGTAACCTTGAAAACACACTTCTTTGGGTTCAGTATGAGATTATACTTTTATGCCCTTGCCAAATATTTATCTAGCGCCTCAAAATGCCCTTCCTTGGTTGCAAACTTCACCATCATATCATCCACGTATACTTCTACCTCTTTATGGATTATGTCATGTAGCAAGGCAGTTCCTATCCTCTGATAAATGGCTCCTGCATTCTTTAACTTGAAAGGCATCACTCGATAATAGTACACGCCCCATTCGGTGATGAAAGATGTCTTCAATTTATCTATTACTGCCATCATAATCTGATTGTACCCTAAAAATCCATCCATGAAAGAGTACATTGCATTGGAAGCCGCACTGTTAATTAATGTATCAATATGTGGTAGCAGAAAGTCATCCTTGGGGCAAGCTTTGTTCAAATCTCGATAGTCCACACACACCCTGACCCTTCCATCCTTCTTAGGAATAGGAACTATGTTTGCTAACCACTGAGTTTCCTCTACCACTTATAGAAACTTAGCCTTCAACTGTTTTTCAACCTTTTCCTTAACCAAGAGAGACCATTTTGGCCTTAACCTCCTCTGCTTTTGTTTTACGGGTGCTATATGAGTGTATGTGGGGATCTTGTGTTCAGAGATCTCCTTGTCAATTTCGGGCATGTCCTCATAACTCCAAGTAAATACTTTCTATCTCTTTTTTAAGATTTCTTTCATTTTTTCTCTTTCATCACGAGTTAAACTAGAAGTAAGCAATATATTTTTAGAATTATCATCTATGCCTAAATTAAATGACTCAGTTTGCATGGAATTAATGTCAAACATATGCATGAAATGATAATCATAGACAGAATGACCATTAAGAAACATATCACATAAGTAAGCAAATTCGGACTTCATTGCATTCACTTTTAAAAAGAAAAGATTGTCAGTCTCAAACAGAGAAGTAAAAGAAACATCATAGTCATTATAAAAGGTATCTATGATAGAGTTGAGAACGTAGGTTTCAAAGTTAAATTCTTTGCTTTGATCATTAATGCCTTTCTGCTCTAAAGTAGCTTCATCCTCTTTAAACTCCTCTTCGGCTAGTACCAGTTCCTTAGTAGGGGCTTCTTCAATAGTGACTCCTTTAGCTTTGTTCACAAATTCAGCAAAAATTTTGAATCCCGAGATAACTTCCCCAACCATCAGGAGAGGTTTTGGAGTCCTGTTGTATGAGTGCTCAATGCCTTCCTTTACAAAGATTTCCTATAGAGTTTTCTTTCTAACCATGGTCTCCTTTTCCTTCTCTTCAGGCTGGCCCTAAACACCTATCTCTTTCTCAGCTCTGTCAGCCTCTTTGAACCTTAGACCGTGCTTCAAAATAGGCACCTTGTTTCTCACAAACTCTGAAGGTCCGCTCTGATTTTTCTCCAATCCCATGCCATGAAAAAATTTCATATTGCATATCATTCTCAAAACCTTTTCATCCATCTCATCCTCATAGATTACACAGACTTCAAAACTAGGGCTAAGGGAAATCTCCTTAAGGATCAACTTCAGCACAACTATAGTGACTTCAGTTTCAGTTGAGATGGTGACAACCCTTCCTTCATGTGGGAATTTAATCTTTTGATGAACAGTGGATGGAATGCCACCTAGAGGGTGAAACCATGGCCTCCCCAATAAAATGGCAAATGTCACCGGGATATTAATCATATGTAAGTCAACCCAGACTTCTATAGGTCCCATTTTAACCAATGCCCTGAATGTTCCTTCCACAGACCTTTTGGTGTCATTATAAGCTTTAATAACTACCTCAGAAGGCTTTAAGTCAGCCACCGTCAACCCTAGCTTCGTTAGAATTTTCAACGGACACATATTGATGGTAGAACCGTTATTGACCATCACACAGCAGGTCATTTTCCCTTTCACCTTAGCTTTGATAAATAAAGCTTTGTGGTGATCCCTCCCTTCTAGAGGCAGATCATCATTGGAAAATGTTATCATCCCTTAAGGGGTTTCCATTAGTGACTAGACCATTTGCTCCGGAGTATAATTAGTGGAAATCTTTTTTTGATCCAATGCCATAACTAGGGCTTCCCTATGATCCTTAGAATGCATAAGCAACTCCCAGACACTGGCAATGGTCTTTTTTTTTGCTCTACTTCCCTCCCTTTTTTCATACCTCCTACCTTTTTAGGCTCAGACTTGGCAGCCTCAGGTTCCTCCTCCTTTTCTTTGACCTTCCCCACAGACTGACTTGGCTCATACCCCTCGTTGTCCCATAAGTCAACTTGTTCTCCGCCCTCATCATTGGAATTCCATACGTCTAAGATGTGCACTTGCAATTCCATGGGTTGATAATTTGGTTTCAAGTTTTTAGGTTTAGTTTTTAAGGAATTATGGGAAACATCAATGAAGGAGTTTAGGACCTGCTCTTCTGGTAGGCCAGAGTTGACCATCAAAACGGGTGCATTTGGTGGTGGTACATTTTGATAATTGGGTAAGCGGTTGGTTTGTGTGTTTGGTTTTCTATTTTTTGGGTCGGTAATTTTGCCTAAGTCTATTAGATCTTGGATTTCATGCTTTAACTGGGTACAACTATCTATGTCATGTATGATGGTCTAATGAAATTTACAGAAAAACTTTAGGTTGGCTCTAGGCAAGGGTTGTTCTGAAGGTAAAGGCCATAGCAGGTCCTTTTCAATAAGCTTATCAAGGACTTTGGACATGGGACGTCCCAAATTTAAAAATCTTTGGGGCTGTCTAACTGCACTGATTTGTACATTATTATTTGGTGGTCGAATGGCATGGATTTGAACATTACCATTTGAGCTGGCCTTCTCTTTGCCCCCAGATCCTCTTCCGAAGAATTTCTTCTCTTGGGCCAAATCTGACTCTTTCTAGACCCTAAATCTGTACAATTCTTCAAAGTTCCTGATTCCCAGATCCCTTAATTTCCTAGATAATGCTGGAACACACCCTTCTATTGCCAGGACTAATTGGTTGGACTCAACAGGCCTATGCCTCATCAAGGATAACTTTCCCCTCCAATGAGTCAGGTAGTCAACAAAAGGCTCGTTAAAGTTCTGTTTGGTATTCTGTAGATCTCTTAAGGACACCTCTAGTTGAACATTAAGACCGTATTACTTGATAAAAGTGGCACACAATTCCTTCCAATCTAATTGAACATGTGGTTCTAAGGTGTAATACCAACGGATTGGTGCCCCCTCCAATGAAATAGGGAACTACTTGATGATTTGGATCTCAGTTTACTCAGTAGCCTTTATGTAAATCACGTACTATTTTAAATGCAAATGGGGATCCTCAACACCAGTATACTACTTCATATATGAGAATTTAAACTTACGAGGGAACGGTTCATCACCCTTTTCTAGATTCAGATCGTAATATAGAGGACTGACCATACCCTTTTCCTTCATCATCACCTACATCTGGTTCATTACCTTGGTCATGCTCTTAGCCCACTCAGTTTAACCCACGTCTTCGACTGGGATAACATTTCTTCGATTCATCGGATTGGCCAACACTGTCACATTATCCTATTCCCTGCCTCTAACCGGTATTTCCTCATCGAGATCCACTGGATTGATTGGCGATGCATTAGGTGGTTGTGCTAGCTGACTCTCTTTAATGAGCTTAGTAATTTCCCCCATCATTTCTCTCATCATAGCCCGGTTTTTGCCATTACTTCTTCTTTCAACTGTGCCCCAAATGCTTCTGGATCGAACCCTCATGCCATTCATATTTCTGAATTCCTGACCAAATGACTTGAACTAGCTCGGACCCACCCTACTAAGCTTAAAGGATATATAGTGTTGCAAAACAGTTGGTTAAAATGATGCATGATGTGTATGCATGATATGCAAGTTCGTTTTATTTTAAAAATTTCAAGAAACAAAAAGTCACACACAAAGATATACAATATCAAAATATGGAGATTAAACATGTAAACTTCTACCCTTATTTCTCCTACACACATATTCAATTGCGAGTATCTTATCCTAGGATTTTTGGCCTGGGTTTTAATTATCAACGGGGGATAATAAAACTGATGTATGCAAGAAAAATCTCAAAATGATTTAGACAAATAATAGGTCCTTTAAATAAAGCCCGAGTCCATTTTCTATGAGCAAAAATCCTTAGCACCATAAACTCACTTGTCAAGGCCCATTTGAAATGGGTTATGAGTAGACATAAGAGGCCTTTATTGACTAAGCTTATTTATAATAGGCTTCAGTTAGGCATGAGGGCCCATTTTATTTTGGAATGCTTATTGATGGGCTTGAGATTTATTTTAAGGGTCCATTATATGGCATAATACACATGCACATGGGAAAATTCCTAAGGATAGTTACTAGGTCATTACATGGGCTTAAATCTTGGGTAAAAAGGCTTCGGCTCCCACAATGATATACATCCATATACGTCTCCCCACTCAAGGGTCAATCAATGCAGATTAGTACGTGTCGTGAGTGACAATAATCAAATATTCCACCACCAGGTTTGAGTGAAATGTAGGTAGTGAAGTACTGATTATTGTCGGGTTTATTCGGGACTAAAGTGCTCATTGTGTGAAAGATGTGTCATGAATGCATAAATCTAGGAAGAAATAAGAAAATAATTAAAGATGATAAAATACAAAACACTAGAATCAGTTTTTCTATCCCCAGTGGAGTCGCCACTGTAGGTAGCGGGGTTTAGCGTACACCCAAGTGTTTGGCAACCACGACACTGTGTGGGCTCGAGGCCCACTAGGAAATACAATATAGGTCTTGGGCCTATTCGGAGATGGAGTCACCACCCGGATAAAAGCCGGGACACAATGTATAGCAATTGGATCTCATGAAGGTTCCCAGAAGCCGTCATCAGAGATCGGGTTCGAAAACTAGGTATGAGTGTTTGAATGCTCACCCAACCTTGCGGTTGGCCTTTGTTTGTGTTTTGCATTTTATTACCATTTAATTATTTAATTATTTCCTCATTTACATTCAAAGTTGCACTTGCCTTCATTTACTTTCCAAATTTTATAATTAAGTCCAAGTTTGCACATTAGTCCAATTTCATGTCTTTGAATCCCAATGTTCAGTAAAAATAAAATAAATAATAATTTACAACCATACATTCAAAATCTAATAGGGGAAAGAGATTAAGGATTACAATACTTTTTAGACTAAATAAAAGAATAATATATAGAAATAAACTAAACATATACCAAAAATAAACCGATAAATAATATAAATGCAATAATATAAAAGGGATAACTAACAATGATGACTACTCAATGATGGAAGTCATTAAGTAATTCCTTCAAATGACACACAGTTAGTCCTTCTTTTCAAAAAAATGAAATCACATATGACGATACTTACAAAGAGTCTCTATAAAAAAGGGGTTTTCACATTATGAATTAAAGAAACCATAAAAAAATCAAGATTAAACATCATCATGCAATGATACAAACATGTTTAAGGTCAAAAGGGGACATACCAAAGTGGATATCATGACAAACATTAATAAAAATGAAACTGAAAGTAGGCCAAACCTGTCAATGTGGCGATCGCCTCATTAATGAGGCGACGCCTCATCAACAGAGGCCCCTGACACTTCTAAGGCAAAAAGGACATACATCACACATGAACAAAGGAGACAAACCTCCTAGAAGCCTATCAATGGGGCGATCGCCTCATTGATAAGGCGATCACCTCATTGACAAGAGGCGATGCCTCTATAAAGAGACGTCACTTGATAAACAGGCCGATTTTGACTCTTAAATGTTTAGACTTCTACTTTAAATAACAATACAAGTATATACACACTTTATAATCATCAAACTACAACTACATGCAAAAGTATTCAAAGATCACATCAATAAAGTGGGATATTAAGCAAGATAAACTTGAAATATACTTAAAATACACTAATGACTTAGTTACACACAAGCAAGAACACACAAAATGATGAATATATTAAGTTTAAGTGCAAGCTTTCTACCAAAATAAGAGGCCCTCAGAAATGCTTTTGATTGTGATCCTTACTAGGATGCGATCTCTACTTTTGATAGAAACTTCTTCCTTCTTCTCTTAGGATAAAGTGGACTCTTCCTTGCTTCAATCTCTCCTTCTTTCTTGAGGACATTTTTTTTCTTTCTTTCATTTTCTTTTAAAGCCCCTCTCTCCTTTTTTTCTTCTCATCAATCTGAATCCTCTCCTCTCTAATGGTCCTCCTCCTCTTTTTTTTCTTTTTTTTTCTTTTTCTTTTATTCCCTAGCTTACCCATGCTCATAAGCCCTTTAGCTCATCATGAGCCCCCTATAGCCTTTCTCTCTTCCTTAAAAATCTCTTCCTCATGTGAACTCAGGTCTGGGGTGCGAGGCCCATACCACTTGGCCACCATGATTGCAGCTGCAAGTGGGCTGCCTTAGAGGCGGTGCCTCTTCTATGAGGTGATCTCCTTATTGGCAACTGCCAAAGAGACGATCACCTCATTGCACTGAGGCGACGCCCCTTTGGCTTGGGCCTGCGTTAGGCTAGGCGGGCTTGGGCCGATTCTAGACAATTGGGCTAATTCTTGGGCTTTTTAAGCTTTAGGTTTTTAAGTCCACTTTTCATTAAAGATTCAGGTTTCATTCTCATGTCGAAGTTCCACATTCTCATCATCAGGCTTGATAATGAGTTGGTCAAATCAAGCGTCTCTAATTCGTCCCTTAACACAGGCCAACCGAATCGGGTGTCTACAATCCCTCTATTTGTAAGTTTTCTTCAAGTTTTTATTTTTTTAAGCTTGATTTCTTGAGTTTTAGGCTAAGTGTCTTTAGAAATGTTGTTAAAGATAGCTTAGTCTATGCATATATAATTTTTGTTGATTTTTTTTGAATTATTTGATTTTTGAGTTTGAATTTTCCAGTGACTCATTGTTCCGGTGGCTCTCGTCGAAAAATATTTTTATTTTTAATAAATTTTTTGAATTATTTAAAATATAGTTTGTGAAGGAATTATATTAAAATTATGTCTTGATTGTTTATTGTGAATTTTTGAAAGTTTATGTAAAAAATAAATTTTTGAAAAAATTAATATAAATTAGTGAATTGGTGTTTTAATGGAAATTATTGTTAATTAGTATGTTTTAAGTGATTTTGGAATAATAAATAGTATTAAAATAATTTTTATGAATTATTTACTATTTTTAACTAATTAATAGTAATTTTTGAAAATATATTAAAATAATAATTTTATATACTATTTTTGTGATTAAATGAGTTTTTAACTATTTTTATTATATATTTAAATTATTTAAATAATTAATTGTGAATTTTACTAATTAATTTCAAATAATTGAAAAAATGGATTTTTATTAATATTATATAATTTATTTGAGATTTTATTAACTATTTTAAAAATAATTGACTTTAATGTTTTTGATATTTAAATATATTTTATTGTGGTTATTTATTGATATTAATGGATTTTAATGATTTTTATTATATTATTATTAAATATTGATTTTATTATGAATTGTGATCTTCGGTTGGGAAATTGTATAGTTCGGGGTCCTAACCCGAGGTGGTGAGTATTTATGATATAGAAGTGTGTTTGCTTGTAGTATCGGTTCTACTTTCAGTAGAGAGATGTTCGTTTTACAAAGGAGACTCTGCGATAGAATGTTTGTAAAACGTAACGTCAGGTCGATTCTGAGTTTTTTATTTTGTGATTGAGTTATGTCTAAATGGAGTCTTCCTTTAGAATTCTTAAAAGTGTAAATTATGTATTCAATTATGATTTTTGTTGTTATTACTTATTTTTATAGTTGTGTTGAGATTGAGGCTTATCAGACTAGGCTCGTCGAGTCTGTCTCGAGTAGCGTAAACTTCTAAGTTATTATTTTATATATGCATTGCATATAGGATGCATGATTATGAGCTTTCATATTTCCATAATGTATTTAAACATGAATTATTTTATTAAATGATTCAATATATTTTTGATATACTTCTAGTATATTTTTAGTATATTTTGATATATATGCGAAGCGTATGTTTAGTATATTGTTAATATATACTTGGTATATTGTTGGTATATTTGTGACATATTTTGGTATAAATGTGGCATATATAATTGGTATATTTCTAGTATATGCTTGATATATATTTGGTATATAAGTGGTAAATTCTTATAAAATAAATGTCATTTGTGTTTTAATTATGCATTTTATTATTTTCAATAAATATACAATTTATTAAAGGATATCAATAGAGCGTGATACCTAACGGGTTGTATTAGAACTGTGTACGTACCAGTGTGTTAAACTTATGTTTTGACATCATGAGATTTATTTGATGAGAGATTTGATTAATTGATTGATTATTGAGAATTATAGTGAGTGTGTAGCGTGATTGCAGGAGCTCGGTTGACCTACTGTCTCGGGACCAATCACACTGACAATGAGACTGCGGGTGCTCGGTTGACTTAATGTCTTAGGGCCAGTCTATTGTCCAAATATGGATAAGATCATTACTTTTGAATTACGTAAGCCCGTATGGCTAGTGAGTTTTATGATTGAAGTTTCAGATATTTTAGGGTTTTATTTGATCATTCACTTAAATAAACGTTTTTTTGCATTTAATATATATATATATAAATGAATTTTAACATCTGTGTGAAATGCATGTATATGTATATTATTATACTGATGTTTGACTGTATATGACTTTAGGTTGCATGTATATATATTATAATAATTCACTCGTGAAGTCTGACTTCCCTTAATATTATTTTTTTACAGGATCTTCTTTTTCTTCAGACCTCTCCAGTAGTACGTTACGTCGATTCTCTTCAGCCCTGTTAGATTATGTAAATTTTATATTTAAACTCTTGTTATACTTTGAAAACTGCAATAATAATGTTGTTGTGATAAATGTGTTTTGTTTTGGTTTTTGAGATTTTATATTAGAATACTGTATGAATATTTTTATTATGACATGACATATAAAAATTTATTTTTATATTAATTATAGTTTTAATTTTAACGTATTTTTATATTATTATTATATATTTTTTTTTATTTTTAAGATTTGTTACGATTCTAAATTTGACTCATGAAATATGCTCCACTAAATATCCATACAAAAGTTCATAAAACCGTTTTCAGCCAATATGTTGTACCGCGAGACCAAGGAATTTCAAGCCAGATTCATGTCACAAACACAACAGCTACGTCCTCCAGTTCATTTCTAGTCTGTGATGTGTTAGTAGTAGTACCTTATCCGTGACCTGTTGTAATGATTTTCACAGGCAATTACTTGTGTACTGCTTATAGTTTTTTTTTTTTTTTCATTATTTCCAATAAATATTTTAAGAAAAATCTTGTAACACTTTAAATATTGGGAATCAAATTTCAATATGACTAAGCCGAAGCTCATTACTACAAAATTTCAATTTTCATTAAATGTACAGTCAAAAATTAAATTTATCATCTTTTAATGCCATGAAATTTTTTTTTGCCACTTAACTATTTAGTCTTAGACAATTTCAATTTTAATGTGATAAAAGTGGTAATTTATACTTTCCTCTAACATTGAGGTCGACACTAGGCTGTCTTCTATATCAGCAGATTACATAGCAAAACTGCACAGACACTACATAATACACTGACAACTGACAAATTTACTTTTAGTAGATAAATTAGCAAATACGAAGATAGATAATGAAATCAACATGGAAACTTTGATAACATTCTACATGTTCTTACTTCTTAATTCTTCTATGAAGTCATTATAATTAGAGTGAGAAGATCCACCTTCTGCAACTGCTTTTCTTGCCATTTCTGCAAGCTTTTTTGCTCTGCATCTCAATTCCTCTGCTTCTGCACCTACCATGACTTGTTTCATTGCCTTTGTTATAGCTTCTTTCTTCACACTATCTCCTACTAATCTAACCCACTTCTGAGTACCCACTGCAATTCCAATTCTTAACACCTCAGTTATCAACTTCTCATTATAAAATTGCTCTGCTGATACTGGCCATGTCACCATTGGCACTCCTGCTGAGACTGCTTCAAGTGTAGAGTTCCACCCACAATGATTCACGAATCCTCCTACTGCTTCATGTTCAAGAATCATTACTTGCGGTGCCCACCCTCGTATTATTAGCCCCTTTCCTTTCATTCTTTTCTCAAATCCATCGGGTAACCAATCTTCCTAATCATTTTTGCTTTTCTTCACTACCCAAATGAATTGCTGCTCTGAGTCTTCAAGCCCCATTGCAATCTCAAGAAGTTGGGATCAAATGAACTTCGATACACTTCCGAAGCAAATATAAACAACTGAGTTTGGTTTCTTTGAATTCAGCCACTCTAAGCACTCACTTTCATCAATGGAGGCCTCTTTACCTCTCTTTGCCATATCTTGAACATTAATATTGCATAGCGAAATGCGGCCAATATGCCATGATTTTATTCCTAAAGCTTTCGTGAAATGATCAGCATAATCAGGTTCAAGTTCGTAGAAGCTGTTCATAAGAACACCATAGCTTTTAGTCTCTGCTTCTTTCACTTTCCTGTGGAATTCAGTGAAGGCAGATTCCTGTGTGATGAATTGCGGTAGTTGGTTTCTTGTCAACTTGATCTCACCTGGAAGATTTGGTACGACGAAAAGATCAGTATCAGACTCTGCAGCACATAAAGGGAAATAACAAGTTCCACTAAACACGATTCTTGGAACTCCACAACTGGATGCAACTTCATTAGACCACGGAAAGAAAGTATCTGAAACTAGACAATCAGAACGATACTCTTTCAATACATGCTCAAGTGGCTGGCCAAGTAGAGCAGTGGCCCCAAAAAACTTCTGTACCATTTCAAGTGAAGAAACCAACTCCAAGTGCTCACATCCTTCAGGCAATCCTGCTTCCACACAAGGGAATTTCATGATAAGAGTGTCAATTTATGACTCAAAATTCTGCTTTTTTCAATTGATTTGGATATGGCAGGAGCATTGACAGGAGTGGTAATTATACTAACCTTTTGGCCTCTTGATGCAAATAGCTTGGCCATGTCTATGAGTGGAATCGTATGGCACATAAATGGAAAAAAGAAAAAGTAAAGCTCATATTTTTTTCCAGTATCCATTTGATTTGATCTTCAAAGACTGATCAAACTTGGAACTGACTGAAGTAGCTAGCAAGCGTTTGATAGAAAGGACGGTCTTTATATGTGTCGTACAGGACAACGATACATATCGTACCATTCCTTAGATCATGGATGTTCGTTAGCCAAAAATCAAGAAAACAAGAAAATTGTCTTCACAGATGAATTATTTATTAGCATTTTAGTGGAACATTTGGAAGAATGCGGAAGTGGGTGCCACAGATGAATAACCCACATAACAAGAAAGAAAAAGGACACGGCCGAGTCTTTTCCTGTTAACATAAGCACATGAGTCATACAAAATTTATAGACACGCACTGTGAACTCATGAGATTGTTTCGTCTGTCATAATGGTATTTTTTAAGCACGCTACCATTTCTAAAATTCATTAAATTTTAATTAATTTAATTATATTTAAATATAATTATACAAATAATAATTTTTTTTAATAATTTATTATAATTATATATTAAAATTTAAACTCTAAATGAAACATAATTCTTATTAGCTAATTCGACACAAGAGTTATATTAATTTTTTTTACTGTCGCTGATTTTTTTTATCTAAAAAATTTTAATATGTTCTATTTATATAGCATTATTTTTTTTCAATCAACAATAATATTTTAAATTTATTAAACTTTAATTAATTTAATTATTTAATCTAAATATAATTATAAAATAATAAAATTTTATATATCAAAATTTAAATTTAAAATATCATTTAAATAAAAATAATATTTATTAGTTAACTCAATGGATATTTATAAAATTATGACTATTAATAATTAATAGTAGTAAAAAAAAGATTTATAATTTATTATAGATGAAAGTGTAGTGTAGCTCTATAATATAATTTTAACTATTAATAATATTAACAGAAATTTATAGTATATTGTTTATGAGTGGGGACCATCTCATAATAAAATAATTATTGGTAAGACCACAGAAAAATGAAATGGAATTCCAGCCTCGTTGAAACTTGGTGGCTAAGGCCTTGTGTTGCTGTCCCTATTCGAGTGTCTCTAACTGCAGTTTTTCATTTTCTTCTCAAAAATAAGTTTTATAGGTTAATACTTCGGTATAGGTTAATATTTCGATTTTCTTCCGGTTTCAATTTATGTTTTTAACATTTTTGAAGTATTGCCAACCGAAATCAAACTAAACTGTAGGGTTCTGTTCGATTATTCAATTTTAGCTGATTTTTGAATGCCCCTACCTCACACTATATTTTTAAAAGTGTATTTCTTTTATATCGGCATAATAAATAAAATATAAAATACAAAAAAAATATAATAATAATATAATAATTTTTTTTATCTAATACTTTTAAAATTCAATAATCGAACTTCTATATACATTTGAGATTCATAAAAAATAATTCTTTTAAAAATTGTTGAATCCATAGATGATATAAATATATTGAGAAAACTATCAGTTTTATCCTATACATTGAGCCAATTATACACTTTTTCCTATAAGAAAAAAATAAAATATAAGAAAATATTTTTAAATTCTAATTTTTTTCACTTTTGACAAAAATTTAAAAATTAATTTCAAAATATTTTCATAAATTTTTTGATTTTTCACTAATTCCTTAAATTTCAACTATTTTAAATTCTTTAAATTTCAACTATTTGAAAAACTTACTTCTCAACTTTCAACCACATTATTTAAAATTTTTTTCTAATTGTGGTCAAATGAAAAAAGTATTAGGTAAAAAAAGAGAGAAAATTTTGTGATACTAAAAATACTAGTCAACAATATAAAAATTATTTATTTTTTTTAAAATATGAAAAAATTAAAAACTTAGATTTTATTATTATTTATAGTGATAGTTAAAAGTTCTTTATTTATTTTTATTTTTATCAATGTTAATTTATATAATAAATTAATTCACTAGTTATAACTTTTTTTCTTATTATTTTAATTGATACATAAAAATTAAAATTTTATTTAAGAATTGAAAATTTTATTTTTTACATTTATTTCAAAAATGGCGATATTAAAACTTGAAAATATTTTTCAAAATTTATTTATCTTAAAAAAAGAAAATTGAATAATTATAAATTTATCTTATAAGTATCTAAAAATAATTTTAAAAAATATAATTAAATTTTTTAAATAAAATTAACATAATTTATAAAATTAAAAAAATAAATTAAAATAATTTTTAAAATAAAGTTTAATTAATAATTGACTATATTTTGAATGGATAAATATATTACGATAATAAAATGATTTTTGAAATTGGTGATGCGGCTAATTCATAATAAACGTTTATGGAAGCTACTATTAGCGGTGTTACGGTGAAATCCACCTAAGTTTGTTTGTTTGTTTTTTTTTTAACAACGATGAAATCCAAGAAGATTACAGAATATGGTTACTGTCACCTTATCCATATTTACACAATTATATTCGTTTTTGTTAAATATATAATAAAGTTTTATTAGAAAATTTCACACACGTGTATATATATATATATAATTCTCAAATATGATTCATTTAAAATTAATAAATTTAATTTGATTCTCATCTAATAACCATCTAATAACTATTAATTAAAAGAAAATATAATAAAAAATGCTACCAGTGATTAGCATCAACTAAAAATCTGCATTTTTATGTGTGATTTTTCTCAAAATTTACGTTAATTTTACTAAAAGTTTCATTTTATTAATCCGATTAAATTCTAATATAGCTACATAATTGCAAAACCTTACAGTTGCAGTCGCTCCATAATACACCAGAAACTAACAAAATGTACTTCCGGTAGATAAATTAGCAAATATGTAGATAGATAACATTCTAAATGTTCTTACTCCTTAATTCTTCAATGAAGGCGTTATAATCAGAGTGAGAAGATCCACCTTCTGCAACTGCTTTTCTTGCCATTTCCGCAAGCTTTTTTGCTCTGCGTCTCATTTCCTCTGCTTCTGCACCCACCATCACTTGTCTCGCTGCCTTTGTTATAGCTTCTTTCTTCACACTATCTCCTACAAATCTAACCCACTTCTGAGTACCCACTGCAATTCCAATTCTTAATACCTCAGTTATCAACTTTTCATTATAAAATTGCTCTGCTTCTACTGGCCATGTCATCATTGGCACTCCTGCTGGTACTGCTTCAAGTATTGAGTTCCACCCGCAATGAGTCACGAATCCTCCTACTGCTTCATGTTCAAGAATCATTACTTGAGGCGCCCATCCTCGTATTATTAACCCCTTTCCTTCCATTCTTTTCTCAAATCCATCGGGTAACCAATCTTCCTCATCATTTTTGCTTTTCTTCACTACCCAGATGAACTGCTGCCCTGAATCTTCAAGCCCCATTGCAATCTCAAGAAGTTGAGATGAACTAAACTTCGATAAGCTTCCAAAGCATATATAAACAACTGAGTTTGGTTTCTTTGAATTCAGCCACTCTAAGCACTCACTTTCATCAATAGAAGCCCCTTTACCTCTCATTGTCATATCTCTAACATTACTATTGCATAGCGAAATGGGGCCAATATGCCATGATTTGATTCCTAAAGCTTTCGTAAAATGATCTGCGTAATCGGCTTCGAGCTCATAGAAACTGTTCACAAGAACACCATAGCTTTTAGCCTCTGCTTTTTTCACTTCCCTGTAGAATTCATAGAGGGTA
This sequence comes from Mallotus nudiflorus, assembly GCA_947683625.1. NCBI lineage: Eukaryota > Viridiplantae > Streptophyta > Magnoliopsida > Malpighiales > Euphorbiaceae > Mallotus > Mallotus nudiflorus. The sequence continues at coordinate 3,785,925 of CANTUR010000276.1, read as the reverse complement.
TTTTCTTGTATGAAAAAATCTGGTAATTGGTTTCTTGTCAACTTGATCTCGCCTGGAAGATTGGGAACTACAAAAAGATCAGTATCAGATGAGACTTTTTTGTAAGGCTGATATGTAATCAGAGACTGTGTAGCACAATGAGAAAAATAACAAGTTCCAGTAAAAACGATTCTTGAAACTCCACACCTGGATGCAAATTCATTAGACCATGGAAAACAAGCATCTGAAACTAGACAATCAGGATGATACTCCTTCAAGACATGCTCAAGTGGCTGGGCAAGTAGAGCAGTGGTGCCATTTCAGATGAACAAGCCAACTCGAAGTTCTCACATCCTTCAGGCAGTCCAGCTTCCACACAAGGGAATTTGACGATCACAGTGTCAATTTTATGACCCAAAATTCTGCTTTTCTCAATTGATATAGATATATCAGGAGCATTGACAGGAGTGGTAATGATACTAACCTTTTGGGCTCTTGATGCAAATAGGTTGGCCATGTCTATGAGCGGAATAGTATGACCTTGAGCCATAAATGGAAAGAAGATAAAGTAAAGCTCATTTCTTTTTCCAGTATCCATTGATCTTGAAAGACTGATCAAACTGGGAACTGATCGAAGAAGCTACCAGCTAGGAGGTGTCCTATAGAAAGGACGGTCTTTACATAACAATTCATTAATACTTAGGTCATCGAAGTTGGTTAGACAAAAATGAAGAAAACAAGAAAATTGTAGTCAGAGATGAATTATCAGTTAGCATTTTAATGGAACATTTGGAAGAATGCAAAGGGGGGATCAATGGTGAAGCCGCATAAAGAAAGAAATAAAGAAACAGCAGTCTTTTCCTATTAACACAAACACATGAGTCGTACAAAGTTTATAGAGACAGAAGCACAGTCAACAAATGTAATTGATTTGTCTGTCATATTGTTCCTTTTGGTATTCTTTGATCACTATTGTTCACAATTTGATTCGATTTTAATAAAATTATAAAATAAAAAAAATTTAAATATATCCTTTGAGTCAAAATCATTATTGATGAAGTGGGGAGCATCATCATAATAGAAATATTTAAGAAAAATCCATTATTAAATCCCAAAATTATAACACTTTATTTTATTAAGTTCTTTAATATTTATTATATTTTAAAAGTATCTCAATCTTTAATCTTTTATTTTAGTGTAGTTTGGGGACAAAATTATCAGACCTGTTAAATCTTCAAAAGCTCTGTCCATTGTTTATTGCACGTAGACTCACAATAGAGGTGTCTTCAATCCCATGTCCACATGGACGGCTCTTCATTGGTAACGTGTCCTTTGATGATGTTAACGTGTCTTTCTCTCATTCTTCTTCTTCTTCTTCTTCTTCTTCTTCTTCCTCCTTAACATCATTGCTTGGGATCGGTGCTTCCTAAAACTTATTAGCAAGAGCAGCCATTTTTAGATGATGTAACGATCCACACCCATCATCGCCTTCTTGCACAGCAACCAACCACCTTGCAAACATTGCTCGATAAGAATTTCCTTCATTAGATCCAGTATCAACAGCAGCTTTTCTTGTTTCTCTTTCTCGCTTGCCATACAAGAAGAGTGACAAGGGAGAAAGCAATTAATTTCAGCACCAAAGCCCTTAGAGCTTCACATATCGTCATAGGCAAATGTACCAATCTCTGATTTCTATGCGGGAAGCACTCTTGTTGGGCATGAATGCTTAATTGAATGTATTTGGAATGATGGTTGCAGGTGAGGCTAACTCTCGATGAGCCAGAGCTTGGGTTGACGGTTGTTAAGCTTTTCCACACCGACATTACTGAGGAAGACAAGTTGGTTTTTAAATCAGAATGATTGACATTTTTGTAACAGTAGTTTCTTCTTGTAATTTGTATTGACTTTTTTTATTTTGTATTTGCTGCTGTAGATATAGCAATGCAACTATGGTGGAGAACACTGGGAAAGGATGGCGGGATCTTATTTTCCACAAGATATGAGTGGTTTTTGGTTTTGGCGTTTGAGTTATTTAGATACTTTCTACGAAGTGTAGAATTTTATAAGACTATCACTCTCTTAGCAGTGAAATTTGAATTAATGAATGCTGGGATTATATTGACTATTTTCAGTATTAAAGACTGTCCATGTGTTGTAATTTCTCTTTAAGCTGTTTGTCATGGTACTCATGTTTTCTATCTAATAATTGAAATTCTTTGCTGCATTGAAAATTTGATATAGAAGATAGAAAGTGTGTCTTACTGTCAAGATGTGGAAACCCCTTTACAATCTACCTTATAGGTATGACTAAAATCTTGATGGGCACCATTACTCACTTCAAGATTGATATTAGAGGTATTGTTGCTGCTGTTGGATTGGTATACTCTTCTTAGTTGACATTGAGCTGCAGAGCCCTTATATTGCCCAGGGTGTCCATGGCCATCTTACTAAGCGCCTTGAGGAGATTGGTGCTGGTGACCAAAGGTCACATGTTTGGCTATGCCACTAATGAAACCCTCGAGCTTATGCCCCTCAACAATGTTCTTGCAACCAAGCTTGGTTCACGCTTCATTGAAGTTCGTAAGAATGGCACCTGCCCTTGGTTGAGGCCTGATGGATGGAGAACAGAGGTGCACCTGCAACAAGTGATAGCCAAACTTATCCTGTTTCTAGTTGGATGAGCTTAATGCCACTAGTTGTAGGGTTCATGCTGAAGAATTTGTTAACAGCAAGCAAATTAGCTCTCCAGATTCAGGATGCCCTTGCATTATGCGATGGGAGTCTTCCATCATGGTGTTACCAGTTGACAAAGGCATGCCCATTCCTATTTCCTTTTGAGACCCGACGACAGTACTTCTATTCTATTGCTTTTGGATTGTCTCGTGCATTATATCGCCTTCAGCAACAGGAGGGTGCTGATGGTCTTGGATCTGCAAATGAAAGAGAGGTGAGGGTTAGGAGATTACAACGCCAGAAAGTTCGGGTTTCTCGAAACTGTATTTTGGATTCTGCTACAAAGTAATTGGCATTAACGTGGATAAGGGCATTAACGTTACCACTGTGCTTTGTCCACGTGTACATTGAATTAACAGAGCTTTTGAGGATTTAACAGCTCTGTTAATTTTGTCCTTAAACTAAGCTAAAATTAAAAAATTAAAAAATTTTTAAAATATAATAAATATTTAGGGACTTAATAAACTAAAATGTCATAATTTATGGGCTTAATAATGGATTTTTCCATTTACTTCTTGATGAGACCATAGAAAAATGAAGCGGAATTGGAACCTCATTCTTCTAAGATATTTGTAAGTCTATATGTTATTGCACCACGAAAATGCTGACAGGTCATATTGTCCCTGCCGTATTAATAACGCTCCCAACTCAGAATGCAAAATTTCTTTCATGCACTAACTCAGAAATACTGTTCGGCGAAGTGTAAACGAGCGGACCGTGAGCTATTCAAAATTTGACTCTATAAAAATTCTTTTTAATTGATATATTAAAATTTATTTAATAAATTAATTAATTTTAAATTATGTAAAAATTAGCTCGTAAGGATAAGAATTTGCGAGCCAATTCATATATTTTTATGAATAAATAAAAATAAAAAATATGAATTTTTTATATAGATTACTAATAAACAACTAAAAGTTAATGCAACAATGAATTTTTTTATGAATAAATAAAAATATAACATATAAAATTTAATGAAAATAATTTTTTTAATGGACGCAAATGATTATGCTTCTTTTTTTTTTTTTCCCAATCAAAAATTGATTGGTACAAAATGATATAATATTAAGCCACTCTTAAGCCAATAATGAATATGCTCAATTATATAATTTTATTATTTAAAAAAAATATTTCTATTTTTTCTATATTTACATACAATTTAATTTAATTGTATTAAACTGATTCATGCTCGTTGCGATCTCAGCTCTTCAGGCAAAGAATTGAAATCAGAGTAAGATGATCCACCTTCTTCACCAGCTTCACTTGCCATTTCTGGTAGTTTCCTTGCTCTGCTCCTCGTTTCCTCTGTTTCTTCCCCCGTCATTATCTCCCAATTGCCTTCTCAATAGCTTCGCTTTTAACATGATCACCATGCACCTTAACCCACTCTTAAACACCAATGCCAGTACCTATCTTCCAAATTTTATTCATAAACTTCTCGTTGAAGAATTGGTCAGCAGAAATAGGCCATGTTACCGGGGCTTTTTCCCAGTTTAGGGTAAAAAAAAATTCATTTTCTCACTTTAGGGTAGTTTTTAAAATATTTTCAAATTTAGAGAAATTTATAAAGTTATTTTAAATTTGGGATATTTTTTGTTGATGTGTCTTGAGGAGACAATTATCGTCAATCAAACTAGCGGAGAATCCATTTTTATCAGTCCAACTGACAGAAATGATGAACAAATTTTTTTTAAACTCCACCATCTTAGATGACGGAGTTCATTGAAAAAAAAAAATACAATGCAAATAAAGTTCATGATTACGTAATTATTAGTTAGTGATTAGGCCATCATAGTAATAATTAAAAATTAAAAAAACTATACCACACACTCATATATAAAATAATAATAATTATAATTGTTATAATATCAAAATAAAAAATAAACAAAAAAAATGGGTCATATATATATATATATATATATAATATACAAGTTGGTCATGCGAAAAAACCAGTTTTCCTTTCTCCATTTTTACTATTACTAAAAAAAATTTTGTTCTCAATTTTGTTTTTCCTTTCAACTATTTCATCAGAAAAGCGACACAAATATATTCATCTATTTTGTTTGCTTCCATTTGGAGTGTTATTCAAAATTTTAAGTAATTTTAGGTAAATTTCATACTCGTAATGCCAAGTAAATTTTTTTTTAACTTCAAATGGACAGGTCCAAGTGTTTTTTATTTTTTTTAATAATTTTTTTTTCATTGTAAGATTATAATAATTATGATTGTTTTAATTATGACATCATCAAAAATAATATTATAATTATGATAATATTATAATTTTTTTATTTTAATGTTAATTTGATTATAATAATATTTAAAATAATATTATTAATAAATTATGAGTAATAATCATATTCCTAATGTTAAATGGCAAAGTTTATTGAGAAGGAAAAGAACAAATATATATATAAAATACAAGTTTGTCATGCAAAAAAACTATATACACTATAATAGCTTTCCTTTCTCAATTTTTACTACTACCAATATCACTATTCATAAGAAAAAAATTTTGTATTTAAAATTTTTTTCCTTTCAGTCATTTCATCATAAGAGCGACACGAATATGTCCATTTATTTTGTTTTCTTCCATTTGGTGTGTTATTCAAAATTTTACGTGGTTTTAGATACATTTCATATTCTTAATGTTATTTTTACTATTGTCAAAATTATTATTCATGTAATTAAATTTTTTTATGATTTGAATTTATTTATTTTTCAGTTACTTAATCAGTAGGATGATGAAAATACTTTTGTATATTTTTTTGGTTAAAATTTAGTATATTAGTCACATTTTTACGTTATTTTTGTTGAATTTGCATTGTGTTTACATATTTTATTATGATTTTTTACTATTTTATTTAACCCATTAATATTTTATTATGATTTTTTATTTTTTTGTTTTGATTTTAATAATAATAATGATTATTATATTAATATTAAAAATAATATCACAATTAAAATAATATTATATAAAAATATTTTAATGGGCGAAGTTATCATTTAATTAAAAAAATTACATCAAAATATTTTTATTTTTTGTAAAATTCACGGAAGTCCGATAATTTTATTGAAAAATATTTACTGTTATGTTTTTATTATATTACTGTTGTAATAATAATAATAATAATAATAATAATTAAATATTATCTTCATTAATTATTTAATTTTATAAACTTATATAATTATTAAATTTATTAATTAAATTCATCATTTTATTATTCAATTATTGTATATTGTTTATGAATATATATCATATCTTGTTTTTTAATATTATAGGATATATGTTTTTTAACTAATAGATATTATAATTGTAAACACATTTAATTATTTCAATATATAAAAATATATACTGAATTAATTATATTTAGTCCAATTATTAGAATGAAAAATTCATTATTAACTAGTTATTAGCTTATCACTTACTATTAACTAATTATTAACCAATCTTATATATTAAATTAATGCAGCATTTCAATTCCCATCTCTTGCATTAAAGCCCTTCACTGACAACAAGAAAAGTGGCTAACATAATTTTTTTTTTTTATTCAAGAACTGGCAGACATACTGAAATTATAAATTTCGCCAACTCAATTGACGGATTTTTTTTTAAATAGTACCATCAATTAGATTTGTCTTTTAGTATTTCTGTCATTTTATACGGTGGAATAGGTGTTAACTTTTTTTTAATTATTTTTTTTACCCGTTAAATTTTTTTTTTCACCCTAAATGAGTAAAAAACCACCTTTGGTTTACTATCTTAAGTGCTATTAAAGATGGGGGCTCATCTTAAAAGTAGAAAGTGAGATTACATGAAATAAGCCAATAATACAACAAGATCCATCGAATACAAATAAATTCATCTTATAAGGATTTGGGAGCTTTAATTGAAGAATTGAAATCTTATCATTGGTTGAGAAACCTTGTTACGTCACCTGTTGTAGTGATTTTCACCACTACAGTGTTTTCTTGTTTTTTTTTTTTGGTGCCTGACATTTTCCCGATAAAAATCTTGCAACACCTTAAATATTAGAAATCAAAGTCCAATAGCATGAAGTCGAAGTCCAATGGTACGAAATTTCAATTTTCTTTGAACTTACGTTGGTCAAAATTTGAATTTATGAATGAAATTTTTATGGTTTAACTTGGGAACCTTCTATTTATTCAATTTTAAATGCCATAAAAGGTGCAAGTTGATATTTCCCTACGTAGCAGCAAATTACATAGCAAAACTACAGAGTCACTCCCTAATACACCCAAAACTAACATAATTTACTTTAAGAAGATAAATTAACAAATACGAAGATAGATAATAAAAATCTAGATGGAAATGTTGATAGCATTCTATATGTTCTTGCTCCTTAATTCTTCAATGAAGGCATTATAATCAGAGTGAGAAGATGCACCTTCTGCAACTGCTTTTCTTGCCATTTCTGCAAGCTTTTTTGCTCTGCATCTCATTTCCTCTGCTTCTGCACCCACCATCACTTGTCTCACTGCCTTTGTTATAGCTTATTTCTTCACACTATCTCCTACAAATCTAACCCACTTCTGAGTACCCGCTGCAATTCCAATTCTTAATACCTCAGTTATCAATTCTTCCTCAACATTTTCGCTTTTCCTTACTATCCAAATGAATTGCTGCTCTGAGTCTTCAAGCCCTATTGCAATCTCAAGAAGTTGAGATGAAATGAACTTCGATACACTTCCGAAGCAAATATAAACAACTGAGTTTGGTTTCTTTGAATTCAGCCACTCTAAGCACTCACTTTCATCAATGGAGGCCTCTTTACCTCTCTTTGCCATATCTTGAACATTAATATTGCATAGCGAAATGGGGCCAATATGCCATGATTTGATTCCTAAAGCTTTTGTGAAATGATCAGCGTAATCAGGTTCGAGCTCATAGAAGCTGTTCATAAGAACTCCATAGCTTTTAGCCTCTGCTTCTTTCACTTTCCTGTAGAATTCAGAGTACGCAATTTCTTGTAAGATAAGGTAGTTGGTTTCTTGTCAACTTGATCTCGCCTGGAAGATTTGGAACTACAAAAAGATCAGTATCATATGACACATTTTTGTGACGCCGATATGTCATCACGCACTGTGAATCACATGAAGAGAAATAACAAGTTCCATTGAAAACGATACTTGGAACTCCACACCTGGATGCAACTTCATTAGACCATGGAAAAAAGGTGCCTGAAACTACACAATCAGGACCATAGTCTTTCAAGACATTCTCAAGTGGCTGAGCAAGTAGTGCCGTGGCCATTATAAAATTCAATGCCATGTCTGGTGAAGGAACCAAGTCCGAGTGCTCACATCCTTCAGGCAATCCAGCTTCCACACAAGGGAATTTGATGACCACAGTGTCAATTTTATGGCCAACATTATGCTTTTCTCAATTGATTTGGACATAGCCGGAGCATTGACAGGAGTGGTAATTATACTAACCTTGTGGCCTCTTGATGCAAGTAGCTTGGCCATGTCTATGAGTGGAATGGTATGGCCTTGAGCCATAAATGGGAAGAAGAAAAAGTAAAGAGTGAAGCTCTTTTCTTTGTCCACAATCCATTTGATCTTGAAAATGTGATCAAACTTGGAACTGAAGCAGCAAGCAAGGTCATGTATGAATAAAAAAAAGGTAAAATTCATCTTGAGACCCCTAAACTTATCGACTTTTTCGTTTTAAACTCCTAAAATTTTATTTTATTTATTTAGACTATTAAACTTCACGAATTTAAAATTTTAAATTTTTCTGTCAATTTTTTTAACATAAATTATTTCCTTTTGATTCTTATAATTTTATATTTCTAACATTCATATCATTTTTTACTTTTTAACACTTGTATTATTGTTAAAATTTTTCACCAATATAAATTTACTTATTTTAAATTATTATATACATATTAAAATATTTTTAAATTTTAAAAATAAACAAACAAGTTAATGCTATTATGCTAAATTAAAAAAATTATAATAATATTAATGTTTTTCACAATATTTTTAAATTATTGTGAATAAAATTTTATAATATAAAATTTTTTCATATACCCGAAAAATATGATAAAAAAATAAAGGTTAACATAACAGTTATAAAAGTTTGAATTGGTTGAGAAATTTATCACCGTTTTTTGGTGATGTACAAACATACGTTGTTTTTCACTGTTTATAAAAGTTATATTATAAAAAATTATTCACAATAATTTAATTAAAATTTTGTACAAAAAATAAAAAATGCATTGAAATATAAAATTTAAAATTTGAAGAATTATAAAATATTTTATTTTATTATCATATCTTTCAATAATGACCTTCTTTTTCATCATAATATTTTATTTTGAAATATAATATTTTATTTTAAAAAATAGTAATTTTATTATAATTTTTAATTCTAACATTAATTAATTAATTAATTAATTAATTTTTAAAATTTAAAATTATTTAGAAATATATATAAATTTATGTTTTTAATTTAAAATATGAGAAATTAAAACTGAAGAACATATTTGGCAAATACACCAGTAACCAGTTGCATTATCTGCAAGTTTTTTTTGGCTTATTCGCTTGTGGCTGCATCAACAATTAAATAAGCACAACAGCAACAAATGTAGCAATGAATTCCTGAATTTCAGGAGTTTGTTATAACAGCTGTTTATTCCTTCGTTAAGTGTACAAAATGACAAGTTAGTTGTAGGAGATTTTTTTTGGCTAAATACCATTTTTCACCCCTAAACTTTACCTTTTTTTCCCATTTTGCATATTAACTTTTTTTTTAACTAATAGCACATATAAACTTCTATTTTAGACCGATTTCGCCTATGGTCAGACATTTTTTTATTCTATTTCACACATTATTTGACAGCGTGGCGTGTGAGTCCAATGAATATGAGGCGCATACTTGGTGAAAGAAGAGCTAACGTGTCAAACATTTACTAGGAGCATTATATAATTGGACATTAACAATTAAAATAAATTATAATATATTTAATAAATATTATAATTTTATTCTAATAATATATTTTTTAAAACATTTTTACAACAAGAATTTATATATTATATTTCTAAAATTAAATTATTAAACATAAAAATTACAAGTTAATTTGCAATTAGTTTTTTTAGTTTAGTTAACATTCAATAATTTTTGTCAATCTTAATATAAAAATTCTAATAAATTATTTTAATTTAGCCAAGTTAATCAATTTGAATAAAAATATTTATCTAATTAAAATTAAATGAAAATTATTAGCGTAACAATAAAAAAAGTTAAATTCAGCACTGATATTTTATTAAATTTATAATAGAAGTTCATATGTATACTTGGTTAATTTTGAAAGTTCATGGGTGAAATAGATTAAAATTGTAAAGTTCAGGGGTGAAATGTTTTACATGGATGTCCACCTGTGCCATGTCATCGCACATCCTTTACACATGTTTGGTTATGTCTGACCATGGGTGAAATCGGTCCAAAATAGAAGTTTATATGTGCTATTGGTTAAAAAAAAGTTGATGCATGAAATGGGCAAAAAGGGTAAAGTTCAAGGGTGAAAAAGGGTATTTGGCCTTTTTTTTTTAATAGCTAGGTGTCCCATTCTTATTTGCACACACTTTTGTATATATTTCACAGTGCTAAAATATGAAAAAACAAGGGAATGAATACAGATTTCATTTATATTCTCAAATGAATCTTTATATAAAAATATTTCTTTGAATTTTACATGGTATTAGAGCAAATCTGATCCAAAATATTGATTTTAAATTTTATGTATATAATTTTGAGTGAGAAAGAAGATGGCTAAACATGGTGGTGGTTAAGAGATTAATGGTAGAAATATTCAAGGGCTGGAAGTAAATGAGGGAGCTGATAGAGAGATGAATCTTTGGTTTAATGATAATACCTTATTCTTGCAAAGTTCATATCATCCAGGGATGACTTTGGTAACATGTCCACTGGTTGGAAATAATTATATGATATGGAGTCAATCCATAAAGATTGCTTTGGAGGGCCAAATTGAAGCTAGGGTTCATCAATGGCACCTGTAAACAATTAGATAGTGATTCACTTAAACTGGAACAATGGATTAAAGTCAACTGTATGGTAAGATCCTGGATACTCAATTCAATCTCAAAAGATATTGTTGATGCATTTATTTATACAACTACTGCCAAAGAACCTTAGAATGAATTAGAAGAAAGATATGAAAAATGCAATAGGGCAATGTTATATCAATTACAAAAGGAGATTAGCAGCATGACACAAGGAACATTGACAGTTGAAAAATATTATACAAAACTAAAAAAATTTTGGGATGAGTTGGTTTGTTTGATGCCAATATCTATTTGTACTTATAGGGCTGCAAAGGAGGTATCCGACTTAACCTCTTTGAATAGATTAATTTAGTTTTTAATGGGATTAAATGATACCTATGATCAAGTTAAAAATTAGATCTTGGTGATGGATCCATTGCCCTCTATGAACAAAGCCTACTTTTATGGTGTTGACTGTAGTGCATATGTGTAGACACCCAATTCGATTGGCTTGTGATAAGAGACGAACTGTAGATACTTGGTTTGATCGGCCCAAGATAAAGTCCAATGATGAAAATCTAAGCAAAATGATCTCAATAGTGCAAAGCCCAACTTTTTCCTTAATAGGCCAAAAGCCAATAAAAAAGCCTAAGCCCAAGCCCAAAAAATAATAATAAAAATAAAATGAAATTGTAGTGGAGACAGCTTTAAATGGTGCACATGCCACCATCATTTAGCGACAGTCTGGAAGGAGGAAAAAGATATCATTATAGGTAGGTAATTTAGACTTTTGAGGAAGAAAGAGAGGAGATTTGAGAGAAAAATGGAGAAAATTGAGGGATTGATTGAGGACAGAGGGAGGTAAAAAAAGAAAAATTTTGAGGAAAAAAAAGAAAAAAAAAGGAGGAAAGAAGAGAGGAGATAGAGAGAAAAGGCGAGCTGGAGAGAAAGAAAAAAAAAGACAAAGGAGAGGAGCTGCAACTAGGAAGAAGAAAAAAAAGAGAAGAGATAGACAAGGATACGAGCTACAGAGAAAAAGAAAAGAGAGAGTTACAAAACAAAAGAAAACACAGAGGTAGAGAGAAGAAGGCACTGTTGAGACTCACTTCGCTATCACTTTGAAGCAATTCTGAGGGCAAACTATTTTAAAACAATAAGCATATAATTATTAGTCTTTTGTTATTATTTTGTTAGCATGTGATTTTATGAATCTTTGTTAGTTTTTTTAAGCTCTGTGATTTTGTTCTTTGCAAGAAGAAGATGAATAGTATCACTTGACACTATTTTACTATTCATCAAAAGTTGTTCCGTAGCTCTGAATTATTTTTTGTTTTGGTCATTTTGAACAGAAGGATGAGAGTAACTTGCTCATATATTTTGTTTTCATTTATCTAATAGTTAAAATTTTCCATGGTTGAAGTTATTTATTATAGTTACTATTATTAGTTTTGCCCAATAATTGTTTGACACGTGTCAAACTCACAATCCACAGTAACACTCATGAATAGACTAAACCAATACAGTTCGGTTTGGTCCAGTTCTATCCGATTCGGCCATATATATTTTTATTTATTTTTTATTTTAAAGTATATTTGATTCTGATTTCTTTTAAAATTTAAGTGTGTATGTTTATTATTTTAATTTACTTTATTGTATTAATGTGATTATTTAATTATTAGATCTATATTAATTTTGAATCTTATATATTTGTCCTTATATATTTGTGTTTTTTATATGTTTTCTATATTTTTGTATTTCAGTCTTATTTGTGCAATCATTTTATTATTTTTCTTAATTAAATATTTATATAGTTATTATCTTTATTATATTTATTGGGTTTATGAATTAACTTTATGACTTTCTTTTATAGAATTTTATATATTTGTAGGAGAATAATATTTTGTCTATTGCAGGAATTGTCTGAACAATTTTTAGTCATTAAATATTTATCCCTATTAATATTTAGATTTTTACCCTGCAATTAGTTTATATTTATTTATTTATTATTATTTTTTCATGATTAAAAGGGTTGTAATCATTTCTCCTCCCTCATTTCTTTGTGCGTGCATTATTTATTTTATTTTACTTTTGTAATTTCTAATCCTTCCCCAATTCATTTGGAATGTATGGTTGTAAATTATTATTATTTGTTTTGTTTATAATGTGTGTCGGGCTATAAGCATGAAATTGGACTAATGTGAACGCTTGAACTTAATTGTAAAATTTAGAAATTGCTTTGGGAAAATTGTAATTTGCATATAAATAAAGAAATAATTAAATAATTAAAAGGAAATAAAATACAAAACATAAACGGAAGCCAACCGCAAAGTTGGGTGGACATTCAAAAGTCCATACCCAGTTTCTGAACCCGAATTTCTAATGACGGCTTCTGGGAACCTTCGTGGAATTCAGTCGCTGTACAGTGTGTCCCAGCTTTTATCTGGGTGGCGACTCCATCTCCAATTAGGCTTTATGACCTATTTTGTATTTCCTAGTGGGCTTTGAGCCCACACAATGTTGTGGTGACCAAACACTTGGGCCCGTGCCGAGCCCTGCCACTTACAATATGGTATTTCCTAAAAAGAATGAAAATGTGGCAATGATGGTGAGGAATTCAAACAACAAAAAGGAAGGAGGAGGAAGAGCTTTTAACAGGAATATTAACTTAGGCAGACATGGTTTTGGTGGTAGAGGTAGCTTTACAAGAATTGTTTATAAAGAACATCAACACCGTGTTTTTTGTAATATGAATGGTCATATATAGGAGACTTGCTTCAAACTCCATGGATACCAATAATGGTTTGAAAATCTAAAAGAATTGAGAGTGAAAGACTGGAATTAGAGGTAATCAAATTGCAAATATAGCAGATACTCCATTTGATTTTGAGGATGAATATGCAATTATGGGAATAGCTGGGACAAAGAATGATTCTCAAATCTCATACAACATGAATTAAAAAAGATCTTGAAAGGAAAAGTACTTGTTGATGGAGGTAATCAAGTGAATTTTACTTATTTAGGTAATTTTGTAGGTGTGAATTCATACTATTTTGCTTTTACAATGATTGATGAATTGAAACCGGGAACTTGGATATTAGATACAGGGGCCAATAATCATATGTGTTGTGATAAAGAATTGATGATAAAACCAAAACCCATAGTTCATTATACACTTTTCTTTCTTCTAGATGGCACTTGTAAACCAATAAAACATATTGAAAATGTTGCTTTGAGTTACAAACTAATTTTGACAAATGCTTTACATGTTCCTAGTTTCAAATTTAACTTACTTTCTATTACAAAATTATAATAAATAACATAAATTAAATTTACCGTTTACCCTACCTATTATGTACTATAAGACCTGTATAGTGAAGAGATTCTAGCAATTGGTAAATTAGTAGGCAGACTCTATTTGCTTGATAAGTCCAACTTCCATAGTAGTGATAATAACATATGTAATCAGTTACAAGAGAATTGTATACATGCAAAACAATTGAAATCTTGTACTGATCTTGAATTTATAAATAAATTTTTACATGTGAATTTCTTGGAATGGCACAAGAGACTTGGTCATCCTTCATATGGTGTTTTACAACATTTGGATTTTCTAAAATCTCAAATAAATGAGTCTCATAGTGTCATTTTACAGCAATATGAAGTTTGTTATAAATCAAAGAAACATAGAATGCCTCTTCCAATTAGCAAAACTCATTCTATAGACAACTTTGATTTATTGCATGTTGATTTTTAGGGTCCTTACAAATAATTTTCCATTACTGGAACACCTTATATGTTGACCATTGTTGATGGTTTCAGTAGGTCAACTTGGACTTTTCTATTGGTTCACAAAACACAAGTGGTTAATACTTTTAAATCTTTCTTCAAAATGGTTCATAAACAGTTTGACAAAAGAGTCAAAATTGTTAGAACATATAATGACACTGAATTACCAATTTAGAATGCCAAAACCTGTTTGAAAATCTTGGACTCATACATTAAAGAGCATTGTTTACACTCCATAATAAAATGGTGTAGTGGAGTGCAAACATATGCATTTACTTGAAATAGCTATATCGTTGATGTTTCAGGCTTGCATGCCTTCCAAATTTTGGCCATATTCATTGCTCATGGCCACTCATATAATAAATAGATTGTCTACTTTAGTCTTGAATTGGCATTCTCCTTTTGAGATTTTGCATAGTCACAAGCTTGATTATTCCATCATCAAAGTTTTTGATTGTCTATTTTATCACCAACAACACACCTCACAAGGACAAATTTGAAATGAGGTCACACAAATGTGTTTTCTTAGGCTGTAGTCTAGGTTAGAAGGCTTATAAAGTTCTTGAGTTAGAAACTAAACGAATTCATGTTTCAATGGATATAACTTTCCTTGAAAACATATTTCCTTTTGAAATAAATATTGAATCCAGTGATCCATTACTAGTTGAACCACTTGAAGATTTGCAAGAAAATGGCCCTAATAGACAACTAATACTTTGCAGATGAAGTACCATTATCAACACTGATCAAGAATTAAACATCCTAGACTAATAACCACTCTTACAATAATCAAAGTTAGATGATAATATAGAAATAACTCAAGAAACACAGAGAAGAAGCACTATAATGAGAACTAGACCTATGTGGATGCAAGATTATGTCACAGATATGAGTTTAGATACTAAGTTAGCATGCGCTAGAATCAATTCAACTTACATAACACTATCTTCCTCATCCTACACTCCCAAACCTATCCTTTCATTATCTCACCCACTTTAGATCAAACATATATATGTTTTCTAGCAAACTTATCTAATGTGCATGAACCAGTTTATATCACCAAGCATGTGAAGATCAAAACTAGATTCAAACCATGAAAAATGAGCTAAGGGCTTTAGAAAACAATCAGACTTGGGAATTAACTAAGTTACCAGTTGGAAAGAGGGCAATTGGTTCGAAATGGGTGTACAAAGTAAAGTTGAACATTGATGGGACAATTGTAAGGTACAAGGTAAGATTGATGGCTAAAGGATATAACCAATTACTAGGGGTAGATTATCAAGATAGTTTTTCATCAATGGTAAAATCAGTCACTATTAGAATTTTTCTTGCGGTAGCAGTTGCAAAGTCATGGAGCCCTCCATCAACTAGATATAAATAATGCCTTCTTAAATTGATACTTAGATGAGGAAGTTTATATGGTCCCCTTAGAGGGATATGAAAAGGCAAAAGAAGGGTAAGTTTGCAGACTAAAGAGAAGCCTGTATGGCTTAAAACAAGCATTTAGACAATGAAATGAGGAATGCTATACCAGGCTTAAGTAATTTGGTTTTAAATAATAAGAAAATGATCATTGCCTCTTTATTAGGCAAGATCAAGCAAGCTTTATAGGACTATTAGTGTATGTGGATGATGTATTGTTAACAAGAAATGATATGAAGAGATAAAAGCAATTAAGGATTTTTTGCATCAACAGTTTACTATCAGAGATCTTGGTAAAGCACAATATTTTTTAGGTATTGAAATCAATAAAAAAAATAAGGAATTTATGTGAATCAAAGAAAATATATGCTAGATATAATTAAAAATGTAGGGCTTATGGGTGCCAAGCCAGTTTCTACACCAATTCCAAAAGGAATTAACCTGATTAAAGATGGAGAATTTCCACTTGATGATCTAAAGAAGTATAGAAGATTAATAGGTAGATCGTTGTATTTGAATTTTACAAGGCTTGATATCATATTTGGTTTTCAATAGCTTAGTCAGTTCATGAACAAGACATGTAAAGCACATTAGGACATAACTATTCATCTGGTAAAGTATCTTAAAGGAACTCCTTCCAAAGGCCTTTTCTTCCCTGCTTCAAATGACTATGTATTGCAAAATTACTCAGTTGTTAATTAGGCATCATGTTTAGATACTCAAAGATCATTGTTTGGCTACTGTATCTACATTGGAAATGCATTTTTTTCTTGGAAAATAAACAAATGAAATACAATCTCAAGGTCATTAGCAAAGGTAGAGTATAGGAGCTTGGAAATTACTGTTTGTCAGTTACAATGGATTACACACATTTTGAAAGATTTTAATGGCCTTGTATTTTACCAATTTCATTATAGTTTGATAATAAAACAACCATACATATTATTAACAATCCAATCTTCCATGAAAGAACTAAACCTCTAAAAATTAATTGCCACCTGGTTAGGAATAAATTCAAAGAGGGATTTGTAGGTTCCTAAACACATTAGTTCTTTAAATCAACTTGTAGATGGTTTTACAAAGGCACTCTAGCACCTCAATTTAATGTCATAATTTCCAAGTTGGGATTGGTAGACTCACATCAAGCTCCAACTTAGGGGGGAACATTAGCAACCAGCTGCATCATCTATTTTTTTTTGGCTTATTCGCTTGTGGCTGCATCAAAAATTAAATGGGCACAATAGCAGTAAGTGTAGCAATGAATTTCTGAATTTCATGAGTTTGTTATAACAGCTGTTTATTCCTTCATTAGGTGTAGTAATGACAAGTTAGTTGTAGGAGATTTTTTTTTAATAGCCAGGTGACCCATTCTTATTTACACACACTTTTGTATATTTTCATAGTGTTGAAATATTGAAAAATAGGGGAATGAATATAAATTTCGTCTTTCTTCTCAAATGAATCTAGATTTCTCTAATTTTTACAAAAAAGTGATATAAGTATTAAAATGTAAAAAATGGTATAAATATTATAAATATAAAACTTTAAGGACCAAAAGGAAATACTTTTTGTTAAAAAATTGACAGAAGGATTTAAAACTTCATATCCGTGAAGTTTAAGGGTCTAGATATACAAAATAAAACTTTAGAGACCTAAAACTAAAAAATAATAAATTTAGAGACTTTAATATGGGTTTTACTAAAAAAAATTAAGTACCAAAATGAGTACTTCAGTGGTCATTTCTTAAGGGGTTGGGAAGTAAAGTTTAATTTTTACAACTATTGATTTGAAAAATTATTTTTCACGAAATGGACAATTTTTATAGTAATACTTAGATCAGTAGAGTTCGTTAGACTTTTCCTGTTAACTTAAGCACATGTGTCGCACAAAGTTTACATAGACATATGCACAGTCAACTCCTGTCATTGTTTTGTCAAACTATTATCTATGGGTGTGGAGCAACATCATAAAATAATAATAAAAAAAAAAGTTTTTTAATAAAGACCACACATAATGAACTGAGATTTTAACCTCATTCTTCTAAGATATTTATAGCATGGAGTTCTAAAATTGGAACCTCATTCTCCCAAGAGGTTCCAACCTCATTCTTCCAAAGGGATAATTGCTTTAGGACAAAAAACAGTTGTCAAAAAAATTTCTTTCTTTAATGGGGAAAGGGCCACTCAATGACACCATTCCATGGCTCCACCCACCCAAATGGGCTGTATTTAATAATTTAATAGCGTAACATATTTTGAATACACAAATATACATTAATAACAGTAACGACAATAAAATGGCCCTTCAAATTGGTGATGCATTTGGCTTTATCGAGTTCATTTACTCACGAGGGTATTGGACTTACATATTATTTCTCGTTATCAAATTTTAATTTATATCTTTTTAATCACTAATCTTTAATTTAATTTCAATTTCGTTACTCAAAACCTTTTTTGATCCATACAAAATTTTGAATTACCAATTTAGTCTAAAATTGAACTTTTTTTACAAATAAATCCATAGGTTCTATAGAAAACAAATAAAATAAATTTTTGTTTATATTATATTTATCTCATTTCATCTATTATTGAAAATCTTGTTCAATATATTTGTTTATTGTTGATGCAAAACTGTAAGCGCACGGTCTCATTTCATCTATTATTGAAAATTTGTTCCTTCGAAAACTGGTTCTAATCACCTATTAACCCAATTTTCTATTGTTTAAGGCTTTTGAATACAAAATTTTAGAATCGAATTTAACTAAGCAAAAGAATGAAATTGTAAAATAAAAATAGCTTTCTAATCTAAAGAACAAACTATTAATAAGTGCAATGGTTAGGAATTGATTTTCTTCACAATCCTTAGTTAACTTTACTTAATGAATTTATTAATCTTGCAAATCCTAGACTTTCTAAATTTATGACTAATCTCTCCCAAGTACTAATTACATTTAATTCATAATTTTCTATTAAGAACAACAAGCTCCAACTCTCATTACAAACTAATTCCTTTAAATCAAATCATGAACTATTTAATCTCTCCGAATTGGAATTAAATTAGTTACCATATCTCTATGTATAAACAATTTTAACATATGATTCACTAAGGTTTTGATCTCTCAACCTAAAACTTCAATTTTAATTATGCTAATAGTGATCAAGCATCAACATATAAAAAGCACAATAAACATAGTTTGCAAGAACTAATAAAATTCATTAAATAAAGAAAAAACTAAATCATGTTTAAATTATCAATCCCTAACCTAAAGAAATTTAGCCTAACATGTTGTAAAAATATTCAACACAACCATAAAAATATCCCATGAAAATTACAAGAAATAAAGAAGAGAGAAGGCTTTGTTGCATTTCTCTTAATTTTCTTGTGCTTTTCCTATCATTTTCTACTCTTAAAATTGGCCCCAAATATGATGTGTTTAAAGCCCTTGAAGAGTAGAATCATTGCCCTTCAAAACAAGTTGGTGCCATGTGACGTAGCGGAAGAGTGATAACAATGAATTAATGTTCATTAAATCACACACGACTATCAAATACTAATCTTCTGTAACTTATAATTTAAAAATTCAGGAAATAGGCATCAAATTTCAAAGAATTTTGGGAAATTGAAGGGAATTCAAAATTTCCTTATTAATCAAAAACACCGCTAAAAGTCCAAAACACAGCTTAAATAGGGAAAAAAACCCTAAACAAAATAGAAAAAAATCCTAAAACAACCAAAAATAGAAAATTTCCAGTTTGGAGGCCAAAACGATGGAATTTGCCCAAAAAGCAATGTAGCTCGCAAGAAAAGCTAGTGACTTGGACTCATTGGGCTGATTCCGATCAAATAGGGCCTCTGCCACACCAAAATCTGAAACTCCAAAGTTACTAAAAATTATAAAAATGCCATTAATGCAATTTTTCATAATTTTCCATAAACTGAATTACAATTTCTTTAATGCCCACATCGTTCTCCTCAGGGTGGACATAATTCATCCATGAATCTGACTTGTCTGAAGAATCACTTACATAGGGAATCAAGTGCTTAACATTAAAAACATCAGTAGTACAAATGTGGCTAGGTAACTTCAAACAGTTGGCATTATGATTGATCTTCTCAATGACTTCCACTGATCCAATCTTCTTGGCAGATAGCTTGTTATATTCACCTGTAGGAAATCTCTCCTTGTAAGGATAGTCCATATATAATCCCCCAAATCGAACTCAACATGTTGCCTTTTCTTATCAATAGCTCACTTATACTTGGAGGTAGCTTGGACAGTCTTATGAACTTTCTGTAATCCACTAACAAAATTCTTTGCCTTACCATGAACCCTCATTTTTTTTTGAAAGAGGAATTAAATCCAGCGGTCCTCTTGGTACCATATAATACACTATAGCAAAAAGGCTAAATCCAGTGCTTCGATTGACTGCAAAATTATGAGCAAACTCCGCTTGACATAGCTTCTGATCCCAGCTCTTCATATGTTTACCTATTAAACACCTCAGCAGATTCCTTAAAGACCGATTCACCACCTCAGTTTGCCCATTCGTTTGTAGATGATAAGAACTGCTGAAATTAAGTTGTGTATTCACCATTTTTCATAAACTGTGCTAAAAATGACTAAGAAACCTGGTATCTCGGTCAAACATAATAAATATAGGCAACCCATATAGTCTGTAAATTTCCTTAAAGAACGAATGAGCAACATGAACAACATCTGTTGTTTTCTTACATGGAAAAAAGTGCACCATTTTTGAAAACTGATCAATCACCACAAATATGGAATCATTACCTCACTATGTGTGTGGCAATCCTAGCATAAAATTCTATACTAAGCTCCACTCAAGGTTGCGAAGGAGCTAGCAAGGGCATATACAAACCCGCATTAGATGTTGTCCCTTTGGAAACCTGACAAATCCGACATTGCTACATCAGTTTTTCCACTTGTCTACAAATGGTAGGCTAGAAATACTGAGCCTACACTAACTGAATAGTCCTGTCTTGCTCTGCATGCCCTATACCATGTAATTCCTTAATAATCTTCAAACGCAAACTGTAATCTGGAACACATAACTGATTACCCTTAAATAGAAATCCTTCATACAACAGGAAATTTGTTCTTTCCCCTACTTTAACCTTAGCCACAATATCAAAAAAATATGGGTCAGTCTCAAGTAGTTCTACAAAGGAATCAAAACCAGGTACCTCAATGGACATTTGAGCTAACAAACTCTTTCGCTTACTTAACGCATCCACCACTTTGTTGGTCACACCCGACTTATACTTCACCATAAAGGTAAATCTCTGAAGGTAAGCGACCTAACTAGCATGTCTCATAGAAATTTTATCTTGCCAGTGTAAATGCTTCAATGCTTCATGATCTATATACAAGATAAACTCCCTTTGAAATAAATAGTAACGCCAATGTTTAATTGCCTGAACCATAGCATAGAATTTGACATTATAGGTACTATATTGCAATCTAGGCCTCGACAACTTCTCATTGAAATACGCTACTGGCTTGTTGCTTTGACTCAAAATAACCCCAATTCCCACCTTAGAAGCATCTGAATGTAGTTCAAAAGGTTAACGAAAATCAGAGAACACTAAAATGTGAGTTGTAGTAAGGTATAATTTTATCAACTTGAACGCCTTTTCTACCTCATCTGTCCATACAAATCTTCCCACTTACTTCATACAATCAGTGATAGGTGCCATAATGCTGTTAAAATATGGAATAAAATGCCTGTAAAATGAAGCCAACCCATGGAAACTCCTCACTTCAGTATTGGTGGTAGGTTTTGGCTAACATCTCACAACCTCTACCTTTGATTCATCTACTTGCAATCCTTTACTCGACACCACATATCCAAGAAATAGCACACTAGTAGTAAAAAATACACACTTCTTAATGGTTACATAAAACTTCTCCTTACACAGCATAGTGAGGACATCTCGCAATTGACAAAGGTGCTCATTTGGGTTAGCACTACAAATTAAGATGTCATCAAAGTCCACAATAATGCACTCATTAATGAAAGGCCTTAAAAACTGATTTATAACACACGTGAAAGTGCTTGGTGCATTTGATAACCCAACAGCATAAATAGCCATTCATACAATCTCTCCCTTATCTTGAAGGCTATTTTCCATTCATTGCCAGCTTGAATATGAATTTGATGAAAACCACTTTTTAGATCCAATTTGGTAAAAACCTTGGCCCCACTAAGTTGATCAATTAAGTCATCCAGTCTAGGAATAGGAAAGTAATAATTGATAGTTATTTTATTAATGGCCCGACTATCAACGCACATCCACCAGGAACCATCCCTCTCTAGTGTTAAAAGGGCTGGTATAACATAAGAACTTAAGCTTTCTTAAATGTACCCTTTTGCCAGTAACTTTTCCACTTGCCTCCTCAATTCTTCATGCTCAATAGGACTCATCCTATAGTGTGGTCAATTAGGCAAGGCTGCACCTGGTTTAATGTCAATCTGGTGTTGGATATCCTTTATAGGAGGCAACGCTGCTGGTAATTCTTTTGGAAATAAATCACTGAACACTTCGAAAAGTGGCAAGACTACATCAGGAACTGGTACCTCCTTATCCACCATCTTCCCAAAGAGGATATAAACAACCTCGAATTTTTGCACTACCTTGTCAAATTGTGCCAGGGTTAATAAACTCACACCACCCTTGCTATTTTCCTGCACCCATTTAGGCTGATCATGATCCTTATTAGGCACTAACATAATCCTCATACCCTTAAACATGAAACTGTATGTGTTATCCTTGCCGTTATGAGTTACATCTCTATCAAATTGCCACAGTTGTCCCAACAATAAATGACATGCATCCATGGCTATCACATCACACTAAACATCATCCTTATATTTTGCTCCGATAGGAAAGGAAACCAAAGCACACTTTGACACTGTTACCTCGCCCCCTTTCTTCAGCCATGCCAAATTGTAAGGCTTAGGATGCTTTACAGTTGGAATCCCTAATTTTTGGACCACCTTTACTGTAATTGTGTTCTCACAGCTACCTCCATCGATTACAAATCTGTATACTTTGCCCTTGATAATGCAAGTGGACTAAAAAATATTATTTTGTAGCCAATCATCATTAGCTGTTCTGGGTGTTAGACAGGATCTCTGCATAACCAAAATAGCCCCTACATCACCAGTCATGATCTCCTCATAAACAAAATCTGGATTAAATACTGGGTCACCAGTTGGGTCAGTTATATCCTCATCTTTATACTGCTTATCTGCCTCAACAAAAAACTACTATTTTTCCTTTTTTTCTTACATTTAGACTACCTATGACCCACTTCTCCACAAGTAAAACACTTAATACTACTACTCAAACTAACCTTCTGTTCAATGGTTGGTACTGCCTTAGCTTTGTTCACAGCACTGTCTTGGGCCATTCTACTAGTTAAACAGTTCATAGTGCCATTGCCCCCTGTACTTCTGAACCCAAAGGTTTGCATAATACCACATGTTCATTGCTTCTCAATCTGTAATGCTCATTGGTGTGAAGTGAAAATAGACATAGGGTCAAACATGTTGACTGTCTCTGCAATTTGTTCCCTTAACCCTCTAATATACCGAGCAACCAACTAGTCCTCTGTCTCATGTACATTACTGTGAGCAATCAACTGATAAAATTCAATGGTATAATCATTAACTGAAATATTACCTTATCTCAAATTCTGCAGATAAATGTTGATAATTAAAGGGAAGGAATGTGGCACGCATCTGCTTCTTCATCTTCTCTTAAGTCATAATTTTTTACTTCCCCAATCGGACTCGCGTCTATTTAATTTGTTGCCACCAAGAATTGCTCAATCTCAAAATCCTATGGCCACCAATGGTGTCACGACCCAAATCGGGAGTCATGATCAGTGCTAGGGAATGAGAATTCTTTCGAATCTGAAACCCATAATAAGCCTTAAAAATAAAGTCAAAAGCAATAAATAAATAAAAATACATCAGAATTAAAATTTAATTGATATAAAATAAATACTCAAATCTCATTTCATAAAATAAAATATTCATACAATATTTAGAGATAGGTCTTAAAATACAAAACAACACATTACTGATTCAATAACATTACTACTATAGTTTTCTAGAATATAATAGGAGTTCAGGTAAATAAATTACATAGTCTAATCGGGACTGAAGAAGACTGGCATAAAGTACTACTAGTGAGGTCTGAAGAAGATGAAGATCCTATAAAAAAATGTGGAGGGGAGTCAGACCTTGCTAAGTGAATTATTATAATATATATACATGCAACCTAAATTCATATACATCCAAGCATCAATATTATATATATATATATATACACACACACACACATTTCATACAAATGCTAAAATTCATTTTTTATATATAATAAATGCATAAAATTATTTTAGTTGAAGGAATAGAGCAAAACCCTAACAATTCATAACCTCGATCATAATAATCGATAGCCAACAAGCTTAACTAAAACTCCAATTATTCATTTATCCAACTTAAGGTAGTAGACTGGCCTCGAGTACACTAGGTCAACCAAGGATCCACAATTAGCCTTTTCCAAAATAATCATCTCAATAACAATTATCAGATTCAACCTAATTCTATCGTATTGTCGTGCTACAGTCCTAGCATAGCCCAATAGGTCACATGTTCTATTGCTATCCTTCAAATCATTCTTATAATTATTAAAAATAATAAAATGCATGATATAAACATGATAGCATTCATTTAAAGAGGAATATACCAATTATATACTGAAAGTATACTGAAAATATACTAAATGTATACTAAACATATACCAGATATATATGTCACAAATATACCCAAATAAACCATGAATATACACAAAATATACTAGGTATATATTGAAAATTACAACATGCATATATATTGCATATATATTAAAATATACCAAAAATATACTAAATCATTTAATGACATAAATCATGTTTAAACATATAATGAAAATGTGAAAATCCTTATTCATGCATTATATATGCAGTGCATATATAAAATAATAACTCACAAGTTTGCACTCCTCGAGATTAACTTGACGGGATTTAATATCTCTAAAGAATCTTCTTTGAAGATGAGAGTTTAGTATATGAACCTGTAGACGGCGAGGTTTAGCGCACGTCCAAGATTTTAGTAACCGCGATACTATTTGGGCTCAGGGCCCTAGGGAACACACTATTATGTCATAAAAATATAGCGAGAAGATGAGGAGTTGCCACCCAGGGTAATAACTAAGATAAATCATTTTGGTGGTACTCAATTCTAGGAATGGAATACTAACTTCTTTTAGTCTTGTGTTCATTTATAGTTACTTTAGGAATTACTATCTTTTTCTCTATTTACACACAATTTTGTTAAACCCTTAATTAAACATCTATCTAGCCCTAAAGAAAACTAGTCATAAAATTTGCATTTAAAAAATACATATAAAGCGCATCGTCTCTAGTTCTAAACTATGTTTATTTTAAAGTTAGTTAATTCTACATTTTTATTTACAAGTGAAATGGACTAAAGGTGGGCCTATATGTTAATAAATGAGCCTAAGTCTATTCATTTTAATTTAACTAAAGAAATGGGCCTATAGTCTATAGATTTTAAAGAAAGGAATTAATTAGTAGGCTTAATTCTAAATTGATTCTAAATAAAAAAAATGGGCCTCAGCCTAAATTAACCTAAATGGGCCTAAATTGATTTTAAAATTAAACCTAAAAATCTAATTAAAAGCCTATTTATTAAATGGGTTAGAGCCTAAACATGGGCTTGGAACCCAAAACATATAAAAATAAATAAAAAACCATGCAATTAAATTATTTCTTCTAAAAAACCCTAATTTTAATTAACATGCAACCTAAATTAATCTACTGCCTCCATTGATTTTAATTAGAGTTTACCAAATTGAACCTAATTTACTAATTAATTTTTAAGAACAAGAGAACTAAGTTTTCATTATTCCCACTATTGATGCTATTACAAAATCTACCAAAATAATAAAGAAAATAAAATTAAAATACAACCCTTAAGAAGACAAATCAAACAAATTCAAAACTTAATAAAATAAACTAAACTAAATAGAGCAAAACAAAATTAAATTGTGATATTGAACTTTGGCTTTCATTCATGGATTCTCCATGAGTTTCCTTAGTTCAATCATGTATTCATCACCAAAATCATGAAACACAAAGAATCAAAAAAGGAAAGAAGATTAGAATTAATGAACCAAGAAAATAAAATAATGAAAATAAAACCTGAATAAATAACACTAAAATAATAAAATAATAAATAATAAAAAGAAAATAATGATATAAAAGAAATAATTAATAAAAAGAAAGGAGTAGAAGATGAGTAATGTTATGCAGATACTGTATGAATGCTCCTCAGAATGAGATTTTACCGTTTTGAGAAAATTGATTATGTCCTTTCTTGATTTCTAGAATTTTTAAAAGAATGTACTTTATTATTATTTTTTTAAAAAAGGGTTTTGAAATGACAGTATCATGTTAGGTCACCTCTCTTTTTTTCTCAATCAACCTCTATTGCAATAGTTGATGAGGGTTTTTTTTTTTTACCCAATTCCCCCCCTCTACCTTCTCCTCTGCCAATCTTTTCTTTTTATATCCCATTCCCAAGCTAACTGCTTGCGTGGTCATAGGAGTTATGTGATCACAGTAGCTTTAATCTCTCCCTTCCCAAAAAATAGGATAAAAATTTTAACTTTAAAAAAAGAAGATTATACGTGTAAGAGACGAGTATTGGACTGAAACCTACAGATAAATACTCAAATCAATTTATTTATAAATTAAAATTAGACTAATCACAGTGAGGAAAAAGATTTTTATTGAATTTTTTAGTGCCTTAGCATTCTAAAATGATGATTGACATTGTGTAATGCTGATTGGCATTATGTAATGCCAATTGGCATTACATAATGATTGTTGCACATTTCTAAATGTACCCCTGTAAAAGTCAAATTTTTGCAATTAAACCTAAAAAATGTTGCAATTTAGTCCTTGAAATCGCGAAACTTAACACTAAAGGTCAATTTTTGATTAAATTGTCATCATAGAGGATTTTTTCGCATTCATGCACAATTGCATCCTGAAATTGGGTGCTTATAATTGCCCCTTTTATCGCTATTTGCTTGAAAAATTACGACAAAGTAATAGAATCACACAATTTCGAAGGAAAGAATTAGGGTACTTAATTGTATCCTAATTGATGGATTGGTGCTTAAATTACTGTGCAATTTTTAAGCAAGATTCTATGTTTAGAATGCTTCACTATATTTCATATAGAACGTCTAGTGACATATATGCAAATGAGTTTCGCTATATTCCCTATGGAACGTTTAGCGTTTCATGATTTGAGAACATACTATAGCTCCTGTGGAACATTTAGTAATAATATCATAACTACTGTGTAGTGTCTAGTGGACTACATTATATTTTGTTTAGGACGTCTAGTGACAATGGATTTCGTTTTATTCCCTGTGAGATGTTTAATGAAATATATGTAATGATTCTCGCTATATTCCCTGTGGGACATTTAACGATTTATGATTTTTTTTTAAAACATGCTATAGATCATGTGGAATGTCTAGAAATCTGTGATTTAAAATTTCACTATATTCCTTATGGGACATTTAATAATTCATGATTTGAATAATGTGCTATAGTTCATGTGGAACGTCTAACAATGATACCATAACTACTGTGTAGTGTCTAGTAGGTCAAAAGATTTGAAAATTCATATTATAACTTCTTTGTAGAATATAACATATTGAATTTAAAATTCATGTTATGACTACTAGGCAATGCATAACAAAATAATCTGAAATTTCTATTACAACTATTGTGTATCATATAACAAGACAAATTTAAAATCCTTAATAAAAATGATGATGCATGTAAATACAAAAATAAAATTCTGTAATTATATTATGTATTCTGTACCTGACAAAGGATTCAGAATTTTAATATAGACTAACTATGTAATTAATAATTATGTGAATTATTAATTAATGACATGAATTTCATGAGTTAATTATGAATAGACCAAATTGTAAGGAAGAAATTTGGACTTAAATGCAAGCAAGTTTTGGTGGATCAAAATGGATAGTTTCCATGCTATATACTTCACTTTTAAATGTCACGTTCCATTTCTCATTTCATCTTCATTTTCTCTTTGCATAGATTTTTTCATTCTTTAATTACTTGATCATTTGACATTTAATTTGCAATTCGTCAGATCCTATGGCTGCCCTGCGATATAAACCACATAAGGGAATAGAAATTCCAGCAGATTCGATTATTATGTCTCCTTATTTTCCCTAACATAGTCATGGACTTTGAGAAGGCTCCATTATCTTTCCTCTGAGTTACCTACATCTCCATAGGTGTAAATATGTGGGTAATGAGGTAATATTTCCTTATTTCTATTTATTTCTGCAAAAAAATTATTTATAAAGTTAGTAATTAGAATCAATTTTAGAATGCAAATTAGTATGCACATTATTCAAATTAAATTAGAAATTGGTAGAAAATGCATGAAATTTTAAAATTAAACCTTGAAAATATAAAAATTTTAGCTCGGGTTTTCTATATGTCCAATCAAATGTTTAGAATCCCGATCAGAAGTCCAGATTTTCAATCGCCATCGCAATTTTTGGTCGGCATTGCCCAATGTCGATGGGCATTATATAATGTCGATCGACATTACGTAATGTCAATCAGCATTCTATTTTGCCAACCAAAAAATTTATTTATCTTTTTTTTATTCTTGAATTTCATCCAGCGACCGATGAAATTCATAAGCTGTTTTCACATAGCTTAAGAATTATTTCATAGGCTGCCAATGAATGTGGCACAATTGATCTGTGCAAGGTTTTAGACAATTCATCACTGCACTTCCAATAATTCGGGGTTGATCTTATCACTATTCTCTATTTTCTTTGATTGAGAGGTGGATGGACACCACCCAAACTTTTCACACTCATATAGGGGAACTGACTATTTCTCATATGAGCTTTTTTGCCATCACTAGGATTGCCTTCGAAGGAACCCCTATTCCTTTCAACATTAGTTATTGTGGTCTTTTTGAAGATGCACGGAGTTATTACATACATAACTTAATTATGTTCGTCTTGATGTGGAAGAAAAAAAAAATGTTCTCCTTTCATCTCTAGTCGAGGGATTCAAACATGTGCCTACTGCTACTCCTCATTAGATTGCTCAAAAGGCGAGGTGTCTCCTCTTTATACTGCTAGGCATGAATCTTTTTTGTGAGACTTGTCACGAGGTTAGCATTGCTTTATTTGACCCCCTTCGTGACTTAGGTCGAGTTGCTACCCTTAATTGGGGATCTACTGCATTAGCCTATCTTTAGTACAGATTGGATACCATATGTAAAGGTGCTATCATAATGTGTAACTTTTGGCACATCCTGCATGTACATTCTTTTTTTTTGGTATAATTTACTAATTTATTTTTTCTTTTCTAGATTTAGAGTATAGAGATCAGGGTGATCCAAGGTTTCGATGCTATTAGCTCCCGCAAGAGTCTCCCTCTGATGCAAAGATAGGGTTCTTCCCATCTGGCTAGTGTTAGAAATATTCTTTAGACCTATCATGATCAGATAAACTCCATTGAGTGGCACCCGATAAGAAATCAAAATCATCAGTATTTTATAATGCAAGTTAAACTTAATTAACATAATTTGTAGATTAATTCCAATTGGCTAGAGGGAGCTGATAATGTCCAGAGATACAATTTTATGGTTGGAGCAGTACATCTTGAGTCCATGAGGATTTTACTCCCTGGATATGGTTGTCAGATGTGGTATCTGATGGAATGAGTATATCACTGGTCTTCTGGACCTTCATAACGTCGTATTCCTTATGATATCCCTCCTTCGATGTTATATAGCTCACACCTTATGGATTTAGAGCTAAAAAAGGGGCTACAAGGATATGATACCTTGAATTTACTTAACCAATCTCGCCATTACTGACAATTCATTCACGAGAACCTCCTGGAGCAGATTACTATTGACCATGCTGAGGTAATTTTTAATCATTTCATTTATTCTTTTAGAACCCATAAATTATTCATTCTTTTTCACAGTTTGAGGATATTGGTTCACTTACTGCCGAGACGACGGGGGAAGAAACCGAGACTTCTCAGAGGATTAAGACTGCTCTTGATACTAAGATATCTAAGCCCAGACCTAGTTATACACACTATACTCAACGTGTTAGGAATAGTCATGAGGGGGCTTTTATTAGTGCTATCCTTGGTGATGTCTCTCTTCTGGACAAGTCCATGCTTTATTAGGCTCTTGCCATTCAGACTTCAGTTAAGCAGTATATGCACTTTAGTGATGCTAAAATTTCTATCTTTTCTCTGATAGATACTTCTCATATGAGTCTATTTGTCTTATTTCCTACATCTCAAAGGTTATTCACTATGCAAGTCACAGATAATTGGCAAGTATATGCATTGAAAATTGCAACGTGTATGCATGTTATTCATGAAATGCATATGATATGACATGTCCCATATGTGTAGAGTTATTCCAGTGGTCTAGAGTGCAATAATGAGATGCTTCACCTATAGCTTGCAGACTTCGGCATTAATCCTCATAGTGCTGGAACTTTATCTACTAGACCTTCAGATACTTATCAGTATGATGATTTTATTGGAAGATAGAGGCCTTGGCCCAATTCGGGAGCTCATAATGACTGATTAGGACTATTTTTATTTCTAACTCTCAGTGTGCTTGTATCTGACTATTTCTGTAGTACTGTTACTTTTTCGATTCTACACTATTTTGAGTACTATTATGTATCACTTGAACTGGTAGTTGCTTTTGAGTAAACTTCTTCCATTAAAATCCTTTTAACAATGGATAATGTTGAATAATCAAATAAATAACTAATTAATTAAAAAGATAAATAATGAATATTATCCCTTTAATAATTGTTTATTTATCCTTATCTCTTTTAGATTCCGTTACCTCATCTTATCCATATTCCTTGAGTAAATAGAATCCTTTTCTCATATGGACTCATTTTCATTCTCTATATAAAGAATACACAAGGGACATTATTCCTCATTCTCTACACTTTCAACCATGACTCAAGCATCTCTCCAATTGATGAAGAAATTCCTTAAGAGCCTTGATGGAAATAATTGGAATAACTTTCTCCCTTTTCATTGCAAGTCACTAAAATTCCTTCAGTATTTGAATATCGACAATAACATTTTACATGCTACTGAAACTTTTTGGGATGCTAAGGACTACGTGTTCAGATTCAATGGTTAAGAGTTATGCCCAATGATTAAAGAATTTGCTGCTATCTTGGGGTGCTCATTAGACTCAACTGCCATGATTGCTCTTCCTGATCTGATCATGCAATTTCATGATAAGCTAGTAACATTCTTTGATTTGCCCTTAGATGACATCTATTTGTATGCTCACAACCTTGGGACCATCAATCTATCTTCTCTAATTACTGTCTATGAAACTAAAGATAAGAATAATGTTGCTTAGACCATAACCATTGCTTTTTGTCTTTATGCACAGTTTTTGCTAGTTTCATCTCATAGAAATGTTGACGCATAAATTATGAGTATTTTAGAGCAAGTACAAGCTGGAGCCAACCCTATACCCATTATTCTTACTGAAACTATCATAGGACTGGAAACTTCAGAACTCAGAATCATCTTTTAGGCAGTTTACTTCTCCTTCAAGTGTGTAACTAGAATCCTTTATTTTTTCTTTCTCTTTTATTTTCCTTAACTTTTTCCTAAGTCACCCTTTCGAGTTTTCAATTTAGCAAGCTTGCCCTAAGTTTTGCCTAAGCTACCCTTTTGAGTTTTCAACTTAACGGGCTTTTTTTTTTAGATCTGGCTATAGGAAAAGCTGAGTTTGCTTATCATTCTTGCCAATCCTTTGACTTATCAATGTCATCAGCTATAGTCTTGTCCATTGAAGATGAAGGATAAGCTTACTATAAACCAATTGGTTAACTGGTTGAGGGGCATTGCAGATGCTGAGATCACATGGGTCTACCCTTGGTGGAAATTGAAGTTCATGACCATTAAGCTATATGATTATAATGTTCCTATTCGTGGGCTATGTTTCTCTATCTTTTTCTCTCCTTCATGTCTTTGTCGCTAGTATGGTTGCCCATAGTTCATTGTCACTATTCTTATTAACTTTAAAGTCTTCCCTTTGAGACATGACTTTCTAAACAAGGTTAGGAGCTTGTGGCCTCGTAGGAACTTTGAGCGAAACATGTATTTGAATGCCAATGTGACTACTAATGATAATTACAAAGCTTGGGTTATTATGCAAACTACAGTGCCACCAGAATTTTCTAAGTATAAGAGGACTCAAGTGTTGTAGGATGAATCATAAAAGAAGAAACCAAGACATATTTAGAGTAGTGATCTCATAGATATGGTTTTTTAGGCTTTTCATGCTTTGGTTTTTTCCTTTAAGTATTTATGCCTTATAATAAAGATAGGATATGCAATATTTAAACAAAAATTTCATTTTAATTTGCTTTATTAATTAGGGCCAAAATGAGTACATTTATTACATCACATGATATAACTCCTGTTATCAGCTAGTCCTTTCAAATTTTCTAACTGAATATTTTTCTCTCACTTTTATTTCCCTAATTTCTGCCTAACCAGCTCGTTGTGGGTTTTCTAATAAGTGGCATCACCTCTTTTCTTTTATTCCCTAATTTTTGTCTACTAGCCCTTTACGGGTTTTCTGAATAGTAGGAATGTCCTAATTTTTGCCTGACTAGCCTTTTCAGTTTTTCTAGCCTACGGACTTTTATTTCCATTATACTATTATTATTTTCTCTTTTTTAAAGATAGTATTTCTTGAGACAATCCAAGTTAATTGGCTCAGTGAACTCATTCCCTTTGAGATCTGATATTTTTGCAGCTCCCTTAGGTAGAATCGACTTAACTAAATACGCTCCTTCCCAATTTGGTATGAACTTTCCTCTTGGATCAAATACTAATGCTTTAGACTGTTTTAACACCATGTCCCTAACCTTTATCTTTCTAGGCTCTTATTAAATAATCTTGTTATCCTTCTCTGATATATCTGAGTATGAAATAAAGTATTCATCCTCTTTTTGTCCAGAGATACCAAATGATCATATCTTTTTTGCTCCCATTCATTCTCAGGTATTTTAGCTTCCATAACCACTCTCAAAGATTTGATCTCAGTTTCTATAGGCAAAACTACTTCACAACCATACACTAAAGAGAATGGTGTTTGGCTCGTGGTAGTTCTAGCTGCAGTCCTATACCCATACAAAGCAAAAGGAAGAAACTCAGACCAATCCTTATAAGTTTTGACCATTTTAGAGAGAATTTTCTTGACATTTTTATTAGCCACTTCTACTGATCCATTAGCTTGAGGGCGATAAGGTGAAGACTTATGATGTTCAATCCCATACTTATATAATAACTCTTCTATTTCTGCCTGAAATTGAACACCATTATCTATCACAACATGGTGCAAGACCCCATAACTATAAATAAAACTCTTCTCAATAAACCATGCCATTTGTTTTGCTTTTAGAGTGTTAAAGGATTTAGCCTCTACCCATCTTGAAATGTAATCTATTTCCATAACTATATACTTATGCCCATTGTATATTGTCGGCCTTATTTCTCCTATAATATTTTGCTACAAAGGACCAAGGAGATGATAAACTATTTAGCACCGTAGGAGGAAGATGGTTAAGATTCCCATAGATCTGGCACTGATGGCACTTTCTTACTATTCTGATATAATATTTTTCCAAACTCATCCAATAATACCCCTATCTGATTATCTTCTTAGCCAAGATCATTCCATTAATGTGATAACCACAAGCACCTGCATGAATCTCTTTCATCACCTCTTTAGCTTTATCTTTCTTGAGACATCTGAGCTGCATTCCATTCAGCATTCTTTTATATAATACTCCATTATGACTTGCATAATTATGTGCGAGAACATGAAGAGCATATTTCTATTTTGAAGTCGCTTCATTTGGATACTTTCCTTCCTCAATAAACTTCTGAATGTCATAAAACCATGGCTTCTCTTTAGGCCCTATTTGAATACCCATAGTTTGCTCTCCTCCATAACATAGAGCTCTTGATTTTATGATAACCAAAGGCTTCATAGTCAATCCAGTTATATTATCCCATATAGAAGAGAGTGTGGCCAGTGCATCTACCATATAATTATCATCTCTTGACAAATGGATGAAGAGACATTTAGTGAAGTTCCTTATTAAAGTTTTCAAATAGCAGATATAATGCTTTAGCTTTTCCTCTTTCACCTCCCATTCTTCATTAGCCTGATTAATGACCAACATCAAATTCCTATATACTAATAACTCTTTTGCTCTAGCTGCTATTACTGCCTCCACTCCATGAATGCATGCCTCATACTCAGTCATATTATTTGTTACCTTGAAATCTAACTTCTTGGCCATTGGAATGGTTTCTCTTTATGGCATAACAAGAATCACTCCTAATTTGGCTCCTTTATTGTTTATAGTCCCATCGAAATAAAGCTTCCACTCTCAATGCTCTACGACTGCTAAGTTCTCATCTGGAAACTCTAAATTCCACTATTTATCATCTTCTACTGCATTCTGAGCTAGGAATTCTGCTACTATCCTTCCTTTAATAACCTTTGTGGTAATGTACTCTATATCAAATTTAGTCAAGAGTACGAGCCATCGAGACATTTTTCGAGTTAAAGCAGATGCTTAAAATAGATATCTTAAAGGATCTATCTTTGAAATAGCCTAAACTTTATAGGATTGAAAATAATGCCTTAATTTTCTTATTGCCCAGATCATTATCAGACATGTCTTCTCTGCCAAATCATATTTTTTCTGATAGGGTAGAAACTTCTTGCTAAGGTAATACACTGCATGTTCTACTCCATCTAGTCCTTCTTGTGCTAGCATTGCCCCCATTGCATTTTCCTCTAGAGCCAAGTACAGGATCAACGACTTACCTTGCCTTGGCGGTTTTAATACAGGCAAATTGACAAGATATTCCTTAATCCTATCAAAAGCCTTTTGACAATCATCATTCCATTTCATAGGTTGATCTTTCCTTAAAAGCTTGAAGATAGGGTAACAAATATTAGTAAGCTTTGCAATGAACCTACTAATATACTATAACCTATCAATGAATCCTCTTACTTCTTTCTCTATCTTTAGCACTAGTATTTCTTGGATAGCTTTCACTTTATCTGGATCTACTTCAATTCCTTTGCTACTAACTATATGCCCTAGCAGCTTTTCTGAAGTAAACCCAAAAATGCATTTCTTTGGGTTGACCCTCAGATTGTACCTCTCAATTTGAGCCAAAAACTTATTTATAGCTTCAAAGTCTCCCTCTCTTATCTCTAACTTGACCATCATGTCATCTATATATACTTCTACTTCTTTATGTATCATGTCATGGAAAAGAATAGTAGTTGCCTTTAATATGTTGCATATGCATTCTTTAATCAAAAAGGCATAACCTTATAACAATACATCCCCCATCCTGTAATGAAAGCTATTTTGATCTTGTCCATGACTGCCATCATTGTTTGATTATATCCTGAAACTCATCCATAAAAGAATACATTACGCTCGACGCTGCACTGTCCACTATCACATCAATGTGAGGTAAAGGAAAATCATCTTTTGGGCATGCTTTTTTTAGATTCCTAAAATCCATATACATACGTACTTTACCATCTTTCTTAGCTACTAGTACTATATTTTTCAACCATTGAGGATAATCTACCACTTCTACAAAATTAGCCTAGATTTATTTAGCAATTTCCTCTCTTATCTTTTCACTCCACTCTGGTCTTAGCTTGTGTAGTTTTTGTTTAACAGGTTTAATTTCTAGATAAGTTGGGATGTGATATTTGTAATTTCCCTATCTAAACCCAACATATCTCCAAAAGTCCAAGCAAATGCTACCTATCTTTTTGTTAATATTCTCTCAAAATTTTCCCTCTCTTCTGGAGTTACATCATATGATATAGAAATGTTCTTAGGATTATCATTTGTGCCCATGTTTAATAAATCTAATTGAATGGAGTTAAAGTCTTCATCCTTATAAAGGCAAGACATTATTAAATTCATTTTCTTTATAAAAAAAACATTACTAAAACTATTACTAATGATAGTAGCTAAATCCTGAGGTGGCTCCTCTTCAGGTGGCAGACACAACAGCTCTTTAACAATAGAATCACCCATCCTCCCAGCTACCTGCTTCATCTACCAAGTTCTCCATAATATACTCTTTGAAGATCTTAAACCTAAGAATGTCTTTTCCATCAACATTGACAGATTCCTTAGCACCCAGATAGTACTTGCCTTCCCCTGGCTTGAAAAAATTTTCACTCATCAGCCTGATTCTCCCTAAGGGCTTATTTATCTTGGCCTTTCCCTTCTTTCTTCCTCTTTTGCTATCAAGTTCTATCTTAGTGCACCCTAATCCTTTAGTGTCACTCTGACTTCTGAATTTTGGGGGTTTAGGGCTTCCTTGCTCATTCTTTCCCAACCCATGTCTAGTTTGATAATTCATACTCTCCAGCATTCTCATAACTCTTAAATCCATCTCAGTTCCATAAAATATTCTAGTAACTTGGAAACTAGGGGGAATATATACTTATTTTTGTTTATCCTGTATAACTGCTACAGTTGCATTGGTTCCAGCTTCTATAGTCATAACCTCTCCTTCATAAGGGAATTTTATCTTCTAGTGCACAGTTGATGGTACCCCTCATAGAGCATGGAACCATGGCCTTCTCAAAAGCAAGGAATATGTGACAGGGATGTCTAATATTGTGAACTCAATAATTGACTCTATAGGTCCTATTTTAACTAGAGCTTGGAATGTGCCCTCCACATTCTGGGTGCTATCATCCTAGGCTCCGATTATAAGATTTGAACCTTTCAAATCATTAGCTTTCAAACCTAAATTAGGCAGGATTTTTAATGGACACACGTTAATAGCAGAACCATCATTTTCCATTGCAAAATTGGTTCTCTTTCCCCTTACTTCAGTTAGGATAAATAGTGCCTTGTTATGATTTCTACCTTTTTCATGACATACTTCTTTTTCATGACCTTTGCTACCATAGCCTCAGGTGTTGCTGTTGTTTCGATACTCATATTTGACAAAGCCTTGACAAAAGCTCTTCGGTGGTTGCCTGAATGCATCAATAATTCCTAAATGCTCATATTCACCTTAACTTTCTTTATCTGCTCTAAGATCAAGTCTTCTTTTTACCCTTCCTCTACTTCTACATCCTCTATCTCTTCTCTTTCTATAACTCTCTCAATTTTCTTTTTTATTACTTTATAATTCTTTCCACTTTTGGTGACATGGTTCACATTAGGATTATCACTCCATACATCAAGACCACCAGGGCTCTCTTCATCAGAGTCATACTAAATGTCAATAACCTCAATAATTTGATCCCTCTTTCCATCTTTTCATACTTCCATTATGCATGTTTCTTTCCCATTTAGCTCCTCCATGTTAAGTTTGCCCGAATGTTGTCTCAATAGCTCTTTAACTCCCTCTTGAGACTATTCAGAAGTAAAAGATCCATTATTCTTTCCTTTTACATCATCATCTTTTAACTCTTCACCCCATCCTGAGGGCATAATCTTCTCTACTGGTATATCACTTGAAGTGGGCTTAGAGTAAAATACTTTATAGTTGAACTTGCCTGAAGGTTACCCTAATAAACCTTCAACCCCTCTCCATGGCTGCTTAGGAGTTTTATATTCTCTCTCTTCTTCCATTTGCTCATTATCAAACTCATCACCCCATCCTGAGGGCATAATTGATTTAAAAGGAATATTACTAGAGGGTGGCTTTGAATAGAACACCTTAAAGTCAAATTTTCTTGAGGATTTTCCAATAAATCCTCTACTTCTCTAGAGGCATCAGGAGATTTCTCACTATCTGTAAAGTTTAAGTTTTCAAAGAAGTCTAACATTTCCTCTTTGCTAACTCCTGAGTTGATTATCATGGTGGTTGGTGGTGGAACATTTTAGTAGACTGGGAAAGGGTTATTTTTAGTGTTTAGGTTAGAATTGGACTTTTCGAGGTTTGTGATTTTTTCAGAGTCTATAATTCATATTTTAAGCCGATATAGGTGTCTGTGGGGTGGTCAACTACTTAGTGAAATTTATAATAGCTATTTGGGTCGTACCTTAGAACATTTGGGTTTGGTGGTTTGGAAAAGGTTAAGGGTCTAAGCAGGAAAACGGTCTAGGGCTTTGAAAAGTGGTTGGTTGAAATTAGAGAATCTCTTTAGTTGTTGAACAACATGCACTTCCACAATCCGACTAGTGCTTCCTTGCTATGTGCCCCTAATTGGGTAGTTTCTTGCTCCGGTGCTTCTACCAATTTTCTTTTTCTCACTTTCAATCTCTTTAGCTTGCAACCTATCATCATAAAGGTCGACAAACATCTTGGGGTTCATCATCTGTAACCTCTCAACCAGATTGGGTGACACATTTTGAATAATCATCCTAACTTGAACCTTTTTAGCCAACTTGTTTTTTATTAATCCTGCCTTATTCATGGATCTATTCAGAAAATCGAAAAATGACTCATTAGGCTTCTGCATGGTCAATTCTAAATCCCTGATGGACACTTCAAGCCTAGTATTGTAGTCATATTGCCATAAAAAAGTGGTACACAATTCTCTCATGTTTGCTTGGATATACTTCTCTAACCCATGATACTAATTGATAGCCATACCCTCTAAGGATAGCATAAACAACTTAGTAACTACAAATAAAGGAGCTTTAGTGGTGCTCATAGTAGTTGTGCATTGACTAAAGTGGATCCTCGGGTCTCCAGTACCATTAAACTTCTGCAGCTGTGGCATCTTGAATTTGTCAGGCAACTTATCTTCCTCAAATTGCATTATATCATCCAAGTTAAATGAATATCACATGCCTTGTCCTCTAATAAGCTCTTTTATCTTAGACATTTTCTGGGTCAGTGCTTGCATATGCTTAGACTCATAGTCTTGTACTAGTTTAAGTGATTCTCTCTTTGCCTTTTCTATCATGTAGTTCTCAACATCCTCAAGCTTCACATCAATAGTATGTGGGTTTCTAGCAACAGGTTGCCCCCCCAGCATTATTGGCAGCAGGTGGAGCATCTGTAGTAAGTGGGATAGCTGCAGCAATAGGTGGTTGCTTAATTTTATGTGGTGGTATGACAGTAGTAGCAAGTTGCATCAATCCAAATAAAGCCTGTCTCAATTCATCTTGCATTATAGCCCTTATGTCACCCATCAAAGCTCTGTTGATGTCTTCTAAGGTCCAGTTCCCTCCTTGTTATTGTTCTATTTCTATATATGCAGTTAGAGTTGGTTCAGCTTCCAAGTAATGTCGATTAATAAAACTCTTGTCTTGTCTATGAAGGATCTCTTTTGCTATAGCTTTAGGACTTAAATATGTTCTTCTTAGTCTGCCACTTTTTCATCCTCAAATACTAGAAGACCCAGATGAATCTATGATGGCTGCAAAACAAAGTGTTAATATGATGGATGAAATGCATGTATGCATGATGCACATGCTATACAACAAGGAACAAATAGCAAGTATCAATCAAGTGTACAACATTCATCCTTCCAACCTTATTCCTCCCACACATGTGTTCAGTGGTGAGTCTCTTTTCCTAGGTTTTTGGTCTTGGCCTTAATATTAATAAGGAATATCAAGAACTGTCGCGCATGCCAAATCTTTTTTAAAGCATTAAAAGCATGAAAATAGTATTTCTAGGTATAAAGGTCTAGCCCAATCTTTATTAGCCTAGATGGGCTCTTTAAAGTATAGGCTTAGGCTTTTATAGATAGAAATACCTCATGGCAACATACACAAGCAATTTAGGTAATTTTAGAGGAAGTAACTAAGCCATTATACGTGGTTAGGGTTCGATGAAAAGTCAAGGTTCCCTTAGCAAGATGCCCTCCTTTAAGACTTGAGTTACATGCTAAGGTCAGGAGCCTAGCATCCTTTTCAAACTCGAGAGAAGACTACCCCCCCTTTAGGACTTGGGTTACAGACTTTGGTCAGATGAGTCCGGTAATCTCTCTTGAACTGAGTTAAGGCTAAGAGTAATGGTTAGCCAATTTATAACGGAATCATAAACCAACACCATTGATTAATAGGGACATGTAGAATGAATGCAAGAATAAAATAATAATTAATAAAATAATTCTAAAGAACACAAGTAGAATCAGTATCTCTTATCCCCAATGGAGTCACCATTGTAAATGGCAGGGTTTAGTGTGCATCCAAGATTTTAGCAACCACGACACTGTTTGGGCTCAGGGCCCTAGGGAACACACTACTATGTCACAAAGACATAGCATGGAGATGAGGAGTCGCCACCCAGGGTAATAACTAGGACAAATCATTTTGGTGGTACTCAATTCTCTAAAAGAAAGCTAGCATCACAGCCCAAAGATTCTAGGAACGGAATCAGTATCTCTTATCCCCAATTGAGTCGCCACTCGATTCTCTAACTTCTTTCAATCTTGTGTTTATTTATAATTACTTTAGGAATTACTATCTTATTCTCTATTTACATATAATTTTATTAAACCCTTAATTAAACATCCATCTAGCCTTAAAGCAAACTAGTCATAAAACTTGCATGTAAAAATACATATAAAGCTCATCATTCCTAGGTCTAAACTATGTTTATTTTAAAATTAGTTAATTCTACTTTTTTATTTATAAGTGAAATGGACTAAAGGTGGGTCTACACGTTAATAAATGAGCATAAGTCTATTCATTTTAATAAATGAGCATAGTCTACGGATTTTAAAGACAGGAATTAATTAGTGAGCCTAATTCTAACTTGATTCTAAATAAAAAAAAATAGGCCTAAGTTTAAATTAACCTATATGGGCCTAAATTGATTTTAAAATTAAATCAAAAAATCTAATTAAAAACCTATTTATTAAATGAGTTAGAACCTAAACGTGGGCTTGGGGCCCAAAACACACAAAAATAAATAAAAAAATCCAAAAAAAAACAAATAAAAAATATCAACCATGCAATTAAATTATTTCTTCTAAAAATCCTAATTTTAATTAACATGCAACCTAAATTAATCTACTGCCTCTATTGATTTTAATTAGAGTTTACCAAATTGAACCTAATTTACTAATTAATTTTTAAGAACAAGAGAACTAAAATTTCATTATTCCCACTATCGGGGTTATTACAAAATCTACCAAAATAAAGAAAATAAAATTAAAATACAACCCTTAACAAGACAAATTAAACAAATTCAAAACCAAAAAAAAATAAACTAAACTAAACTAAACTAAACAGAGCAAAATTAAATTAAATTAGGATCTTGACTTTTGGCTTTCATGCATGGATTCTTCATGAGTTTCCTTAGTTAAATCATGCATTCATCACCAGAATTGTGAAACATAAATAATAAAAAAAGGAAAATAAGATTAGAATTAATGAATAAAAAAAATAAAATAATGAAAATAAAACATGAATGAAAAACACATAAATAATAAAATAAAAAATAATGAAAAAAAATAATGATATAAAAGAAAGAACTAATAAAAAGAAAGGAGTAGAAGATGAGTAATGCTATGAAGATATTGTTTGAATGGCCTCAAAATGGGATTTCACTGTTTTAAGAAAATTGACTCTGCCCTTTCTTGATTTTTCGACTTTTTAAAAGAACATACTTTATTTTTTTTTTTTTAAAGAAGGGTTTTGAAATGACAATATCATATTAGGTCTCCTCTCTTTTTTTTTCTCAATCAACCTCTATTGTAGTAGTTGATTAAGGTTTTTTTCTTTTTTTTTTATCCAGTTCCTCCCTCTCTCTTCTTCTCTGCTAATCTTTTCTTTTTATATCCCATTCCTAAGCTAACCGCTTAACTGATCACAGGAGTTACGTGATCACAGTAGCTCTGATATCTCCCTTCCCAAAAAATAGGATAAGAATTTTAACTTTAAAAAAGAAGATTATACACGTAAGAGATGCTGATCAACATTGTGTAATGCCAATTGGCATTGTGTAATGTCGATTGGCATTATAAAACGTCGATCGACATTATGTAATGTTGATTGACATTACATAATGTTAGTTGCACATTTCCAAATATACTGTAATATCCCGTGTTTTTTTTAAAAATATTTTTACACTGTACCGGGATATACAGTGTCAATAATTTTTATGCATTATACGATATTTTTATGAGTTAATATGTATTTTAAACCTATTTTAATTACTGTCTATTATTTTCAGTATTTTACGTAAAATTTTCCCGGGACTTTCATTTTCGGGAAAATTTCCACGTAAACAATGTATTATTAATTATTTTAAATGTATTTACGGGTTTGCATGAACTCATACATATTTTTAAATTATTAAATAAAGCCTGTGTGTGTATATTTATTTAATTAGGGTTTATTATTACCCTAATATTTTATTATTTATTTATTATTATTTGATTATTTTATTTATTATTAAATTATTAAAATTTATTATTTTATTATTAATTATTTATTAATATTTAATTATTTTAATTTATTTTATTTTTTTCTTTTTCTTTTTTCTCTTTCTTTTCCTTTTTCTTTCTTTTTCTTTTTCTTTTTCTTTCCTTTTCTTTCTTTTTCTTTTTCTTCTTCTTCTTCTTCTTTCTCTCCCGCCCGACGCCGACCACCATTTTCTCACCGCCGTTTCTCCCTCCTCCGGCCACCGTTTTCGACACCGCCGGTCTCTATCTTCTCCTTGAGCTCCGGTGAGTGTGATTCTAGCTTTGGTTTGAGCTAAAATGGTCTAGAATTGCTTAGGTTTCGATTTGAAAATTTCGGCCTCTTTGGGTTTTCAATTTTTTTGAGCTTCGATTTGGATGATTCATGGAAAATTCCTTCACAAATGTTGTTCCTGGTAGCTTAATCTTCATGTATGAATTTTTACAGAATTTTTGGAGATTGTTTGGATTTTTGGGTATTTTTGAATATTTTAATATTATTTTCTAATTTTTGGAAATTAATTATTTAAATTATGAAATTGGAGTTATGGTTGAATTAGGTGTTGAAATGAATTATAGAAATTTATTTGGAATTTTTATGAATTTCTAAGTATTTATTTTTAATTATTGAAGTTTATGTGATTTTGTAAAATTAAGTTAATTGTGTTTTAAATTGAATTTAATTGGTTAATTGAGTTTAATTATTGATATTATTGATAAATATGTTGAGAAAATTAATTTTGGATAATTGTATGATTTTTGGTGAATTTTTGAAGTAATTTAGGTATATATATATATATAGGGGTATTTTGGTAATTTTACCCTAAATTGTCTAAAAATGTAATTTAATTGGTTTTAATATTTATTTAAGGTATAAAAATGATTTCTACAAAATATTTAGTATTTTTAACTAATTAAAACTATTTTTCGGGAATTATTTTCAATTATATATATAATATACGGTTTTTCTAATAAAATGAGTTTTAATCGGTTTTTACAGTGTTTCAAGGTTAATTATGTAATTTCTACCTATAAAATGTATTTTTATGATTTAAGGATATTTTTGGTATATTTGATATATATATTCTGTGTTTGTGGACCCCGGTCGACAGATTGTAGTCTGGAGTCCGACCGAGGGGTTGTGATTGATTGTGGTGTTTATTTTTCGAAGTGTATTTCTTTGCAGGGTCGGCTCTACTCTTTTGAGTAGAGAGATGTCCGTTTTACAGGGGAGGTTCTGTCGAATTTCCGGTAGAATTCTCGTAAAACGTGATATCCAGTCGAACCCTAATTTCCGATTATGTGTTGAATACTCTAGATTTAATTCTAGGATTTCTGTTAGGGTTATTCTGATATCGATTAATTATTTCTTGTTTAGTTGCGCCGAGACCGAGGGTTAGTGGACCAGGCCCGTCGGACCTGTCTCGTGGAGCGCATTAGGTGAGTTACTATATTATATATATATGCTTAGGATGCATGATTTAGAAAATGCATGTTTTATTTTGACTAAATATGCATAAATAACATGATTTATATTCAAGTATATTTTTGGTATATTTTTGGTATATAATAAATTATATACATTTTTTATTAATAAAATATATTTAAAATGTTTTTAAATATATTTTTAGTTTAATTCATGATTTGATTGGATTTATTTGACATATATATACTCAAAATATACCTGGTTTATGTTTGGTATATTTCCAGTATATATATGGTTTATATTGTTGATTTATTTAAATTCATGCATCATGTATTTGTGAATGAATGTTTTATATTTAAGAATGAAGGATATCAATAGAACATGCTACCTAGTGGGCAGCACTAGGACTGAGTACGTACCGGTACGCCTATAGCTTTAGGCTATATTACTAACTATTTGTGGATATTGATTTGATTATGATTATTGATATGTGAGATGTGGTTTGGGGTGTGATTGCTGGAGCTCGGTTGACCAAGTGTCTCGGGGCCAATCACACTGGCAGTCAGACTGCTGGAGCTCG
This sequence comes from Mallotus nudiflorus, assembly GCA_947683625.1. Classification (NCBI taxonomy): domain Eukaryota; kingdom Viridiplantae; phylum Streptophyta; class Magnoliopsida; order Malpighiales; family Euphorbiaceae; genus Mallotus; species Mallotus nudiflorus. The sequence continues at coordinate 3,741,332 of CANTUR010000276.1, read as the reverse complement.
GTTGACTTAGTGTCTCGGGGCCAGTCTACTGTCCATATGGATTAAGTGGATATATTTGGAATCAGTGAGCCTGTATGGCTAGAGTGTTGTTTAACACTATTTTCTGAGGTTGCGATATTCTAGGGTTCTATGTGATCCTTCATAAAAGTTGATTTTCAGACAAAATATATAAAATGATTTTTCTGCATCTGTATGAACTTGCCTGTATATATACATATTACTCATATACTGTTGACTGTATGCATTATCATTTAGAGTGTATGTATATATATTATAGTAATTCACTCAGTGAGGTCTGACTCCCCTCCGTTGACTATTTTTCAGGAGAGTCAACTTCCTCAGACCTCAGTAGCAGGTCGATACGCCGGATTTCTTCCGCCCTGGCTTCTTTATGTAAATTGTATACTTGAGTCTTATTTATTTTATCTAGACACTGCAGTAGTTGTGATTTTCAGTAGTTGTGAATTAAAGTATTTGTTTTAAAGAGATGTATTATAATAAAACTGGATTTGTATAAAGATTATACATTTATGAGATTATATATGCGATGTGATGAGTTTTGAATTAAATCCAGTTGATATGGATGATATTGTAATATTTATGATTTTTATTTTCTGCTGCATATTATATTTTTATGGTTATTATTGCATATTTATTTTATTTTTAGGCTTGCTACGGGTTCCGGATTCGAAAGAATTCCCGTTCCCTAGCGCCGATCATGGCCCCTGTTTTGGGTCGTGACATATACCCTGCAAAAGTTAATTTTTTTTTACAATTAAACCTAAAAAATGTTGCAATTTAGTCTTTAAAATCGCGAAACTTAACACTAGAGGTCAATTTTTTACTAAATTGTCATCATAAAGGCTTTTGTCACATTCATGCACAATTGTATCCTGAAATTGGGTGCTTACAGTACCTATAAATGAAATTGAATATTATAATATAGACTCTGATACAGATTCAGTATATGAAGTAGTTTTTGAATATGAAGCTAACTATGATGAATTTGATTTATGAATAACTCCAAAGCTAAAGTTGCCATAGTTGATAAGCTAGTTCCTTTGGACAATGCTTTAGCACATATATAAGGAGTCTTTCTAATAAGAGAATCCATTTATACGTGCACAAATTTTACCTTGGAAAAACCAAGACTAAAGTTAAAATTTAGCTTTTATCTAATAAAAGTTTTTAAGTTATGTGGAATAATTACATGTGAATCAACATATAGAGTGTCACCACAATATGGTGAATCGTAGATGGATTGTCTATTTGAATTAAATCCTTTATATGAAAAAGATAAAAATTGGGACTGATTAGGATAACTATATAGGAAGTATGATTACTGGGTCAAATACGTTGCACCTCCATCTTTTAAAATCCCTTTAGAAGAAATCATACCTATATATTGGGAAGAAGAATTTAGAGATAAAAACTCAAAGAAGGTGATTAATGCCTCTTGGTATAAAGAGTTATATGGTAAAACCTAAGTGGAATAGATTCTTAGTTAAGCTAACTGATAACTTTTTTGATGATCCACTAAAGTTATGGGTTCTAAATGGTATAAAAGCCAAATTAGAATTGGAAAATCCAAACACTATCATCCGAGCTAAGAATATGACATATTCTGAAGAGATGATAAAGGAATTTGATAAGAAAATTTCTAAATTACTCGAAAAAGAATTAATTAGTGATAATGTGAGCCCATATTCTAGTCTAGCCTTTATGGTTATTAACCATGTAGAGTAGGTACAAGGTGAATCATGAATAGTTATAGACTCTTGTTAGGTAAATCAGGCTACCAAAGATGATGGCTATAAGGTTCTTATGGTAGGAAATGTAATTGACAGGTTAAGTCTTAAGCAACCTTCCGTTTTTCTTCTTAATTCGATCGAAAGTAGTTGTTAGCATATAAAAATAAAAGAACACTTAATGCCCCTAGTAGCTTTCAATGTGCCTCAAGGAGTGTATGAATAGTTGGTTATGCCATTTAGACTAAAGAATACCCCATGCATTTTTCAACATAAAATGGATAATGCTTTTAAGGCATTAAAATTTTTTTATATGGTCTATATTATTGGGTTTCATGATTCAAAAATTAAAACTTTTAATCACAAACCCTAACCTGGATCTAAGTAATTCAATTAATTAATTTAAAACTAAGATTTTCAAATCTTACCACAAACGTAGAAGAGGCAAGATTTCTGGAAGGTAGAGAGGAGGTTCATTCTAGTGACACTTTACCTTGATCTTTTGATTTTGGTACTTCGGATCAAGACGTCTCCAAAAGAATTCGTCCTCCACAAGTGTCCACATAAACAACCCTTGATTAAAACAAAAACTTTATATGCTAACACTTCTCTTGATTTCTCACAAATCAAGAATAAAAACATTATGTGTTTTAGTTTTTCTAAGAGGAGAAAGATGAATTTTTTTAGTGGCTAATGATTGAGTTAGTGAAATCCTAGAGAATATAACATATTTATAGACCGCTAATTAGGGTTTTACATACTAAAAAAACTTTTTGGTAATTTCTCAATTATTATTGTTATGATTTTATTTAAAATTAAATAAAAAAATAATATTCTATTTATTTAAGCTAACATTTTCCTTAAATAAATAAACTATTTATTTATTTCCATATAGCATATTTGGGCTTCTCAAACCCATATCCGTTTTTAGGCCTATTCTAAGTGTATGACCTTGTAGGTTCACATGACATTGGCAGTGGGCCTTAAATCTCTATTTAGGCCTACAAGTCATAAGTGGCCTCTAGCAAGACATTATGACTACCCAAGTCATGTGAAGTCAATAATCCGACATAACCTAATTTATAATAAATATTGTAATCCTTTTGTTATATTATGTCTTGATTGAATATAAGGTATAGTTTCTATCATCCTTATATAATTCAATCATAATATTTCTTAACTTTAAGTAGATTGAGAATGATAACTCTTTATCAATTCACTTTAGCATGGCCATGCATTTTCCTCAATCTATCTTATCAAGGGGCCCATAAATATCTTACTCAGATTAAATAAGGGACAAATTCCTTCTCAATCATTCACATTCCTCACATAACTCATTTCATATCCAACAATAATCTATTTAATCATCCTGTTAAAGACAATGTTAGATTGTGTCAAAATATATAATAGTTATGTAGAAATCCATGATGATTTCAAGGTCATAGGACTAAATCAATATTATTATGATGAGAATTACTTATGACAATTATCTATTTAGTATTCTCATGATGGGTCAATCCAGTACATTATTTCCTAAATAAGTACCTATGAGTTGACTTAATATCTCATATTCATGATCAATAAAATATAATCATCAATCAACATCATAGTAGCCATAGCATATTACTATGACTAGGCATAATTTGAATAGAACTCATATTTAATCTAAGGGTTTTACTATCAAGTCACATACTTGATGACCTTAGTAAGAATTGACTATTTAAGTAATTATCATAACACAAAATGATAATGAAAAATGCCTTTTTATTAAATAAAATGATAAAGTCCAAATATGGTCATACATGATTGACCTAGTGCATATCACTAACATATATAACCAATGTGTTAGTCTTCAGTAACAATGAAGAAGAACACATTAGTCACCTAAAAAAAGTAACTAAGATCTTCTAAAAGGAGGATATGATTCTATTAGAAAGAAAAATAGAATGGTTTAAGGACAAAAATTTAGGGATAGAAATATCAAAAGGAAAAGTTTGGTTGCAAAGCAGGTTTAATAATTTTATAGAATTGCTAACTATACTAGACGATTTATGAAAGATCTCTTAAAATACCCAAGACAAATTTAAAAGAAAATATCTGATAAAATTCCTTGGGATTGGATGATGAAGACACTCAAGCTATAATCTAAATAAAAGAAAAATAAAAAATTTACCATGTTTGAATTTACCACCAGATACAGATGAGTTAGTCTTGGAGACAATGCTTCATATAAGAGATAGGATGCAATCCTTAAAATTAAAAGAAGGAAACTTGAACCTATTTATAAGTATTAGTTTAGAACTTTTAAAGGCATTGAGCTAAATTATCAAATTCATGAAAATGAAGTTTTAGTTGCAAAAAATGGCATTAAAGAATTTTATTTATTTTAGTACCAAGAAGGTTTGTTCTTAGGATAGATTTAAATCACATGAAAAGGTTTATAAACTTGAACTTCAAAGAGGCTTAACAAACTAGACTTTTAAGGTTCAAAGAATGATTTTGTTATTACAAATTTGATATTGAATACATTCCATCCAATAAAAATATAATAGCTGATTCTCTTTATTGTGAACTTTCTAATTTTGTAGATGGACCCTGCCAACAAAAACAAGCTATGCTGGGTTTGCAAAAGGCAAGGGCAATTAAGAAAGCAGTGCCATTCGAAGTAGAAAAGGAAAGAGAATGAGATTGTAAGCACTAGTCCTATTAGGATGAAGAAGAAAACAAAGGTATCAAAAGATATTCTTTATTAACTGTGTAAATAGTTGGGTCATATCTCTACAAAGTGCTTAAACAAAAATAATAGCAAATTCAAAAGAATTTGTGAATCCTATCAAGGAACATGGTATAAGTGACCATTTTCCTTTTCAGGCTTTTTTGATAGCAGTATGTTTTTGTAGGACATTGTGTTAGTCTTTCCGTTTCTGAGGGACATGGTAACTTTGATGAATAGGGATAAATGATTGGTCTCAAGGGGATAAGATGCTTTTGATTTTGTGGAGACACCACCCATTTTTAAAAAATTGGGAAAAGAAAGGAATAACATTAGGTCACTCAGCGAGTATTGTCCCTAGTAGAGATTTTTAGGTTCGGGGGATCACATCTACTTTTTGACTATTTCTCATTATATAATATTTGATGTATAGCTATTGCAATACCCTAGTTTGATAATGACAGTTTGTATAGCATTCATATAGTACATCAAATAGTGGAAGATATAAAGCTGAAAATTTATTTATTACATCTCTTTCCTAATAAAATACATATGAAAAGGAAAAGATTGCCAAAAAGTAAACCTAATATGATTGATATGCAAGAGTAATAAGACCATTCACACAACTTGCTTGATTTCATGAATAATACAATGATCATGCATGCTTGTAGTGATTATTTATGCTATGACGATGTATGACAATAATATAAAGGATGCATGAGGTCATCACTAGATTGAGAGCATGATGACTCTATTCTGAAATGTGAACTTTTTGCATTATTAGTATTTATGATGTGATTTCATTATTTCAAAAATAGAAGATGCATAATGATGATGTGAAATGAGCATAATAAAGCATATATGATTCACGTAGCATGCAAGTTTGCTAGCCTTATCACACAAGCACAACAGTATTCTCAAATGCTGGTGACGGTGAAATAAAATGCAATGTGATAAAATAAATGTGCTAAAATAATTATGTAGTCCTCAGACTCGACTAAGCTTATATGAGTTTTGAAGCTTTAACTTCGAGATATTAAGCTTTCCTCATCGAGAGGTTCAAAATTATAATAGAATGATGCTAGATTGTTTACCTTTGAAGCATACTTTAACAAAGATTAGGATACGTTTAGTGGAAAAAGGATATAAAAACCTAAAAGAAAGGCTGTGGGAGAGAAAAAACTATTTAGAAAGGGGTTTCTAGCACCTTCGATTGGACTGAATTTTTAAGAGTGTGTGTGTTTCCACTTACTCCCCCCTCCAAAATAGGGTGTGAAGGGGTCTATTTATATGGAAAATTAGGTAGAATATGGTGGTATGAGGGTGGTCATGTGCATATATTAAGGATTTTACACATGGCTACGCCAAGTGCCCATGGTCGTGCACAGTGGCACGTGGCCACATGCACTTCCACTCACACTTCGACACTTTACTCACACTTGTCGAGTTTTATGCATGCTATTTTGGGTTGGTTCCTAAGGTTTTTGGGCCTTCTGGATGAGTTTGCGGAGTCTATTTTTCCAAATTTGGCATTAATTTTAGCACACTTCCGGAGGCCACTTCCACATGACACCTAAGGGCATTTACACACACTTCTGAGCGATACGCACTGATCTTCGAGTTTTGTTGGACTATTTAAGGACCACTTCCGGAGGTTTTGGGGCCTTTTAGATGTGTTTCTGAAGTCCATTTTGTCAAAATTAGTTTCCATTTTTTCACGAAGTTGGGTCCTAGTCTAATGAAATGTGCACTAGCCCAATGAGTTGAGTTTTCTTGAAATAAACCTCTCATTGTTCTGATAATTCATATTTCATAAGGTCAGATAACATCTTAATGGCTCGATTATTGGTTTTTCACACTGGTGGGGTTAGGTTTTTTAAGGTTGTACACTTCATAGGTGTTACAAACAAGCAGACTCTAGTCATCTTGGGGATTCGTTTCATTATTAGACCTTTTTAGGGGCAGTCAAATTTTAGGTATGACAGTTGCCCCCTGCTTCACATGTGTTGCATAGCCACCTAGGGCTAGTGTCAATACATGTGAAGCAAAATTCAAAGATGTAAAAAATGTTTTAGTAAGGAGAGAGGTACTTACCTGTGGGTTGTCAAGATTTGTGACTTGGACATCATGCAAGGTGCTATTTAGGGCATTTACAAGCTTCTGATTCATGCAAAGTGCATTGGGATTTATGCAACTAAAACCTTCTTAGGTGTCATTAAAATGAAGATGCTAATCAAAGAGAGATGGGACTATAACCTTTTTAGGTGTCAAGCAAATGACCACGCTATTAAGCAGTTAAAATGCAACTATAACCTTCTTCGGTGTCATGCAAATGAACATGCTATTAAGCAATGAAAATATGACAATAACCTCCCTAGGTTTCACGCAAATGAACATGCTATTAAGCAATGAAAATGTGACTATAACCTTTTTAGGTATCACGTAAATGAACATGCAACTATAGCCTTTTTAGGTGTCACATGAAATGAACATGCTATTAAGCAATGAAAATGCGAGTATAATCTTCTTTGGTGTCATGCGAATGAACATGCTATTAAGCAATAAAAATGTGACTATAACCTTCTTAGGAGTCACATAAATGAACATGTGACTACAACCTTTTTAGGTTTCACACAAAATGAACATGCAATTAAGCAATAAAAATGCAACTATAACCTTCTTAGGTGTCACACGAATGAACATGCGACTATAACCTTCTTAGGTGTCATATGAAATGAACATGTGACTATAACCTTTTTAGGTGTCATGCAAAATGAGGATGCTACTAAGCAAATGAGAATGCTCTTAAGTAGTGTGAAGATGCTCTTAAGCAATGTGAATGCTCCTAAGCAATATGAGAGTGCTTCTAAGCAATGTGAGAGCGCTCCTAAGCAATGTGAATGCTTCTAAGCAATATGAGAGTGCTTTTAAGCAATGTGAGAGTACTTCTAAGCAATGTGAGAGTACTTCTAAGCAATGTGACTGCTTTTAAGCAATGTGAGAGTGCTCCTAAGTAATGTAAATGCTTCTAAGCAATGTGAGAGTGCTTCTAAGTGATGTGAATGCTTCTAAGAAATGTGAAGCGATGTAAGAATGCTTCAAAGCAATGAGTGAGTTCTCCTAAGCAATGTGAGATTGCTTCTAAGTAATGTGAATAATGCAGTAATGATGATGCAGTAATGATGCAGTAGTGATGCAATAATGATGCAATAGTAATGCAGTAATGATGCAGTAGTAATGCAGTGATGATGCAGTAGTGATGAGGTGATGACATCATTATTTGTCATGTTGAGGGTGTTATTTTAATGATTTGGAGACAGATATCCTCATAGTGAATTTTTCTTGCTCCTCTTCTTTTATAAGATGTTGAGTTTCCTGAAGGAAGCGGTGCATGCATGTTGTCTTTAGACTGATAGAGTCCATACTAATGTACTTTTATGTGAGTTTGGTGCATGTCTTATGCTCAAATGCAAGTTTAAGACCATAAAAATGAGTGTACAAAGTCTTGAAGTTCCATAAAACCACAAAAGAGTGCATGAAAAGGGGAAGTGCATGTGATTGCACGTGGGCATGGTCATGCGCTTGTGCACATGGTCATGCATTCCTCCTCTCTGGGCCTATTTAAATGACTATTTTAGAGGTTTAAGAAGGCTTTGTCTAGACTTCTTTGAGTTTTTTCTGACTTTTCTTAACACTTTTTATGTTTCGGGTGCTATCTGCTTTGTTTTTGCTTCTATACTTCCATTTTCTTCTGCGTAAAATGGAATTCCCCAACCTTCATGAGGCTTTGAAGGATATTTTTTTATATTGATGTTGATGTTGACGTTGAGGGTGACTTTACAGAGGCCACTGGAGATGGGACGTCCACTGTAGGGACTAGCACATCTGGTGCTTAGAGTTCTTAACCATCCTGGCTTTCTCAAGGAGATCTGATCCCTATTATTTATGGTTTGAAGACTCATGCTTGGGTGCATCATCGTTGCAAGGTAGATCCTTCTTTACCCTTATCTTATGAAGCTTGTTTGTCGGCTGTTTTGTTATTTATTTTATTGTATGAGGTTGTTACAGCTATAGTTATGTAGCTCTTGCTGTAATTGTCTGTCTAGTCATAACTTTATTGTAAATGTTGTGATCATCTGCTAATGCTTGCCGCGATGTTATTCTTTTCAACTTTTGTTATTGTTTTGATCTTGTTAAATGACAGGAAGAGAGATATGTTAGTATTTAGTAGTTGTGCAAATTATTGATAGCGTACCTATTATTTGTAGCCTTATAGGTATATTATTATGCTGCTTGGTAGTTTCAATAGAGTCAGCATATATTATCAGGGTCTCCCGATGTGTGTGAAGCAGATGATTGCTAGGAAGGGCTTTGATGGAGTTATTGCTGCATTATCTTATGAATCGTATGCGTCGAGTTAGATTGCCATGTATGCATTGATAAAGCAATGGATGGACATGATGCATACTTTCCATTTGCCTATTGGGGAGATGACTATGACCCCTTTGGATTTTGTCGTTATCATGGGCTTGAGCTTTTCTAGAGAGCCTGTTCCTTTCAATGAGGAGGAGTGTTCTACTATTATAGAGAGGTGGAGTCTCACGATGGATTTTCTTGGGGTGGTCACACCTATAAAGTCTGGTTACCCATATCTAGCCTGTTACATGAAGTTTATGGTCTTCTCAGCAAAACAACTAGCTCATTGCTTTTTTTTATTTATTAAGTGATATTATCTTCTCGAACCCTTTGGGTACGGGTGATCTATGATTACTGTCTGTCTTGAGAGATCTGGAAGACTTACTGAGGTATTACTGGGGCGCTACTACCTTTGATTATATGTACTCAAGCCTTAGCACAACATGTTGAGGTGGCTTGAGCATCTGCAAATGCTTGTTCGTGATAGACATGAGTAAGAGTTCTATTGTCTGTTCTTTTATTTTTGAGTTTATTATTTTTGACCCTCTAATTTTGACAGATCTAAGCATATGAGTTTGGGATTCTCCCTCATCTGTCCGTTGAGCATTTCTGTCATGACCCGAAACAGGGGCCATGATCGGCGCTAGGGAATGGGAATTCTTTCGAATTCGAAACACGTAGCAAGCCTAAAAATAAAATAAAAACATGCAATAATAATAATAATAACAACATAATTAAATATAATATCCTGCAGCGGAACAAAATCATAAATATTAAAATAATATTCCACCAAATGAAATTAAATCGAACAACTCATCTCATATATATAAATAAACTTTTAATACAAATTCCAGTTCAAATTGTTAAAGTACATATCTCACACGAATATAATACATAAAACCATAATCTGTTTACAACTACTGCAGTGTCTAGATTATAAAAATAGAACTCAGGTGAGCAGTTTACATAATGAAGCCGGGGCGGAAGAAATCCGGCGTAAGGATCTGCTACTGAGGTATGAAGATGATGACTCTCCTGAAAAATAGTCAACGGAGGGGAGTCAGACCTCACTGAGTGAATTGCCATAATATATATACATGCATACTAAATGCCAATGCACACAGTCAAAAGTATATATAATATGTATGTATACAAGCAAATACACACAGATGCAATAAAATCATTTTATATATTTTTATTGAAAATCACTGTTTATGAAGGATCAAATAGAACCCTAGAAAATCGCAACCTCAAAAAAGTGTTAGACAACACTCTAGCCATACAGGCTCACTTATTCCAAATAGGTTCACTTGTTCCATTTGGGTAGTAGATTGGCCCCGAGACACTAAGTCAACTGAGCTCCAGCAGTCTGACTGTCAGTGTGATTGGCCCCGAGACACTTGGTCAACCAAGCTCCAACAATCACACTCTCAAATCCTTTCTCACATATCAAATAATCAAGTTCAATCAATATCCACCAATAGGTTAGTAATATAGCCTAAATACTATCGGTGTACCGGTACGTACTCAGTCCTAGTGCTGCCCACTAGGTAGCACGTTCTATCGATATCCTCCATTGAAATATAAAACATACATTCATAAAAATAAATGATGCATGACTTTAAATAAAATAGCAACATAAACCATATATATACTAGAAATATACCAAAAGTAAACCAAGTATATTTCGAGTATATATACGTCAAGTAAATCCAACATAATTGCAAAACAAATTAGAAATATATTCAAAAACATTTTAAACATAATTCATTAATAAAACATGCATATAGTTTATAATATACCAAAAATAAACCAAAAATAAACTAAAAATAAAATTAAGTACTACTTAAATAATTATGCATATTTAATCGTAATAAAACATATATTTCTAAAACATACACCCTAGAACATATATATATAAAATAGCAACTCACTATTTATTGCACTCCTCGAGATGGGTCCGACGGGCCTGGTCCACTAGGCCTCGATCTCGATGCAACTAAACAAACAAATAATAATAATAATAATAAATTAGAATAAACCTAACAGAAAATCCTAGAAACTTGATCTAGAATACTAGACACAGAATTAAATAAGAATTCGACCGGACATAACGTTTTACGAGAATTCTACCAAAAATCCGGTAGAACTTACCCTGTAAAACGGACATCTCTCTACTCAAAGAGTAAAGCCGGCCCTGCAAAGAAACACATTTCGAAAAATAGACACAGAATTACAACCACAATCCCTCGGTCGGACTCCAAACTATAGTTTACCGACCGAGGTCCACAATTCACAAAATAATACAGAATTACCGAAAATACCCTTGTATCATAAAAATACATTTTATAAGTCAAAATTACTTAATTAACCCTAAAACAGACTAAAAATGATAAAAATTCATTTTGTTAGAAAAATCGTATACTATATATATAATTGAAAATAATTTACGAAAAATAGTTTTAATTAGTTAAACATACCAAATAATTTATAGAAATCATTTTTATGCCCTAATTACCTATTAAATCCAATTTAATTACATTTTTAGCCAATTTAGGATAAAATTACCAAAATACCCCTATATATATAAATATACTAAAATTAATTAAAAAATTCACCAAAAATAATATAATTACTCAAAATTAATTTTCTCAACATATATTTCAATAATATCAATAAATATACTCAATTAACCAATTAATTTCAATTAAACATATAATTAACCCTATTTTCCAAAATTATATAAACTAAATAAATTCAAAATAAATACAAAAAAATTCACAAAAATTACAAATAAATTTCTATAATTCATTTCAACACCCATATTTGTCATAAAACACAATTTCATAATTTAATTAATTAATTTTCAAAAATTAGAAAATAATAATAAAATAATAAAAAATACCCAAAAATCAAAATAAATTCCAAAAATTCTACAAAAATTCACACATGAATATTAAGCTAATGGGAGAAACATTTGTGAAGGAATTTTTCATGAATCAATCAAATTAAAGCTAAAAAAATCGAAAACTCAAGTTGACCAAAATGAAGATCAAGCTCAAACCTCAACAACCACCCGTTTTCTGGCCAAAAGAAGCTTAGAATAGGGACCACCGGAGCTCAGGGAGTCGATGGAGATCGGTGGTCCATGAAATGGTGGCCGGAATCGCGATCAACGGTGAAGAACTTTACACGTTGCCATAGCAAATTTCGGGCGTTCCAGCGAGCTTCTGGCGACCTGATCACATTGGAGAGGAAGATGAAGGAGGGGGGAGGAGGTTGGCGACAGCTAGTGGCGGAGAAGGGTGGTTCGGCGTTCCAAATCGAGAGGCACAGTGAGGGTAGGGCGTCGGGGAAGAAGAAGGAGAAGGGAGGGGCAGTTTGGTAATTTTGGCAACTTTGATTTTTTTGACAAATAGTTAGGTATATATGTATATATATATAATCACACTATATATTATAATAATATAAACTCCCACACACATATAATTTAATATATTTAATAATTAATATACTTTAAAATAATTAAATAATATTAAAACTAAATAATAAATAATAAAAATTAAGATAATTAATTAAACCCTAATTAAATTTAAATATATACACATACATACTCGTTATTTTTGTACTTTAAAAATATATATGAGTTCATGCAAATGCGTGACTTTGTTTAAAATATTTAATATTAAATTATTTACATGTTAATTTCCTCGAAAATAGAATTCTCAGGAAAATTTTATGTAACGCACTTAAAATAACATGAAATAATTAAAATAAGCTTTAAATAAATATCAAACTCATAAAACATCATAATCATATACAAAATTATTAACACTGCATATCCCGATGTAGAATAAATATATTTAAAAACTCGGGATATTATAATTTCTAAAAAGATGGCGTCCCTCGTTATTCTCACTGGATCAGGAAGACTACTGATTTGATTGAGGATTGCATGGTAGCTCAGGACCATATGGGGAAGCTGTCCCCCGATAAGGTATATCTGATTCTTGTTGTGTTGGTTATTTCTCTCTTAGGGATTTTGTTATTGCCCTTTGACTAGATCTTTCTTTGCTGATGGGTGGTGAGGTCTCATTGGACGACAAAGATGGTGGCTGCATGGTAGCTAATGGAGAGATGAGTGTTGCTCTCCGGCCTCATTAGTAGAGTGCAGTATTTGGCCGAGCAAGTCCATCATTGGTGGGATTGCCCATATATGAGGAGAGCTCCCATCCTTCCTCCTAGTGATATGTTCTAAGGCCATGAGCTTTATGGTGATGATCTTGCTGCTATTATAATGGGATTTCCCTCTGACAGCCTTTTAGAGAGTGTGGATTTGCCTTTTGCTGATGTATTGATCCATTAGCTGATTGATGTTGTAGCTAGTAGGACCTTTCCTTCAACTACCCCTTCTCAAGCAGATGCATCTCATCCTTCGGGTTAAATGATTAGGCCATCACGCAGGTCATTGAGAGTCCCTTCTTCTATTTTTTTTATCTATCACGAAGATAGATAAAAAAAATCTTGTTGGATTGTTGATAACATTCTAAATGTTCTTACACTTTAACTCTTCAATGAAGGCATTATAATCAGAGTATGAAGATCCACCTTCTGCAACTTGTAGGACCTCAGGCGCTACCAACTCTCCCAAAACCAATTGGTGGTAGGAAAGGCGCATACCCTAGCCTTATAGTGCATTCAACACACACAAGCGCCCATGGCATTCGATTGTGACTCGGCCCACTTGCCTCCGCCACGGGACAATTGATGGACACCCACCCAATAATCTCCCCCTCAGCAATTGCTCCCGCTGGGAATCGAACCCGTGACCTTGGCTCTGATATCACTTGTAGGACCTCAGGCGCTACCAACTCTCCCAAAACCAATTGGTGTTAGGAAAGGCGCATACCCTAGCCTTATAGTGCATTCAACACACACAAGCGCCCATGGCATTCGATTGTGACTCGGCCCACTTGCCTCCGCCACGGGACAATTGATGGACACCCATCCAATACAACTTTTTTTCTTGCCATTTCTATTTTGCTCTGCATCTCATTTCCTCTACTTCGACACCCACCATCACTTGTCCCACTACCTTTGTTATAGCTTCTTTCTTCACACTATCTCTTACTAATCTAACTCACTTCTGATTACCCACTGCAATTCCAATTCTTAATACCTTAGTTATTAACTTTTCAGTAAAATTGCTTTGCTGCTATTGGCCAGGTCACCATTGGACTCCTACTGATACTGCTTCAAGTGTTGAGTTCCAGTAGCAATGAGTCATAAATCCTCCTACTACTTCATGTTCAAGAATCATTAATTGAGGTGCCCACCCTTATATTATTAGCCCCTTTCCATCCATTCTTTTTTAAATCCATCGGTTAACCAATCTTCCTTATCATTTTTTCTTTTCTTCACTACTCAAATGAATTGATGCTTTAAATCTTCAAGCCCCATTGCAATCTTAAGAATTTAAGATGAAATGAACTTTGATTCACTTCTAAAGCATATATAAACAACTGAGTTTGGTTTCTTCAAATTCAGCGACTTTAAACACTCGTTTTCATCAATGGAAGCCTTTATACCTTTCTTTGCCATAGCTCGAACATTACTACTGCACAAAAAAATGAGACCAATATGCCATGATTTTATTCCTAAAGCTTTTATAAAATTATTAGCATAATCTAGTTTGAGTGTAGAGAAAAATTCAAAGGCAAAAGAGAATTCAAAGGAATTATTTTTCCATATATTCCATAAGAGAAATCACATCCTTTATATATACATTAATCATTCCTACACATGGAAAACCTAATTACGCACTAATTAGGAGGAACTAATTAAGAGGAATAAACTAATTTCCTAAATAAATGATAAAGATTTAATTCCTAATATATACAATCAAATCCTTGACTAGAGCTCACTTCAACACTCCCCCTCAAGTTAGTGAGTATATGCTAATCATTCCTAACTTGCCAAGTGAGCTGTGGAACATTTTTTCGGATACAACCTTTATGAGAATGTTAGTAAGTTGAGTCTAAGAAGAAACAATTAGAAGATCAATTGTTCCTTGATTAAGATGATCTTTAATGAAGTGTCTATCAACCTCCACATACTTAGTCCAATCATGTTGAACTAGGTTGTTTGCAATTACTATGACTACCTTATTATCACAATGTAACAACAGAGGCTTCAAATGATTTAGTCCTAGATTATGAACAATTCGCTTTATCTAGAGTAATTCACGTACAATATGTGCCATTCCTATAAACTCAGCTTTAACACTTAAATATACTATGACTTTTTATTTCTTACTCCTATAAGTGACTAAATTTTTTCCAATAAACATAAAGTAACCAAATGTTAATTTTTTATCAGTTTGGTCTCTAGCCCAATCAGCATTTGTATAGCCAACAATGTTATAATCCTTATTTCTCTTAAAAAATAACTCAGAGAAGACTTTAGGTATCTTAGCACTCGGTATACCACATCTATATGTTCTTTACTCGAAGAATGCATGAATTTTCTTATAACACTTACTGCATAAACAATTTTTAGTCGAGTATGAGATAAGTAAATTAATCTTCCTACTAGCCTTTGATTCTGAGCTGTATCAGTTGGAACTTGACCTTCTCAATTGTTAATTCATGGTTGACTTCCATTGGAGTCTCGGCTGGCTTACAATCAAGTATACTTATTTTTGTCAACAAATCTATTACATACTTCTATTAGTAGAGAGAAATTCTATGAGTTAATCTTGCAACTTCAATCCTTAAAAAATACTTTAAGTTACCCAAATCCTTAAATTTAAACTTGGTTGCTAACTGTCTTTGTAGTGTTGTTATTTCACTCAGATCATTTCTAGTGACTACTATATAATCAACATACACAATAAGAGTAGTCACTTTACTTGTCTTTTGTTTAATAAATTGTGCATGGTTAGCATCACTTTATTCATAACCAAGCTTCCTAAAAAAGGTTGAGAGTCATCCAAACCATGCTCAAGGCAATTATTCGAGTTTGTACAATGCTTTTTTTAGTTTGTATACTCGTTCCATGTACCTCATTCTTGGTGGTGGATCTAAAAATAGTTCTTCATCAATGGTTCCAATAAAAAATGCATTTTTTACATCAAACTGTCGTAGTGGCCAGTCTAGGTTGGCAGTTAATGAAATAAGGACTCGGATGGTGTTCATTTTTACCACTGGGGCAAATGTATCCTCATAGTCAATTCCATACTTCTGAGTATATCCTTTTGTAACCAGTTGAGCTTTATATCATTTAATGCTTCCATATGGATTCAGTTTGATGGTGAATATCCACCTACATTTGACCATTTTCTTTATTTAAGGAAGTGGAACAAGTTCCCATGTGGAGTTCTTCTGCAATGCTTCTATTTCATCATTCATGTCTTTCTTTTATCAACTAGAGCCTCTTGCACATTACTCAAAATAGATACAGTAGATAATTGATTTACAGTATATACATGTGATTTTAATAAATGGTTTATTAATATGAAGTTAATGATAGGATATTTAGCTTTAGTATTGAGGTCTAAATCGTACTTGTCTTTTTGGAATCCCTCTGTTTATTCTAGAAGGATAATGAGGCTTGGTATTTAGAGTTGCTAAAGGACATAAGTTTACCTCATTGTGCACATTCGAAGTTCCTTCAGCTTTTGGCATGGACTGGGAAGATGTACTATTTTAATTAGTTTTAGGTTTGAGCATGATACTCGAACTACCTTCAGTTATCTATTTAGGTGGGATGCTCGAAACATATAAGACACTTAGAATGCTATCTTCAAAGATGTCCCGAACTCTCACCCCCTGAAGAGAGCACTTGGATGGAGAGAAATAGGGTGCATTTTCAAGGAATGGAACATCCCTAGTTATATACATTTTTTAAGCAAATAGATTATAACATTGATATCCCTTTTTTAGTTCAGCATATCCAACAAAGATACATCAGATAGCTCATAGATCTAATTAATCAAGTATTTATATATAAATGTTGAGCAGCCAAATACTTAAGGTTCGAGATAATTGAGAGGTAGAGTTGTGATTAGCTCCTGAAGTTTTTGAAGATGGGTTTTGAAACCAAGAATTTTGGATGGAGTTCTGTATATGAGATAGGTAGCAGATCAAATAGCCTCTCCCTAATATTCCTAAGGAATATTCATGTCAAATAGAGATGCTTGGACTACTTCCAATAGTTGCCAATTTTTTCTTTCTGCTATACCATTCTATTGAGGGGTTCAAGTGTAAGAAGTTTGGTGATGAATGCCATGCTCATGGAAAAAAATTTTAAGGGCCAAGTTAAGAAACTCCTTAGTATTATCAGATTGCAAGACTTAGATTGACACTAATATTACATTACCACCACTTTTGTACAGGTCTTAAAATACAGAACACACATCTCCCCTGTTTGAAAGTAAGGATACCTAGGTCGTTTGGGTATATTCAACAATAAATATTACAAAATATTAAGCACCAAATAGAGTAGGCATTTGAGCAAGTCCTCAGACATTAGAATGAATAGTTATAAATGTAATTGAATTCTTATTATAACTCGATACATATGAAATCATGTGGCTCTTTGCTAATTCAGAAGCATCACACTTAATCTTAAGGTCTTTTATATGCAAAAAAAAAAATTCAAGCTATATTTTTCTAAGATAATAAAAAGATAAATGTCCAAGACATCGATGCCACAAAATTACTTATTCTAACAATACTATTGGCTTGACTTGATTTCAAACTCAGATCACTATGCAAATTAAGATAGTACAATTTTCCACATTTAACACCAAAGCCAAGAATCTGGTGCATTGTAATGCCCTGAAATAAATGATAATTAGGCTAAAATTTAATAGTACAGTTTAAGGTTTAAGTGATTTGGCCAAAAGATAGTAGATTATAAGAAAGAAATGGAATAATAAAAATAATATCCAAATTAAAAGAGTTAGAATTAGATACTAATCCTTTATGGGTGATGGGTGTTATTCCTTATTAGCATAACTCTGCAAGTGTATGGATCATGGCAAGTAATAAAGTGATAAGTAGAGTATCGTTCATATGATGAAAGGGTACTAAGCACTAATTGTCAATCAATTTTCCCTAGCTAGCACAAATTAATATAAATTGTAAGACTTAAAATAAAAAAAAATTAAAATAAACTATTTACTCTAATTAATCTAATTAAATAAATGAGGATGAAATAGAGATTGGGTTTGTTTCACTAGTTAGGACTTGAATTAAAGAATTAATTTAATCTATTTCATTGATCCCAATCAAGCGTAAACCACTCAAATTACCTATAGTCTCTTTCAAGATCATCTAAGAATACCAAAACTAATTATAGCCAATTTTCATGTTAATTAACTACGACTTATTAAGTTTCATAGTGATTTATTACTCGCCGAAGGATTTGTCTACTTTCATGATTGAGGTTCTTAAGTTTTACAAGTCTATGAGATGATAAATTATGCAACTTTCATTGTCTCTAATTTACCCAAAAACATGCAACAATTAAGCCCTTAATTGAATACAAGACATTAAGCATAACTCATAAATTAACTGAAAATCAAATCATTAATAAGAAATAAAAATCCCAACAAATATTAACTAGCTACTCTAAAACCAAACTCTAATTAATTTAGCTATTCATAAGAAAAAAAAAAGAATAAGGAAAGATAAAACTCAATGAAAGCACGCTTCAATCTTTAATCCTTGCTAAGCTTTTCAATTCCACGCTTCGCCTCCCTTGGTGGCAATGTTCCTCCGTATTGCCTTTTATAGGAAAAGTCTAATGGAAAACCTACTTGCACTTGAATTCTCAAAAAGGAAGTTTTCTCTGCTCGACATGGTTTCAGGCATGGGATGATACAGGCCATGACACGTCATTAGTTTTACAACATGGCTCTGATCATGGCATGTTGCATCCCATGCTTACCTTCTTATAATTCTTTAATTTACACATAATAGGACATGACTTCTATTATGGCGTGTCGCATGCCATGCTATATTACTTCAGCTTCCAAAATATGACATGTGCATAAGTATGCCATGATGTAACCCAAGTCACTCCAGTCCTTAGCTATTTAGGAATTCCTCTCTAGACTTGCCTACCAAAAAGGAAATACTTATTAATATTTAATAAATACTCTTAATTTGATAGAAATTAAAATAAAGACAATAAAATTCTAAATCAAGCTATAAACTAAAATTAATCCTAAATAAACCTAATTTCTACCTAAATATAATTAATTATTTATTCAAGATTCATTAAAATTCAACTAAAAAACATATGATAGATCATGCACAACACCAAACAAAGTAGGAATTCGAGCAGGTCCCTAGAAATTAGAATGAATAGTCATAAATGGAATTGAATTCTTATTATAACTCAGTACATATAAAATCATATGGCTTTTTGCTAATTCATAAATATCACACTTGAACTCAGAGTCTTTGATATGCAAAAACAATTCAGGCCTTATTTTTCTAAGATGATGAAAAGATAAATGTCCAAGACGTCGATGCCATAAAATTACTTATTCTTTGTTCGAGCTACTTCTAACAATACTATTGACTTGACTTAATTTTAGACTCGGATCACCATGCAAATCAAGATAGTGCAACTTTCCACATTTAACACCAAAGCTAAGAATCCAGTGTGTTGTAATGTCCTAAAATAAATAATAGTTAGCTCGAAATTTAATAGTACAGTTTAAGGTTTGAGTGATTTGGCCAACAGTTAGTAGATTACAAGAAAGAGATGGAACAATAAGAATAGTATCCAAATTAAGAGAGTTAGAATTAGATATTGATCCTTCATGGGTGACGAGTGTTATTCCTCTATTAGCAGTTAGAATATTTTGTTGGGTTAAAGTCAAATGGAAGTTAGATGATAGGTAGAGTTTGTCATATGATTAGTAGCACCTGTATCAATAACCCATGTATTATTTTGAGTAAGATTTTTTATACCTGATGTTTCATCAAGGTCACCACTTGGTTTTGTGACATTAAAGGTGGCAATTGTAGCTTTTTTGAGCTTCTTATGAGACTTTCTATTGAAATCCCACCATTCTGGATAGCCCATAATTTCATAGCACCGTTCCTTTGAGTGTCTAACTTTACCACAATGAGTACATGTGTATGTATTAGACTTACTTAGTGCTTTTCCCTTAGACTGTGGTTGAGTATGAGCCACTACAAGTACTACATTGTCTGGTAGAACCTTCAGGTCCTCCATATGCATAACTAGACTTGAGATCAAAAGGTAGATCTTTTCGCAGTATTTCACTTCGAGCATTATTAAATTCTAAGTCAAGTTTGACTAGGAAAATATGAGTTTGAAGCCGAAAAATATGCTTATGGAGTGATACTACTCCACTAACATCTTCCCTTTAAGCACTTATTCTGGCATCAATCTTTTAAAATATCCTAACCAGTTCATTGTAGTATGCAGATAATGGCATACCATTCTGTTGAGTAGTGAAAGATTTTCATTTTAAATCAAATAATTGAGTTTCATTAGATCCATCATAAAAAGTTTTGGAAACAGCATCTCATATCTCTTTTATTGTTTGAAGATGGATGAATCTCTCCATCAACGTTGGACTCATGGAATCAATGATCCAACTTTTTACTTAGTTATTATCAATAAGCCAAGCCTCCAATGCCTTATCTCCCACAAGTGGTTTTGAGGTTGTGCTAGTAAGGAAGTTAGATTTATTTCTGGCTCCAATTCGCATCTCCATGAGTTATGACCATAGAGGGTAGTTCGTAAAGTCAAGTATAATTCTAGTATAAAAAAGAGAATTATTTTGAAGGATTTAAATGAAAGTTGGTGTTTCATATGACACAATGGATGTGTTTTCAGTAGTTATGCAAAAAAAATAGGATTCAAAAAAGAGAAAGGAAAAAATATGATTTCAAAGATTCAATACAAAATTTGAATTTAATTTTAAGAGGTATGCTCTGATACCATGTAGAGAAAAAATTCAGAGGAAAAAGAAAATTCAAGGAAATTATTTTTTCATATATTCCATAAAAGATGTTACATTTTTTTTATATATACATTAATCATTCTTATACATGGAAAACCTAATTACACACTAATTAAGAGGAATACAATAATTTTCTAAATAAAGGATAAAGGTTTAATTCCTAACATATACAATCAAATCTTTGACTAGAGCTTACTTCAACATCGAGCTTGAAGAAGCTATTCACAAAAACACCATAGCTTTTAGTCTCTATCATGTTCCTCAAGAATTGAGATAAGGAAAATTCTTATAAGATAAATTCTGGTAGCTGGTTTCTTATCAACTTGATCTTGCCTAGAAGATTTAGGATAACGAAAAGATTAGTATCAAATGACACATTTTTGTGAGGTTGATTGTAACCACGCACTGTGTAGCATATGAAGAGAAATAATAAGTTCCACTAAAAATGATTCTTGGAATTCCACACTTGGATGCAATTCATTAGACCACGAAAAGAAAGTATCTAAAATTAGACAATCAGGATGATACTCTTTCAAGACATGCTCAAGTGGCTGGGCAAGTAGAGCAGTGGCCCTAAAAATTTTTTATACCATTTCAAGTGAAGAAGCCAGCTCCAAGTGCTCACATCCTTCAGGCAAGCTAGTTTCATCATTAGGGAATTTCATGATCAGAGTGTCAATTTTATTGCCCAAATTATGCTTTTCTCAATTGATTTGCATATGGTAGGAGAATTGACAAGAGTGGTAATTATGCTAACCTTTTGACCTCTTGATGCAAATAGCTTAGCCATGTCTATGAGTGGAATAGTATGGCCTTGACCTAGAAATGGGAATAATAAAAAGTAAAGCTCTTTTTTTTTTCCAATATGCATTTGATCTTCAAAGACTTATCAAACTTGGAACTGATTCATTAATACTTGGATCATCAAAGTTGGTTAGACAAAAATCAAGAGAGCAAGAAAATTATAGTCACAAATAAATTATTTGTTAGCATTTTAGTGGAACATTTTGAAGAATGCAAAAGTCAGTGTCACAGGTGAGAAGCCCGCATGAACTTAGAAGGAAAAACAAGAAAGAAAAAAGACACAACAATGTCTTTTCCTGTTAACATAAGCACATGCGTCATACAAAGTTTTCACAGACAGACATACAGTCAACTCATCTGTGTCATATTGGTTTTATTTTTATGATTTAAGGAGAATTTATTACATTTTAATTAATTTAATTTTATTTAAAAATAATTGTATGTATTATAATTTAAATATAAAATATTATTCAACGGATAATAATTTCACCAGCTAATTCTACAAATACTTATAAAACTATAACTATTAATTATTTATAATAATATAAAAAGTAAATGAGAGAATAGTTAAATGATAATTTCTCTTCAAGTGCATTCTGAATTATAGAATTCAAATCTTGTCATTATTAAATTTAAAAAGAAGAGTTATCTTTTTTTATATAATTTATTGATATTTAAATTATATAATTTTATATAACCATAAAAAATAATAAAAATCAATATTGATAAGACCACAGAAAAATGAAGTGGAATTCAAATCTCATTCTCCTAAGATATTTAGAAGTCTCTATAGCTCAAGTGGGTCGTGATTTACCTAAAATGCCCCCCTCAATTCATATTGCTTCTCTGAATGTATGGACGCAATTTTGTCCAAAACATTAAAAAAATAAAAAATATATTTGTCTATCACTACTCTTCTTTATATATGGCATATTATATAAAATACAAAATTTTATATTTTATATTTTAAAATACAAAATATATATGGCTTAACGGTGGTGCTTGATCGTAATGATTTAAATTATATAAATTTGGAGAGTAATTTGCCCTCCAACCACCCCTACCAGGCGCCGCCATTAGGCCGCTTTAGTTCTTTATCCATCATGACCTACCTAAGCCATCATGAAATGTTTGCCCCCCTGAGTGTAACAATCTCGACAAACTAGCGAAACAATCTTATGTAGATCCAACAAAGTAATCTTATGTAGAAGCATTAGCAGGACAACAAATCTTGTCAACAAAGGAATCTATTCCTACTAACAAGGGCGGTTACATATCCATTAAGATAGATCAACACATATATAAACAAAAAATTGCTCTTTGTAAGCATGCTTTGATAGCCCGGATCGTTCTATCAAAGGGTGAGACGCCATGGAAGGTGGCAAAATTAAAAACAAAGCTCACTTCAGTTTGGGGACTAAACACTTGCTCGAAATTGGTTTTGTTAGGACGAGGATTTTATCATGTTATCCTAAACTCTACTTTTGAACAGAAAATAGTTTAGGGACAGGGTTTAATCATTTTAAAGCCGGGAATTTTACACCTTCAATGTTGGACACCGGATTTTGATCCATCAATACAATAATCCATGCACACTCATATTTGGGTAAGATTTTATAAACTCGCTTAAGAATATTGGCATACATCCATCTTAACTTCAATACCTAAGGGACCCGGGGTTCCGTTGACAATTAACAATGCTACCACAATGGGAGAATTTGGTCATTATGCACGAATTTTAATAGATATTGATTTATCATCAATATTGCCAGAAAATCTTACTATTAAATGGGTTGGTAAAACTTTCTTCATCAATATTATCTATGAAAATCTTTCTAGTTTTTGCAATATATGTTCAAATATCGGGCACTTAGCTCTTGATTATCGCCAAGCAAAAAAAGTCCCATATTCTAACGACCCTCGTTCAAAGATTGACAAACTTAAGGTCGTAAGACGTGCTTGGAAGCTAAAACCTCAAGTCGACAATGTTGATATTCCAATTGTCAATGCATTTTAAATACTACAGTGGACATCCTAGATGTAAATAAAGAGAAGGATTCTGCTCCTGCACCAGACAATGCTATTCAAATAGAAAAAAAATGATGGTCTTGCCCCAGTGCAAGAATAACATACAGTTACAGATGATGAAGGAACTATTGGTAGAACTGAGAAAGCTCCTATCGTGGCTAGGAAGTCAGTTCCGCACCATACCAATCACTTTTCCAATGATGGTAACCCATAGATGTTTGTTGCCAAAATGCCAAAGCAAATCAAGGAAGTGGTTCGCATTATAGACACTTGTTAGAATGGTGCAAACAATGTGGTTCATGCGGACTTAGCGGATAAACAGCATGAGCATAATACACTGAAGCCAATGAACATGGAGAGTCAATATTCCGCTGACATAACTGATGATTTAGCTCAGAATTTAATACAACTGATACATGCTTCTCATGCTGATAATGATAACTCTCATGCTAAATTGCAAACACATTTCTTAGAGGAAAATCTTGAGAAATTCAATGAATTGCTATTTAAGTGGCCTTTACATGGAAACAATTCAGTTCTTCATGTTATTAAGGATATTGAGCCATCTAACTCATCCGACGGTGAGAAACAGAATTTGCAAAAATTATCTTGGGCAGATGAAGCTGACTTGGATGAGGAAAAATGGACTTTGGTCACTAGGAAAAAATAATCTTCAAGGCCTCAAAAATACAAAGTGACTCTTTCAAAAAGAGTTTCCAAAAAATTAGATAAGTTAAACTTATGAATTTATTTTTTCTATCATTGTAGTGGTATGGGGAGAATGATGCTGCTCCTTCATCTAAAGCTGCTGGGAATGGAACAATTGTTCATTTTGAAAATGTTGATCTGGCTTCAATATATAATACCAGTACTAATCAGGGTTTTTTCTACTTGGTTTGCTATAGAGAGCACCTTCGGTTCTCTTAGTGTGCTGCTGAATTTGCCTTCTTCTTTGTATAACTTTCTCTTCTTTTTATTTCTTTTTAGTAACATTTCGACTACAGAAATCTGATTTTTAAATTCCAACATTTTACTCAAAAAATAAATAAATTTAAAAGTTAATGAACCCCAAAAATATCATCCCAAATAATATCCTTCTTGGGTGGTGAAAGGACCACTCGGCCACACCACTCTACCCACCCGAAGGGGTTATTTAATAATGGTAATGATATATGTCGTGTATATTGCGATGTTACAGTGCGGATAAATTATCATCTAAATTTCTATAAAATTACCGACTAAATCTCTATAATTTTTTTAATTTTTGATATAAATGGCTATCTATTTGTGTGAGAGTCATTTTAAAATAATCCATATCATTTTCCTGTTGTATATCACAAATTGCGACAATCAACATTTTTCATTTAATAATTTAATAGTAGAATATATTTTGAATACACAGATCATAATGATGATTTATTAAAAAAAAATGATGACGATAATCATATATTTCATGCACGCCACTATCTCAGTTTTTCAAGCAAAATCAGAGTAAGATGATCCTGCTTCTCTTGCCATTTCTTCTAGCTCCCTGCTCTGCTCCTCATTTCTGTTGCTTCTTTCCTTGTCATCAGTCACTAATTGCCTTCTCAATAGCTTCACTTGTAACATGATTATCGTGCATTTTAACCTTCTCTTTGACACCAACACTAGTACCTATCTTCATGATTTCATTCACAAACTTTTCTTGGTAGAATTGCTCATAAAAAATCGGCCATGTTACCATTGGTTTACTATCTTGCAGATGGAAGCTAATCTTATAAGGATATTTGAAGATTGAAATTTTATCATACTTGAGGATGCCATAATTGATACTTTGTGATAGCATGTATAAAAATAAAGAGAAATAATAAATAAATAAATAAAGATGTTGACACAAAAAAGCATCCACTATAATATTTAGCGATAACACCAGCAATTTTATCATGATCAGCGTGTAGCCTTGCAATAGCTCTGTCGTGATAGCTCACAGATGGTAAATGACCATTCTTCTGTGAACATTATGGTTTCACCTTTTAAAAAAATCTTTGTTCTTCTGTCTAGCATTAACTACCCCAACCATTCTCTTCCAAAGCCTCTAATAGCTTCCTTAAACTCTGAAGATTTGAAGAATGAAGTGGTTTGTATGTTGGACAAGCAATTTCAGGTGAATTTGAATGAACTGCCAAGAATCTATACTGCTAATGCGATGTTCAACATCTTCTCCCAGGCTTGGTGTTTTGCTTTACACAGGCGAGTTCAGGCGCTGGATGCAACAGACACTTATATGTTCTTTAAAAAGAAAGAAGGAATGGAAAGAGTCAGAAAGGAAGGTCCGGTTGATTCATCTAGCTATGATGGTCCTGATCGCTTGGGTTTCTCCATTGTCCTTTGAAGAGTTGGACTTATCTGTTGGAACTCTTTGGGTGCAGAGATTTGGTATTCCATTTAACCAAATCACCCGAAAAGACGCGGTGCTCCATCCTCCATTCACTGCTGTCATTTCAAAATCTATCGAAAAAATTTCTTTGGAAGCTGTTCTTCCACTGGCGGCGCATCCAATTCACTTGCCATCCACAGCAAGTTCTGACACTAGCATTCTTTTGCAGTGCAGTTTCCAAGATGTAGCCAATGATAACCTAGGTCTAGCTATCTATCACCAACAATAAATAAAAGTTCTGGACTACCAGGATGGGCTTAACACCAAGAGGCAAGAACTAAGGGCCTTTAAAGGTTAGGAAGCTGCTATTGATCTCTCTTCACCCAAAAGCTAAAATTACAACATTTTCAGAAAGCCTAAGACATATTCTCTCAAATTGGAAAGCCCTGCCAATGATGGCTTAGTGGCAATTGTTTCTTTGGATGGAAAAATTGTAATAGCTTTGCTCTCTATGGAGTTTGTTTGCTCTCCCCAGTCAAAGCCAAAGCTTGCTGAAGACTTCCCTTCAAAGTCCAGCACTTTATAGGAATTATGTTCATTTTGGTCTTTTTGCTCTTTAGTTAGTCATATTTATTTACTTCTACTGTTAGTATCTTTGTTAGTAGAAGTAAAATAGTGACTGATATATGTTATGGTTGCTGGACTCGTCTCCTTGTAAGGCTTTTTTAGCCTATTGTTGTCTGATCAATGAATGAATTTATCGTCCAAAAAAAAAAAAGCATCCGCTATTGTGTATAGTGTACAAATAAGTGTTAAGGCAGCTATAATGTTCAATGACATCACTTTCAAAGCCTTAATAATATACAATGGAGTAAAAATAGGAAAAAAAAAAAAAAAGTCCTAAACTGAAAATACTTATTTGCTACACAACTGTGTTTCGGCCCGTGTATCTATATAACTGGCATTTCAATATGTCTACTTACACAAACGTGTTTCTAGTTGTGTACCTCTTAGGAAACAAAATTGCTTGTGAACAGTATTTGAAACATGAACGTATCTCAGACTGTGTTCCTCGTGATATCAAAATGTAAATTTCAACGCAATCAGCTATACAACATGTATAATGGAACACAGCTATGTGACCTTTAAACTACATCACCATGAATATGGGCTTCACCACAGACCCCTCTGAAATTTCTACGCTCCATAAATTTCCATACAAATATTCACAAAACCGTTACCACAAGACCAACGAATTTCAAACCAAATTCATGTCACAAACACAACAACTACATCCTCCAGTTCATTTCTAGTCTGTGATGTGTTAGTAATAGTACCCTATCCGTCACCTGTTGTAATGATTTTCACGGGCAATTACTTGTGTATTGCCCATGGTTTTTTTTTTTTCATTATTTCCAATAATTTTTTTAAGAAAAATCTTGCAACACTTTAAATGTTAGGAATCAAATTTCAATATGACTAAGCCGAAGCTCATTGCTACAAAATTTCAATTTTCATTGAAATGTACAGTAGTCAAAAATTAAATTTATGATCTTTTAATGCCATGAAATTTTTTTTTTCCCACTTAACTATTTAGTCCTAGACAATTCAATTTTGATGTGATAAAAGTGCAAATTGATACTTTTCTCTAACGTTGAGGTCGACACTAGGCTGTCTTCTATAGCAGCAGATTACACAGCAAAACCGCACATAATACACTAACAAATTTACTTTAAGTAGATAAAATAGCAAATACGAAGATAGAGAATAAAAATCAACATGGAAACGTGATAACATTCTATATGTTCTTACTCCTTAATTCTTTAATGAAGGCATTATAATCAGAGTGAGAAGATCCACCTTCTGCAACTGCTTTTCTTGCCATTTCTGTAAGCTTTTTTGCTCTGCATCTCATTTCCTCTGCTTCTGCACCTACCATGACTTGTTTCACTGCCTTTGTTATAGCTTCTTTCTTCACACTATCTCCTACTAATCTAATCCACTTCTGAGTACCCACTGCAATTCCAATTCTTAATACCTCAGTTATCAACTTTTCATTATAAAATTGCTCTGCTGACACTGGCCATGTCACCATTGGCACTCCTGCTGACACTGCTTCAAGTGTAGAGTTCCACCCACAATGAGTCACGAATCCTCCTACTGCTTCATGTTCAAGAATCATTACTTGCGGTGCCCACCCTCGTATTATTAGCCCCTTTCCTTCCATTCTTTTCTCAAATCCAGCGGGTAACCAATCTTCCTCATCATTTTTGCTTTTCTTCACTACCCAAATGAATTGCTGCTCTGAGTCTTCAAGCCCCATTGCAATCTCAAAAAGTTGAGATGAAATGAACTTTGATACACTTCCGAAGCATATGTAAACAACTGAGTTTTTTTTCTTTGAATTTAGCCACTCTAAGCACTTACTTTCATCAATGGAGGCCTCTTTACCTCTGTTTGCCATATCTTGAACATTAATATTGCATAGCGAAATGGGGCCAATATGCCATGATTTGATTCCTAAAGCTTTCGTGAAATGATCAGCATAATCAGGTTCAAGTTCGTAGAAGCTGTTCATAAGAACACCATAGCTTTTAGTCTCCGCTTCTTTCACTTTCCTGTAGAATTCAGAGAAGGCAGATTCTTGTATGATGAATTCCGGTAGTTGGTTTCTTGTCAACTTGATCTCGCCTGGAAGATTTGGGACGACAAAAAGATCGGTATCAGATGACACTTTTTTATGAGGCTGATATGTAATTATAGACTGTGAAGCACATGAAGAGAAATAACAAGTTCCACTAAAAACGATTCTTGGAACTCCACAACTGGATGCAACTTCATTAGACCACGGAAAGAAAGTATCTGAAACTAGACAATCAGGACGATACTCTTTCAATACATGCTCAAGTGGCTGGGCAAGTAGAGCAGTGGCCCTAAAAAACTTCTGTCCCATTTCTGGTGAAGAAACCAACTCCAAGTGCTCACATCCTTCAGGCAATCCAGCTTCAACACAAGGGAATTCCATGATCAGAGTGTCAATTCTATGACCCAAAATTCTGCTTTTCTCAATTGATTTGGATATGGCAGGAGCATTGACAGGAGTGGTAATTATGCTAACCTTTTGGCCTCTTGATGCAAATAGCTTTGCCATGTCTATGAGTGGAATCGTATGGCCTTGAGCCATAAATGGGAAGAAGAAAAAGTAAAGCTCATCTTTTTTTGCAGTATCCATTTGATGTGCTCTTCAAAGACCGATCAAATTTGGAACTGATAGAAGTAGCTAGCAAGCGTTTGACAGAAAGGACGTTCTTTATATATACTGTACCATTCATTAGTACGTAGATCATCGAATTTGGTTACCCAAAAATCAAGAAAACAAAATTGTAGTCACAGATGAATTATTTTTTAGCATTGTAGTGGAACATTTGGAAGAATGCGAAAGCTGGTGTCACCGATGATGAAAAACCCAGATGAACTTAGAAGAAAAAACAAGAAAGAAAAAAGAAACATCAGTGTGTTTTCCTGTTAACATAAGCCCATGCGTCATACAAAGCTTAAACTGAGGCGCAGAGTCAACAAATGAGATTGTTTTGTTGACTATCGGTTTTTTTTAAACGATCTCATCCTATTATATTAAATTTTAATTAATTTGATTCAATATAATTATAAAATAATAAATTTTTTAAATAATTTAATGTGAATATATATATATATATATATATAAATTCAAACAGAATAAAAATAACCATTAATTCAACATTGTAACTATTATTCATTAATAATAATAAAAAAAGATTTATAATTTATTATAGAAGAATATGGAGCAACATAAGTATCATTACAATTATTATTAATATTAACAGAAAAAAATTATATATTATTTATGAGTGGGGAGTGTCATCATAATAAACATAATTATTGGTAAGACCACAGAAAAATGAAGTGGAATTCCATCTTCCTTCTTCCAGTACATTTATTTATAAGTCTCTAAGTCGTTGCACCGCGAAAATGCTGACAGGTCATTTGGTCCTGAAAATGTTAAAAAACAAAAAAAAAAAAAAGAATTGTCCTTGACGTATTAATAGCACTCCCAACAAAGGATGCGAAATTTCTTTTCCACCCTTGATCTTAGCCAAAAGGCCGGAATATTGTCGTTGACGTATTAATTTCTTTTCTCTATTAACTCCACAAGCACTGTTGGTTGTGCATGGGTTAAAAAAATTTTAACCGATCCAACCGAAATCAATTTTTTACTAGAAGTTTTAACCGATATCGAGCAGATTTTAAATCGGTTTTTCGTGTGATTATCAATTAACCAATATTTAGTAAAAATAATAGAATAATAGATATCATTCATAGATAAAATATCTTTTGTTAAAATTACATGTATAATTCCATACATAAAAGACATGCAAATGGAAGGAAATAGCATAACAAATTTTCACTCCTATAGATATTGCTAGTTATCGCATAAATGATTATCAAAATCGTAAATGTCTTCAAGAAGGCAAAAGCTTGGTGGCTAAGGCCTTATGTTGGCATGTTTGGTGTCCTGGGTCGAGTTTCACTAATTGCAATTTTTCATTTTCTTCTCAAAAATAAGTTTTATATATATATGGATTAATATTTGGTCATAGGTTAATATTTCGATTTTAGTCCGGTTTCAATCATATAGATTAATTTATGTTTTTAACATTTTTCAAGTGTTGCCGACCAAAATCAAACCAAACAGTAGGGTTCTATTTGATTATTCAATTTTAGCCAATTTTTGCATACCCCTACCTCACACTATATATTTTTAGAAGTGTATTTCTTTATATGGGTATAATACATATAATATAAAGTACTAACAATGTTATATACAAAACTTTAAAAATATTTAATTTTTATATCATAATATTTGTATGTGATACTGTCAGTATTCAATAATTACATTAACCTTTTTATATATCAAAGTTTAAATCGAATGGATACATAAAAAATAATTCTTTCAAAATTTTTTAGACATAAAAGTTGAATCCAAAATTTTATTTAAGGAAATTTAACCGTTTTCTTATTGCCGAATTCATAAATGATATAATATATTGAGAAAATCATTAATTTTATCCTAAATTTTGAGACAATTATCAATTAAATTCTACTTTAAAAGTTATTCTAATTTGATCCTTCAACTTTATAAATTATATCAATCCTATTCAATTTTTCTAAGGAACTAATTGTATTTTTAAAATTACTTTTAAATTCTTATAAAATAAATTTGACACTTGTTAAATTTTTATCCTTTTTTTCCTATGAAAAAAGATAAAATGTAAGAAAATATTTTCAAATTCTAATTTTTGTCACTCTTGACATAAATTTAAAAATTAATTTCTAAATATTTTCATAAATTTTCAAATTTTTTACTAAATCCTTAAAATTTAACTATTTTAAAACTTTACTTCTCAACTTTCAACCACATTATTTAGAATTTTTTTAATAAACATCAAATAAAAAAATATTAGATAAAAAAAAAGAGAATTTCAAGATATTGAAAATATTAGTTAAGAATAAAAAATATTTAGTTTTTTTGAAAAATATCAAAAATTAAAAATTAAAAATTTATTATTATTTATAATGATAATTTTATTTTTATTAATGTTAGTCTATATAATAAATTGATTAACAAGTTATCACTTTTTTCTTATTATCTTAATTGATACATAAAAAATTAAAATTTTATATAAAAATTTATTTTCTAAATTTATTTCAAAAATGGTAAAGTTAAACTTGAAAATGTTTTTCAAAATTTATTTATCTTAAAAAAGAAAAAAAAAATTGAATAATTGTCAAATTTATTTTATATGTATCTAAAAAAAATTAAATATGCAATTAGATAATTCAAATAAATTGAATAGAATTGACATAATTTTTAAAATAAAATCGATTTAATAAATTTATTTAAAATTAAGGATAAAATATATAATTTTTTTAATATGTTTTTTTTAATATGACGATAATAATATGATTTTTGAAATTGGTAATGCAGGCTTATTCATTCAATGAATGGGACAGACAGAAAAATAAACTTTTATGGGGGCTAAGGCGGTGTAGCGGTGAAATCGACCTAAGCTTGTTTATTTGCTTGTTTGTTGGTTTGTTTTTTTTTTTTTTTTTTTTCAACAACAATGAAATCCACCAAGTTTACAGAACATGAGTTTTGTCACCTTATCCATATTTACACTATTATATTCATTTGTTGAATATATAATAAAAATATATTATATTCTCAAATATGATTCATTTGAAATTGATAAATTTACTTTGATTTTCATCTATTAATCATCTAATAACGGTTAATTAAAACAAAAAATAATAAAAAATACTACCAATGATTAGCATCATATGTAGGAAATTCAACTCATCTTATTTGTTTAAAACAATTAAGAGCTAAACATAATCAAATCAAATTCTAAATTATTGTTATTTGTTGGAATCTAGTTCGACCACTCAAAAACACAACCAAATCACGCTTTCTCTAAGCATGATCACGAAGAATTCCAATCCAACCATCAATGACAAATTCAAATTAATATTGCAGAGATTGCCAAAGCGGTAGTTTTCTATCTACTTCTCATGACAAGGTTACAACATTGGAAGGATCAATACATTTGATGATAGCAATATCCATTGACAATAAGCTCATGACAACAATAATATTATTGAGAAGACAACTGTAGACGAGCTAAATCGTAGAAAATCTGAGTTTCCCACTACTCTCACACAATGGTCTTAAACGTTTGACAACGACCCTAGAGAGTCAAAGTGAAGGGCATTACACATTAGCTTTGGATTTGCACCCCTAGCAATTAAAATGGATTTTGCCCTTGAGGAAGATAAAAATTCCTTTCAGGCCAAGCAAAATATATATGTCGTAAATTGGATGATGATCAATGAGAGACTTGTTGATTCTTTATTACTGGAAGGCGAATTCGACAGCAAGATTGACAAAAGCAAAGTCGACATTCTCAAAACAAGGCATATAAGATCAGATCATATGGCTACGAAAATCTCAAGAACAAGGATAATATCCTTCAGAAACTACAGGCGATACAACTTAATAGTTTGATAATGGGCCTTGAGCATTCAGTAAGGCTCGTTCTCCAATTAAGGGTCAAACATCAGAGAACCAGTTCTCAACAAGGATCGAGCACTTAAACTAATCTAATAGCGAGTTCTGCTTTTTTGTTGCCAAATTTTGATCTTTTAAACTGAGCTTAATGGCTAAATTTAAGTTACTCGGTGCCAAGCATAAAAAAGCACGCTGAAATTAGCAAGTCCAAAAAAGCTTAGAGCTCTGAAGAACTTTGGAAGCTCGGACGAGGATGAAGATTTATAGGAGTCAGATTTCACGAGCATATAAGTGGAAGCATGAAACACCTTGAATAGTTCTTAGATCAGAAAATAAACTTTGATCACTGAATTCTTGCCAAGCATCAAATGTCGAGCAACGAGCACTGAGCACCAAAGCTACCAAAATGAGAAAAGCTTGAAGCTCAGAACAGGAGAATCGAGAAGCTCGGAGTAATATCGCATACTCTTTGTAGGTCAAATGATTTCTTAGAAAAAAACAGAGCAAGCTTGAAGATGAAAACTCTGAATACATACCTTGCTGCTAACCAAAATAATTAAAGGAAAAAGGGAAGAACTGATAGCATCAATATGGGCTCAGGACATCTAGCATCCACCGGAGCGGACATCCATTACAAAAAACCCAAAGAATCTGCAGCGTCCTGATCATTCCATTTTAATTCACAAAGCAACAACAATTGAGTTGAACTCTTTACAAACTCATTTAAACTTTCATTGGTCTCCATTCAAAAAAAAGAGAGAGAAACTCAGAAGGTTAAGTTAGAAAAGAATGAAGATTGCAGAGTAAAAGATTCTTAACATAATTAGTTCTTGGATTATAGTTGAACTCCAAACACCGAGCACTCACCACCGAAATTTGGAAACATTCGTTCACCTGAATCTGATTCTTAGCAAATTCATTTTATTTTAAAATGAGTCGAGCTTGTTAGATAAGACCCGAGTCCTTGTCACCTCAAACTTGTTCAAATCGTTGGCAAATTTTCGGCGACATCGGAAAGGTTGGATCTCCTAAAAGGCATTTCATTAAGTTCAGTTCCATGCCAATCTTTAGCTAGCAACAACAAATGCGTATTTGAGCACACAAACAGATATGTTCTCTTCTCAGTTATTTATTTCTTAATTGCTTATTTAAGAGTAACTATAACTTGTCATACGTGCAAACATATTCATCTACACATAAATATTCATCCATGAATATATAATTATCATCTGCTCTCTTTTTGAGATAAGAAACTTGTTCAATGCCACCTGTATCATGATAATAAGATGGGCCAATGAAAATGATGCAACCGGAAGGTTGAAGTTCAAGTTTTTTAAATATAGTTTTATGGATAACCTCCAATCTCAATGATCTAGTTGGTATTGGTGCTACCAATAATCCAAAAGAATTGGACTTGTCAAAGAGATACAGAAGGATTCTCTATGAGCTAATGACTCACAAGCTCTATAAAAAAATTCAGAGGCAACATGATAAGACAAAGCTCACTCAACTGTTGCATAAACTTCGCAACTGTACATTTTGATGTTTATTGAAGACCTCATGGATTAACAAAAGGCTGAATGCTCTGATTTGCAAGTTTCAAGAAACTTCAGAATACTTTATGCCTAGAAACAAAGTTCCAAGTTCGATGAATTACCTGATTCATAGATGAAGATTTTTATGCATAGAGATTCACCCTCATCATGTCTTACCTCTTACCGAGCTTGATAACCAAAATCCAGAAACTCTCGCATTTTAGAAATATACTAGAAAGATTCATGCAAATCTATAACATCACACAATACCTTAAAGCAGCTCTTCGGTAGTTACAGGAACGCATCCATTGCCAACCAGCGTCAAGGACTATTTCACCGAGCATTAATGATTGAACATTCGAGTACTTAAATCCGAGCATTGCAGCACCAAAGACTAGAGCCAAGCAGACATCCGGATCAGCTAACAAGAAAGAAGTTAAACTCGGAAGCTGAACATCCAGAGAAAAGAATTGGAGATTCTCTGAGGTGTCAAACATCAATCGAACATTGAAGTACCGGACAAGTTCCGAAGCACTCGGACGCCGAGCAACGAGCAACCAATCTTAAGTTAATCGACCACCGGGTTTGTCATTCTTTAAGTTTGTTGAAGAAGTCTGCCCATATATTTGAGTAGGACTATTGAACAAGTAAGCAAGGCTTGAGGACTATATAAAGTTTCAGAGCTTGGCCCAAGGTAGAATAAGTTCCTTATATGCAAACTCGGATGGCATACTGGCATAGCACCAAATTGATACCCGAATGCACAGTAATGACAAATGTTTCAGACATTAAAAACAAAAACAAAAGAATCCTCAGCTCTCTTTATAGTACTTGGCAATAATTGCACAAACATAAACGAACATAGATATTCGTTGACTGAGGAGTGGGACAAAACACATCCAGAGATAAGCTTTCTTTTGCCAAATACTTTTTCAATTATTTATTTTCATGGCAAAGGCACATTCATACCTCTACTTAGAGATGCATGTTATAGCACTATCACCACTATTAATTTTATTGGAGTAATTATGATTCATTGTGTGAATTTATTCATATATCTATAAATGCACACTTATAAAAATAAAGGTGCACCATATTATATATTTGAAATTTAAAAAAACATTTGCTAATCATGTTAGTATATCTTCAAACTACATCAAGATCTGACCATTAATTGCTGAGGGAGATCAAACAACCCTAAGATTTTTGTTCTTTTGTTGTTTGTTATTACAGTTAAATAATACAAGTATAGATGCTACTTTAAGCATCTCAATGTTAATACTTAGAATTGTCAATGATAAAAAATCATGGCCTTTGGGACCTTGATCCAGCTATTAATCTCGAACCAACATATTTGGACAATATATTTTCATGAAGTTGGATATACATAAAAATGCCAAAGAGTTAGCTGTAAACCTATATAGTACATAAAGGCTCAAATATTCAATTTTACATAAGCAAATTTATGTCAACATCTTCAAGGTCATTTAGACAAAACAACAAACATAAATATTTATTAATTCAAAAGGAGGAACGAGAACACATCAAAGATAAGTTTTCTCTTCTTTCTCAATTATTTATTTTTCATCTTATCCTTATATGACTATTTATAACTTGTCACATAAGTTTTCTTTTCTTTCTCTATTATTTATTTTTATTATTTATTTTTCATCTTATCCTTACATGACTATGTATAACTTGTCACATAAGCATGTTTACACATTTACACCTAGATGGTCGTCAATTACATGATTATTATCTATGCATAAACATGCACTAATTACATTGATAAATATATATTACACGAGGACTAACCATCAATTGAGATCAAATGATCCCAAAATTATTGTTCTTTTATCTATCACTACAAATAAGGAAAATGTATTTACTGAAGATGCTACTTTAAGCACCAATCAAGTCCGAACAATCAAACATTTTGATCATCTCACTCAGCATCAACATGCAGAAATTGTCAAATAACATTAGACACATTATCAAGCAACACTAATGCTAACAAGCACTCATTTGTGCTCAGACAACAAACGGTGGCTTCCACTCAAAGTGAGATGAAACAACACTCAAGCAAATCTTACTCTACAATAGATTCTTGTTCATGAAAATTTTAGAGAATATTTAACAAGGGAAATTCAAGGATAGAGACAAGTATCTGCTACATACCCATATAAAATAAATCACAATTCCCAAACATCATAACCAGCATCATGCAGTATCCTCTATTCTAGAAATTGTGCAACCTTGGCCTTTCACTTAAACTATAATGCTCATCTTATGACTTGGATTGGGCAAGCCTAAATTTTGGTCCTTCAAAGCCCACCTTCCATCATTTTAAAACCCTCATTAAATTACCATCCCATATTATAGAGCTCAGATTGAACTCACTTCCATGATCACAATATCCTTCCTTTTGCAAAAATACTATAAACAAAAGCTCAAAAAAATCAAACATCAACAACAATAATGCTCGGACTCAACATCAATCATTATTCTAACCAGGCAACTACCATCGACAGTTATTAAAGTTCATAAACCGAGCAATATCTTTATTGCCTTTAGTTCACTTTAAAAGTACTGAGGATCAGCACTCGGGTTGTACTTCTAATGCATTGAGAATCTAAGTTGAGTGATCGAAGCTGGCACCCTTAGGTCGCTTCGATAGTATTGAGGTTTGACACTCAAACCACACTTTTAATGCACCAAGAATATTTAGCACTCAGGCCGCGCTTTTAATGTACCGAGAAATACGATGCTCTAGCCACACTTTTAATGCACCAAGAATATATGGCACTCGGGTCGTGCTTTTAATGCATCGAGAATCTAAGTCCAATGACTGAAGCTGGCACCCTCAGATTGTTTAAATAGTACTAAGGTTTGGCACTCAGGCTGCATTTCTAATGCACTGAGAATATACGGCACTTAGGCCGCACTTTTAATGCATTAAGAATATTCAGCACTCAGGTCGTGCTTCTAATGTACTGAGAATATATGACACTCAGGCCACACTTCTAGTGCACCAAGCATCAAAACTCCAACGACAGCTAGTCCTGTCAGGTCATTTCTATAATACTAACGGGTTAATCCCTCGGGTCATTTCTATAACACCGAGCATATTTTATTATAGGTTCTACACATCTAAGTCTAGTGATCACTTCATGAGTATGATATTCTGATAGTGATTCTAAGACTTAGTATACCGAGCATCTCAATGTTCAATGGCTGAGGTTGGCCATCTTAAGTCAACCTTCAACAACGCATAAGATTTCAAGCAAAGGTTCTTATCTTAGTGTATTAGTTATCTTCAGAAATCCAAAAATCTTGAACATAAATATTTGAACAGACTTTCAGATGGGACTCTTAATACCTCATATCAGTATCATATTTTAATAAGGAAGGTTATCCTAAAAAGGAAGAATGCTCAACTAGGAAGATGATCTTTATGTCTTAAAGAAATAAGGATCCCTAATCAAGAAGGAAGTTTATTCTCTCTTAAACAAGGCAAGCCTACAAGTGAAAGGAATCATATTCCTAAGAGGTTTATATATACTTTTCCCTATAAATACATCTTATGACATCTAATGTCATTCATTCATCATCTCCACATAACATCACACCCTACATCAAGACATGACTCCATCATTCCATCAGCTCATCATACAAGCAATCATCCTTTATTCTCTATTTTATTCTACTTATTTGCTTTATTATATTTTTCTTTATATGAATACTAACTTAATCTTTGGAGTGTTTATGGAGGAAACTCCACCCATTTATTTGCTCTACTCATCGATGCAGGTTCCAAAAGTAAGAGATTTGATTTAAAGTATCAATTTGTCTTACTGCCTTTTTTATAACTTCTCTTTTCACACTATCTTTTACTATTCTAACCCACTTCTGAGTACCCACTACAATTCTAATTCTTAATGCCTCAGTTATCAACTTTTCATTATAAAATTACTCTACTGCTATTGGTCATGTCACCACTGGCACTCTTGCTAATACTACTTCAAGTATTGAGTTCCATCTTCCATGAGTCATGACTCCTCCTACTGCTTTATGTTTAAGAATAATTACTTGAGGTGCCCATCCTCATATTATTAACCCCTTTCCTTCCATTCTTTGCTCAAATCCATCAGGTAACCAGTCTTCCTCCTCATTTTTACTTTTCTTCATTACCTGAATGAACTATTGCCCGGAATCTTTAAACCCCATTGCAATCTCAAGAAGTTGAGATGAAATAAACTTCGATAAGCTTCCAAAGCATATATAAACAATTGAGTTATAATTCTTTGAATTTAGTTACTCTAAGCACTCACTTTCATTAATTGAGACCTTTGTACCTCTATTTGCCATATCTTGGACATTACTATTGCATAACAAAATGGGGCCAATATTCCATGATTTTATTCCTAAAGCTTTCTTGAAATGATTAGCATAATCAAGTTCGAGCTTATAAGCTGTTCACAAGAACACCATAGCTTTTAGACTCTACTTTTCTCACTTCCTGTTGAATTCATTAAGGCTATTTTCTTATATGAAAAAAATATGGTAATTGGTTTCTTATCAACTTGATCTTGCCTGGAAGATTTGGAACTATAAAAAGACTAGTATCATATGACACTTTTTTGTGAGGCTGATATATAATCATAGACTGTGTAGCACATGAAGAGAAATAACAAGTTTAAGTAAAAATAATTCTTGGAACTCCACACTTGGATGCAACTTCATTAGACCACGGGAAATAAGTATTTGAAACTAGAAAATCAGGATGATACTCCTTCAAGACATGCTCAAGTGGCTGGGCAAGTAGCGTAATGGCCCAAAAATTTTTTATGCCATTTCAGATGGACAAGCCAACTTAAAGTTCTCACATCCTTTAGGCAATCCAG
Organism: Mallotus nudiflorus; assembly: GCA_947683625.1. Lineage (NCBI taxonomy): Eukaryota > Viridiplantae > Streptophyta > Magnoliopsida > Malpighiales > Euphorbiaceae > Mallotus > Mallotus nudiflorus. Next base: position 3,701,704 of record CANTUR010000276.1, on the reverse strand, counting down.
CTTCCACACAAGGGAATTTGACTATCAAAAAGTCAATTTTGTGACCCAAAATTTTGCTTTTCTCAATTGATTTAGATATAGCAGGAGCAATAATAAGAGTGGTAATGATAGGAGTTGTAATTGTTATTTTTTCTAGTAAATTTTTTGAGAAAAATTTTGCAACATCTTAAATATTAGAAATCAAACTTCAATATGACTAAGTTGAAGCTCATTGCTACAAATTTTCAATTTTCTTTAAACTCTATAGTGGTCAGAAATTAAATTTATGATCTTTTAATGTCGTTAAATAAACTTTTGCCATTTAACTATTCAACATTCGACAATCTTAATTTTAATGTGGAAAAGTGCAAATTGATTCTTTTCTCGAACATTTACGTTGACACTAGGTTGTCTTATACAATAACAAATTACATAGCAAAACTACAGTCACTACCTAATATTCTATATGTTATTTTACCCAATAACTATTATAATTTAATTTTACTAAATAGATCAACAAATGTTAAGAGATATAACAAAATATGGATTGGAATGTCGATAACATTCTATAGGCTATTACTCCTTAATTCTTCAATGAAGGCATTATACTTAGAGTGAGAAGATCCATCTTTCGCAACTACTTTTCTTGCCATTTGCAAGCTTTTTTTATCTGCATCTCATTTCCTCTACTTCTGCACCTACCATGACTTTTCTTAGTACCTACGTTATAGCTACCTTCCTCACCCTATCTCCTACTAATCTAATCCACTTTTGAGCACCCACTACAATTCCAATTCTTAATACTTCAGTTTTTCAATTTTTAAAAATTCAAACCATTATTTCCCTTAACTCTTCAACTTTCACATTCAATCTTATCTTTTATTTACTTATATATATATATATACACCATGAATTTGATGATTCTTTTCTACTTACAATTCTTTTTCATTTTTACTTACAATTTTCTACACATTTTTATATGAATCATATTCTTAATGTTAATTTTTTTTTTAGGTTTATTATCCATCCTTTGCTTGATTATTCTGCATTTAATATTGAGGAAGGAAATATTTTAATTGTATATATTATGAAGTAAATATTTATAGACAATTAGGAATAAAATCTTTATTTCATTTAGGAAGTTATTCTATTCTTAATTATGATATGATTAGGATTCCTATATGTATATATAAGGGTTGTAACCTCTTTTATGAATATATGGAAAACATATTTTCCTTAAATTTTCTCTTCTTTTCTCTAAATTTTATTCTTTATGGTATCAAAGTATATCCATTAAAATTGAATTTTTTTGTATTGAGTTCTTGAAATCGTATTTTTTTCTTTTCCTTTGAATCCCTTTAAATCTTCGAAATCATGACCATCAAAAATACTTTCATCATATCTCATGGAACACTCAATTTTATTCAAACCCTTCAAGATAATTCTCCCTTTCCTACAGGAATTATTTGTGATGATACGAACTATCCTCTATGGTCATAACTTATGGACATGTGAATTGGAGCCAGAAATAAATTTGGCTTTATTAATGGCAGTACGCCAAAGCCACCAGTAAGAGATAAAGCTTTAGAGACTTGGCTTCTTGATAATAATCGAGTTAAAAGTTGGTTGATTGATTCCATGAGTTCGACATTGATGCAGAGATTCATTCGTCTTCCAACAGTAAAGGAGATATGGGATGCTGTCTCAAAAACCTTCTATGATGGATCTGATGAAACTCAATTGTTTGAATTAAATCAGAAATCATTCACAAAACGTAAAAATGGTAAGCCATTACCTACATATTATAATGAACTGGTTGGAATATTTCAAGAAATTGATGCCTGGATGTGTGCACAATGGGAGGATGTTAATAGAGTAGTGTCACTCCACAAAGATATTACCCGACTTCAAACACATATTTTCCTAATCGAGCTTGATTCAAAATTTAATAATGCTCGAAGTGAAATACTTCAGAAGGATCCACCTCTTGATCTCAAGTCTAGTTATGCATATGTACATAGGGATCACAACCAGGGCCATATAATGGAAGAGCCAAAGATTCTGCCAGACCATGCTGTACTTGTAATAGATAAGACTCTTCCCTAGTTCAAAGGGAAAGTATCGAGTAAGTCTATCATATACACTTGTACTCATTATGGCGAAGTTAAACACTCTAAGGAACAGTGCTATGAAATTATAGGATATCCAAAATGGTGGGATTTCAATAAAAAGCCTCGTAAAAAGTTCAGAAAAGCTGTAATTGCCACCTCTAGTGAGACTAAACCAAGTGGTGATCTTGATACAATATTGTAATATCCCATGTTTTTAAAATATTTTTATACAGTACCGGGATATGCAGAGTTAATGATTTCTATATTTTATATGATATTTTTACGAGTTAATATGTATTTTAGACCTATTTTAATTACTGTATATTATTTTCAGTGCTTTACGTAAAATTTTCCCGGGACTTGCATTTTTCGGGGAAATTTTCACGTAAACAATGTATTAATAATTATTTTAAATGTATTTACGGACTTGCATGAACTCATACATATTTTTAAATTATTAAATAAAGCTGGTGTGTGTATATTTATTTAATTAGGGTTTATTATTTCCCTAATATTTTATTAAGTATTTAATTGTTTTATTGTTATTTAATTAATTTTATTTAGTATAAATTATTAAAATATTAAATTTTATGTGTGTGGTGTATATTTGATGTGTGTAATTTAATATTATTTTAATATATAGTATAAAGTATATATATATACATATAATTGTCAAAAATCAAAAAGAATTGGAAAATTACACATTTGCCCCTCCCTCTCCTTCTTCTCTCCCGATCGCTCACCCTCACTGCGCCTCCCATTCCAGCACGCCGGACCGCCCCTCGCCGCGACCAGCTGCCGCCAACCTCCTTCCCCTTCCTTCCTCTTCCTCTCCGACGTGACCAGGCCGCCGGAAGCCCGCTGGAACGCCCGGAATCCGCCATGGCAGCAAGTTGAGCTTTTTGCCGTCGACGACGATTCCGGCCACCATTTCGTGCACCGCCGGTCCTCATCGACTCCTTGAGCTCCGGTGATTCCAATTCTAAGCTCCTTTTGGCCTGAAATCAAGTGGATTTTGAGGTTTGAGCTAAAACTCAATTCGGTCACATTAGGGTTTTTGATTTTTTTGAGCTTCGAATTGATTGATTCATGAAAACTCCCTTCACAAATGTTGATCCTAGTAGCTTAATCTACATGTATGAATTTTTGTAGAATTTTTTGAGATTGTTTGGATTTTTGGGTATTTTTGAATATTTTAATATTATTTTCTAATTTTCGGAAATTAATTATTTAAATTATTAAATTGGAGTTTATGGTTAAATTGGGTGTTGAAATGAATTATAGGAATTTATTTGGAATTTTTATGAATTTCTAAGTATATATTTTTAATTATTGAAGTTTATGTGATTTTGAGAAATTAGGGTTAAATGTGTTTTTATTTGAAATTAATTGGATAATTGAGTTTAATTATTAATATTATTGATAAATATGTTGAGAAAATTAATTTTGGATAATTGTATAATTTTTGGTGAATTTTTGAAGTAATTTAAGTATATTTATATATATAGGGGTATTTTGGTAATTTTACCCTAAATTGTCTAAAAATGTAATTTAATTGGTTTTAATAGTTAATTAAGGTATAAAAATGATTTCTATAAATTATTTGGTATTTTTAACTAATTAAAACTATTTTTCGTGAATTATTTTCAATTATATATATAATATACGGTTTTTCAAATAAAATGAGTTTTTATCGGTTTTTATTGTATTTTAAGGTTAATTACGTAATTTCTACCTATGAAATGTATTTCTATGCTATAAGCATATTTTTGGTATTTCTTGAATTATTCTGTGTTTGTGGACCCCGGTCGGTAGATTGTAGTTTGGAGTCCGACCGAGGGGTTGTGAATGATGTGGTGTTTATTTTCGAAGTGTGTTTCTTTGCAGGGTCGGCTCTACTCTTTTGAGTAGAGAGATGTCCGTTTTACAGGGGAGGTTCTGCTGAATTTTCGATAGAATTCTCGTAAAACGTGATATCCAGTCGAATCCTAAATTCCGATTCTGTGTTTAATACTCTAGATTGAATTCTAGGATTTCTGTTAGGGTTATTCTGATGTCGATTATTTATTTCTTGTTTAGTTGCACCGAGACCGAGGGCTAGTGGTCCAGGCCCGTCGGACCCGTCTCGTGGAGCGCACTAGGTGAGTTACTGTACTATGTATACATGCTTAGGATGCATGATTTAGAAATATATGTTTTACTTTGATTAAGATGCATAAATAATGTGATTTGTATTTAAGTATATTTTTGGTTTATTTTTGGTATATAATAAATTATATACATGTTTTATTAATAAAATATATTTAAAATGTTTTTAAATATATTTTTAATTTAATTTGTGATTTGATTGGATTTATTTGACATATATATACTCGAAATATACCTGGTTTACTTTTGGTATATTTCCGGTATATATATGGTTTATATTGTTGATTTATTTAAATTCATGCATCATGTATTTGTGAATGAATGTTTTATTATTTATTAATGAAGGATATCGATAGAACGTGCTACCTAGTGGGCAGCACTAGGACCGAGTACGTACCGGTACGCCTATAGTATTTAGGCTATATTACTAACCAGTTTGTGGATATTGATTGATTATGATTATTTGATGTGATTATTGATATGTGTGAGATGTGGTTTTGGGTGTGATTGCTGGAGCTCGGTTGACCAAGTGTCTCAGGGCCAATCACACTGGCAGTCAGACTGCTGGAGCTCGGTTGACTTAGTGTCTCGGGGCCAGTCTACTGTCCAAATGGATTAAGTGGATATATTTGGATTCAGTGAGCCTGTATGGCCAGAGTGTTGTTTAACACTATTATTTTCTGAGGTTGCGATATTCTAGGGTTCTATATAATCCTTCATAAAAGATGATTTTCAGATAAAATATATAAAAAGGATTTTATTGCATCTGTGTGAATTTGCCTGTATATATACATATTAGATATGTATTATTGACTGTATGCATTATCATTTAGTGTATGTATATATATTATAGTAATTCACTCAGTGAGGTCTGACTCCCCTCCGTTGACTATTTTTCAGGAGAGTCAACTTCCTCAGACCTCAGTAGCAGGTCGATACGCCGGATTTCTTCCGCCCCGGCTTCTTTATGTAAATTGTCTACTTGAGTCTTATTTATTTTATCTAGACACTGCAGTAGTTGTGAATTAAAGTATTGGATTTTATGTATTTTATTTAAAAGAGATGTATTATATTGAAACTGGATTTGTATAAAAGATTATATATCTATGAGATGAGATTTCGATTTGAATCCAGTTGATGTGAAAAGTATTGTGATATTTAAGATTTTTATTTCCGCTGCATATATATTATATGATTATTGTTATTGCATGATTTATTTTATTTTTTTAGGCTTGCTACGGGTTCCGGATTCGAAAGAATTCCCGTTCCCTAGGGCCGGTCATGGACCCTGTTTTGGGTCGTGACAAATATTAGGTATGATAAATCTTACTTGAAATAATACATGGATTATTGATACAGGTGCTATTGATGATATGACAAACTCCACTCACCATCTTACATCCATCCGCCCATTAACCCAATAAAATATTATGACTGCCAATGGAGGCATAACATCGGTCACTCATGAAGGATTAGTATCTAACTCCAACTCTTTTAATCTAGATATTATTGTTATTGTTCTATCTCTTTCTTGTAATCTACTATCTGTTAGCCAAATTGCTAAAACCTTGAATTGCACTATCAAATTTTGGCCTAATTATTATGTATTTGAGGATATTACAACGCACCGAATTCTGGCTCTGGTATTAAACATGGAAAGTTATACTATCTTGATTTGCATGGTGATCTAACTCAAGCCAATAGGGTTAGTAAAAGTTGCTCGGCCAAAGAATAAGTTATCTTATGGCATCATCATCTTGGTCATCTTTCTTTTTATTATCTTAGACAAATAAAATTGAAATTGTTTTTAAATACCACAGACTTAGAATTCAAGTGTGATATTTTTTAATTGGCAAAAAGCCACTGAATATCTTATGTATAGAGTCATAATAAAAATTCAATTCCATTTCTAACCATTCATTATGATGTATGGGGACCTGCTCAAATTCCTACTCTATCTGGTGCTCGATATTTTGTAATGTTTATTGATGAATGTACCCGAATGACCTGGGTATCACTACTTTCAAATAAGGGAGATGTGTGCTTCGCGTTCTGGGACCTATACAAAATGGTGGCAATGCAATACTAGAGTAAAATCTGAGTCTTGCAGTCTAACAATGGTGGGGAGTATCTTAACTCAGCTCTAAATGATTTTTGTCAGTAGCAGGGCATTCACCATAAACATTATGTGTCGGCACTCCCCAACAAAATGGTATAGCCGAACAGAAGAACCAGTAGTTATTGGAAGTCGTCCAAGCATCATTGTTTGACATGAATGTTCCTCGAGAATATTGGGGAAAGGTTGTTCAATCCATTGCGTATCTCATAAACCATACACCATCAAGAGTACTCAATTTCAAAATGCCTCTTTAAAAATTTCAGGAACTTGTCATATCTCCACCTCTCAAAAATTTAGAGCCCCGAGTCTTTGGATGCTCAGCATATATTCATCAGACACTCGGTAAATTAGATCCTCGAGCTATCTGGTGTATCTTTATTGGCTATGCGGATCTACAAAAGCGATATCAGTGTTATGATCTAAATGTAAATAAGATGTATGCAACTCAGGATGTTCGTTTCCATGAAAATGCTCCTTTCTTCTCTCATTCTGAGTGCTCTCTTCAAGGGGAGAAAAATCCAAACCTCTTTGAATTTGAAGATAGCATTTCAAATGTTTCAAATTTGAGTATCTTAAATGTCCTAAGTCTCCTAAATGTTCTGAGCATCTCACCTGGACAAACATCTGATGTTCCAAACATCTCACTTAAATAGATAATTAAAGATAATCTAAGTAATGAAGATAGTACATCTTCCCAACCCACACTATAAGCTGAAGAAACTTTAGATGTGCACAATAAGGTAAACTTGTCTCCCCTAGTAACAATAAATACCGATCCTCATTATCCTTCTAGAATTAATTAAGGGATTTTGAAAAAATAATATGATCTAGACCTTTATACTAAAGCTAAATAACCTATCAATAACTTCATATTAACTTACCATTTGTCTAACTCATATGCATTTATTATAAATCAATTAGCTACTGTATCTACTTCGAGTAATGTGTAGGAGGCTTTAGCTAATCCAGATTGAAAAAAAGCCATTAATGATGAAATAGAGGCATTGCTAAAGAACCGCACATGGGATCTTGTTCCTCTCCCTAAAGGAAAGAAAATGGTGGGGTGCAAGTGGATACTTACTGTCAAACTCAATTCAGATGGAAGAACAAATTGATATAAAGCTCAGTTGGTAGCAAAGAGATATACTCAGAAGTATGGAATTGACTATGAAGATACATTTGCCCCAATAGCAAAAATGAACACCATGAGTTCTTATTTCCTTAGCTATCAACCTGCACTGGCCACTATGATAATTTGATGTGAAGAATGCATTTTTGAATAGAACCATATATGAAGAAGTGCATATGAATCTACCACCTAGAACAAGATGTACCGATTGAGTATGCAAACTAAAAAGGGCATTGTATAGACTCAAGCAATCGCCTTGAGCATGGTTTGGATGACTTTTAACTTTCATGAGAAAGTTAGGATATAAGCAAAGTGATGGTGATCATACACTATTCATCAAACAGAAGTTAGGTAAAGTCACTACTCTAATTGTGTATGTTGATGATATGGTGGTCATTGGGAATGATCCGAGTAAGATAACAATCTTGCAAAGATAATTAGAAACTGAGTTTGAACTTAAGGATTTAGGTAACTTAAAGTATTTTTTAGGAATTAAAGTTGTAAGATCAACTCAAAGGATTTTCCTCTGCCAATGAAAGTATGTAATGGACCTACTGACAAAGATGGGCATGCTTGAATGTGAGCCAGTCGAGACTCTAATTGAAGTCAACTATGGACTTTCAATCCTAGGAGATCAAGTCCCAATTGATAAAGATCAGTATCAAAGGCTGGTGGGAAGGTTGATTTACTTATCTCGTACTCAACCAGATATTGCTTATGCAGTAAGTGTTGTAAGTCAATTCATGCATTCTCCGAGTAAAGAACATATGGGTGCAGTATATCGAGTATTAAGATATCTAAAGTCTTATTTAGGCAAAGGTTTATTCTTTGGTATAAATAAGGATTATAAAATTACTAGCTATACTAATGCTGATTGGGCCAAAGATTGGGCTAATCGAAAATCAACATCTGAGTACTTTACATTTATTGGAAAGAATTTAGTTACTTGGAGAAGTAAGAAATAGAAAGTCGTAGCAAAGTCAATTGTTGAAGCTGAGTTTAGAGGATTGGCTTATGGAGTATATGAGTTGCTTTGGATAAGACAAATTGTTCAAGATCTAGAACTAAAACATCTGAAGCCTATGTTGTTACATTATGATAACAAGGCAGCCATAACAATTGCAAAAAATCTGGTTCAACATGATTGAACTAAACACACAAAGGTTGACAGACATTTCATCAAAGATGATCTGAACCAAGGAATAACTGATCTTCCATTTGTTTTTTCTCAGACTCAATTAGCTAATATCCTTACAAAGGCTGTATCCTAAAAATCATTCTACAACTCACTTGGCAAGTTGGGAATGATTGATATACATTCACCAACTTGAAGGGGATTATTGAGGAAGGATATATTTAAATTGTATATATTAGAAAGTAAATATTTGTATACAATTAGGAATAAAATATTTATTTCATTTAGGATGTTATTCTATTCCTAATTATATAATTAGAGTTCCTATATGTATATATAAGGGTTGTAACCTCTCTTATGAATATATAGAAAACATATTTCTCTTAAATTTTCTCTTTTTTTCTCTGAATTTTATTCTTCATTGAAAATCTCTAATGTTTATGATGTTAAATGTTCTTCGTAACTTGAGAAGGTGTAGATACTATTAAATCAATTTTAACTTTATTTTCAACAAAAACTAAAATAAGGTTAGTTGAAATTATCTTCATTACTTTTCTTTCACATTATACTGTTTCATGAGAGTTGAAAGACTTTAATGATTTGTCTATTTGTTCATATTAAGAGGAAGGAGAAATGATTAAATAGAAATTTTCATTTATTTTTTTAATTTATAACATAAAATATGAGTTTTTTTTTTCAATTGCATCTATCAGTTTATTTTTTAAAAATTAAAATATTTTTTGTATAATATTTCACTGGGCCGCCCTATAATTTTTAGAATTTATTACACTATTTGTACCATAATTTTGCCCTATGTTTCAAAATAGTACCAGATTTTTAATTTTTTTAATACCACAAGTTCTATTTTTGCTTCAGATTAAAGTACCTCAAACTTATCAAATCAAATTTAGTATGCGTGGCAGTAAGAATAAATATATTTTTAGTATATTTGCCATGTAAATATCTCATTAAATAGCTTAATCATCTTGTTAGCCCTATATAACAAAATTTGCTTGTGAACCCCATAAATTAAAATTTTAGCAATTTTATTTTATAGAGCACACAAGATGATTAGGTTTCTTAATTGGATGCTTACATGACGAATATACAAAAATATGTTTATTCAAGTTGTCATGTATGCTAAATTTGATCGGTTATATTTAAGTTACTTTAATTTGAAGTAAAAATAAAATTTGTGGTACCCAAAAAAGAAAAATTGAAAATCTAATACTATTTTGAAACATGAGGCAAAATTATAGTACCAACAATGCAGTTAACCTTTTTTTAGAATAAATTTACGGTATATAACACTAATCCAAGCAATTGCTACGGGAAGAAACATAGAGCAGCAAATTACATAGCAAATTTAATACACCCAAAACTAACATAATTTACTTCCGGTTTAATAAATTAGCAATTACGAAGATAGATGGATAAAAAAAATCTAGTTGGGATTATTGGTAACATTCTAAATGTACTTACTCCTTAACTTTTCAATGAAGGCATTATAATCAAAGTGCGAAGATCCACCTTCTGCAACTGCTTTTCTTGCCATTTCTACAAGTTTTTTGCTCTGCATCTCATTTCCTCTACTGCTGCACCCACCATCACCTGTCCCACTGCCTTTGTTCTAGCTTCTTTCTTTACACTATCTCCTACTAATCTAACCCACTTCTAAGTGCCCACTACAATTCCTGATAACTGGTTTCCGAGACTCCTGGGCTGAACGTCCTGTAAAGCACTGAATAGAGGGCAAGGTGAGAGGTGGGGGGAATCCCCATAAACACTCTGATGCCTAAGTTAGAGAATAGAAAGCGGGTGGCTGAAAGATAGCTTGAGTATGTGTGAATGAGATGATCCTATAATGAGGGGTATATGGTGTTATATATAGTGATACTCAAACCTGGAAGGAATAGGAATCCTTGTGGGAGATCTGTTCCTACTTCAGTTAGGATTCCTCTTTGAGGTAGTTCCTTGGATGAATCTGTCTTCTCCTTTATCCATGTGTTCCTATTTAGGGGGTGGATGACCCCTAATTAGGTGGGAACATTCTAGATGGTATCAAGAGTCCCCCCTTGGAGTATACGGATATTTATGTCCATCCGAGTAAGATGCAGTGGTGCCTCTATACGGGTGATAAGATGCAAGTAAGCTGAGGTGGCCAGCCTTCATCATAATAAGTAGAGCTTGGTGTCGAGTATTTTTGGTTGATTTGTCATTGAATCGTAATCTGCAAAACTGGGGTACATACTCGGATCCTCAGTACTACGAAAGCGACCTGAGGGTGCTAGCTTCAATCACTGGACTTTATGTGAGCGAGACTTAGATGCTCGACACAGGGGCACGAGGCTTACATGCTCGGATCCTCAGAACTATGGAAGCGACCTGAGGGTGCCAGCTTCAGTCACTAGACTTTATGTGAGCGAGACTTAGATACTCGGCACAGGGCCGCGAGGCTTACATGCTTGGATCCTCAGTACTACGGAAGTAACCTGAGGGTGCTAGCTTCAGTCACTGGACTTTATATGAGCGAGACTTAGATGCTCGGCACAGGGGCGCGAGGCTTACATGCTCGGATCCTCAGTACTACGGAAGCGACCTGAGGGTGCCAGCTTCAGTCACTGAACTTTATGTGAGTGAGGCTTAGATGCTCGGCACAGGGGCACGAGGCTTACATGCTCGAATCCTTAGTACTACGGAAGTGACCTGAGGGTGCCAGCTTCAGTCACTGGACTTTGTATGAGCCAGACTTAGATGCTTGGCACAAGGGCGTGAGGCTTACATGCTTGGATCCTCAGTACTATGGAAGCGACCTGAGGGTGCCAGCTTCAGTCATTGGACTTTGTATGAGCGAGACTTAGATGCTCGGCATAGGGGCACGAGGCTTACATGCTCGGATCCTCAGTACTATGAAAGTGACCTGAGGGTGCCAGCTTCAGTCATTGGACTTTATGTGAGCGAGACTTAGATGCTCAGCACAGGGGCGCGAGGCTTACATGCTCGGATCCTTAATACTACGGAAGCGACCTGAGGGTGCCAGCTTCAGTTACTGGACTTTATGTGAGTGAGACTTAAATGCTCGGCACAGGGGCGTGAGGCTTACATGCTCGGATCCTCAGTACTACGGAAGCGACCTGAGGGTGCCAGCTTTAGTCACTGGACTTTATATGAGCGAGGCTTAGATGCTCGGCACAGGGGCACGAGGCTTATATGCTCAGATCCTCAGTACTACGGAAGCGACTTGAGGGTGCCAGCTTTAGTCACTGGACTTTGTATGAGCGAGACTTAGATGCTCGACACAGGAGCACGAGGCTTACATGCTCGGATCCTCAGTACTACGGAAGCGACCTGAGGGTGCCAGCTTCAGTCACTGGACTTTGTATGGAATGGTCTGGGAGTGATGCTTGGAGCGTTTCCCGATTCGCTTGATGGAGCGGCCCAGTCAAAAATGTGAGTGGGCCAATCACAGGGTGACTTCATTTCAACTCTGATTGATGCGTCGTTTCGTGTGTCAGTGATCGAAACGCTCGTACAACCATCATCGCGACTCTTTGCCTAATGGGTTTTTTTTTATTCCCAATAGGCCCTTGGTAGTCTAGGGAGGAGCGCAGTAATAATGGGGGCAGTTAATGGCGTGCTTCCAGGTCTTTCCATGTCTCTATAAATACTGTTGCATTTGCTAACTGGCACATTTTGCTTTCTTTCGCTCTTTCATTATGTTTTTGCTGCGTTTCTATTGCATCCACCATTCTTATTCCTTCCTGCCATAACTCTTGCTTGAGGTTGCCAGGTGATTCTTTCATCATTTTTTCCTTCTCTTTTTTGCCCCTCTCCTTTTTTTTCATTAGGTTTTCGTTCCCTTTTTTGCTATGTCTCCTCGGGAAGAGATTAGCTCTGACCTCTTTGTGTCCAATGTAGATAGTGAATTGCTAGGGTGGTACCGACGGTGGTTCTGCATCCTCGCCGATTACGCCCTCCACACCGTAGATAGAAGGTTTAGGGCCCATACTCCTATATCGGGGCTAAGTAGATTAGTGGTATATTTCGACCAGTTAGAGGGGGGTCTGAAATTTCCCTTGGATCCCTTTATCAAGGATTTCCTTAATAGAAATAACATAGCGCCTGGTCAGCTTCATCCGAATAGTTATCGGATACTGACCGAGTTCATCCAGCTGATGCATGAGGAGGGTAGGGTTCCCGATCTGGACGTCCTCCGGTATTTGTACAGGTTGACTAGGAAGAAAGGAGAGCTGATGTTCTCCCTTTCGGCCGCACCCAACTATTCCCTCTTTGTTAAACTGCCGGATCTTCACAAGAAGTGGAGGTACCATTTTTTTTGTTGTGGAGCATCAATCGGACTTCCTGGATGTCCGGAGGATGTGGTCGGACGAGTGTCACAAAGTGACCCGTCCAGTGAAACTTTTCGATCCGGATATGGAATTAGTTTTGCAGCTACATCTAGACGGACTTGCTGAAGCTCGATCCGCAGAGGATGCATCCCGGAGATATTTGTGGAGAGTCTGTCCAGGTCACGACCATTGCGCTGGTATGAATTTTGTTTTGAGTTTTGTTTTGTCTAACTAGTCTCATCTTTCCATCTGTAGATGGCTGAATTTTTTGATTTTGCGGGCGGGATTTCCTTAGTAGATGAGCCAGCTGCAGTGGAGGAGTGCCGGGATTATCCTTCCCCTCAAGCTAAGGCTCCCGCTGCTCTGGAGGCCGTTCCTGTCGATCCAAAAGGCAAAGCAACAATGGAAGGTGAGCAGCCGAAGCCGGTTGGACGACGGAAAAGGTGGCTGATCGAAGCAGAGTCAGATGCAGAGGGGCTGGACGAAGAGATTTATGTCCAACGCCCCCGATTATCTGGTTTTCCAGATATGCGGGGCTGGATATTGAAGAAAATGAAACCCCCAAGCATCTCCAATAGTCAAGTACGGGACCAGTACGTCGAGTCGCTGTGGTTACCCGGAGACATGCAGCGGTGGTCGGACGAGGGATCGGACGGATTGCTTAATTCTATGATCGGTCAGTCACTAGAGGTAATGGAGTTTTTGGTTCTTGATATAACTATTTGTAGTGGATTTTGGCTAAATTATTGAGTTATTTTTGGCAGATGACTCAGGCCTTGCTGCTGGCTAAGGATTAGTACTTCTATTTGAAGAGCCAGTACAGCTTGAAGGAAACGGAGGTGGGGACGATTGCCATAGATTTTGAGAAAAAACTAGATAGCGCCAAAGTAGCTCTGGAGCACTGCCAAACAAGCTATGGTGAGGCTAAATCTGATGCAGAGGAGAATCAGAAGAAGGTGTCCGAGCTGGAACATAGCCAGGCTCAGCTGACAAGGAGGATCGAGGAGCAGAATCTTCAGATTGCTGGACTTCACGAGAGGCTAGCTGAGCTTGACAAATCTTGTGCTGATGATAATAAGACATATCAGAGCATGGTAGGGGGGTTTCTCAAAGCGTACCGGGTAGAATGCAAAAGGATCCTGCTCTCTCAAGACTCAGGATTGGATCTGGGGGCCTTAGATCGGATAACCCCAGTCGATCTGGCAAGGCTTGCTGCAAAGGATGACGCCCGTCGAAAGGCCGGTTCCTTATCTGTAAGGGAGTCTAAAGAGGTCATTGCTACAGCTAGGTCTGGCGAGCATCCAGAGGCTGCTAATGATGCTTCCCCCTCAGTTTCCGAGACGGGGGGTCCGAGTGTAGAGATACTATAGTAGATAGGTTTTATGTATCTCTCTTTTTTTTTAACAATCAGCTGTAAAGATATTCTTGATCAATAAAGATAGTTTTCATTGAATCAAATTATGTGTTCGAATACAAGATTACTGATAATATTTTCTGAGGGAGTCTGAGTTCCAGAACCTCGGTAGTTCTTTGCCTCCTCTTTCTCTTAGTTTATATGCCCCCTTTGTTGTGCATTCTGAGATCTGATACGGACCTTCCCAATTAGGGCCTAACTTATCGGTACCAGAGGTGCCTTTACCTATATCTGCTCTTCTGAGTACCCAGTCACCCGTCCTAAAATTCTCTGTTGCTTTACGCGGATGGTGGTACCGAGTTATCCTTTACCGATGTGCCTCTGCCGTTGCTGCTGCTTGTTCTCTTCGTTCTTCTAGTATGTCAAGGCATATTTGTGCATTGACGTTATTGACGGCGTGGTCAAGGTCTTGGCTTACCCGGTAACTTGGGGATCCCATCTCTACTGGAATTACTACATCCATGCCGTAAGTTAGTCTGAACGGTGTTTCTCCAGTGGATGATCGGGGTGTGGTTCTGTATACCCAAATTACATTGTTCAGCTCTTCGACCCAGTTCCCTTTCTTGTCATCGAGTCTTTTCTTCAACCCTTGCATGAGGATTCTGTTTGTGACCTCTGTTTGTCTGTTTGTCTGCGGGTGAGCTACTGAGGTGAAGCGCAGTTTTATGCCAAGGTCTGAGCAGAAACTTTTGAATTTATGGTTGTCGAACTGTTTGCCATTATCTGTAATTAAGGTGTGGGGGATGCCGAATCTGCAAATGATTTCCTTCCAAAAAAAGTGTTATATTCGGGCTTCTGTGATGGTTGGGACTGCTTCTGCTTCTACCCATTTCGTGAAATGGTCAATGGCCACGATTAAGAACTTTTTCTATGAGGTAGATAGAGGTAAAGGACCCAAGATGTCCATCCCCCACATGGCGAAAGGCCATGGGCTGCCAATGGGATGCAGAGGCCGAGAAGATTTGTGGCTAAGTCGGGCATGGTGCTGGCATTGGTGACATGATTGTGTTAGCTGCTGGGCATCCTTAGACATGGTGGGCCAATAATATCCCTAGAGCAAGGCCTTTCTAGTGAGCGAATAGTGGGACTTGTGTGCACCACAGATTCCTTCATGGATTTCTCTTAGTATGTAATTTCCCTCCTCTGGGGAAACGCATTTCAACCAAGGGTGTGAGAGGGATTTTCGGTAGAGCTCCCCTCGGTGGATGGAATAGTGTGCTGCTTTGGCTTTGAGCTTCCGAGCTTGCAGCTTATCTTTCGGAAGTGTGCCATGTTCAAGATATTGGATGATGGGCTGTATCCATTCCGAGACTGGTTGTGTTCTAAAAATTTCATTATCCTCTATGCTGGGATTGGTGAGTGATTCAGTGAAATCCATATCCCTAAATGCTTGACTGTTCTCGACTATGGATTTAGCAAGGTAATCGGCCTCATGGTTGTCTTCTCTGGGAATCTGAATGATATTCCATTGGCCTCTGTCTTGCTCGATGCGTTGCAAAAGTTGCCTGGCTTTGTCTACGTACTTGGCGATGCTGGCATCTTTGACTTGAAATGCTCTGCTGACTTGGTTGACTACTAGTTGGGCATCCGAGTGTATAATGAGGTGTTCGGCCCTGACTTCCGCTGCTAGCTTCAACCCTGTAATGAGTGCTTCGTATTCAGTCGCACTGTTGGTGGAGTTATACTCTATGCGAACTGCGTACTGAATATGAACTTTATGTGGTCCCCTGAGGATTATTCCTGCTCCGGAACTGTGAGCTGAGGATGCTTCGTCGACATAGAGCTTCCATTCTGGCATTTTGGTCAAGGTTATATCTTCCGGAGCCATTTCTTGTACAAAATCCACTAAGGCCTATGCCTTCATCTGTTGTCGAGGTTCGTAATCAATATCGAACTCGCTGAGTAAGACCGACCATTACACTAGCCTGCCTGAAGTCTCTGGTCTCTGTAATATTTTGTGCAGTGGAAAATGGGACCGGACCACGATATGATGAGCTTGGAAGTAGTGACGAAGCTTTCGAGAAGTATGAACCACAACTAAGGCTAACTTGTCTAGCATGGGGTATCAGACTTCAGGTCCTCGGAGCATCTTGCTGACATAGTAGATAGGGCTTTGCTGGCTTCCCTCTTCCCTTATCAATACTAAAGTGATGCATTCTCGGCCAACAGATAGGTATAAGTATAAGGTCTTGTTCGGTATTGGACAGCTGATTAATGGTGGGGAAGATAAGAATCTTTTAATGTCTTCAAATGCTGCTTGGCAATCAGCGAACCACTGAAACTTGTCGAAACTTTTGAGAGCTCGGAATAATGGTAGACATCGCCTAGCTGAGCAAGAAATAAAGTGCCCCAGTGTGGTTATTCTTCCGTTTAGCTTTTGTATATCCCGGATGCTCTTTGGTGCGGCCATGTTGAGTATGGCTTCCATTTTTTCTGGATTGGCTTCAATGCCTCGGTGGGAAATCATGAACCCCAGGAATTTGCCGGCTTGAACTCCGAAGACGCATTTATCAGGATTCAACTTGATCCTGGATTGGCTTAGTAATTGGAGGACTTGATCCACGTCCGTTGGGTGGTTCTCAGAGTGTTTGCTTTTGATGATGATGTCATCCACATATACCTCCACGCTAGTCCCAATCTGGCTCTGAAGGACTTGGTTCATCATTCTTTGGTATGTGGCTCCGGCATTTTTCAGTCCAAAGGGCATCACCTTATAGCAGTACAGCCCTTCGTATGTGATGAAGGACATTTTCTCCTGGTCTTCTTTCTTCATGGGGATCTGGTAATAACCTTGGGCCATGTCTACGAAGCTATACAGGCCATGACCAGCCGTGGAATCGACGAGCTGATCAATCGTTAGTAACGGGTAGCTGCCTTTAGGGCATGCTTGGTTGAGGTCGGTGTAGTCTACACACATTCTGTACTTCCCGTTTGCTTTCTTGACGAGTACTACGTTGGCTACCCAGTCCGAGTGAGTAACCTCTTTAATGAATCTGGCTGCTAAAAGCTTCGCTGTTTCCTCGGTAATAATCTTTTGTCTTTCGTAGATGAAAGTTCTTTTCTTCTGTGCTACTGGCTTGGCCCCTGGTTTGATGTTTAGGCAGTAACAGGCAACCCGCGGGTCCACGCCAATGATCTCGGAAGCTTGAGAAGCAAAATCTTCTGAGTGTCTAATAAGGACGTTCCTTAATGTGTCTTTGATGTATTGATTAAGGGCATTACCAATTTTCATGGATTTTCCTCCCTTGATTTGCAATGTCTCCGTGTCTTCCACCGGTTGTGGATTAGCGCCTTGCTTCTCAACTTCCCATGCTTCCAAATGAAAAGCTTCCGCCAGAGATTTCATGGTCATCTGATAGCATTGTCTGGCCATCTGTTGATCTCCCCTGATAGTAAGGGTTCCCGTTCTGATTGGGATTTTCATGGTTAATTGTCGGATGCTGGTGACTGCATCTGCTTCGTAAAGTGCCGGTCGCCCTATTATCCCATTATAGGCTAGTGGTATGTTTGCCACGTTGAATGGGGTCCGGACGATTTTTGTTTCCTCATCCTCTTGGTTTCCGAATTCTAGATCCAGATTGACAATCCCCATTGGTTGCACCATTCCTCCACAAAAACTAGTGATGGGGTTCTGGATGGCCGTTAAGTTGGTGATGGAGCCGCCCATAGCTTTGTATGCATTCCAAGATAAAACATTGATAGCACTCCCGTTATCAACTAATAGCCTTTTGACTCGATACTTATTTATGCATGCGGTTATCACCAGGGCATCAATGTGAGGGTGATGTATAGGCGAATTGTCTTTCGAGTTAAGAATATTGTTGCTTTTACCAGGTATTGTTTTTCCTCTACTGCATTTTAATCATTTCCCGGTGTTTTCTCCTCCCACAATCATGTTGATCGTTCCGATCGGTTCCTTCCTAGCTTTCTTTGCCTCGGCTTTGTCACGGTCATGGTTTTCCATGTTTCCGCATCTCCTCGGTGCATCAGTGAAATTATCAAGCTTTCCCCGCTGCACTAGTTTTTCTATGGCACTCTTCAGTTCTCTGCAGCCTTCTGTGTTATGGCCATATTCCCTATGGTACTCGCAGTACTGGCTTCTATCACGAGTAAATCTTCGGCTTGGGCTAATTCTTTTGGCTGGTGTAATTTCCACTCCATTCTACCTGATCCATATGAGGATCCTTGATCGAGAAGTGTTGAGGGGTGTATATCTATCTGCTTCCCTATCAAACCTGTCTGTCGGAACTCTGAAATTTATTTTTGGGAAGCTTGCTCGTCTCTGCTTTGGCCGTTCATCTCTAGTTGGTGGCCTATCTTCTTCCTGACGCATCCTCCTGTCCTCGTCCATCTTTATCATTCGAACCGCTATCGCCATTGCTTCGGCAAAGGTACTCGGTTCTTTAGTCATTAATTTGTCTTTTAGCTTGTCGAGTCTAGTGCCATTTTTTAAAGCTTCTATGGCGACTTCATCAACGAGGTGCTCAATCTGCATGGCTGTTTTGTTGAAACGATCGAGGTAACTCCGTAGAGACTCGTTAGCTTCTTACCGGCACACCCGGAGGTCGTTGATATTTTTTGCAGGAGGGATATTGGTGATAAATCTGATACGAAACTGCTCGGCTAAATCTTCAAAAGAAGTGACAGTATTCTCTGGGAGCCGATGAAACCATTTTTGGGCGCTTTTTGTGAGTGTACTTGGGAAGACTCTGCACATAATTCCATCGTTCACATTCTGGAGCGGCATCTTTGTTCGGAAAGAAGATATATGACTAATAGGGTCTCCTGTCCCATCATACTGATCGAGCTGTGGGATTCTGAACTTACTAGGAATCTCCGTTTGAATTATTCTGCTGACAAACGGAGTTCTGCTATCCATCACCCATTCTTCTTCCTTTCCAGGTTTAGTCCGGGCCTTGTTCATTGCTTCCTCAACCTTTTGTGCTAATTTTGAATCATCGAGAGCTGGGATGGATGAACTACACTCCCCTTCTGGTGCTTTACCCTTCCTTGTGCTTGTCCCTAGAGCCTGTCGGGGTGCTGCATTATCATTATTTGGAGCTAGTTCAGTATGCTCGCTCTATATTATAGTGCTTAGCTGTTGTTGCATCAGGGTTATTTGTGCTTGAATATTTTTTATCATGGAGTCTTTGCTTGGTTGGTCAAGGCCGAGTGTTTGGGTTACTGTGTTTAGGTTTGGAGTGGTTTTTGCTGGCGTTTCTAGTAGGCTTGGAAAAGGTATTTAGGGTATTGATCGATGGTGCTGCAACGGAGCATAATGTGGGAGATCTGTTCCCAAGGACGGGTATCTCGGAGTGTTTTCCGGAGGTAAAGATGTATGACCGGATGCGGCCCCAACAAGCTGCAAGGTGGGTGGTGGTATTATTACTGGAAAAGGGTTTGAAAGGTCAGTTGAAAGGATGGGTGCGGAAGGATTGGTACCGCCCTCAAGAATTTGGGCCGGAGGTGGACTAGAAGTCATGGTGAAAGTGTCTTTAGCTTAGCAAGTGAATGAATGGCTTTTCCCAAGGAGGTTCCCACAGACAGCGCCACTTGATAACTGGTTTCCGGGACTCCTGGGCTGAACGTCCTGCAAAGCACTGAACAGAGGGCAAGGTGAGAGGTGGGGGGAATCCCCACAAACACTCCGATGCCTAAGTTAGAGAATAGAAAACGGGTGATTGAAAGATAGCTTGAGTATGTGTGAATGAGATGAGATGATCCTCTAATGAGGGGTATATGGTGTTATATATAGTGATACTCAAACCTGGAAGGAATAGGAATCCTTGTGGGAGATCTGTTCCTACTTCAGTTAGGATTCCTCTTTGAGGTAGTTCCTTGGACGAATCTGTTTTCTCCTTTGTCCATGTGTTCCTATTTAGGAGGTGGATGACCCCCTAATTAGGTGGGAACATTGTAGATGGTATCAATTCCAATTCTTAATACCTCAGTTATCAACTTTTCATTATAAAATTGCTTTGATGCTACTGGCCATTGGCACTCCTGCTGATACTGCTTCAAGTGTTGAGTTCCAGCCACAATGAGTCATAAATCCTCCTACTGCTTCATGTTCAAGAATCAATACTTGAGGCGCCCACCCTCATATTTTTAGCCCCTTTCCTTCCATTCTTTTTTCAAATCCATCGGTTAACCAATCTTCCTCATAATTTTTGCTTTTCTTCACTACCCAAATGAATTGGTGCTCTGAATCTTTGAGCCCCATTGCAATCTTAAGAAGTTGAGATGAAGCATATATAAACAACTGAGTTTGGTTTCTTAGAATTCAGCCACTCTAAACACTCACTTTCATCAATGGAAGCCTCCTTACCTCTCTTTGCCATATCTCGAACATTACTATTGCACAGCGAAATGGGGCCAATAAACCATGATTTTATTTCCAAAGCTTTCGTGAAATGATCAGTATAATCTGGTTCGAGCTCGTAGAAGCCGCTCACAAGAACACCATAGCTTTTAGTCTCTATTTCTCTCATTTTCCTGTAGAATTCAGAGAAGGCAGATTCTTGTAAGATAAATTATTGTAGCTGGTTTCTTGTCAACTTGATCTCGCCTGGAAGATTTGGGATCACGAAAAGATTAGTATCAAATGACACATTTTTGTAAGGCTGATATGTAATCACGCACTGTATAGCACATGAAGAGAAATAACAAATTCCACTGAAAACGATTCTTGGAATTCAACACCTGGATGCAACTTCATTAGACCACGGAAAGAAAATATCTGAAACTAGATAATCAGGACGATACTCTTTAATGACATGTTCAAGTGGCTGGGCAAGTAGAGCAGTGGCCCATAAAAACTTTTGTGCCATTTCAGGTGAAGAAGCTAACTTCAAGTGCTCACATCCTCCAGGCAATCCAGCTTTAACACAAGGGAATTTGATGATCAGATTGTCAATTTTATGACCCAAAATTTTGCTTTCCTCAATTGATTCGGATACGGCAAGAGCATTGACAGGAGTGGTAAATATACTAACCTTTTGGTCCCTTGATGCAAATAGCTTGGCCATGTTTATGAGTGGAAGAGTATGGCCTTGAGCCATAAATGGGAAGAAGAAAAAGTAAATTTGATCTTTTTTGGTAGTATCCATTTGATCTTGAAAGACTGATCAAACTTGGAACTGATTGAAGCAGCTAGCAAGCATTTAACAGAAAGGACGCTCTTTGTATATCTTGTACCCTTTGTTAATACTTAGATCATCGAAAATGAGAAAGGACAGTCTTTTCTTGTTAACAATAACATAAGCATATGCGTCACACAAAGTTTACAGAGACAGAAGCACTGTCAATTAATGTGATTTTTTTGTCCAACTCATTTTTTTTTCTTTTTTTTTTAAATATAGTTTTTTTATTAAGCGAGTAAACCAGCTAGTAGAGTGGAGCTAAAGTTTTCACTAACTTAAATTTGGTAAATTTAAGTTGTGCCTGCTACAACACTTTGTATTTCCGAGCTATTCACAGAGCTAAACAAGTTAAAAAAATTTTATAAAAATAAAAATTATAAATCAAAATTATTCATTATAAAATTTAAAATAAATTATTTACTAAATAAGTAATAATAAAATAATAATTTTATTATAATGGTACATTTTTAAATATTTTTACATTTATTATAAATAAAAATTCATATATTATATATTTAAAATTAAATTATTAATATATAAAAATTACAAATCAGCTCAGAAACTCTTATTTGAATTTGTTCATGACTTTTAAGAGCCAAGATTTATATAATTTGAACTCGACTTAATTATTAAACGAGCTTAATATACTAGTTCAAACAAGTTTTTATCGTGACGAGTTGCTCACACACTCGCCTCATTCACAATTATATTTTTAGTAACTTTTAAAATTATAATTGTTAATTATTAATAGTAGCCAAAAAATTTTATAGTTTATTATTTATGAATGTAAATAAAGTACCATAATATAATTATGACTATTAATTATTAATATTGAAAAAATATTATAATTTATTATTTATGAGTTACAACACTATCGTAATTACTGATAAATCTATATGGAATGAGTGAAATTCCAACCTAATTATTTTGATATATTCAGAAGTGTTAATGTTATTATTATTTTTTATTTATTTTTTTTATACAAGACCATTCGGTATCTGATATTTCGTAAGATCTGACTAATTTGAATTCGACCCGGGAATGACCCTAAAGGGTGGCAAAGGTCTACCTCAAAAGTTTTAAACTAGTTGCATACCCAAAACTCAAATTCAAGACTTCTGATTAAGCTGGAAGAGTCCCCTGCCAACTTATCCACACTCTCTTTGTCACGACCCAAACTAGGAGTCATGACCGGCGCTAGAGAACAGAAATTCTTTCGAATCCGAAACCTGTAGCAAGCTTTAGAAAATAAAATCATGCAATAATTAAATAAAAGTACGATAAAATTAAAATTTTTTGAATCAATATATAAAATAAATACTTCAAATCCTTTCATACATATATACATAATCATACAGTGTTCAAATACAAATTTTCAGAGTATATAATATCAAAACAATATAATACTCTTCTGATACAATAACACTACTACTGCAGTTCCTGGAATATAAATCAGAGTTAAAAATATACATTTGCATAAAATAGTCGGGACTGAAGAACACTGGCGATGAACTCTACAACTAAGATATGACGATATGGGATCTCCTGAAAAAAATAATTGAGGGGGGTCAGACCTTACTGAGTGAATTATTATACTGTATATACATGCAATCTAAACCATAACAATCAGGCATTCTTATATATATATATACACACTCATTTCACACAAATGTCAAACTCTGCCTTTATAAATATACTAAATGTAGAAGACGTTTAGTTTAATTCATGAAGGATTTATAGAACCCTAATAATAGTAACCTCAAACAACCCCATCATCACTTTAGCCATACAGGCTCACTTGATTCCAAATAGAACACTTATTCCAATCTGGACAGCAGACTGGCCCCGAGACACTATGTCAACCGAGCTCCAGCAGTCTGACTGTCAGTGTGATTGGTCCCGAGACACTTAGTCAACCGAGCTCCAGCAATCACACTATTTATCACTTCATATCTCTATCAACCCAATAGATCATTCATTCCACTATGAACAGTAGACTGGCCCTGAGACACTAAATCATTCGAGCTCCACCAATCTGATTGTCAGTGTGATTGGCCCCGAGATCCCTAGTCAACCGAGCTATAGCAATCACACTATCTAACATACCATTAATCTTAGTCAAATCCATCGAATCAATTATAATCACCACAATTAATTCTCACTCAACCCTTATCAATCGCACCGGTACGTACACAGTCCTAGTGCTGCTCACTAGGAAGCACGTTCTATTGATATCCTTCACTTAAAATAAATCATTCATTCAAAAAATAATTAATATAGAATGATTTTCATAATAGTAAAATCAAATATATATATATATATATATATATACCAAAAATATACCTAAAACATATCCAGTATATTTCAAGTATATACATATATATAAGTCAAATAAAGTATGAAATATACTAAAGGTAAACCATTAATATAGTTAAAAAAATTAAGTGTGTATCAATAGTATAACATGCACTTACTTAAAAATATACTTAAATATACAAAAGATATACCCTAATCACACAAATCATTTAATAAAACAATTATGCACAAATATTCATTTAAAACATAACTATGTACTAAAACATGCATTTTAAGTTTACATATTTTTACAAATAAACCTTAAGTATACCACTAATGTGTTAGGTTTGAATTAAATGATAAAACATGCATTTATTTGAAAATATATCAAAATATACCAAAAATAAACTTAAAAACAATTTAAGTGTAGGTTTATAATATAGCATGCAATTATTTAAAAATAAACCTAAAATATACCGAAAGTATACCTAAAATATACTAATTATTTAATAAAATAATTGTGACTAAGTATACATTTTAAAACATGTGTATATTACTCAAATGTATTAAACCTAAACCTAATTGTTTAATGTGCATATATCAAACTAACATGCATAATTATTTAATATGCATATATATAAAAATACAACCCTAGATATACCAAAAATATTATAATTTAAATCACTTTAAAAACATACAATGAAAATGAAAAATCCTAAGTGATGCATCCTATATGCAATGCATATATATACAGCATAATAACTCACATGTTAGCGCTTCACGAGACAAACTCGATAGGCCTGATCTATTAGGCCTCGGTCTCGGCGCAGCTAGAAAGATAAAAATAAAAATAACCATCAGAATAAACTTCTAACTCTATACTTCTAGGATTACTATAGACAGATTCAATCAAGAATTCAGAATTAGACTCGGACCGGTTGTCACGTTTTATGAGAAATCTACCAAAATTTCGGTAGAGTCTCCTCTGTAAAACGGACATCTCCCTTCAAAAGTAGGGTCAATCCTACACAAAAAACACACTTTAAAAATACACAACCACAACCCCTCAGCCGGACTCCTAAACTACAATTCTCCCGATCGAGGCTCACAATTTACGAGATATACACAGAACACATGAAAATTCCAGAAATACCAAAAATACCTTTAAATAATCAAAATATAGCAAATCAGATATTTAAAACACTGAAAATAATTATTTCATCGATAAATAAAATAAAGCCCTAATTTTTAATAAAATATTATAAAAATCGATAATTCTTTATAAATTCATAAATATTGACCAAAATACATTTTAAAACTCTAAATTATGCAATTAACCCTAAAACATATTAAAAACCAATAAAAACTCATTTATTTAGAAAAATAGTATATTATATATAATTTGAAAATAATTTACGAAAAATAGTTTTAATTAGTTAAAAATACTAAAAAATTTGTAGAAATCATTTTTATACCTCAAATAACTATTAAAACTAATTTAATTATATTTTTAACCAATTTAGTGTCAAATTATCAAAATACCCCTAGTTTTATAAATTCCCTAAAATTAATCAAAAATTCACCAAAAATAGTATAATTACTAAAAAATAAATTTCTCATCATATAATTCAATTATATCAATAAATATACTCAATTAACCAATTAATTTCAATAAAACACATAATTAACCTAATTTTCCACAAATTACATAAACTAAATAAATTCAAAATAATTATATAAAAATCACAAAAATTACAAATAAATTTCTAAAATTCATTTTAACACCTATAAACACCATAAATCACAATTTCATAATTTATTTAATTAATTTTTGAAAATTAGAAAATATTAATAAAATAATTAAAAATTCACAAAAATCAAAATAATTCTCAAAAATTCTACAAAAATTTACAAAGTTATATTAAGCTACTAGGATCAATGTTTGTGAAGGAATTTTGCATGAATCAACCAAATCAAAGCTCAAAAAAATTAAAAACCCTAGTAGGCCGAAATTGTAAAATCGAAACCTAGGGAAATCTAGACCATTTCAAGTGAAACAAAGCTTGGAAATGCACTCACCAAAGCTCAAGGAAGAGATAGAAACCAGTGACACTTCAAACGGTGGCCGGAATCATTGTGATCGGAGTTAAAACCAAGTTTCAGTTTCTTTGAAGAAAACCGACCAAAGCTCACCGGAAATGGGAGGAAAGGGCAGCGGAGGGAGCTAGGGATGGTGGTGGTTGGCTGAGAGGCACTCCGCCAATGAGAAGTCGACTTGACAATGGCCAAAAATGGAAAAATGGCATCGGGCATGGAGAAGGTGAAGTCGATGACAGTTTGGTAATTAAGGGGAACTTTTGTTTTAGTAAGATATTATATGTATATATGTATATATATAAGTATAGTTTATATTATAATAATAAATGAATATTATATTCACAATATTTATTCACCACATATTAAAATAATAATATTTATACACATATACATATATATAATACACATTATTTATTAAAACTATATAATATAAATTTAATTAAAATATACCCTAATTATTTAAAGGTGTATATATACATGTATATGTACGTATATTAATATGACAATTAAAATCGTGCATGGACTCATGCAAACTCACAAAACCGTCCAAAATAATTAATAATTATTTATTTAAGTTTTAATTTCCTCGAAAATAAGACTCTCGAGAAAATTTTACATAAAGGACTTAAAAATAATTAAAGATAATTAGAAATAATTAAAATGACTTTAATAGATAATAAACTAATTAAATAATCAAAATATATATATAAATTATTAACAATGCATATTCCGATACAGTTTAAAATTATTTAAAAACTCAGAATATTACACTCTTAATTTTTTTTAAAATGTTAATGTTATTGCACCATAAGACATTGACAAGTCATATTTTTTTCTTAGATAAAATTCAGTCTTTATTTTTTCTTAGTTTTTGTGACTCTTCTCTTTGGTGGAATAAAATTTCACTAAATGTGTTTAAAAAAAAGATGTTGACAAGTCATATTATCATTGTCGTATTAGTAACACTTATGGGAAAAATTAACATAATTGGAGTAGCGAAATAATATTCACATAGACAAAATAAAATTACTGCAGAAATAATCAAACAAATAAATAAATGAAGGTGGTTAAATCGGTCAATGGGTGATAAAATAGATGGTAATATAAATAATAAAAATGATACAAATATTTTAACGTGGTTCACCCTTAAATCTTGGGTTACGTCCATGAAATAAAATTCGAATAATTCTTCTACTATAAAAATAGTAGGTACAAGAGAGAGTCTTCTCTAGATCAACACTAAAGGTACACAATAAAAAAATTTTCACCAAAATAGTGACATTCAAAGTGTTTCCCAAACACCCAAAAAATAGTTATCTCACTATTTTATCACTCACCTTTTGAGAAAAATTTCTCAAACCCTTAAAACTTTATCACACTCATCAAAGTTAATTAGCTTTGGCTCTTATCTCACAAGCTTATGCTTATATGTTGCTACCTTCACTACATGGCCATGGTTTTATATAGCCATTGTATTTGGCCAATTTTCTAACTAAAAGTCAATAAATGCAGTACCAACTTTGATTTTTTTTCAAACTCATGGGTTCCACTAGGAGGGACCCGTAATAATTCTCCCCCTCCCGACTACATGGAGGTTATCACCATTCTGGCAGCTAATTGATAGAATTCAAACTTTTTCCTTGGTGGAGTCTTTGTTAACATGTCTGATCCATTGTCATATGTATGGATCTTCTCAATCTGCAGTAACTTCTTCTTCAATGCATCTCGTATCCAATGATATCTCACATCAATGTACTTTGATCTTGACTAAAAGGAGAAATTCTTACTAAGGTGGATAGCACTTTGACTAACACAAAATAGCTTGTATATGTCTTGCTGAAAATCGAGTTCATTTAAGAACTTCTTTATCCATAATAACTTTTTACAAGCTTCTGTTGTTGCAATAAACTCTACTTCAGTGGTAGACAAAACAACATATTTTTATAATTTTAACTGCCATAATAAAGCTCCCTTGCAAAAGTAACCAGATAACCAGAGGTTGATTTTCTTGAATCAACATCTCCTACCATATCTGCATCTATGTATCCAACTAACATAGGTTTGGCATCTCCAAACACAAACATATTTTGAATGTTCCATGAAGATACCTAAAAATCCATTTGACTGCAGCCCAATATTCCATTCCAGAATTTAAAAGGAATTAACTTACAACTCCAATTGAGTGTGCAATATATGGCTATGTACACACCATGGCATACATTAAACTACCAACTGTTGAAGCATATGAAACTCTATCCATCTCTTCCTTCTCTTTATCAGTGGAAGGTATTTGCTAAGAAGCTAATCTAAAGTGATTAGTAAGAGGACAGCTTATCGTTTTAGCATTGTATATGTTGAACCTCTGAAGTACCTTCTCAATATACTTCTCTTATAACAACCACAGCTTCTTGATGCCTTTTTCTCTGATAATCTTCATGCCAAGAATCTACTTTGTTGGTCCCAAGCCTTTCATAATAAAAGACTTACTCAACTACTTATTCAAGCTGTTGATTCTGGAAACATTCTGATACATATCATCCACATAGAGCAATAACATAATAAAGTCATCATCAAAAAAATTTTAAACAAATACATAATGGTCTAAAGTGGTCTTCCTATAACCTTACTCCCTCATAACAGACTTAAACTTCTTATAACATTATCTTGGTGTCTATTTTAAGCCATACAAGCTTTTTTTCAATCTGCAAACATAGTCAATCCTCTATTCTTTTTTTTTTGAAACCCTCTAACTACTCTATAAATATTTCCTCTTCTAAATCACCATTAAGGAAGGCAGTTTTAACATCCATTTACTCAATCTTTATATCAAAACTTGTTGCTAAACCTAGCACAGTATGGATGGATGTCATTTTCATGACTGGAGAAAAAATCTCATTAAAGTAGATACCCTTTCATTGGTTGAATCCTTTTACAACCAGTCTAGCCTTGAATCATGGCTGGAGACTATGTTCTTCTCGCTTGATCCTGAATACCCACTTATTCTTCAAAGCTCTCTTGCCTTCAGGCAACTTCACTAGCTCAAACATCTTATTCTTATGCAGAGACTTCATCTCATTATGCATAGCTTTAAACCATTTATGCTTGTGTTCATCATTTATAGCTTCTTCAAAGCTTTCTGGCTCTCCCCCATCAGTTAGTAACATAAACTAGTCTTTAGGATATCTAGTAAAAGGTTGTCTATTTCTCTTAGATCCCCTCAGTGGCACTAGAGAAGCCTCATCTACCATTGGTTGATCATGAACACCATCATCATCATTTTCAGATGAAATCTCAATGGAAGCATCTTCACCACCTACATCTGGCAGAATAACTTCATTTTCATTTTCATGTCCAACTTCCCTTGGCACTATTGTTAAAGGAACTGACTTCAAATTTGAATCATCTTCAAAGTTAGGGATGTTCTTCTCAACTCTGGCAATATCTTCGATTGTCTTATCTTTAATAAACATAGCATCAAGACTTCTGACAAGCTTCTTCTAAACTAGATCATGAAATTTATAACCAAGTTGATCTTGACCATAGCTAATGAACACACACTGTTATGTCTTGACATCAAGCTTAGACCTCTTATCCTTAATAATATGCACAAAGGCTTTGCACTTAAAAACCCACAGGTGACTATAGGAAACATCTTTTACTAACCATACCCTCTCTAGAGTGTCAGATTATAGAGGAACACGTGGTGAAAGGTTTAGCATATGCATTACGGTAAGTAGAGCTCCACTCCAAAATGTCTTAGGCAGCTTTAAATATGAGAGCAAAGATCTGACTCTCTCCATTAAATTCAAGTTCATCCTCTAAGCTAAACCATTCAACTGCAACATAGTTAGAGGTGTCATTTGATCTTATATACCATGCTCTTAACCATAAGCATCAAATGGTCCAGAATACTCTCCACCATTGTCTGTCTGGATGCACTTCACATTTTTACTGGTTTGTCTCTCTGCTAGGGTATGAAATTCCTTAAAGACATTTAACACCTGATCTTTTAACTTTAAGGTGTATACCCATGTCTTTCGAGAATGATCATCAATGAAAGTCATAAAATATTGACAACTACCAAGTGACTTTGGCATTGGCCCACATAAGTTTGAATGAATTAAATCCAGCACATTCTTTGTTCTAGAAGGAGGAGCACTCCTGAAAGCAACCCTGTTTTACTTTTATGTAATATAATCGACACCTTTCTCTATATGCACAAGATCCACTCTAGATAATACATTTTTCTTGGTCAACACTATCATCCCTTTCTCACTCATTTGGCCGAGTCTTCTATGCCATAACTTAATGGTGTTGTCTTTCTCCATAGCATTCACCATGTCTTTAGAGATATTTGCATGCATAAAGTACAGTGTTGAGTCCTTTTTACCTCTAGCCACTACTAAGGAGCCTTTAGTGAATTTTTATTAGCCGTTATGGAAGGTGTTGTAAAAACCTTCATCATCAAGTTTGCTTGTTGAGATCAAATTTTGGCGAATATATGGAACATGCTTAACATTCTTCAAGATTAGTCTTATGTCATTTGCCATTTCCAAACACACATTTCTTTTACCAACAACTCTTGTTTGATTACAATTTCCCATCTTCACAAATCCATAATTTCTTAAAAAGTAGGATAAGAAGAATTCTCTTCGAGATGTAGCATGAATAAAAGCACCACTATCAATCACCTAGATGGTCTCATGAGCAATAAAATTAACAATATCATCATTAAAAAAAGAAATTGAATTCTTTGAGAAGATTTGCTTCATCATCATCAATGTTGTCATCTTTTCCCATATGTTGCCTTTGTTCTTGTCCTTGAACTTTCAACAGAACTTCTTGATATGGCCTTTCTTTTTGCAATAATGACATTCAGTATTTTCATACTTGTTTGACTTTCCTCTACTCTTATCTCTTTGCTTTGAGCTTTGAGTCTCACTTCTCCTTTTGGAATTTACAACAAGGATATATGAATGTGTTGAAGAGGCAACCTTTGATCAACATCTCATCTCTTCATTCAGAATACCACTTTTGACAAATTTCATATTCATTACACCATTTGGTATAGAGTTTGTAAGTGAAATCTTCAAAGTCTCCCATAACTCTGGCATAGAAGCTAGCACCATAAGAGCAAGAATTTCATTATCAAAATTTATGCCTATTCCTGACAATTGATTGCTGATCCCTTGCATTTCATTCAAGTAATCAACGATAGAAGAGTCTTTCCAATATTTTATCTGCATTAATTTTATAGATAAAATAATTTGTTATTGTCGGTCTTTGAAGCGTACAGCTCTTCAAGCTTGTTCCACAATATTCGTGTATGAGCTTCATTGCAAATGTGGTTGTACATATTGTCTTCAACGAACTATTGGATGTAGCCACACACTTGCTCATGCTTAAATGCCCAATCCCATCCATCTTGCCTTCAACTTTTTTTTTAGCAAAAACCTATAGATGCAACTTCATCACAAATAGGAGATCTCTCATCTTGTTTCTCCATATATGGTAATTTGTGTCATTTAAGTTAACCATTTTGCTAGTCTTAGCCTCTATCATTGCATTATTTAATAATGCCTCTAGAACATGAAC
The DNA here is from genome assembly GCA_947683625.1 of Mallotus nudiflorus. NCBI lineage: Eukaryota > Viridiplantae > Streptophyta > Magnoliopsida > Malpighiales > Euphorbiaceae > Mallotus > Mallotus nudiflorus. The sequence goes on along the minus strand of CANTUR010000276.1, from coordinate 3,670,191 downwards.
CAACAACTATGATACCACTTGTTGAAAAAATTAACAGAGTTGATATAACAGAATAATATTCACAGAAACAAAATAAAATTACTGCATAAATAATCAAACAAATAAATAAATGGAGGTGGTTAAACCAGTTAATGGGTGAGTAAAATAGACGGTAACACTTGCCCTATAAATAATAAAAATTACATAAATATTTTATCGTGATTCACCCTTAATTTTTGGGCTACGTCCATGGGATAAAATCTGAATAATTCTTCTACTATAAAAATAGTAGGTATAAGAGAGAGTTTTCTCTAGATCAACGCTAGAGGTACATAATAAAAAAAAATTCACCAAAATAGTGGCATTCAAAGTATTTCTCAAATACCCTAAAAATAATTACCTCACTATTTTATCACTCACCCTTTGAAAAAAAATTTCTCAAACTCTTAAAAGTCTCTCACGCTTATCAAAGCTAACAACTAGCTTTAACTTTTACCTCACAAGCACACACAGAGCACTAAAACTTTTTTTTATTCTTCCCATTACTTGCTTATGCTTATATGTTGCTACCTTCACTACATGGCCTAGCCATTGCATTTGGCCAATTTTCTAACTAAGAGTCAATAAATACAACATCTAATGAATACTTTGATTTTTTTAAAAAAAAAATCATAAGCTTCACTAGGAGGAACCCACAACAACACTCCTAGTAAATAATGCAAAATTTCTTTCCAATATTTACTTTAGAAGTGTTATAAGAGAAACAAAAAAATGAATACAAACTCCACTGATTCAGTTAATGAGACTCAATTATTTATCTTCCAAAGACATTTTTTTCTTGGTCAATTTTTCAAAAGGGAATTGTTTAGATGTTATGAGCGTGATGTGAAGAGCATTGTCACCCGTTATAACACTATTTTTTTTATTTAAATTACTAGTTGTTGGGTGTCCATCAATTGTCCCGTGGCGGAGGCAAATGGGCCGAGTCACAATCGAATGCCGTGGGCGCTTGTGTGTGTTGAATGCACTATAAGGCTAGGGTATGTGCCTTTCCTAACACCAATTGGTTTTGGGAGAGTTGGTAGCGCCTGAGGTCCTACAAGTGGTATCAGAGCCAAGGTCACGGGTTCGATTCCCAGCGGGAGCAATTGCTGAGGGGGAGATTGTTGGGTGTCCATCAATTGTCCCGTGGCGGAGGCAAATGGGCCGAGTCACAATCGAATGCCGTGGGCGCTTGTGTGTGTTGAATGCACTATAAGGCTAGGGTATGTGCCTTTCCTAACACCAATTGGTTTTGGGAGAGTTGGTAGCGCCTGAGGTCCTACAAGTGGTATCAGACAATTGTTGACCATTTGCATGATCAAACTCCTAATTTTGGACTTTGACAAACAATTTTTATACTAATAATTTCAATTAAGTGTGTAGGGAATTATATACCAAACATATACCAAGCATATACACTTTTGGATGTATAGTGACTTTTCGGGCTCATTGAACCTCTGAGATTGAAGAAGGCTTTTGACATATTTAGAGCTCTTAAATGAGAAAATGGGCTTCTTAACATTTGAAGCAGACATCTTAAGCTTTCTGAATTGGGCTTTTTTGAGAAAATCCAAGTTCATTTGGTTATGCAAATTTTGAGTTGAAATTCACGTGTACGTCTACCATCTCAGACTGCACATCTCTTAGTATTTTGGACATATCTTGAGTTACAGAAGTCCAATTGAGGTGATTCAAAATGGTATGAAAATATAAGTCAAATATCTACAACTTTCATGAAGAAAATATAGGCAAATTAGAATCTATTCAGGCGCAGATCACGGCTTCAACTTGTATATAGCTGTCTGACAGTATTCTGCATTTCAGATTGCACAATCCTTAGTATTTTGGACATATCTTAAGTTACAGAAGTCCAATTTAGGTGATTCAAATTTATATGGAAAGATAATTCAAATATCTACAGCTTTTATGAAGAAAGTATGGGCAAATTCAAACGTCCTAAGGAGCCAATTACAGTTTCAATCCATGAATAGCTGTCTGACAGTATCAGTCTAAATAATTCAAAATATACACGTTGGACACATCATTTGCACCTCCAACAGCTATATTTTTTAGTATAAATACCTCTAGAGCTGAATGGAAGTGAAGCAACTTGTTTTATCATTTTATTATCTCTTAAGCTTTCATTGAGCTCTCAAATTCTCTTAAATAATTCTTTGTTTGTATAACTCTTGTGAGAGTTGGGTGTGTGTTAGAAATAGAATTTCTCTTCATCTTAAATCTTGGGTTAGATTAGAAGGGAAGTGAGATTTATTTCTAAAGGAATTGGTTTAAGTGTTGTCCATTGAAACACTTGGGTTTTGGTTTTTGAGTGAGCCTTGAAAACTCATGTTGTGAGGTTGTAAGAGTGAGCCATAAAACTCTTGTATAATCTTAATCCTGTGAATAAGATTGTGGGTGATTGAAAATCCTAACTTGGGGATAAGTTAGGTGGAGACGTAGGATTGTTGTTGAATCCGAACTCCTTAAATCTTTGTGTTCTTCATTCTTCCTTCTCAACTTCTATTTAATTCTTGCAAAGAATTCTTTTAATTTCTCATTTTTATTTCATAGTCCTATTCACCCCCCCTCTAGGACTCTTTTCACTAGTATTTAAAGTTTATTAGATTCTTACTAACACCATTCAATTGTGTATTTTGGTAAATTCAAATAAAAGTTTAGAAGGTTGAAAATTTATTTAGCCACTATTTATTATATGGAATGTGAGTACTGTGAGTTTGTGTCTGTGTATGATTTTTAACGTAATAAAGTTTTTAAAAAATTTAGTATATATATATATATATATATATATATATATATATATATATATATATATTAAAATTTTAATAAATAAAAATTATTCATTTGAAATAGATAAAATTTCATAAATTTGATTTGATGTGTTCTATAGGGCTTCCCAACAATTTGCATTTTTTATGTGTGATTTTTCTAATTTACTTCCACTAATTTAATTTCATTCTATTAATCTAATTAAATTCTAATATAATTATATTTTTAAAATAATACTATAGAATAAATAAATCAACAAAAAATTATATTTTTTTAATTATGTAAAATTTACAAATAATTTTTATAGTAAACGCAAACTTCATCTATTACCTAAGTCATTAAACTATAAAAAGTATATATATATATATATATATATATATATATATATATATATATATATTTTCTCACATGAGTGGTAAGACCACAAAAATGAAGTGGAATTCCAGCCTCGTTCTTCTAATACATTTATGGAAAAATTTCTAACACACTTCTAAAATTTGTCCGAACTACCTACATCCCTGCCATTTTAAAAATCAATTAAATGTTTCTTAAAATTCATTTAATTTTATAAATTATTTATCCATTTTATTAGAATTGTACTGTTAATTAAATTAATACTAAAAAATACAGTAAAATTATATATTGAGTGCTTATATAATTTACAAGATATATAATACACAATTCTATCAGTTTAATTGGCTTTTTAGATGCTAAAATTAACAATTTACAATGCACAATTTAAATAAAAATAAATAAATAGTTAACGAAATCAAATTCTCCGGAGTGCAAACTTGAAGAGGTGTTTTAGTAATTTTTCCTATATTTATATATGAGTCTCTATGTTATTCCACCACTAAAATGCCGACAGGTCATATTGTCCTTGACGAAATTCAAAACACCAAAAAACATATTGTCCTTGACGTATTTATAACACTCCTAACTGACACCACAAGTACTGTTGGGTGCGCATAGGTTAAAAATTTTCAACCAAACCGACCGAAATTAATTTTTTTTTTTACTAGAAGTTTTTACTGATATCGAGCCAATAGGATTTTCATGTGGTTATCAATTAACCGATATTTAGTTTTAAAAAAAAGTTAATGAGAAATGTGATTAGTAGTAATATTCATTAATATTAAAGACAAAATAACTTTTATTAAAATTATATATATGGTTCCATGTGAAAAGTATAAAAGAAATTCAATTTTTGTAGATGTTACATACACAATAATTGATAAATAAATTTTTTAAAAATATATAAAAAATTATTATATAATTTTCACTTTAATGACTTTTTAACTTATGGTATTAATCTTAATAAATTGGTATCATGTGCAATAAATCACTAGCAAGTAGTGGTAAATATGACATGACAAAATGTATTTTAGTCATATTATTTTGTAGCTTTATATTTTGACTTATAAGTTATTTTTATAACAAATAAATATCCTATTTTATAATAATAATAATAATAATAATAATAATAATAATAATAATAATAATATGAAAATTTTTTATAAATAATTTCTTTATGGATGAAACAATTTTTTATATTTTCTATACTTTTATACATATTTTAATTTGATCAATTTAAAATTTTATATTATTAATGCAATATTAAAAATTTATAATAATTTAATTTTTAATTTTTAGAATTTTATATATTTTTAATCTAATTAATTTTAAACTTATATTATTACTAAATTATCAATAATTTTAATAGTTAAATTTAATTTTGTAAATTTGAAAAATTTAAGATAACTGGATACTTTAGTAATAAGAGAATGTTATTACAAAATTAAAGATATCCTATTACTAAAATTATATATCCTATTACTAAAATTATCTTAATTTTACAAAATTTTAATATTGTAAAATTATTAATAATGCATTAATCACATAAGTTTTTAACAAAATATTTGGGCATGACTTTGGCATGTATATTGTAATTATGAAGCTCCAATTTTTTAAATTTTTTTAAAATTTAAAAATTTAAATTTGAACTATTGTAAAATTATTGATAATATAAGCTTTAAACTAATTAGATTAAAAAATATATAACATTATAAAAATTAAAAATTAATTATTATAAAATTATTAAAACTGCATTAACAATATAAATTTTTAAATTGATCAAATTAAAATATGTATAAAATAATAGATTATATATATATATATATAGATAGATAGATAGATAGAAAATATATTCTTATAAAATTATAAAAAAATTAAAAAAATTGGTTCAACTATTAAGAAATTATTTATAAAAACTTTTCATATTATTATTATAAATAAATTTATTATTATTTTTATATTATAAAACCATAAAGTGATATGATTAAAATATCCTTAGGAACGTCGTTATTTTTAATGGTGTTAGACGATTTTGTTTTACTTGCTAACGATTTGTTACCCAGGGTTTCAATTTGTTAGGGTTAAAACTATATGTCAAAAAGTGATTAGAGTTGAAATCACATTATACTTTTTTATATTTTCCTTAAATTTTTTTCTGCAACCTTTAAAATTAAATTTTAAATTTAAAAATGATTGTATAGGTTTAAAAATTTAAACTGATGAATGAAATTTAAAATTTTTTTATTCAACTGATAAAATTAAATTTTTGGTCAATTGTCAATTTACTATTTATATTAATGAATAAAATTGGTTTTTTTTTTAAATATATATTACTTGATTTTAAAAATTTTAAAATTTAAGAAAAATTTGAAAAACCTATAAATAAAAACTTTTAAAACTTTATAATTGGGTTATATATATATTTTTAAAAAGTATCAATTTTATTTATTAGTTAACCGTTAAAATTAATTTTTTATTAATTTATAGAATTTAATCGTATTAAAAAAACGTTATAGGACTTTATTGTACTTATAAAAGGTCTAATATATCTAATTTTATAAAAAAAAGTTCCAATTTAACTAAAAAATAAGATCCAATATAAAATTAGGCCAAAATATGAGAGTCCAATTTATAGATCTGGCAAAAAAAAAAAAAAAAATTAACAAACAACTAAAAAAAATTAATGCAACTATTAATTTTCTATGAATAAATACAAATGACAAAGTTCATGTAAATAATTCTTTTAATGAATGGCCCAAATCAAAATTTGATCCATACAAAAGCATGTAATATATCCACTCTTAAGCCAAGAATGGATCTGCTCAATTATATAATTTTCTTAATAAAAAGACAACTATTACTATCATTTTTATAATTATTTTCAGTATTCGATAGTTAGAGTTAGTTAGAGCTCCAACTAATCTAGATGAATTGTATTGTATTAAAGCCAAATGCAAATCAACAAAAGAAAACTAAACTTCTTCATGCTCCCCGCGATCTCAGTTCTTCAACCAAAGAATTGAAATCAGAGTAAGATGATCCGCCATCTTTCACCTGCTTTTCTTGTCGTCTCTGGCAGCTTTCTTGCTCTGCTCCTCATTTCCTCTGCTTCTTCCCCTGTCATCAATTTGTCAATTGCCTTCTCAACAGATTCACTTGTAACATGATCACCATGCTCATTAGCCTACTCTTTTAACCCCAACGCCAGTCCCTATCTTCGAAATTTCATTCACAGACTTCTCGATGTATAATTGGTCAGCAGAAAAAAGCAATGTTACCATTGGTTTACCATCTTCAGTGCTATTGAAGATGGGGTCTCATCTTACAAGGATTTGGGAGCTTTAATGGAAGAATTGAAATCTTATCATGCTTGAGGATGCAATAATTACTAAATCCCATTTCTAGTTTGTGATGTGTTAATAGTACTACCATATCTTTCACCTTGATTTTCACAGGCAACTGCTCATGCATTGCCAATGAACTACAGTTTTTTTTTTTTTGCAGTCAACATTTTTTCCCAGTAAATTTTTTAAAGAAAAATCTTGCATAGCCTTAAATGTTAGAAATCAAAGTCCTAAGCCAAAGCTCAATGGTACAAAATTTCTATTTTCTTTGAATTCGGCGACGATCTGAAATTTGATAATATCACTAAAGGAGTTTTTAACATTTGAGTACTCAACTTTCTGCAACTTCAATTTAGTGCCATAACAGTGCACATTGGTACTTTTTTCTAATATTTTGATGGATACCAGGCTGCCTTATATGGCAGCAAATCACATAGCAAAACTATATAGTCACTCCCTAATACACCCACAACTAACATAATATACTTTTCGTAGATAAATTTGCAAAATCTAAATGTTCTTACTCCTTAATTCTTCAATTAAGGCATTATAATCAGAGTGAGAAGATCCACCTTCTGCAACTGCTTTTCTTGCCATTTCTGCAAGCTTTTTTGCTCTGCATCTCATTTTCTCTGCTTCTGTACCCACCACGACTTGCCGCACTGCCTTTGCTATGGCTTCTTTCTTCATACTATCTCCTACTAATCTAACCCACTTCTGAGTACCCACTGCAATTCCAATTCTTAATACCTCAGTTATCAACTTTTCATTATAAAATTGCTCTGCTGCTACTGGCCATGTCACCATGGGAACTCCTGCTGACACTGCTTCAAGTGTTGAGTTCCATCCGCAATGAGTCACGAATGCTCCTACTGCTTCATGTTCAAGAATCAATACTTGAGGTGCCCACCCTCGTATTATTAGCCCCTTTCCTTCCATTCTTTTCTCAAATCCATCAGGTAACCAATCTTCCTCATCATTTTTGCTTTTCTTCACTGCCCAAATGAATTGCTGCTCTGAGTCTTCAAGCCCCATTGCAATCTCAAGAAGTTGAGATGAAATGAACTTCGATACACTTCCGAAGCATATATAAACAACTGAGTTTGGTTTCTTCGAATTCAGCCACTCTAAACGCTCACTTTCATCAATGGATGCCTCTTTACCTCTCTTTGCCATATCTCGAATATTACTATTGCACAGCGAAATGGGACCAATATGCCATGATTTTATTCCTAAAGCTTTCGAGAAATGATCAGCATAATCTGGTTCGAGCTCGTAGAAGCTGTTCACAAGAACACCATAGCTTTTAGTCTCTATCATTTTCCTGAAGAATTCAGAGAAGGCAGATTCTTGTAAGATAAATTCTGGTAGTTGGTTTCTTGTCAACTTGATCTCGCCTGGAAGATTTGAGACGACGAAAAGATCAGTATCAGATGACACATTTTTGTGAGGCTGATATGTAATCACGCACTGTGTAGCACATAAAGAGAAATAACAAGTTCCACTAAAAACGATTCTTGGAATTCCACACCTGGATGCAACTTCATTAGACCACGGAAAGAAAGTATCCGAAACTAGACAATCAGGACGATACTCTTTCAAGACATGCTCAAGTGGCTGGGCAAGTAGAGCAGTGGCCCATAAAAAATTTTGTGCCATTTCAGGTGAAGAAACCAAGTCCATGTGCTCACATCCTTCAGGCAATCCAGCTTCAACACAAGGGAATTTGATGATCAGTGTGTCAATTTTATGACCCAAAGTTCTGCTTTTGTCAATTGATTCGGTTATGGCGGGAGCATTGACAGGAGTGGTAATGATACTAACCTTTTGGCCTCTTGATGCAAATAGCTTGGCCGTGTCTATGAGTGGAATAGTATGGCCTTGAGCCATAAATGGGAAGAAGAAAAAGTAGAGCTGATCTTTTTTTGCAGTATCCATTAGATCTTGAAAGACTGATCAAACTTGGAACTGACTGAAGTGGCTACCAAGCGTTTAATGATAGAAAGGACGGTCTTTGTATAAATTGGAACTTTCATTAATATGTTGCCTACCCACTTAGGGATGGGTTAGTTTAATGACTTGGGTAAAGCATAAAAGGGGACCATTCGAATCCCATCCCCAGGTGGTTAAAAAAAAACCCGAAGTTGGTTAAATAAAAATCAAGAAAACAAGAAATTTGTAGCCACAGATGAATTAATCATAGAATTTTTTTTTTTTTTCCGAACAAAAAAAAACCATAGAAGTTGGTTAAATAAAAATCAGGACAACAAGAAAATTGTAGTCACAGATGAATTAATCGAGAAAGAAACAGCAACAGCAGAGCCTATTCCTGTTAACATAAGCACATGCGTCATACAAAGTGTGCAGAGACAGAAGCACTGTCAATTCATGTGGTTGTGCTGTCCAAGTCATATTGTTTTTTTGGTTTTTTAAATATGGCTTTTTAGCGAGGGTATAAGTTAGCCGAACTAAACCTTAATTAGTTTGAAGTTGATTAATTTCATAATCAAATCCAACTTAAGTCGTGCCTGCTACGATATTTGATATTGCTGAGCTATTTTGTAAAACTAAACGAGCTAAAAGAAAATTTTAAAAATATAAATTGTAAATTAAAATCATTGATTGTAAAATTTAAAATAAAGTTTTTACTAAATAAAATTATCATAAAATAACCATCTTATTATAATAATATATTTTTTAAAATATTTTTACATTTGTTATGAATAAAAATTTATATATTATATATATATAATTAAATTAATTATAAATTAGTTACTAATATTTATTTGAGTTTATTTATAAATTTAATATATAAAATTTTATATAATTTAAATTTAATTTAAATATTAAATAAATTTAATATATAAATTCAAATAAATTTTTATCGAATCGAGTTTTGAATTTACAATCAATTCAACTCATATGCAGTAATTTTTTTAATAACTTATAAATTTATAACTATTAATTAATAATAGTAACGGAAAAATTTATAGTTTATAATTTATGGATGTAAAAAATTATAATATAATTATGATTATTAATTATTAGAGTGATGATCCATGCATAGCGGTCCATATTCGTTTTAATTTTTTTTTATCAAAATACCCCATGCAATCATTGCAGTTTTTTTTTTACCAAAAGGACAGTTTGTTTGTGTTGTCCAATTTTATCAAAATCACACCTCCATCCTATTTTTCGATCTTCGGTTTACAGCGGGCCCGCGACAAGAATCTTTTTGTAATTATTAATATTGAAAAAAATTATAATACACTAATTATGATTGTGTAACACTAATGATAAATCCATATGGAATGATGTGAAATTCCAACCTCATTATTTTGATTTATTTAGAAGCGTTAATGCTAACCCGCCATAAGATGTTGACAAGTCATATTTTTTTCTTAGATAAAATTAAATCTATATTTTTTCTTAGATAAGATATCCTTTAGTTTGTGTAACTCTTCTCTTTGGTGGAATAAAATTTCACTAAATTTGTTTGGAAAAAAAATGTTGATTTCTAAGTAAAAAAATAACTCTTTATAAAGTCAATTTAAAAGAAAAAAATTATTTTCTATTTTACAATCTATCAATATTAAAATTATATAACTTCTCTATTTATTAAAAAAATTTTAATACACCCAACAAACAATGCTAAATTTCTCCCTACATTTACTTTAGAAGTATCATGTATGTACCTCTTGAGGTAATCTCCAATTCAAAACTTCAAAATATAACAAATTTTACTTTAAAATGTATATGCTAAAGTAAATTTATTTTAACACATTACTTCATTTCTAACTCCAAAAAAAATTATTCTCCACATATTCCTATCTAATACTAATATTATATTATTTATACATTTTACATATTACACATACATTTTATTCAATACTTATCATATACACTTATATATTTATTTATAATAAATTTCATTATTTGAATATATTTTAAAATAAATAATATAGATACATCTACATATTTTTTAAATTAAATAGCATAATATTTGAAGAGAACTAAAAGATATGAAAATAATCGGTTGTTAAATTAATGTAAATATATAGTTGTTAAATTTTTTTACCCAACTATTAATATTATTTAAGTAAAATATATTAATATTTTTTAAGTAAATAAAATATTTAATTAAAAAAATTATATTATTTAAGTTAAAAATTTATATTATTTTTAGTGACAATATTAATATTATTTAAGTAAAAATAATAATAATTAAATCAAATTTATATGTATTTGGTAATAATATATTAAATATAATATAAATTTGGACTAAATTGAAAAAAAAAATTATACTATATTGAAACAAATGATAAAAAAAATTGATTATTATTGAAATTTTTAAAAAAAGTACAAATGTATAAAGTAAATTTGGACTGTATATATACATCAAAACAGTGATTCAGTTAATGAGACTCAATTATTTATCTTCCAAAGACCTCAATTTTTTAAAAGGTAATTGTTAGATGTTACGGGCACGATGTGAAGAATATCATAGCCATCCATGACACTGATAAATTCAAATAAAATTTTAGATGGCTGAAAATCTATCTTACTCCCTATATACTGTACGGAATACAAGCACTGTAAGTCTATGTCTTGTAATTATATTGATACTATTATACTCATTCCTTCAATATGCAATAAATTTTTAAAAAGAATTTAGTGTGTATATATTAAAATTTTAATAAATAGAAATGATTCATTTAAAATAGATAAAATTTCATAAATTTGATTTTATGTGTTCTATAGGGCTTCCCAAAATTTTGCATTTTTTATGTATAATTTTTCTAATTTTATCCCACTGAAAGTTTCATTCTATTAATCAAATTAAATTAAAATATAGTTAGTATTTTTTAAACTAATACTATAAAATAAATAAATCACAGAAAATTTATCCTTTTTAATTATGTAATAATTACTAATAAACAACTAAAAGTTATTGCATCTATTAATTTTTCTATGAATGAATAAAAACAATAAAAATAAATAATTTTTATAATGGATGCAAAAGATTTTTCTTATTTTGTGTAAAAAAAAATTGGGCCCAATTCAAAATTTGATTCATACCAGATGATATATATACACACACAGGCAAAGTTAAGACATACTTTTGAAATTATTCTAGTATTGAACCTTAAACATATAAAATGAATCTCTTTAGAAAGAATTTTTTTTTTTTTTTGTCTCACAATAACCTGCTCTGGTTCCCTTATAAAACTTTTGTTGTTGAACTAGCCATATACTTTACATGTTTCTAGTGAATCACATAACATTAAGGCTTGTATCATTTGATGATGTAGACTTTAGTGTATTGTAGATTTTTAGTCAAGGCTTGTATTAAATGAAACTAGCGATTTACATGAAACTAGCGATTTAGCATCATTAAATGATACTAGTGATTCATATACTTTATAAAAATAGATTATATAAATTTAAATTTATTTATTAATTTATATAGATATAATTAAATTATGTAAATATAAATTTATTTAAATTTAAATATTAAATTATTATTTAAAAATTACTAAATCATTATTAAATTATTAAATATTAATAATAATTTAATATTTGATAATTATGAGATTATTGTTGTCTAGTTATTGTTTGGTTGGTATTAGGTTGTTGTCATGTTTTATGCTTGTTTTAAGTTTTTTTTTTTAATTTATTTATGATTACTGTGAGGTTATTTGTTGTAATTTTTTTAGTTTTTGTAGTTATTTTTATTGTTGTTTGGTTGTTATCTATATGTTATGCTTGTTTTAAATATATTCAATTTATATAAATATAAATTAAACATTTATAAATTATATAAATATAAATTTATTAAGAAATATAATTTTATTATATTATTTAGATTATTAAATATTCAATTATCATTTGTTAATTATTAAATTATTATCAAATATTATAATCATTAAATGTTATTAATATTTAGTTGTTATTATATTGCTGTCTATTTTTATACTTATTTACATTTTTAACTTTATATTTTGTTATTTTTATATTGTAGTTGATTTTTTTAGACATTTTTCTGATTATTATTAGGTTATTATTTATGTTATATATTTATTATAAATATAATTAATTTATATAGATGTAAATTATATAAATGTTTCAAAAAAAATTATATAAATATAAATTTATACAACATAGTATATTAACTGACACATTTTTTAACGTCAAAAACATCAAACGTCAGGTGGTGGGGATGAATTGAGTGACTCATCAAATTCGGTCAAACTGATTCTTATCCTTTCTCACATTGCAAAGTGTGTCACCCATAACCCGCCTCTTCAATCAAACACCTTAAATGTTAGGAATCGAAGTCCAATACCACTAAGCCAAAGCTTAATGTACTAAATTTCAATTTTCTTTTCAACTCTATAGTGAGTAGAAACTAAATTCATAATTTTTTAATGTCATATGAAGAATTTCTCTCATTAACGGCTCAAATTTTTGTAATTTTAATTTGATGAAATATATAATTTTATTCTTAAATTTTACTTAATTATTTTATATCAATTATTAATTTTTATTTATTTAATTTTATCTCCTAATTTTTATTTTTTATATATTCGAACTCGATTTAAATATATACGCTTATTTGGTGTATAAAACTGATTAAATAGATGAAAAATAAAAATTAAGAGAAGAAATTAAAAAATTACTATAAAATAATTGAGAAAAATCCCAGGATGAAGTTGAATATTTGGCCATTTCAATTTTAATGGCATAAGAGTCACATTGATGCTTTTAGTAGATATATTAGCAAATCTAAAGGTTCTTACTCCTTAATTCTTCAATGAAGGCATTGTAATCAGAGTGAGAATATCCACCTTCCCCAACTGCTTTTCTTGCCATTTTCACAAACTACAAATGAATTGGGAGATGTAGAACGTCACTAAGGTAGTTAGTAATAGATTTTTAAATGGTTAGCAATAGAAAGTTCCATCACTAAATCATCAGTTTCTTGTAGTGAGTCATTATGGCATTCTCAAGCATTATAAGATTTCAATTCATCAATTAAAGCTCCCAAATCCTTATAAGATCCATCTTCAATAGCAATGAAGATGGTAAACCAACGGTAACATGGTCAAATTCTATTGATCAATTCTACAACGAGAAGTTTGTGAATGAAATCTTGAAGATAGGTGCTAGGGTTGGTGTTAAAGAGTGCACGGTGATTGATACCATCTAGAATATTTTCGTCCAGTTAGGGGCTCCTTAGCTCCTAAATAGGGACACTTGGATTGGTAAGAAGGTAGATCCATCCAGAATGGGAACTACCCCAAAGTGGAGTCCTAAGCACAGAAGGAACACTCTCATATCAGGATTATCTATCCCACACGGAATCTGACTCCTCTCAGGTTTGAGTATTACTATATATAAAGTCCTACATCCCTCACAAAGGGATATCTCATTCTCACATATTCTAGCTATCTTATATTCTCCTTACTTCTATTCTTTAACTTAGGTATCGAAGTGTTCGTGGGGACTCTCCCTACCTCTCACCTTGCCTCTTGTTTATGGATTGCAGGACACCAAGCCCAAGAGTTCCGAAAATCAATTATCAAGTGGTACCGTCTGTGGGAACTCCTTGGGAAAAGTCATTCATTTACTTTTTAAGCTAAATACATCTTCACTATGACTTCTAGCCCACCACCAGCCCTGACTCCTGAAGCCGACACCAACCCTTCCACACCTATCCTTTTGATCGACCTCTTAGACCCTTTCCCAGCAATAATGCTTCCACCCACCTTACAGTATGCTGGAGCCTCATCCGGATATATACCTTCACTCCCTGACAACACTCCAAGGTACTCGTCCTTGGGCACAGACCTCGCGTATTACGCTTCGCTACAACACCATCGATCAATACCTTCTATACCTTTTTCAAGTCTACCAGAAACACCAATAATAATCACTCCAAATTTAAACACTATAAACCAAACACTCAACCTCGATCAAACTACCAAGGAAGCCATGATAAAAAATATTCAAGCACAGATAGTTTTGATGCAACAACAACTAAATGCTATAATATAGAGTGGGCGCTCTGAGCCGGCTCAAAATAATGATAACACAATACCACAGCAGGCCCCAAAAATGAGCATGGGGAAGAGTAAAGTGCTAAAAGGGGAGTGCAGTTCAACCATTTCGACCCTTGATGATTCAAAATTAGCTCAGAAGGTTGAAGAAGCAATATGCAAAGCCCAGACCAAACCTAGAAAGGAAGAAGAATGTGTTATGGATAGCAGAGCTCCGTTTGTTAACAGAATAATTCAAATGAAGATCCCTAGTAAGTTCAGAATCTCGCAGCTTGATCAGTACGATGGGACGGGAGACCCCATCAGTCATATATCAGCGTTCCAAAAAAAGATACTGCTCTAGAATGTAAATGATGGAATCATGTGTAGAGTCTTTCCAAGCACGCTCATAAAAAATGTTTAAAAGTGGTTTCATCGGCTCCCGAAGAATTCCGTCACTTTTTTTGAGGATCTGATGGAACAGTTTCGTATCATATTCATTACCAATATTCCCCCAGCAAAAAAATCAATGATCTTCAGATATGCCGGCAAGAAGTTGATGAATCTTTATGAAGTTACCTTGACCGTTTCAATAAAACAGCCATGCAGATTGAGCATCTTTTTGATGAAGTCGCCATAGAAGCTTTGAAAAATGGCACCATACTCGGAAAGCTTAAAGATAAAATAATGACTAAAGAACCGAGTACCTTTGCAGAAGCAATGGTAATAGAGGTTCGGATGATAAAAATGGACGAAGATAGAAGGATGCAATAGGAAGAAGACAAGCCATCGGTCAAGGATGAACAACTGAAACAGAGACAAGCAAGCTCCCCAAAAATGAATTTTAGAAATTCGACAGAGAGATTTGACAGGGAAGCAGACAGATATACATTATTGAACACCTCTCGATCCAAAATCCTCATGTGGGTTAGGAAAAATGGAGTTGGGATCACCCTAGCCAAGAGAATCAGCCCAAGCCGAAGATTTACCCGGGACAGAGGACAGTACTGCGAGTACCACCGGGAATACAGGCATGACACGGAGGGCTATAAAGAGCTGAAGATTGCCATAAAAAGACTAGTGCAGAGGGGAAAACTTAATAATTTCACAAATGCACTGAGGAGAAGCGAAACTCCGAAAGCCAGGAGCAAGATAAATTTGAAGCAAAAAAAACCCGAAAGGAGCTTATTGGAACGATCAACATGATCATAAGGGGAGAAAACACTAAAAAGAGATTAAAGCATAGTAGAGGAGAAAAATTAATACCCGAGAGAAGCGATATTGTGTTCAATTCGAAAGATGATTCAAATGTACACCACCTCCATTATGATGCTCTGGTGATAACTACATGCATAAACAAGTATCAGGTCAAAAGGCTACTGGTGGATAATGGAAGTGCTATCAATGTATTATCTTGGAATGCGTACAAAGTAATGGGCGGCTCCGTCACCAACCTGAAAGCCATCCAGAACCCCATCATAAGTTTTTATGGTGGAACCGTATAACCAATGGGGATTGTTGAACTGAACCTAGAATTTGAAAATGATATGACAGAACCAGTCGTCACTAGATTTTGATGCTCGATGCATTGACGCCAGGCTTTACGAGCTCGGAACCTCAGTACTACAAAAGTGACCTGAGGGTGCTAACTTCAGTCACTGGACTTAGATGTGTAAGACTTAGATGCTCGGTTCAGGGACGCAAGGCTTACATGCTCGGAACCTCAGTACTACAGAAGCGACTTGAGAGCGCTAGCTTTAGTCACTAGACTTAGATGTGCGAGACTTAGATGCTTGGTTCAGGGATGCGAGGCTTACATGCTCGAAACCTCAATACTATAGAAGCGATTTGAGGGTGTCAGCTTCAGTCATTAGACTTAGATGCTCAGATACCCGGAATGGGCTGAAAATGGGAAGTACAGAATGTGTGTATACTACACTAACCTCAACCGAGCATGCCCTAAGGACAGCTACCCATTGCCCATGATTGATCAGCTCGTCGATTCCATTACTGGTCATGGATTATACAATTTCATCGATGTGGCACAAGGTTATCACCAGATTCCGATGAAGGAAGAGGATCAAGACAAAACATCCTTTATCACCCATGAAGGGTTGTACTGTTACAAGGTGATGCCCTTTGGACTAAAAAATACTGGGGCCACGTATCAAAGAATGATGAACTAAGTCCTCCAAGACTAGATTGGAAAAAGTGTAGAGGTATATGTGGACGACATCATCATCAAAAGCAAACATTCGGAACAACACCCAACGAACGTGGATCAGGTTCTCTAACTACTGAGTAAATCCAGGAATAAGTTGAATCCTGAGAAATGCGTCTTCGAAGTCCAAGCAGGTAAGTTCCTGGGATTCATGATATCTCACCGGGGCATTAAAGCCAATCCAGAAAAGATGGAAGCCATACTTAATATGGAAGCACTGAAGAACATCCATAAGGTACAAAAGTTAAATGGCAGAATCACCGCATTAGGGCATTTCATTTCTTGCTTGGCTAGGCGATGTCTACCATTGTTCCAAGCTCTTAAAAATTACGGGAAGTTTCAGTGGTCCATCGATTGCTAGGCGACATTCGAAGACATTAAAAGATTCTTATCTTCACCACCCCTACTCAGTCGGTCGATCCCAGATGAGACCTTGTATTTGTACCTTTCTATTGACCGAGAATGCATTGCTTCAGTACTGGTAAGAGAAGAAGGAAGCCAGCAAAGCCCTATTTGTTACATTAACAAGATGCTCCAAGGACTTGAAATTCGATATCCCATGTTGGACAAGTTAGCCATGGTTATGGTCCACGCCTCTCGAAAGCTTCGACATTACTTCCAGGCTCACCATGTCGTGGTCCGATCCCGCTTCCCACTACAAAAAATCTTATAGAGATCGGAGAATTCGAGCAGGCTAGTATAATGGTCGGTCTTACTTGGTGAATTCGATATTGACTATGAGCCCAAGCATTAGCAGATTTTGTGCAAGAAATGGCTCCAAAAAACATAGCTTTGACCAAAGCACTAAAATTTAAGCTTTATGTTGATGGAGCATCCTCAGTTCAAGGTTCTGGTGCCGAAATAATCCTCAGAGGACCACACAAGGTTCATATCCAATACGCAGTTCGTAACTAGTACAACGCCACTAATAATGCAACTAAGAACGAAGCACTCATTACAAGTTTGAAGTTGTCCACCGAAGTCAGGGCCGAACACCTCATCATATACTCAGACTCCCAATAGGTAGTCAACCAAGTCAATGGAACGTTCCAAGTCAAAGACACCTGCATTGCCAAGTACATAGACAAGGCCAAGAGGCTTTTGCAACATATCGAATGGGACGGAGGCTGATGGGAGATCATTCAGATTCCTAGGGAAGAAAACAGTGAGGTCGACTACCTTGCCAAATTCGCAGCTAAAAACAATCAAGCATTTTAGGATATGAATTTCACTAAGTCACTAACCAGTCCTAGCACAGAAGACACTGAAGTTTTGGAGACACAGGTAGTCTCGGAATGGATGCGATCGATAATCCAATATCTGGAGCACGGAACACTCCCAGAAGACAAGCTTAAGGCTCAAAAGCTCAGGACCAAGGTAGCCCACTATTCCATTCATCAAGGGGAGCTCTATCAAAAATCGCTTTCACACCCATGGTCTAAGTGCATTTCATTAGAGGAAGGAAATTACATACTCCGAGAAATCCACGAAGGAATTTATAGAGCACATGAATCCTACTATTTGATCACTCGAAAGGCACTACTCCAAGGGTACTACTGGCCCACCATGTCCAAAGATGCCCAGTAGCTAATGCAAGCATGTTCCCAGTGCCAACACTATACCTGACTAAGTCAAAAATCTTCTCGGTCCCTGTATCCCATCAGCAGCCCTTAGTCATTCACCATGTGGGGGATGGACATCCTTGGTCCTTTCCCTCCCTCTACCTCGTAGAAAAAGTTTTTAATTATGGCCATTGACCATTTCACCAAGTGGGTAGAGGTAGAAGCAGTTCCAACCATTATAGAAGCTTGGATACAACACTTCTTCTGGAAGGAGATCATTTGTAGGTTCGGCATCCCCCACACTTTAATTACGAACAATGGCAAACATTTTGGCAATAATAAATTCAGAGGTTTCTACTCAGACCTTGGTATAAAGCTACGCTTCACCTCAGTAGCTCACCCGCAGACAAACGGACAAATGGAAGTCACAAACAGAATTCTCATGCAAAGATTAAAGAAGAGACTTAACGAGAAAAAAGGAAATTGGGTCAAAGAACTCAACAATGTAATCTAGGCCTATAGAACTACACCTCGATCATCCACTGATGAGACACCATTCAGACTGACTTATGGCATGGACGCGGTAATTCCCGTGAAAATTGGGTCACCAAGTTACTGGGTAAGCCAGAATCTCGATCACACCATCAACAACGTTGATGCCTAGATATGCCTAAACCTACTAGAGGAACGGAGAGAACTAGCTGCAGCCACAGCTGAAGCACATCGGCAAAAGGTAACACGGTACCATCGTTAACAGCATCGAGCACAACAATTCAAGTTGGGAGACTAGGTACTCAGAAGAGCAGATATCGGCAAAGGCACCTCAGGAACTGGCAAGTTAGGTCCAAACTGGAAAGGTCCGTACCAAATCTCAGCAAGCACAATGGAGGACCATACACTAAGTGAAAGAGGAGGCAAAGAACTACCACGATTTTGAAACTCAGACTCTCTCAGAAAATACTATCAATAAAACTGTATTCAACACATGTTTCAATAAAGTCTCTCTTCATTAATAAAATGCTTTTACATGTGATCAGTTATAAAAAAAAAAAGAGAAAAGGAATATATACATATCTACTCCACTATATTTACACCGACCCTAGGCCTGAAAACAGAGGGGGAAACCTCATCAACAGTCTCTGGATGCACTACAGACCCAGTAGTAATAGTAGCCTATGCAGTCTCCCTCGTAGGAGCAGAATTGGCCTTTCGATGGGTGTCCTTCTCCGCAGTAAGTTTGGCAACGTCTACTGGCATTATTCGATCCAACGCCCCCAGATCCAGTCCCGAGTCTTGAAAGAGTAGGATCCTCTTACACTCAGATCGATAAGCTTTGAGAAACCCTCATACCATGGCTTGATACGCCTTCTTATAATCCACTTGGGATTTCTTAAGCTCTGCCAGCCTCCCCTGGAGCTTAGCGATTTGAAGATCCTGCTTTTCGATCCTCCTCGTTAGCTGGGCTTGGCTATGTTCCAGCTCAGAAACTTTCTTTTGATTCGCCTCAGCATCGAACTTGGCCTCAACATATTTTATCTGGCAGTGCTCTAAGGCTGCCTTCACGCCATCCAGCTTCTTCTCAAAATCGATAGCTATGGTTCCCACCTCTGTTTCCTTTAGGCTGTACTGGCTCTTCAGATAGAAGTATTGATCCTTCGCCAACAGTAAGGCTTAAGTCATCTGCCAAAAAACCAATAGTTAGCTTCAATAAGAAACACATACGATAATAACATCAGTGGAAAAAGCTAGCTTACCTCTAGTGACTGGCTAATCATAGAGTCAAGCAACCCTTCGGGCCCTCATCGGACCAACGCTACATATCACCAGACAGCCTTAGTGATTCTGCGTACTGATCTCGCACTTGGCTATTAGAGATACTTGGGGGCTTCATCCACTTTAATATCCAGCCCTTCATATTCAGACACTCAGAGGCGCTGAATATAGATCTCTTCATCTAGCCCCTCCGCATCAGACTCCGGATCAATCAATTACCTCTTTCTTCGGCCAACCTGTTCCGGCTGTTCAATCTCCATCATTGCTTTACCCTTGCGGTTGGCAGGAACCGCTTCAGGGGCAGCAGGAACTTCAGGTTCTGGGGAAGGAACGGTCGACACTTCCTTCGTAGTAGCCGACTCATAAACTAAGGAAATCCCACCCGTAAAATCAAAAAATTTAGCCATCTACAGTCACAAAAATAGAGCAAGTCAGAAAGATAGCTCAAAGTAAAATAAATGTACCAGGGGAGTGAACATGACTCGGCAGACTCTCCATAGGTACCTCTAGGACGCATCTGTCGACAATCGAGCTTCGACAAGCCCATCGAGATGTAGTCGCAAAACCATCTCCGTATCATGGTTGGAAAGTTTCGCAGGACGGGTCACCTTATGACACTCGTCTGACCACATCCTCTGGACATCCAAGAAGTCTGATTGATGCTTTACAATAAAAAAATGGTGTCTCCACTTATTGTGGAGATCCAGAAGCTTTACAAAAAGGGTATGATTGGGTACGACCGACAGGGAGAACATCAACTCTCCTTTCTTTCTAGTCAGCTTATACAGATATCAGAAAACATCTAAATTGGGTTCCCTCCCCTCTTCATACATCAGTTGGATGAACCCGATCAGTATCCTATAGCTATTGAGGTGAAGCTAACCGGGCGCTATGTTATTTCTATTTAGAAATTCTTTTACAAAGGGATTTAGAGGAAATTTCAAACCCCCTCTAACTGGTCAAAATACACTACTAATTTACTTAGCCCTAACGAGGGGGTATGGGCCCTAAACCCCCTATCTATGGTGTGAAGGGCGTAATCGATGGAGATACAGAACCGCCTCCGATACCACCCCAGTAACTCACTATCTACATTGGAGACAAAAAGGTCAAAACTAATTCTTCCCTTGGGGCCATAGTGAAGAAGGGAAATACGCAATAGCAGAAACGAGGAAAAGAGTAAGAAGAAAGACAAAAGAATCACCTAATTGTCATAAGCAAGAATTACGGCAGGCAGAAATGAAAACAGTAGAGGCAATATTAATACAACGAAGGCAAGAACAACAGAAAAGTAAAGAAGCAAAATACGCCAATTAACAAGCGCAGTAGTATTTATAAAGACACGAAAGGATTTGAAAGCACGCCATTAACTGCCCTCATTATTGCTGCATTCCTCCCTAGGCCACCAGGGGCCTTTTAGGAATAAAAAAGCCCATTAGACTAGGGGTCGCGACAATGGCGGCAGAAACACTTTGTTTACTGATATACGAAATGATGCATCACTCATGCAATTTTAAGTACGAATCCCTGAGATTTGAAGCGACGCCACCACGTGTCAGCCCGCCCACATTTCGACTGGGCCGCTTCATCAAGCGACTCGGAATGCATTTCAAGCAACATTTTAGCCCATTCCTGGTATCTGAGCATCTAAGTCTCACGCATCTAAGTCCAGTGATTGAAGTTAGCACCCTCAGGTCGCTTCTGTAGTACTGAGGTTCTGAGCATGTAAGCCTTGCGTCCTTGAACCGCGCATCTAAGTCCAGTGATTGAATTTAGAGCCCTCAGGTCACTTTTGTAGTACTGAGGTTCCGAGCATGTAAGCTTCGCGTCCCTAAACCAAGCATTTAAGTCCAATGACTGAAGCTGGCACCCTCAGGTCACTTCTGTAGTACTGAGGTTCCGAGCTCGTAAAGCCTCACGTCAATGCACCGAGCATCAAAATCCAGTGACGATTGGTTCCGTCATATCGTTTCCAAACGGACAGGTTAATCTATTATTGTGCTCCTACACACTTGGCAGATATCCTAGCTTTACAGATTACGATTCAGCAACGACCATCCCGATACTCAGCATCGAGCTCCACCCATTGTGACTGAGGCTGGCCACCTCAGCTCACTCACCTATATTACTGTATTATACCCCTTATGAGAAAGCATCAACATCTTACCCGGACACGACAGACATAAATATCTGAATACCCCAGGGTGGACTCTTGATACCATCCGGAATGTTCCCGTCCAGTTAGGGGCTCCTTACCCCCTAAATAGGGACACTTGAATTAGCAAGAAAGCAGATCCGTCCAGAATGAGGACTACCCCAAAGTGGAGTCCTAAGAACAGAAGGAACACTCTCCTATGAGGATTATCTATCCCACACGGAATCTGACTCCTCTCAGGTTTGAGTATTACTATATATAGAGCCCTACATCCCTCACAAAGGGACATCTCATTCTCACATATTTTAGCTATCTTATATTCTCCTTACTTCTGTTCTCTAATTTAGACATCGGAATATTCGTGGGGACTCTCCCCACCTCTCACCTTGCCTCCTGTTCGTGGATCGTAGAACACCAAACCCAAGAGTTTCAGAAACCAATTATCAGTGATCATGTTACAAGTGAAGCTATTGAGAAGGCAATTAGCAGAATGATGATGACAAGGAAAAAGTAGAGGAAATGAGGAATAGAGCAAGAAAATAGCAGAGATGACAAGACAAGCTGGTGAAGAATAGTAATAATTGTTTTTTTTTTTTTAAAGAAAATTATATAATTGAGCACATTCATTCTTAGCTTAAGAGTGGATTTATATTATATCATTTTCTATCAATCAAATTTTGATAATTTTTTTTTAGAAAAAAAAGAAAAATCTTTTGCATTCATTAGAAAATTATTTACAAGAAATTTTATATTTTTTTTCATTTTTATTTATTCGTAGAAAAATTAATAGTTTTTTTTGAAAGAATAGAAAAATTAATAGTTGTTTTAATTTTTAGTTGCTTATTATTAATTTTTTACATATTTTAAATTTTTGAGTGATCTATTTATTTTATAGAAAATTTTCTTAAAAATACTACTAATGATATTAAATTAGTATGTAAAAATCACACATAAAAAAAAATACGGATTAGTTATGTGAAGCGCTATAGAATGAGCTAGTGCTAATAATCCTTAGTTTTTTTTTTTCTCTTTTCTTTAGTTTTTTGTATCTCGTTTCTTTTAATTAATAGTTATAAGATGGTTAGTAGATAGAAATCAAATTAAATTTATGAAATTTTTTTATCCATTTTAAATGAATTATATTTAATTGTTATTTTTTATATATATACACACTCAAGAAGTCAATTAATCTGTAAAGTCAAAATTTTATCCTGAGAGATGAATAATTTATTCTTGAAATAATGTAACTATTATTCTAACAAAGCAGATATTAGTATTTATTTTTGTTTTTTATTTTTATATAATAAACAATAAATTAATAAAATAGTCATATATTATAGTGTATTTAAATAATTTATAAATATATATATTTTTGAACTATTATTTTAATTTCTTACATTATACATTGATAACAAAATATTTATATATTATATTATATTTAAATAATTTATAACTATACTTTAGAGGTGTTTATCCTTAAATTTTTTTTTAAAATTTTTTTATTAACTTATTTCTATATCATTTTTAAATTTTAAATTAAAATGGTAATACTAAATTATTTATTAATCAAAAAATTTTATAAAAAAAATTTATCAACTAAAATATATAAATTAAGTTTGTACATGCTTGACCAAATATGGTCAAACGCTCGTACGTATACTATAAGATTTTGAATTTAAGATCTGTTTCACTATTTTTTTCAAAATTTGTACTTAATAATATATATATATATATATATATATATATATATATATATATATATTAAAATTTTATAACCAAATTTTAGCGAAAACACAAAATTTAATTAATGTCCATGCTTTTACGAGTACTACTATATCAAAGCCAAATTCAAACCAATATAGAAAACTCCTTCATGCTTGCCGCCATCTCAGTTCTTCAACCAAAGAATTGAAATCAGAGTGAGATGATCCACCTTCATCACCAGCTTCTCTTGCCATCTCTGCTAGCTTCCTTGCTCTGCTCCTCATTTCCTCTGCTTCTTCCCCTGTCATCAATCTGTTAATTGCCTTCTCAATAGCTGCACTTGTAACATGATCACCATGCACTTTAACCCACTCTTTGACACCAACACCAGTGCCTATCTTCAAGATTTCATTCACAAACTTCTCGTTGTAGAATTGCTCAGCTGAAATCGGCCATGTTACCATTGGTTTACCAGCTGCTATAGCTTCAAGTGTCGAATTCCACCCGCAATGAGTAACAAATCCTCCTACTGCCTCGTGATCAAGAATCAGGACTTGCGGTGCCCAACCTCTGATAATCACGCCTCTTTCATCCATTCTTTCTTCAAATCTCTCAGGCAACCATTCTTCATTGTCTTCTTTGTTTCTCTTCACTACCCAAATAAATTGCTGACTTGAAGCTTCAAGTGCCAATGCGAGCTCCATAAGCTGAGAGGCAGTGAAGTTGACTAGACTACCAAAGCATATGTATATAACAGAATTGGGTTTCTTAGAATCAAGCCATTTCAGACATTCATGTTCATCAATGGTTGCTTCTCTTCCTCTTTGTGCTTTATCTTCATTTCCTCTATTGCATAGCGAAAGCGGACCTATATGCCATGCCCTTCTGCCCAATTCATTCCTGTAAAAATCAGCATAAACTGACTCAAGTTCATAAAAGCTATTCACAACAACACCATAGCTCTTTGTTTCTGATTCTTTAACAGCGATCATCATCTTATGGAATTCATTTTCTTCTTCCTCTTGTCTCAGATAATCTGGAAGTTGCTTTCGTGTATACTTGATCTCGCCAGGAAGATAAGGGATCACAAAAGGTTCTGAATCTGATGAAACTTTCTTCTGTGGCTCATAAAGCTTAAAACATTCTCCAGTACATAAAGAAAAGAAACTAATGCCATGAAAAACCAGCCTTGGAATAGCGTATTTCGCAGCAGCGTCGGTAGTCCAAGGGAAGAACATATCAGCAACAAGGCAATCAGGTTTGCATTCTTGAAGTAGATTCTCAAGAGGTTCTTGAAGCATAGTAACGGCACGAAAAAATTTCATAACCAAATCCTTTCCATCCTCGTGAGAAATGATAACATCCATATTTTCGCATCCTTCTGGTAGTCCAGCTTCAGATGCAGGGAACTTGAGGATTCGAACATCGATATCGAAACCCAGATTCTTGGTTCTCTGGATTGTTTTGGAGATGATTTGGGCATTGAGAGGAGTGGTGATAATGGTTGATTTTACACTACGGGAAGCAAAAAGTTTGGCCATATCTATAGTTGGTATAATATGACCCTGAGACATGAAAGGAAAGAAAAAAACATGAATCTGATCATGGCCAAAACTGCCCATTATGCAAAGAAAACTAAATTCTCTATTAGAAGATTAAAAACAAAACGATGACAATGGAGAAGAACAGAATTGGTGACCAAATATATATCTATATTAACACAGTAGAGAAGAAAAGGGTACGTGTTTGGATAGAATTTTGCAGCATAGAGCACTGAGTACATGCATATCATCATTGTATTTATCACATTTAGTGTCTTTTGTCTGATTAAAAGAATCTAAAAAGATTGATTCTTTAGAGACAAAAAGCAAGCTTTAGAAACAGTATCTGAAACATTTTGCATGCAAAGAAGGAAGATTAGTGAAGGTGAAATTTAGTGCAATGAATTAAGCCAAGTAAATGGCATGCAGATCTCTGTGTTGGGATATTTTCTTCATTCATGGAGAATCCAACAGTGAGTGCAAAAGAAAATCTAGTTTCTATCTATTATGGATTTACTTGCTTTAATTGCTGATTTTGATTAAGTGTATTTGACTTGCTTTGTTGCTTAATGGTGATATTTTTAGTGGAATTTTACTTTTTCTTGCATTAAATTTTTCTATTTTTCCTTTTAAGTTAAGTTTTGAATATCACCAATTGTGAAATTTGAATATGTCATCTTTAAAAAAAAAAAATGACTCGTGATAATAATTTTTCATAAATATACTTTGTGCATTCTTTTATATTGCAGAATTTAAATCTTTCATATGATAATAAATAGTTTAATATGATAAATAGATCGAAAATTTAGTAGATATATCTACCATTAATATTTTTTGATTTTATAATTAACATAACATTTATCATAATTAGTTAGTTCTATATAAGAAATCTGTGAAAGTGACAATATAGAAAAGTATAAATGGTAAAAATCTTGAGGATATTCATAAAATTTCATATATTATACAATATACATTCTATAAGTTATCAACCTTAATTAGAATCTTGTCAAGAAAAAAAATCATTAATTGAAGAAATATTAGTTAACAAATAAATTATTAAAGTATTAACTTATAAAAATAATAGTCTATAAGCAATATATTTTTTTTCTAGGTTCATGTACTTTTCAAATCAAATAAAGTTATAAATTTATTTTTTATTTTTAAATAAATTCTATTTTGTTTAGATAACACTTGAATTAGATATGTTGCTTTATATATATTTAATGAAGTAAAAAATTTTATTAAAATAAACAAAAATGATAATATAACACTTGAATTTGAAGAAAAAAAAGTAAATGACACTATATATAATAATCATATATAATTTATTAGTACATTAAAATTTTTTATTTTATTTATTAACAAGGTTTGAAAGATTAATGTATAAGAATTATTTTTAAAATTTTAAAAAATTAGTAAAAGTCAGTACAATTTTAACAGAATTCTCAAGTTGAGACTAACTAAAAATATCATTTAAAGTTTATTTAAGATAATGTAAATGAGTTGACAAATTTTTTTTTCAAATTAGCTAGAGATCTCAGGTTCGAATTCTAAATACATAATTACTTTAAACTCTTGAAGCAGACCTTTATCGTCTTCGGAGAGCTTTTTCGAATCGAATTTGAATTAGCTAGATCATATGAAATACTAGATATTGAATGCATCCGATGTAAAAAAAAGTTTTATTAATTGTTTAGTTGTTTACTTTTATTAATATTGTACTTACTAAGGAAACAATCTTGATAATGGGGAAACAAGTCAAATGATTTATCGGAACTTAAAAAAATTGATTAGTGAATCAGTAGGATGCTTAGCAGAGTAAGCGCATCATCAATTCACATCAACTAACATAGATAATTAACCGATCAGAAATCAAATGGTCTAATGTCCAAAAAAAAAAAAAAAAAAAAAAAATCAGATGGTCTACATTGAGAGTTTCCTAAGAAATTGAACTTTTGGGACATTATAAAAAATAGGTTTTGGATTATCATCGCAGATGTTTGAGTAGAAACCATTTATATGATATTCTACACTCGGATGACTCACTACCCACATGGCACCTGCTAGTATAGTAACTCATTCTCATAGAGTATAATATCTTTTCTTCCCTTAATTTTTTTTAACTATAAAGATGAGTAATTTTCTTCACCATAACTCTTTTACTTGTAGGTCCTATAAAGATAAGGTCACATAAGTCCGTGAGTTAGTGGATGAAACAAACAGCAAGAGGTGGAATTTGGGAGGGCCAACAGTGATCATTACCCCTCACAAATCAAATATTAGTATATTTTATATTTTTTTATTAAAAATTTTCAAAATTTAATTGATTACCCAATACTCCTCATAAAATGAATTTTGTCTTCTATATATAACTGGATTTATATTGTATGCAGTTGAGTCCACAAACAAAAAAATTGGAAAAAGACATGATCTACATGCATCAGTTTTGGCCAAATGCATTATAGTATATTTTGGAATTAAACCTTGCTGTTGATGACACTATCACTAACAAATAAGTGAACCACAAATATGTAGATTTCGAAATTTCTGAGATTGCCTGGAATCTCTTCATATTTGGTTTGCCTGGCCACTAGTTGCTACGCACCAGTTTCATATACATTTGCTTGATCATAGCATGTCATGTCTAGAGGATAAAACTGAATTGTTATTTCTATTTTTTTGTGTCCGAATCTTCTTTTTGTCATATTTGATGCACCTGATTTTTGCCGACTCCATAAAGATGGTAAAATTTTTAATAACTATCTTTTATGTATAAGACTCAAATTCATGACGAATAAAAAATTTTCAACATTTGAACCAACGAACAAATATTGATTAATTGAATTGTTATTTTCAGCACGTTCATTTTAAATACAAGAAAAAAAAAAGTCTAATTCAATCAACTTCCATTTGTTTCAATGCAAACAAGTGACTAATAATCACTCAAATTTCGTTGATGGTAGTTGGACTTGAGTTCAGGAATCAAAGCATTAAGATCAATGAAGGAAGATCCACCATCTTTAACAGCCTCCCTTGCCATCTTTCCAAGTTTCTTTGCTTTGCTTCTCAATCTTCAGCTTCTGCGCCCTCCATTACTCTCATGATCGCCTTCTCTATACGTTCACTCTTAATGCTGTCTCCATACAATGTCCATTGTCGAACACCAACGCTGACACCAATTTTCAGCACTTGTGTCACTAACTTCTCATTGCAGAATTGCTCAGCTCCAACAGGCCAAGCGACCATTGGCACTCTAGCAGTTATTGCTTCAAGTGTTGAATTCCAATAAATCCTCCTATTGCTTCGTGATCAAGAATCAATACTTGTGGTGCCCAGCTTGATGTGATTAGTCCTTTGCCTTCAATTCTTCACTCAAATCCTTCAGGTAACCAATCTTGATTATCATCTTCAGGATTCTTGTTTTCCCTGACAGCCCATATAAATTCCTGTCTGGAAGACTCTAGTGCAATTGCAATTTTCTTTAGCTGAGATGCATTGAAGTTAGCTACAGCTCCAAAGCATACACTGAATTGGGTTTCTTAGAGTTCAGCCACTTCATTGTTGTGAGTTTCTACTAGTGGAGTTCACAAGTTTTTTTTTTTTAAAAAGTCAAAGTTTGCAGCATCGAATTTAGTGATGCATTTGTTATTTTTTTTTTAAGTTGAAATATTGGCCAGCACAATGACTATATAAAGTCATGGCCATGGAGAAACAAAGACACAAGGAAACAAGTAACGAGTGAGTGAGAGAAAAGCTCAATTGAGTTGTGTGCTTGTGAGGGTAACTAAAACAATTTTGCTTTGATGAGTATGAGAGAGTTTTAAGGATTTGAGAAATTTTTCTCAAAGGGTAAGTGACAAAATAGTGAGATAATTATTTTTGAAGTATTTGAAAAATACTTTGAGTGCCACTATTTTGATGAGAACTCTTTTATTGTGTACCTTTAGTATTGATCTAGAGAAAACTCTCTCTTGTACTTGCTATTTTTATAATGGAAGAATTATTCAAATTTTGTTCCGTGAACGTAGCCCAACACTAAGGGTGAACCACGTTAACATATGTTGGGGTCATTTTTATTATTTATACGGTAGATTTTATTGCCTATTTTACTCATTTATTGGCCGGTTTAACAACCTCCATTTATTTATTTGCCTGATTATTTCTACAGTAATTTTTATTCTTCATGGTATCAAAACATACCTATTGAAATTGAATTTTTTTATTAAATCCTTAAAATCATATTTTTTTCTCTTTGCCCTTTCTTCAAAATCCTTTAAATCCTTGAAACCATGACCACTGAAAATACATTTATTGTATCTTATGGAACACCCACTCTCATTCAAACTCTTTAAGATAATTCTCCCTTTTTCTACAGGAATTATACTTGATGATGCGAACTATCCTATGTGGTCACAACTCATGGAGATGCGGATTAGAGTTAGAAATAAATCTAGCTTTTTTACTGGCATAATGCCAAAACCACCAGCAGGAGATAAAACTTTAAAGACTTGACTTATTGATAATAATCGAGTTAAAAGTTGACTTATTGATTTCATGAGTCCAACAATGATACAAAGATTCAAACATCTTCAAACAACAAAGGATATATGGGATGCTTTCTTAAAAACCTTTTATGATGAATCTAATGAAACCCAATTGTTTGAATTAAATAGAAAATCATTCACTACACGTCAGAGTGGTAGGCCATTACCTATATACTAGAATGAGCTGGTTGGGATATTTTAAGAGATTGATGCCTGGATGAGTGCTTAAGAGGAGGTTGTTAATGGAGTAGTATCACTCCATAAACATATTACTCGGCTTCGAACACATATTTTATTAGCCAGACTTGACTTGGAATTTAACAATGCTCATAGTAAAATACTACGGAAGGATCCACCTTTTGATCTCAAGTTTAGTAATGCATATGTGCGTAAGGATCACAACCAGTGATAGATGATGGAGGAGCTGAAGTTCAACCAGACCATGCAGTACTTATAGCGGCTCCAACTCGCCTATAGTTCAAAGGAAAAATACCAAGTAAGTCCATTACATACATATGTACTCATTAGGGTGAAGTTTGACACTTTAAGAAAAGGTGCTATGAAATTGTGGGCTCTCTAGATGTCACAACCCAAAACTAGGAGTCATGACCGGTGCTAGGAAACGAGAATTCTTTTGAATCCGGAACCCGTAGCAAGCCTTAGAAAAATAAAATCATGCATTACATAAATAAAAGCATGACTGAATTAAAATTGTTCGAATCAATATATAAAAATAAATACTCAATATCTTTTCATAAATAAATATATATTCATACAGTGTTCAAATACAAATTCTCAGAGTATAAAGTATCATACAAAACAATACTCTGCTGATACAATAATAATACTACTACAGTTTCTAGAATACAAATCAAAGTTCAAAATATACATTTACATAAAATAGCCGAGACGGAAGAACGCAAACAAAGAACTCTACTACTAAGGTCTGACGATATAGGATCTCCTGAAAAAAATAATTGAGGGGGGTCAGACCTCACTAAGTGAATTATTATACTATATATACATGCAATCTAACCATATCTAGTCAAGCATTCTTATATATATATCTATGCATATACACGAATTTCACACAAATGCCAACTCTACTTAATAATTGTAATAAATGCAGAAAACATTTATTTTAATACATAAAGGATCAAATAGAACCCTATTAATCGTAACCTCAATCAACCATATCATCACTCTAACCATATTGGCTCACTTAAATCCAAATAGATCACTTACTCCATTCTGGACAGTAGACTGGCCCCAAGACAATAAGTCAACCAAGCTCCAGCAGTCTGACTGTCGGTGTGATTGGCCCCGAGACACTTGGTCAACCGAGCTCCAGCAATCACACCATCAATCATATCATATCTCAATCAAATCATCTCAGTCATATCATAATTACCACAAGAAATTCCTCACTCAAACCTAAATCTATCGCACCGATACGTACTCGGTTCTAGTGCTGCCCACTAGGTAGCACGTTCTATTGATATCCTTCATTTATAATAATCATACATTGAGAAAACAAATAGTGTAGAATAACATTCATAATAACAAAATAAACCATGTATATACCAAAAATAAACTTAAATTAAACTAAGTATATTTCAAGTATACATATGTAAAATAAATTCAAATCAATCATGAAATATACTAAAATAAACCCATAATATACTAAAAATATGTTAGGTTTAAATCAATAATAAAACATGCATATATTTGAAAATACATAAAAAATACACCAAAAATATATTTAAAATAATTTAAGTACAGATCAATAATATGACATACATTTATTTAGGAATATACCTAAAATATATTGAAAATATACCTAAAGTATACTAATCATTGAATAAGACAATTATGAATAAATATACATTTAGAACATGTATATATATACTAAAATATACTAAAAATAAACCTAATTACCTAGTACGCATATATAAAAAATAAACCCTAAATATATCAAAGATATTGTAAATGTATATAGAAAATATGCACATATATACATCAAGATATACTAAAAATAAACTAAGATTATTCCAAATCATATTATAATTCAAATCACTTTTAAAAGCATATAATGAAAATGAAAAATCCTAAGTCATGCACCCTATATGCAATACATATATATACAATATAATAACTCATAGATTCACGCTCCACGAGATAGACTCAGTGGGCCTAGTCTGTTAGGTCTCGGTCTCGGCGCAGTTAGAAAAATAAAATAACAACAACTATCAGAATAAATATATAACTCTACGCTTTTAGGATTTCTATAAAAAGACTCAATCAAAAATTCAAAACTAGACTTGAAACAGTTGTCACATTTTACGAGAAATCTATCAACATTTCGGCAGAGTCTTCCCTATAAAACGGACATCTCCCTATAAAAGTAAGATCGATCCTGCACAGAAAACACACTTCTAAAATCACAAAATACTCAACACCCCGGGTTGGAACTCCAAATTCCACAAATCTCCAACCGAGGTTCACAATTCACAAATCAACAATATTAACAGTAAAATAATAAAAATCATCAAAAACCCATAAAAATATTTAAAACTTTATTTTCCAATTAAAACATAAAAGTCTAATTTAAATAATATTTGATAATAAAAATTCATAAATGGAATAAAATCTCCATTTTACAATTAAATTAACATAAATTGTAAATAATATTTAAAATCACAATTTAGCATCACAAAAATAATAAAATACACATTTAATCTCAGAATAACAAATACACTTATTATTTACATAATATTCCAAAATTATCACAATTTAACTAATAAAATCTCAAATATTATATAATATTAATAAAAATTCAATTTTACAATTATTCAACATAACATAATAAAATTTCACATTTAATTGCATAAATAGTTTAATTATATAATAAAATTAGTTTAAAACCCATTTTATTACCAAAACAATATATAATATATTATTTGAAAACATTTTTTGAAAAATAGTATTAATTAGTTAAAAATGGTAACTAATTTGTAAAAATCATTTTAATACCTTAAATAATTATAAAATCAACTAAAACATAATATTTAACTATAATTAACACAAAATTACACATTTACCCCTTTAATATAAAATATCCAATATACTAAATAATTTCCTCAAAAATTATAGAAATTCATTAAAATCATTTAATCAACATATAATATACTAATATCAATCAAAACACATATTTAACCAATAATTTCAACAAAAATACTTATTTAACTTAATAATTCAAAATACACATAAATTATATAAAATTCCATACAAATTATATAAATTCACAAAAATTATTTTATCAAGAAATAACATTCTAATATCAACTATAACACAAAATTAAACTCTAAATTCAACCAAAATACACATTTAATTCAATACTCCAAAATTTACATAAACCAAAAATATTTATAAAAATTATATAATAATTCCAAAAATTTATTTCTAAACATTATAATTACTAACAATATATAAAAACAATAATTTAACCAAATTCATAATTAAAATAATTAATTAACAAAAATTCATTTTTAATTATTAAAATATTCGATAATTAACCAAAAAACAAATAAATTCAGAAAAATAAATTAAAAATACCTATAAGAAGATTAAGATGCATAGATCATCTTTTCTAAAAGAAATTATCAAACATCCATAAAAATCAAGCTAAAAAAAAATTAAAAAGAAATTTGACATAAACTAAAAATATGTAAAAACTCACCATTAACTGAGTTTGAGTTCAAATCATGGCTAAAATCATCTTCTCTGAAGCTTAAGAAGTCAAACTAGCCAAGGAACACCAGCCCTCACCGTCGAGAAGTCAACGGTGACGTGATGAGGCATGTTGTGAACGCTGCTGCTCCGGTTGTTCTTGCTGGTTCTAGCGGCTTCTATAGCTCTTCAAAGGTGGTGATGAAGGGAAGAAGAGATGAGCAGAAGATGGTGATGATGGTTGCAACCATGGCAGCTCCAGTGTGGGGGTGAGGGGTGGTCTGTCGCTGAGGAGGAAGAAGGCAACCGAGGAAAGAAAGAAAGAAAGAATGAGAGGAGAGAATAAAAAAAAACGGCCAAGAAAAGTTTGTCCTTATATATATATATACACATACACACATGTCACACACAATATAACTATCATAATAATAACACAACACAATTGTTATTAAATAAGTAATATTTATGAAATAATTTATTAATGTAATAATGTAAATCAATAAAAATAAAATAACAATGATGCACTCAAAATATTAATAATACTCAAATCACGTCAATTAAGAAAATAATATTAGTACTTAAAAATAATATTAAAATAATCATGCACTAAATTAACCTTATTAGAATAATAGTATTCGAAAATAATAAATATACATAATGAAATTTTAAATGTCCAAAATAATATATTTACGTAGAAAATTCAATTAAACATAAAATAATGATAATAAAACACAAAATAGTAAAATAATTAAATATAACTTTTAAATTTTATTAACACTTCATGTCTAATTATTTAATAAATTAATTTAAAAACTAGGGTTATTACATTAGAATAGTGAGATTTTAATAGAAAGCCTCGTAAGAAGCTCGGAAAAGCTGTAATTACCACCTTTGGTGTCACTAAACCAAGTGGCAATCTTGATGAAATATCAAGTATGACAAATCTTACTCGAAATAATACATGGATTATTGATACATGTGCTATTGATCATATGACAAATTCCACCCATTATCTTATATCCATTCAACCATTAACCCAATAAAATATCATAACTGCTAATAGAGGAATAGTACCTATCACTCATGAAGGATCAATGTCTAACTTTGACTCTCTTAATCTAGATAATGTTCTTATTGTTCTATTTCTTTCTTGTAATCTACTATCTGTTGGCTAAATCATTAGAACCTTAAACTGCACTTTCAAATTTTGGCTTAACTATTGTTTATTTTATAACATTACAATGCATTAGATTCTTGGCTTTAGTGTTAAATGTGAAAAGTTGTACTATATTGATTTGCATGGTGATATAAGTCAAAAGTTAGGTCAAGTCAATAGTGTTGGTAGAAGTCACTCAGATAAATACCAAGTCATTTTATGGCATCATCATCTTAGACATCTTTCTTTTTAATTATCTTAGACAAACAAAGCTAGAATTATTTTTGGGTATCATAGACTCTGAATTCAAGTGTAATATTTATGAATTAGCGAAGGGCCACCGGATTTTATACGTACTGAGTTATAATAAAAATTCAATTCCATTTATAACCATTCATTTTGATGTATGGGGACCTACTTAGATTCCCACTTTGTTTGGTGCTAAATATTTCATAACATTTATTGATGAATGTACTTGGATGACCTGGGTATCTCTACTTTCAAACAAGGAAGATGTGTGCTTTACTTTCTAGGACTCGTACAAAATGGTGGCCACACAATACCGGAGTAAACTTCGAGTTTTGCAATCTAAAAATGGTGGGGGGTATTTTAACTCGACTCTTAAAGAATTTTGCCATGAGCATGGTATTCACCACCAAACTTCTTGCACTAACACTCCTTAATAGAATAGTATAGCAGAACGAAAAAATTGGCAGTTATTAAAAGTCATCTGAGCATCATTATTTGACTTGAATGTTCCTCGAGAATATTGGGGAGAGGCTATTCAATCCACAACGTATCTCATAAACCAAACTCCATTAAGAGTACTCGGTTTTAAAATTCTTCTTTAGAAACTTTAGGAACTTGTCTCATCTCCACCTCTAAATAATCTTGAGCCCTGAATCTTTGGATGCTTGACATATGTTCATTAAGTATGTAGTAAATTAGATCCTTGAGCTATTCAGTATATCTTTATTGGTTATGCTGATCTACAAAAGGGATATCAATGTTATGATCTGAATACTAAGAAGATATATGTAATTTAGAATATTCAGTTTCATGAAAATGCTCATTTCTTTTCTCAATTTGAGTGTTCTCTTTAAGGGGAGAGAATTTAGAGCATTTTTTAAGATAGCACTTTGAGTGTCTCACCAAGTGTTCCGAGCAACTCACTTAGTAAGGCAATCTCACTGAGTGTTCCAAGTATTCCAAGCATCTCACCTGATTAGGCACTTGATCTTCTGAGCATCTCACCTAGATAGATAATTGAAGATAATCCGAGTATCTCACTTAGACCTGAAGCTAATCAAGATAGTATATCTTCCCAGTCCAAACCAAAAGCTGAGGAAACTGTGAATATGCATAATGAGGTAAACTCATCTCCCCTAGTAACTCAAAATACTGAGCCTTATTATCCTTCTAGAATCAATAAAGGAATTCTAAAAAAATAATATGATCTAGACCTTAATACCAAAAGCTAGTGAGAAGATTAATTTACTTATCTCATACTTGGTCAGATATTACTTATGTAAGTCAATTCATGCATTCTCTGAGTAAAGAACATATGGGTACAATATATCAAGTGTTAAAATATATGAAGTTTTCTCCGAGAAAAGGTTTATTTTTTGGGAGAAATGAAGATTATGAAATTACTAATTATACAGATGTTGATTAGGCCAAAGATCAAATTGATCGAAAATCAACATCTAGGTACTTTCCGTTTATTAGAAAGAATTTGGTCACTTGGACAAGTAAGAAATAAAAAGTTGTAGCAAGGTTGAGTGCTAAAGCTAAGTTTAGAGGAATTGCCCATGGTGTATGTGAGTTGCTCTGGATAAAGCGAATTGTTCAGGATCTAGGACTAAATCATCCAAAGCCTATGTTGTTACATTGTGATAATAAGGCAGCCATAATAATTATAAACAACTCAGTTTAACATAATCTAACTAAGCATGTAGAGGTTGACATGCACTTCATCAGAGATATTTTAAATGAAGGAACAATTGGTATTCCATTTGTTTCTTCTCAGACTCAACTAACTGACATCCTCACAAAGGTTATGTCTTGAAAAATATTTTATAGCTCACTTGGAAAGTTAGAAATGATTGACATATACTTACCAACTTGAGGGGGAGTGTTAAGGTGAGTTCCAGAAAGTCAAAGATTTGATTGTATATATTAGGAATCAAATCTTTATATACAATTAAAAATTAAATCTTTGATTTATTTAGGATATATAAGGGATGTAACCTCTTTTGTGAATATATGAAAAAATATTCCTTTGAATTTTTTCTCTTTTTCCTCTAAATTTTATTCTTTATTGAAATGATTATTAAATTCATTTTTGCTTCATCTCTGCTTCAAGAACCACTAAAGGAACTCCTTAGAGACAACCATCCTGATTGCCTTATTGCTGATTTTTTCTTTCCTTGGGCTACTAATTCTGTCTTTAAAGTTGGAATTACAAGTCTTGTGTTTCATGGAACTAGTTTCTTTTCTTTATGCACTTTAGCATCCATCGCATTATACGAGCCACAAAAGAAAGTTTCATCAGATTCATAACCATTTCTTATGCCTAATCTTCTGAAGACATAAAGTTATCAGCAAACTAATTGTCAGGTTATGGGGAATAGGGACAAGGTCATGAATTTGATGACTTTTCCAAGTTCTCAAAACATCAATAGAATTAGAGCTAACTAGCTTTAGAGTAGTATCAACAGCTTCTATGAGCTCGAGCTAGCTTATACGAATCATTACAGAAATCTTTTAGGTAGGAAATCATGGCAAATAGGACATGTTTCATTATGCAACAGAGATGTTAAAGATAAAGAACAAAGAGGAAAATAAGCTTCCATTGACGAGCATAAGTGCGTGAATGTTAGAAAAATTAACAAAGTTGACACAGTGTAATAATGTTCACAAAGATAAAATAAAAATTACTACAAAAATAATCGTGCAAATAAATAAATGGAGGAGGTTAAACCAGCCAATGAGTGAGTAAAATAGGCAGTAAAACCTGTCGTATAAATAATAAAAATGACATTAATATAATTTAACCTTTAGTGTTAGGCTACGTCCACAGGATAAAATCTGAATAATTCTTCCACTATAAAAATAATAGGTACACGAGAGAGCATTATCTAGATCAATACTAGAGGTACACAATAAAAAAGTTCTAACCAAAATAGTGACACTCAAAGTGTTTCTCAAACACCCTAAAAATAATTACCTTATTATTTTATCACTTACCTTTTGAGAAAAAATTTCAAAACCCTTAAAATTCTCTCACACTCATCAAAGCAAAATTACTTTGGTTACCCTCACAGGCATACACTTTACTTAAGCTTTTCTCTCACTCATTCATTGCATGCTTGCTTGCTTGTGCCTTTACTTTTCCATGGCCATGACTTTATATAACTATTGTGTTGGCCAATTTTTCAACTTAAAAAAATCAACAAATGCAGTATTGAATTTGATGCTGCAAACTTTGAATTTTTTTAAAAAAACTTATGGCTCCATTAGGAGGGACCCATAATAATTCCCCCCCTCTTGACTATGTGGAG
This sequence comes from Mallotus nudiflorus, assembly GCA_947683625.1. NCBI lineage: Eukaryota > Viridiplantae > Streptophyta > Magnoliopsida > Malpighiales > Euphorbiaceae > Mallotus > Mallotus nudiflorus. Next base: position 3,631,698 of record CANTUR010000276.1, on the reverse strand, counting down.
GTTATCACCACATCAACAAAATCTAAACTTCTCCCTTAGTAGAGTTTTTGTTAACATTTCTAATCCATTTTTATCTATATGGATCTTCTTAAGTTGTAATAACTTCTTTTCCAATATATTTTGTATCTAGTGATATCTTACATCAATGTACTTTGATCTTGAATGAAAGGAAGAATTCTTACTAAGGTGGATGATACTCTGACTATCACAAAATAACTCGTATCTGTATTATTGAAAATTGAGTTAATTTATGAAATTCTTCATCCATAGTAACTCATTACAAGCTTTCATTGTTGTAATAAACTTTACTTCAGTGGTAGACAAAACAACACATTTTTATAATTTTGACTGCCATGAAACAGTTCCCTCTACAAATGTTATCAAGTAACCATAGGTTGATTTTCTTGAATCAACATCTCCTGCCATATCTACATTCGTGTATCTAGCTAACATAGGTTTGACATCTCCAAAACATAATCATATTTTGGATGTTCCATGAAGATATCTGAAAATCCATTTCACTGCAGCCCAATGCTTTTTTTCAGGAATTGAAAGGAACTGGCTTTCAATTCTAACTAAGTGTGCAATGTCTAACTATTTACATACCATGACATACATTAAAATACCAACATCTGATGCATATGGAACTTTATTCATCTCTTCCTTCTCCTTATTAGTGGAAGGCCTTTGTTGAGAAGTCAATATAAAGTGATTAGCAAGAGGATAACTAACCACTTTAGCATTGTACATGTTGAACCTCTAAAGTAACTTCTCAATATACTTCTCTTATGACAACCACAACTTCTTGATGCCTCTTTCTCTAATAATCTTCATGCCAAGAATCTAATTTACCAGTCTCAAGTCTTTCATAGCAAAAGACTTACTCAACTACTTCTTCAAACTGTTGATTTTGGAAACATTATGACTAACAATTAACATGTTATCCACATAAAGTAATAACACAATAAAGTCATCATTAGAGAATTTTTGAACAAATACATAATGATATGAATTTTTTTCTTATAGTCTTACTTCCCCATAACAAACTCAAACTTTTTATACCATTATTTTGG